>CM032773.1:3586436-4796436 GCA_019155195.1 Avicennia marina
CCACTTCAGTATGATGCTTACAATTCACTTATACAAAAAGATGAGAAACTTTTCGAGCCAAGTGGCATAGCTGTATTCTGTCTTGTGGCAATGATGAAGTAGTATAATCATTACGAGCACATAAAGTTTGTCAATAGGATATTAAAAGATTTGTTATCTCTTTTATGTCCGCCAAAGATGCATTTGAATTGAAAGATTTGATAGAATGGATTTCAAGTCTATAATAATGAATTCAATTTATGTTTTTGGATGAAAATGTATTTCAAATCCTTAAACTCTCATTTTGAACTATTAGTAATTTTTGTGGATTAGAAATTCTTTTCATTTTAGAGTTCTTCAAAATCCTCTTTATAAATCCTTTCTTTGAATTTAAATTCTTCTATCCAACTGGAGCATAAGATATTTGATCTTAGTTTCAAGCTTTTATTGGCTTCTCATTATTTGGATAATCTAAATACTTTAATTTTTGGTTAGTCGGTTTTTGTTTGATTTATTAACTCACTTGATCTATTTGTTCACTTTCAAACTTGCCTACGTACTAGTTCAAACCTGCAGAATAAGTTTTTATTTGTGGACTCTTTCAATTGAAACCCTTAGTTTCTTTTTCAATGCATTGCATCTAATGTCTAAAAGAGTGACTGGCCGAAATTCGTAATTACATGCTTCTCCGCCCTTTTTCTGCAAGTTGTTTCATTTTGTGATATAATCAAATTTAATTAATCAATATTTGGTACTAAAGAACTCAATTATAACTTTTACCAATATAGAAGAAGCTTTAGTGAAGACATTTCCTGTGAATCTACCTTTCACTTAACTGCTAGGAAATTTTCTACCACTTGGGAACGAACTTCAGCTTCACAGCCAGTCTTTGTCATTACTGTCAGATATATATATATTTTTAATACTTCACCTTTTTTTATCAATTTGTTAGCCGGTTTTCTCATAGAAAGTGATTTTGAATTTTCTAGGTGCAAATGTTGCTGGAGGCCGAGGTTTCTATCTCAAAGGGGATGGAGTACGGCTTAATCAAGCCCTAATCAACTTTGGTCTTGATTTTTTGGAGAAGAGGGGCTTTACTTCATTACAAACTCCTTTCTTCATAAGGAAAGATATTATGGCAAAGTGTGCTCAATTGGCTCAATTTGATGAAGAACTTTACAAGGTAATCTTTTTCTGGTTTAGTATCTTACAAAATGTTTTTCTAAATGAACCATAGTTACAAGGACATTAATGAAATTAATATAGATGAACTGTTCTTAAAATTAAAATGCATACATACATACATACATATACATATATATTTATATTATCATATCGGTGCCATCTTGAGCCTCTAAAGTTTGGGGGTGGGCTGTCTTGCTCATTATAATAGGATATGGCCTAAAGGTTATCGGTTTGTAGCCTAAAAAGCTTCAAGCAAATCTTTAGACTTTGTGTTGCAGATGATAATGTGCTTGATTTGGTATTTAACAGGTCACTGGAGAGGGAGATGACAAATATCTGATTGCCACTGCTGAACAACCTCTTTGTGCATATCATCTAGATGATTGGATCCATCCTTCACAAATGCCTTTGAGGTATGGGATCTGCATAACGCAATCCTCAATGTGCTTGGCTTAGCTTAGTGTAGTTCTATGTCTAGCTTATGGTACAGTCCTACTTCTATGTTTTTTTTTGTTTTGATTTGATTAACGTTATGCATTTGTCAGATATGCTGGATACTCATCATGTTTCCGCAAGGAAGCTGGTTCTCATGGTCGAGATACTTTGGGCATTTTCCGTGTTCATCAGTTTGAAAAGGTGGAACAATTCTGTATCACCAGTCCAAATGGAAATGATTCCTGGGAGATGCACGAAGAGATGCTCAAAAATTCAGAGGATTTCTACAAGCTGGTATTTTTTTCTGCTTCCTCTTTTGAATAACTTTACCTCTTAGAATAATGGAGGCTAGATTTCATAATACTGCGCCTTAGAGTAGAAGTGCAGGTATGTCCGAAAAGACTTTTGTACGTCTAAGGTGATTTGTTGATGACATTGTTTATTCATGCTTGCCCCATAAGTTTATTTTGTGCTTCTGTTCAAATCAATTGTAATTATTTCTTCCGTGACCAGCTGAACATTCCCTATCAAGTTGTAGCTATTGTCTCTGGTGCATTGAATGATGCTGCTGCAAAGAAGTATGATTTAGAAGGGTGGTTTCCAGCATCAGGGACTTATAGAGAACTTGTTTCCTGTTCAAACTGCACTGACTATCAATCAAGAAGATTAGAAATTCGATATGGGCAAAAAAAGGTGGAGTTAGCTTTTTGTTCATTCAATATTCTGCTGTTTTATGCTATTGTAACACATTAATGTTATTGTCTGGGGTTTGGAGGCCCTAGAATGAAGCACGAGAAAATCTGTGTGTACTTTGAGATAGATGATACTTTTATCTTCTCAAATTTAAATCTGAGAATATTGAGCATTTTCTTTCCGAAATCATTAACTCTCATGCAAATGCGGTTGCAGAGCAATGACAAGGCTAAGGAATATGTCCACATGTTGAACTCTACCCTTACTGCAACTGAGAGGACGTTGTGCTGTATCCTTGAGAACAACCAGAAGGAGGATGGGGTAGACATACCCGAGGTTTTAAGGGATTACATGGGTGGGAAAGCCTTCATTCCTTTCAAGAACGACCCTGGCAAAGAAGCGAAAGGGAGGAAGGCTAAGGATTGAGCAACCGTTGAGTTATTGTACGTTGACAGAAGTTCTGGAGTTCTCTGTTTTGCTCACTTTCTGACTCACCCTTTGATCTCATTGGTTAAGGTGAATTGGTTCCGAACCTTCCCCTACGTTGTAGCAATGTTTTCCCAATCATAATTATGTGGACTGGTATTGAATTGCTCGACATCATAACTCATTAGACAGAAAAATGAGCGCTCTGCAATGTTAAAAGCTTGCAGGTGAGGCCTTTTATCACCCTATGTACATTTTGGTAATGGGGAATTTTGATGACGGGGAATTTTGAACACAGCAACTGGACGCCCTCTTTTTATTTATTTATTTATTTTTTTAGCAAGTTTTACGTACATGCGCACGAGGGACTAATGCCAATGGTTATTTTGTTTACGAGTACTTATTTATTAGATAGGACTTTGTCCAAAATGAAATAATCTTAGTGGGTTTCTACTAGAACGTAAATTTTGCTTTAATGGGAGCATGAAGCTGATGTATCTAGCCGTGCATTGAATCATAGAATCCCTTTTATAATCAATTCTTCGATGTGATATGTAAAGATATCCAAATTTTGACCTTCCAGTGGAAGGCTGTCGTGCAAGTAATTTAACTTAAGACTGGCTTCAAATTACATCACAAAATATTCATCACTTGCCGTTGCGGAACGTATTACGCCAAAAAGGCGTAATTACATCCCTAGCCAATGTTTTTCGAACATGCCAGTGATCAAATTGGGTTAGGGTGTCAACTAGACAAAGTTGTTCGTTATATTAGACAATATTTTGGAACTAAATTGAGTTCAAACTGGAAATTTAAATAATTTTTTAGAATTTAAACAGTTTTTTTTTTAAAAAATTTGATGTCATTATTTAATTGAAATTTTAGTTTAATTTCAAATTTTACAAAATATAGATTTAATATTCAAATAATTGTAGAGTTTAGAGTTGCTATTTGAAGTTCACTCATTCCTTGGTCCAATTGGTTTAATTGAAGCCAGAAAATTGATCAGACCAGCTTATACATTGCCCTTATAGTACATACATACATACATACTTACACACACACACACACACACACACACACATATATAGTTTGATATAACTGAAAAATTGGAAAAAAGATTGATAATATAGTATAGTTACATAACTAGTTAGTACAAAAAACAATATAGTATTATTCTGTAATTAAAAAAATATACGTAATTATTTATATTAAACATTAAAGAGATTAATGAAATTTATAAATTTCTAATTAATTAATTATATTAACCAAGCCTAAACTAAATATGAATCTTATAACAAAGGAAAAAGTATGATACATATTTAGGAAAGCAATTATGATAGAAATATATTTTTTTCTTATTTCTCTCTTATTCTTTCTTGATTTATTTCCTTTTTAAAATTTTCCAATTATATCTATGGTTTGTCGATTTACTCATTTTCTCCAAATCTATTCCTTCTTTCTTGACTGTTTTTACCCTTTATTTTTCTTGTTTTTTGATTTTCTGTCAATTAAAGTTCGATCAGGATCATTTAAGTCTCATGCCACGTCCATCGCACAAGAGCGACATGAAAGAACACAAAGATGAGATTAGTACTCAGATTTCACAAACAAATTCTGTTAATTATTCAACATATTATAAATGATTTTCCAACATATATACTTCTGTTTCCAAAATATAATAGCAAAGATTCAGAAAGATATTAAAAGGAACAAGAACACGAGTTCATAATCGTATAAATTCTGCACTAGTCTTGTCTGTCCGTAGTAAAATCAGTTTCAGAGAGGAAACTAACAAGACAGAAAAAACACATTAACAAAATTTTCGAAGCTTAAGACAAGAAAAAATGAAGTTTCATCGATCACCCTCAATATCTCCTTCCAAAACCACCAGGACCACGGCCATAAGCAGGGCCAACAGGAAGCGCATTTTGTTCGGCGCTCTGCTTAACAACTCCAGGAAGTTCTGCCATACCGAGGGTTACAAGCATCTCAATTGTCTCGTTGTCGACTTCAATGACATCAGTCTTGATGGCGGACTCATCTGGGACAAAGTCCATGCGCCTCTCACGTTCCTCCTCCTGCAGCTTGAGGGAGATGCCGCGAACAGGACCCTTCTGGATCCGTTTCATCAGATGTGTGGAGAAACCAGCAATCTTATTCCGGAGGCGCTTGGAAGGAATGATAGCAACTTCCTCCAGGATTTTCTTGTTCGTGTGGAAATCTAGAGTCATTTTAGAGTAATACTTTTCAATCACCTGCCGAGATGACTTCTTCACTGTCTTCGTTCGCACGCGGCCCATCTCTATAGCAGCACTTTATGGTTCAACTCTGACACAATCACAAAGCATTCAACAGTTAAATAATTAAAATCAACATAACCAATATTCAGATTTCAGCATCAACAAAATGAGAAGAACAATCGAGGAACTCAAAACAATTAGTAACACAAAGATACACAGCCCAAATTTCAGGAGTGAAAAACAAATTAGACATTTATTCCCAGCACCCAACAACATATTGAATACAACAATCCAAGTATGAATCCCCAATTACCTCCTTATAAAAGCACTGTAGCTTTAATTTTATGATTTGTAGATGCAGCATCTGTGGATGTTTTAGTGATCAGAAAACCAAATTGGACATTGGTTCCCAGCACCCAACAACATATGGAATACAGCAATCTAAGTATGAACCGCCCAACTCTCCTTAAAAAAACACTGTAGCCGCATATTATATCTAAATTAAAATACCAACCACAAAGCTCTTCTCTTCCATGTGAACTAATATTACAAGTTAAAACTCTCGCTTATAAATCCAAAAACTCGAAGATGAATAGGTAAAACCATTCAAGACCTAGTCTTAACAATATCCATTTGCGAGCACCGAGACTATGCGAGATAGCGTCCATTTACGGAAGCAATACCGCCAACAATTAATCTACATCCTATAAAAAATTGATCAAGAAATTTTAGCGGAGCAAAAGACCAAAAAGATACAATCAAAAGTTTCAATCGAAATTCCCGAAGTTCAAATTCCTGCATAAGAATCAGTACATAGTACGCATGCAGATCAATAAATACGACGTGTCACCAGCATTTTCCAACTAAAAGCACCACATAATGGCTATTAACAACATCGTATTGATATAAATCAAAACAAAAATTAATCTTACGATAAAAAAAATACACAAAACGTTTGATTTCGCTGACCTTCACAAAAAAATATACTACATTCGCATATTCGTGATTAATTAAGGGCTTTATCCGGTTAAAATTCAACAAAAATCCGAATAATACAAGGAGATAGAATGGACGGAAAAAAACACGAAGAAGAAAACTAAAACACGACTCCAAGCAAATGCATTGACAGGGAGCAGGAAATTTACCGGGAAGATGAAATTCAGGCAAATGACGACGGCTTTAATGCGGCCACTACAAGAAATAGAAATGATTGACGCAGAGAATTTGGGATTGTCTTCTAATTAGGGTTTGAGTTCGGGGCTGAGCTAAGTGAAGGGGCTAAGAATCAGCCTGCAATAATTAGTTCAACGGCCCATTGGGCTCCTTACAAATATGGGCCTTAAAGAGTGTTGGCCCACAAATGAGTTCTACTTTCACTTTGGTATCAACACACACACACACACACACACACACACAATCGCACAATCTCTCAATCTGAAAAGGATAAAAAAAAATTCTGAAAAAAAAAAAAAATTTCAATCTCATTTATTTTTTGAACGTCGCATGCAAACTTTCAAAAATTTTTTAATAGGAAAGAAGAGTCCTTTAATTGCACCTATTTAAAAAATTAGCATGCTTTATTTGCTAAAGAATCTAAATAGTAAATAGGCTATAATCATTGGACTAATTTTGCATTTAGTTGTCATTTTAATCCTAGCAAACAATGATAATTACATGTAGAATTTTTTTCATTGGCCTCGTAAACCTTAAATTGCTGGAAATCATGTCATATTAGCGACGTGTACATTTCTGATGACTTGATCACTTCATAGCACTAGATTTCTCGTACACTTGAATTTTTAAATACTAATAAATGTTATTTGTATGGACATATATTAAAATTCTAAAATTCTAAACCGCCATAATACTTGGCACAAGATACAATATTCTATTTGCACTCATGCAACATAATAATATCCATGCAATCCCCATAAAACATCATAAGTAATAAGACACGAAAATAAATAATGTATTACTTGGAAAAAAAGAAAAAAACAGAAGGCTATATAAGTAAACATATGTGTAGATTTTGATATTTAATCATAACTCCAAGATAAAATTTTTATTTGCTCACAAAAATGCCTCATTTCATGTACGTGACCATGAGAAAACTAAAAACTAATCCACAGTCATATTGTCAAAACACTCAAATTTATGTGGGAGAAAAATTAAAAAAAAAAACCCCACAATTCAAAATAAATTAAACTTCTCGATTGTTTCAAAGGAAAGAAGATTACGGCCATTTAACAATTAAATGGGAACACTAATTGAGATAGAAATATTTGAAATAATTTTGACACATAAAAATTTTAAAGCTTATTGCCCACAATTTCTCACAATGTTCAAAGTTTTCGAAATTATAAAATAATTATAACTGTTAAATCTATATTGTGCAAGTGGCGATTATATCTTATAAATTTGAAATATACACTTGATGTTAACATTGTCGAGAGTCGTGATGAACTAGGCTTTAAATTAAGTTTCACGAAGCAAACTTCTATTCCTACACACAATATTGACTTTATGATATTTTGACAATGTCAATAATATTAGGGTCTATCTTGATTCTTGTAAAGTTTGTATAGTTAGTTCAAAATCGTAGTCATGCCTAATAACAACTCATTCGTGATCCATACCACACAAAAATTGTGCTTGGTGTCTTTTTGGATTAAAGCCAAACATAATCCCTCATTTCTTGCGTAATACTTCACTTTAGAGATTGGAATGAGGTATGAGATGTGGAGGTTATTCTTACCTTTTAAATCTTTTATTCATGGAGTCTTTAATTGTTAGGAAAAAGTTAGGTAAAAGTCTTTCTGCATCAAAACAAAGACAGGAAGGGTGAGTTTGATGTAATTGGTAATGACCCACGAACTTAATAATTTAGGATCCATTTTAGAATGAAGGATTTCAAAAAGACGGATTTCAAATATAATAATAAATTCATCATACTTGTCTGGATAATAATAAATTTCAAATTCTTAAATTTTCTTTTGTAACTATAATTTTAGTGATTGAGATGGATTTGAAATTACTTTTATTTAGAGTCTTTCTATTTAAATCATTTTTTCAAATTCAAATCCTTCCATGTAAAGAGAATCTTTAAGTTTTTGAATTAAAATATAATATCAAATTCATTAATGTATTTGATCCACTTGCTCACTTAGTTCAGAATAGTCTTTCATAAATCATTATCTTTAAATGTTAATCCTCTGTTGAATTGGACATTTTATATTTGAATCAGTATGTTAAATCAGGGATGTGATTAGACTCCCAAATTTGGAACATCAATCACAAAGATTAAGCTACTCCTAAAACTAAACCACTCACGTGTTAACCTCATCTCCCTCAATGAAACGAGTAGTCTCAGAGTTGTTCTCTAGGGCAAATTTCCATATCTTGCAATAAAAATCTTAATGTCTTTTATTTTTATTTTTTTATTTTCTTTTCTTCATTTTCATCTCCTTTACATGGTCTGCCTCTCAAATGAAACTGCACAAAATCTGTTACCAAAATCAATCAAATTGACAAATATCAAACATGAACGAATTTTCCTTTGAATTTTCTTTCCAAACACCGAAACTCTTGGACTACTTCTTTAATAGTCTTGCGTATCTATAAATTCAAGAAAATGTTTGATCAAGTTAATTTCAATCAATCAGAATTCACAATTACCCCACAGGTTTCTTCAATTTGGAGTAATTTCTCTTATATATTATGTAACTACTTCACGCATTTCTTGCATTTTACAATTCAAAAGATTTTCAAAATTCTCACGTGTTAGAGTAAATAAATTATATTGATCTTGTACTTAATGACTTGAGAAACACAAACAAGATCAACTCGTGAATCAATCTTTAAAAGGAAATTATAACATAATTTTCACTCCACATGAATTCAATTCATAGAGTTAGTGGAATACACTTCAATCCATTTGGGATTAACAGAGAACAAAATTTGCATTAGTTGACTTTATTATATATTATCATTTTGACATACCGCTGTGTGTATAGTAAAATAAAATTTCATAAGTAAATTAGTTGAAATGAGATGTACTTTTTTATGTTGTAATTGGTATAAATTAATTATATTAATAGAAAGTTTTAGAAAAGAAAAATAAAAATGGACCTAAGATACTAAAATTAAGTTTACAATAATTAATTTTTATATGAAGTTACATATAAACACTTGAATTTATTTTAATAGTATTATATTATAATATTAAAAAACCAAAACAAAAGTCTCATCTATTATAATATGAAAAAACCAAACCAATTATTTGTAACTCTAAATGGCAATATTTATAGACTTCAAGGGGTCAGATCATTCAATCAACTTGGAAGGTTGAATAAACAAATATTGCACATATCATTGGCATGAATTGCACGTCTCTTCAATTAGGGCGCGCCTCCAATATTAGATATGAGTACACATAGCCAGCTTGATTGGTGGGTATGTTCCATGATCTCTTTGTTATATTTGAGTTTAGTAGGGCAGGGATTATGTGCTTAATTAATTAATGATTAAGCTTCCAAATGATCACAATCATGCAAGGTCAACTCATCAACATGTGCACCTCCTCACACAACCTTTTCCTCTAATCATAACTAATGGAAGATGAGAGACAAAACCGTTCATTTGGACCCCCTTTGATCATCGAATAAGGATTAATTAATAGAATTATGATTTCAATGATCTTCAACACGCGAACAAAAGGATTTATCAGCAATTTCTTTTCTTAACAACTTGAAATAATATGAACATGTCTAAGTGTTGGAGAAGAATTTGGATGATGTTTTAATCGATTTTCCTTTTTGGATTGGCATTGAAAAGAATATGAAACTTGCCAAACTAAATTGCTTTATATTTTCTGTTCATTGTTCAACCGCTAGTTGCAATGATACAATTATGACATACATTCAAACAAATTTAATGATATTGTGAAAACCCAATCATGTCATTTTAGATTGGATGAAGAGGCATTACTTCTGTACTATTGTGAAAGAGGGTCTTGATTCTAATTACATGAGTTCCCTCATCCACCTCTATATGTCATGCATGGTGCTCTTTCTCTCTCTCTCTCTACACACACGGTTTTTCTTTACTCTAATTTCATTTTCTCTCAACTTCTTTTTCCCTTCTCATTTTCTTTTCTTTTCCCTTTTAAAATCCTTAAACCTAACATAGTATAAAGATGACACACCCAAAAAAAACAGTTGGCCCAAATTAGAATTGCTGTAAGTTTCGGGTTGGAAAATAAAGATAAAAATTAAAGAAAAAAAAACATTGCGTAGCACAATACAACTAAAATATCATGACAATAAGAGGACTGACCCAAACCACTTATTGTACGATAAATAAATAGACTATCTTATCTTATGACCAAATAAAAATATTAAAAATTATTAACCTGTAATCGGTTTGTGATTATCCATTTTACAATTGAATCTCTTTTGACGGCGACTAAGAAAAGCGATAGGTAGATAATGTCTTTTGTTACTTAATGTGAATAGTCTCTAAACAAATATCCATTTATTTATTTGTATTTTGTTTTAAGTTTCTGAAATTATATTTATTACGGGTACAATTTTCACAACATACCCGTGATTGTGGATGAGAAAAGTTAATAACAATAATATAATTTCGTGTCTTAACGATGACACCAACTTTTTTTCTCTTTAATTTTTTAAGAAGACACCAACCATTAGAGGAGTATATGATACACAGCTGATGGTTAAACATTATCATAGTTTATTTTTTTAGTTTCGTGTGTTTTTTAGAGTTAAGAACCACAAAGAACACTACATTTGCAAACTAATTTCTCAAAAAATCAATTTTTTTGAAAAATCGTGTTGATAATGGACGTGAAGACTGGTGATGAAAATTAACTACATAAGACAACTAATTAATGCGAAAATACCATTATATATACTTTAAAGACAATCACATAAACATGCAAAATCGCAAATATGGTCCTATAATATGTTAGATGTTGCAATATTATTGATCCATCATGTTCTGTCCATACGTCATCTTAGTCCTACAAAGAATCAATCTTTTTGGCAATATTTCCAGCCCAAAATTTATAGATAAGAGGGGGAAAATGTAGTGAAGTACTTGTTTGTTATCTGAAGGTTTAGGGTTTGTTTCACAAAACGATTCCTTTTAATTCCTCATGAGTAAGAATTTCTAGCAAAAAAGATCCTTACATTGCACGACCATGCCAAACAGAGAATAACACAAATTGGGAAAGTGTGATAAGTGTAATAATGATATTGGGTAAAGTATTGAAAGATGGTATAGGTCACTATCAAATTCTCGTTCATCTTTTATTACATTGGCAAGTAGTGGTGTGCATACATGTGTATGCATTCACCTTGTGTACTATCTATATCTATTGAATAGCTCACATGATATGGCCCCCTTTTTGCCTTATCTTCATTTTTCTAATTAGATTCCATCAATTAGGTTGTATAATTTTTATGCATAAGTTTCTTATAATGCCATTAATTTAGTCAGTTTAAATTATGATACATAGTAAACAAATCACATACGGCCCTCCGATAGACACGGCCAACTCCGATTTCCACTTGATAGGTCGAAATTTCTGACCAATAACAAGACGTACACTCCAAAATAATCATAATAAGCAAATAATAGTGAAATTTTTGATTATTTGTTGGATTATTGTGAATAATGATTTTTTTAAAAAAAATCTCTGTTATATAGGTATAAAATGGTGATTGCAATTAGAAGTTCAATAATTCTATATATTTTTCCAAATTAATGTTCAATACCATTATATTTACTTTATATGCATATAATGGTGAGTGCAATTAGAATCTTGATAATTCTGTATATTTCTCCAAAATTAATGTTCAATATATGATGAGTCATGAGTGTGTACAGATCGAAAAATAATTACCGTTATTTATAACACCCAAAAAGATTTAAAGAAATGATGAGAGAAGGACATGTTGCCTTATATTTTTTTCCTCCAAAAATATGAGGTCAAACATATCCTAAATTTTTTATTTAATTAATTTCTATCAGTTCAAAGAATGTGGCTTGAACATGAGGAAATTTATCGATTCATGCTACATTTGGCATGCAGTTGAAAATCACACTTAATTAGTCACTAGACACAAGAGTTGAACCACCACACACCAACATGCATATGTCGAAAAAGTTTCATCTCAAATGTGACCTAATAAAATCAATCGATCACATGATAACAAATATAGTTCGGATACATGCATGTCTAAAATTAAAATTACACCATAAATTCTATTTAATCCAATTCGACTAATCATAAAACTAACATAATAATATCTCCCAAACTATCAATTTACACAAATCATGAGAATTATATTTGACTCGTTATTTATATACTAAATAACTTTAGTTAAATTAAACTAATGCACATATTATACTATGTAACAAATAATGTGGGCTGGCTCCATTTGTTGTGAGGTATGGATTGACTGCCAACGTTAAATAGTTGGAACCCTAATTAAATAGACACACATGAGAGGGCCCCCCACCACTCCCCCATTTCCTCTCCACCTTCCTCCCACCGATCTGTCACGTTATTGTCTGCCAATCTATTAATGCCACCACAACACAACGCGACCACATCCAAATACTAAGAACCTCTCCCTTTCTTTCTTACACGCTCTCCCACAATGTCCAGGAAGATGAAAATCCCTTCGATTTTCAAGCACAAGGAGCCAAAGCAGCCATGGCAGTGGCCCTCATGCAAGCATCCCAAGACCCTCTCTTTCAGAGCCACCAACGACGACGTTTTCAAGACCGTCAACTCCGTATTCCTCGACACCTGCGACGGAGTCGAAACCTCCGATTCCTGGTTCACCAACTCCTCCGAATGCGCCAGCACTTTCTCAGAGCATTCCGAGGAGAACAACAATGCCAATTTCTCCGCCGCCGAGTCGTCCGTGGAGACGATCATCCGCGGCGTCAGGTCGTCGGAGAGGCTGCTTTTTGAGCCCGGGGACACGAGTGCGATCCTTAAAGAATCAAAAGGAACGACTGCGAGTGAGGAATTTGCGTCGCCGTTCAAGCAGAGCATGGCGCTGGCGATGGAATCAGACGACCCTTATTCGGACTTCAGGAAATCCATGCAAGAAATGGTGGAGAGCCACGGGATGAAGGACTGGGAGTGTTTGGAGGAGCTGTTTGGATGGTACTTGAGGATGAATGGGAAGACGAATCATGGGTTCATAGTTGGGGCATTTGTGGATTTGCTTGTCGGATTGGCTGATGGTAATAATAATAATCAGAATAGCTATGATTGTTTGGGTTCTTCGACGGCAGCTTGCTGTTCGGATACGACGTCCTATTCGTCTGCGGAATCTTGTTTTTCTTCTCCTTGTTCGCCTGTTTCTGATCCGACAACAGTAGCAGCTGTAGTGTTGAGTGAGGATCGACGTTGAGTTGGGAATTGAGGATCCGACAAGGAAGCTGGAGATTCCGTTTTGTGTACCTCATTTTGTGTGTATTGTGATAATATCTATACTGCTTTACACACACACACTAGTGTATTGATTTTGTACCCTTTTTTCATGGGAAATTCAAATTCGGATCAAGTTTACTTAGTGTGTTTATACTCAACTATAATTAATGTATTGATAAATGTAACTAAATTTAGCATGTAATTAGTCTCTCTCCTTGCACCATTTGCATAATCACATGTGGATAATTACATAAATGAATTAATGGTATTTTTTAAATATAAGATCTATGTAGTTTACAAAATAAGAGCGAAAAAATAGAAACTTTTTAAAAGGAGAAACATATAATAAATAAAATCAAGAAAGAGATTGAAGTAAATGAAAATTGATTGTATATAAACAAGATATTCTAGTAATTGTAATTTGTTAACAAAATTTTGACCCGTTGTTTTAAAAAACAAAATTTATTATTTTTTTGAAAAAATAAAAAATTCACTTTTTTTGCAAATTTTTTGACATTTATAACTCCTCAATATTAATTAAAATATGTAATTTATTTATTTTGAGTTGTGCTTATCAATTTTTTTTTCTAATCAAGCTTTTGAAAATTTAATTATTGTATTTAAAATAGAATTTGTTCATATTAATTTTTCAGAAAACTATTTTCTAATTTTATACTTTTGATTATCTGAATTTAATAAGTTTTTTTTTAATATCAATATAAATAAAGTTACAATAGTGACCTATAATTTCAAATAGATAAATAAATTCTAAATGCAAAGAAATCAATCATTAAAACAAGAGAATCTTTTACCACGCATGTTATTAAATGTGTGGTAATTGTTTTTATTTAGAAGATAAATAAATTACATATTAGTAAATAGCATAAAGACTGGGATAACGACATGCCATAAATTTTTTAAAACTAACTTGGAACTTTCAACTTTATTAAATAATTTATAATTCTTCGAAAACTACTATTTTTATTTTAAAATTAATTATCTGTAATATAGTAGAATAAAAATATAATAACAACTAAGATATGAAATGCTATGCTGTAGGCATAAAATCTCCTAATTGAATAGACCTGTTTGGCTAAGAAATCAGATTAGGAAGGTAGATACGGTCAAACATATAGTTTAATACCGTTTAACTGCGATTTGATTCACATTCCTCGATTATAATCCGAATTCTCTTTTTGGTGATTGCAAATCTTTAATTAGCTTCTGTCATCATATTTCTGCACAAGTAAAATTGAGCTATATTTTTATATCAAATTAGGAGGGCAGATTATGGTTAGAACTCTAATTTAATAATCGTTTGAAAAAGTAAGTGTATAGCTTTACAATTATAGTTTAATTGGGAAGGGATCTTTTCTATTCTTTTCGTTTTTTAAATTTCAACGTTTGTTTTTATTTTTTGATAACTAGACGGTGGATATATGAATGCTTTATTTATTAGGACGAAAATTGTTCTGCTAATTGAGATCCAACAGTGTATAGTGATTATTGCTTATGGGAAGAGTACAGCGACTTGATGTCCGAAAAAATGGTCCACGATGTGGCGTCGACTGCGCGGCGGGCGGGAGCATCTAACGGCCGTGGAGGAAGCCTTGACGGCGTCAATGACGGTAAAGGAGAAGCGACTGCGCAGGGGCAAAAACGGATATGGCTCCGCCATTCCCGCGGGAACGGATACGCTATCGGGCTGTCCATGAAAATGACAATTATACCCATAGATTTCCAGACGTTTTTTTAACACAATTTCAGCCATGGCCTTTTAAAAGAGCTGGAATCCTACTTTGGGGCAAACTCGTGACTCGTTTCCTGTGAATTGGGGAGCCTCTAGTTATACTTATTCTCGGATTCCAATGCCCATATAGATAACCCATACAGTGTAAAAACATAACTATAAATACGACCTCGTGACTCGTGAGTCCATTACTTTGCTCTTAATTCTCTTTCCTCGTTCCCTCATCCTCAAACCACTCGGCACTCGGCACTCAGCACTCAGCAACGTCGTCTCCACACTTCATCGTCTTCCCTCATCATCAAACCACTCGGCACTCAGCAACGTCGTCTCCACACTTCATCGTCTTCCCTCATCATCAAACCAGTCGGCACTCCTCCACACTTCATCGTCTTCGTCGGGAACTACGCCATGGCAACGGAGTTGGAAAAGAATGTGCCGGAAAGCGAGAAGGATTTGAACCAGTGGCTTCCGATCACTTCCGCGAGGAACGGCAAGTGGTGGTACTCTGCTTTCCACAACGTCACCGCCATGGTCGGTGCTGGTATCCTCAGCCTTCCCTACGCCATGTCTGAACTCGGATGGTACGCGCGTTCTGATACATGCTTTCAGTTTTCGTGATTTTTTTTTTAATATTTTATTTCTAAATAATTTTTTTGTTGCTGCGTATTATTTTTGTATAACAATTATTTTTATGTGTTTCGGCTTATTAATTAATATTTATAAGATAAGTTCTATTGAACCACTACTTAAAGTTGATGATATTTGAACTCACAGATTTCACGTTTGTGGTCTTCGAAGTATTGCATATTATTTATTTATTTATTTATATGTATCTCTACACACACGTTGTCTCCATATACAATTGCAGATTTATTATTAATCTAATTTTGTACGTGGGACAAATTTTCAATTCCTGGCTCATTCATATACATGTTCCCAGAACAACATTAAAACCAAAAAAAAGAAAAAAGAAAAAACAAACTAGCATTTATTTTTTGATTTGTTTAATTTTTACCGTTTTTCAGAAACATTTGATGTAGAAACTAAAAAGAAGTATTTGGATTATTGACATGCTTTTATGGTGTAACGTGAAAAAGTGAATCTCCATGTTTTCCAGAATTGATACCGTAAGGAGATGAAAAGGGACGCATGTTTAACTTTTGAACATATCTCATGTACAGAACTTAATAGGAAATTAGGATATAAAAGAGGTCTTGTAACGCTTTGATGGTGTCGGTTCAAAAAATGGAAAGATATATTTTAAAATGTAAATAATAAGGATTAATTGGTAGGTGAATATTAAATCATATGAATAGACGTGCTTAGTCAAAGATGTGAACAAAATCGAAGAATTTATTCTATTTTTACTTTCTTTTCATATATATATTTAGAATATAAAGAAATTCAATTTGTAAATGTATTAATAAATTACTCTTATAGTATATATTCTTTTTCTTTTTTTAGTTCATTTTCAAATTTTTTTTATGTCATTTAATTTTCTTAATTTTAAATTATTCTATAGTTTCAAATACATTTATTTTTTTTATCATTTTATAAATTTTATAAATATATGAAGTTAATTGAAAAAAACATTATTATGTATATATACAGATATTGAGTGTTCTTTATTTTTAAATTATTTTGGTTTTTGGTTATTTTTTTGTGTGTA
Organism: Avicennia marina; assembly: GCA_019155195.1. NCBI lineage: Eukaryota > Viridiplantae > Streptophyta > Magnoliopsida > Lamiales > Acanthaceae > Avicennia > Avicennia marina. The sequence continues at coordinate 3,603,290 of CM032773.1, forward strand.
GATTTTAATTTATTTTATTTCTTCAAGTTTTTTTTATCTACCTCTTATTTTATAAATTGTAAAAAAAAATATATGATGTATTTATTTTATTACAGTTAGGATAAATGTTATACGCTAAGTCAATGGGGTGTCTTAAAATCATTCATTATGCATATGTCAAATCCATTGCTATTTTTGATGACAATATGTAACTCACACAAAAAATCAACTGAATAAACTCTTAAACAGGGGTGCGATATAGAAGTTGACCATAAATATACATAAAATAGGAATTTCAAACAAAGAAGCATCAGATGGTGCAGTACAAGGCTAGGATATAAGTATCAATGTTAAAAGTTTATTTTATTTCAAGAAAATGTATACTTTATTCCATACACATATATTTACATGCAATTATATATACAGGGGTCCAGGAGTTGCTGTTATGATCTTGTCATTTATCATCACACTGTATACCTTATGGCAAATGGTGGAAATGCATGAGATGATTCCAGGCAAGCGACTGGACCGATACCATGAGTTAGGGCAGGCAGCCTTTGGAGAGAAGCTAGGCTTGTGGGTGGTCGTGCCACAGCAGCTATTGGTGGAAATTGGATTGGATATAGTTTACATGGTCACTGGCGGCCAATCCCTAAAGAAAGTCCATGACATTGTTAGACCTAACGAAGACATGAAGCTATCATACTTCATCATCATTTTTGGTACTGTTCAATTTTTTTTATCCCATCTTCCTAACTTTAATGCTATCAGCGGAGTTTCCCTTGCTGCTGCAATCATGTCCTTGAGGTACCAATTACTAACTTTATATTCTTTTTTAAATGTTTTTACATGCACTCTTGTATGCATAGTTAAATAGTTTAATTACATATAGGAGAGTAATTATATAAGCTTGAGATTCTTCTAATAGTTTGACAAATTAGCTAATCAAATGATTTTATCATTGTTCTGAATACACATTGACCATTCACTATTCAACAGTTACTCCGTCATAGCTTGGGCAGCTTCTGTACACAAAGGGGTTTCACCAGATGTGTCGTATGGTCCTAGGGCATCAACTCATCCGGGAAAAGTGTTTCAATTTATGAGTGCATTAGGAGATATGGCTTTTACCTATGCTGGACATAATGTAGTTTTAGAAATTCAAGCAACGATCCCTTCCACCCCAGAAAATCCATCCAAGAAGCCTATGTGGAAAGGGGTTGTGCTTGCATATATTGTCATTGCCTTGTGTTACTTCCCTGTTGCCTTTGTTGGTTATGCTATGTTTGGAAACAAAGTGGAGGACAATATCCTTGTGTCACTCGAGAAACCAGCTTGGCTTATCGTTGCCGCTAATCTCTTTGTAGTGATCCACGTTATTGGAAGTTACCAGGTATGCATAAGTGTTATTTTTTGCATGCAAAAATATGATGTTGCAAGTTCCATCATGTCTCTTTGTGAAACTTACATGCACAAGTTAGTTTAGAGATGCTTTATGTCTAATTTTGCGTGGATTTGATTTGAATAGATCTAAGCAAATAGAAAATATTTATAATTTAATAAACACATCTAATTCAAAGGATAATCAATGAAAACTTCTTCTTAAATATATACATGCATAACTACAACTTTTCAATTCAAATGCAAAATTGAAATATATGTTTTTGTAATGTAATCTATAGATGTAGCAATAATTTCAATGTCCACATGTCAACTTTTACCCTTGGGGGACTATTTGTTTAATCATGTTTGATCCCTTAGAAATGTTTTATTCATTGTTTGAATCTATATTCATATTTATTGGTTTGTTTAAGGTGTTTAGAATTCTTTTCATCTATTCTTTAATTACTTTATTTTTCTTAGAAGTTATATTGAGTTATATTCAATTAATTACCATTTGCAATATTTGTGGTTCTCTATTGGACCTTACAATTATTTTATGTAGTTTATATATTTCTCTCATTTATGATCGTTTTGAATATTTTTGATGCAAATTAGAACATGAATTGCATATTTCATATGTTGCTCAACCATACATCATTTTAGTATCATTATGTAAGAGACAACATACAATATATTATAGTTTATTTCATACGCATTTAAACTCGATGATCTATACCAAGATTCATTAACTTCGTAAAGACATCGTAGAATTCCATTTTGTAAGATGTATAAAATATATATTACTATTTGTGTTAACATTACAGGTCTATGCCATGCCCGTCTTTGACATGTTGGAATCATATTTGGTAAAGGAAAGGAAGTTCAGCCCTAGTAGAAAGCTTCGTATTGTCACGCGCACGACTTTTGTTGGTAAGAATATTTTGTTAATGTTTTGTTATTTCTTTTTGCCACTTCATCCATGAGATAATATGTTGTCTTACAAGTTCAATAATCAATCTTGAAATCAATGTCTTATGATGATGAATGGAATGCAGCTGTAACAATGTTTTTGGGAATTGCATTCCCTTTCTTTAGTGGACTTCTCAGCTTCTTAGGAGGTTTTGCGTTCGCTCCAACATCATACTATGTAAGTTTGAGCTACATACTTAATACTTTTCTCCCCACCACCATGAAATTATAATAAAACAACCAACAAGAGAAAAGAACAAAATTTCTCTAGAAAAAGCCTGTCAAAGCTTGCAAGATTGCAAGTGCCAAGCATTCATTAAATAAGCCATATATTTTGTAAGTGTTCATTGTAGATGAGAGATGTTTAACTTTTCTTTTTAATGGCATTGGTGCAGCTTCCTTGCATAATATGGCTCCGTGTCTACAAACCTAAAAGATTTAGCTTGTCTTGGTGTACCAATTGGGTAATTCTATCATTTGAATAATTTCTCTTACAAAACACACACTTATGTACATTTTCTATCTTGATGTTAGCAAATTAATGAACTGTTTACATTTTATGAATTTAATTTCTTCCCAATCTGCAGATATGCATTGTTGTTGGTGTTTTATTGACAATTTTAGGCCCCATTGGCGCAATGAGACAGATTATAGTGCAAGCCAGCACGAGCTATAAGTTCTTCTCATGATTAAATTATATGTTCACAGCATGAAGGACTCAAGCTGTATTATATAATCTACATATTTTGGCTATTTGTGATGCCATCATCTTAGCTTTTCCTCTTTGAAATGGACTATCCTATGATTGTTAGATACAATATTCGAACCATACATATTGCATTTCAATAATACCTTACTTTATTAAATATTAAAGTTTTTATGGTACTATGATTTGTTGCTAAATTGTGTTTAAGCAGAGTTGATCCTCGCCAATGTATGCAGTGATAGTGAGCATCTTTTCAGTTAATGTTTCATTGTGAATGTGTCTTGTCAATTATCTCTTTATCCATGCTTGCAACTTAATTATAAAATAGACAGTCTACAAGCATACATATACATACGAAAGGATAAAAGCTTGTTATTTTTTGAACAATTATATGCTTATTTCAATTCTAGAGGAAGTATTGGAGAGGAATTATAGCTTTCGTTTGGCCATTAACTTGAGAAAAGATTTTAGGACTAAGTAAGTGAAACAATTGGCTATGATCTTTTGGTGCCAATTAGATGCGTTGGGACTAATTCGGCTTTAGCTACGTCCCACAAGACACAATCCCTTGCTTGTTATAGCATCACGAAACATGAAACTCTTTCGTTAGACAATGTTAAATTTGAAAACTAAGTGAACATCAAGCAAATGACAAAAAAAAAAAAAACAAGGAAAAAAAAAAAGAACTATTGATTCAATTTTTATAAATAAAACTAAACTCCAGGATAGACTATGGCTACAACATTTGAAACAACTACAGCCAACAATCAAGCTAGATCAAACTTCGATGGATCATTTGCATTGGATCTCAAGAATACTGATACATAGTAGCCATGTACTTAGTCAATAATAAGCAATATGTCCTACACCTATTGAAAGGCATGGTTTGAGCCCAAAGGGACGATGGGTTTCAAGATTGCAAAGATTTGGGAGGGATGCGTCATGCATCTTCGAGTCTTGGGGAAATTTGAAGCCGTAGAAGCTGCGCAGCTTCTGCCCATTTCAAGAAATGGAGCGTTCTGAATGAGATGGTGTAGAGTGGTGAGGGTCTGGGAATTTGCAAGAGTTGAGAAAATATACTCTTCATCAAATAATTCTTACAATAAAAGAGAAAGATAAGAAATTTTTACGAATTTGGTCGAATCTCTAGGGGTTGTGAAAATAATTATGTAGTGTGCTGTGATGCATACAAGATCTCAAACTATGTGTATTATGTCTCATGCTCTCCAAGTAAGCAATGGCTTTTCACCATTAAACTGTGCTCACTTGCTGCATGGCGATGAATTATTACTATTGTTACGTTTTAGGTGTTTTCAGCACAGATCATTACATAGCTACTATAAATGTTGTAAACAGTTGATTATGCATTATTTTTTTTAAAAAAAATATCGTATATGCTTGAATGGAAATTCCTACTCTTTTGAACTGCCAAGGAAATTATCCCGAATTCGATCTTACTATGGACATCCAAAAATATGGTGCAAGCGACAACCAAATAAGAAAAGAAGACATCTCAATAACATGGCTTTCGCATGGTTAGTCCCACCATTTCTTAGAGTCGAAACTATGCATTTAATTTCACATATGGACAAACTATTTATGTTATATGTTTATTGCCTTTTTTATTATTATTTTTTTTGATCAAGTTATTACATAATTGCCCTCCTACCAGGTTCAAGATTGTGCCAACTCTACTGCTTGATTTTTATTGATTCATTCGCATTATTATTTTTGATTCGTTCTATTCTCTTTTTCAAATTTGTTTGCTTCTTTTATCTAGTCTATGTTCTATGTATTAATGCTAAAGACATAATTTTGATTGCGTGATGTTAAATTACTATAATACTCTTATTTACATATTTTTATATTTCTTTTCCATTCTCTATTAAGGTAACGCTATATTTTTTTTGATTAAATTTTTGTATGTTTCAATTCACTTTTTTTGTTTTTATTATTTTCAATTTACCCCTATACTTTTAAATTGGTTTAAGTTTTAAAACAATTTATTACAATGAATAAAATCATTATTTATACTATGTTATTAAGTGTTGGAGGCTAATTTGATTGAACATTGTAAAATTATAATCGTACCCTTAATTAGTAAATTTACATCATTACACTTGATTTAAAGAAAAATTATAGTCAGATATAATTACTACTATATCATTATTTATTTTATATACTATATTACAATTCAGGTAAGGTTTTTTAGTTGCATATTATAAATCTACACAACTAATTATTCTTTCAAGTTTTTCTTTCTTTACTTTTGTTTTGACTTATCGTTTTTATTTTTACTTCCTTTTCAATTTTTTTTAATCTTTTTTATTTAAATATAATTAATATTTTTATTTAAATAATTCTTTGTATTATTTTAAATATAGTAATTTTATAAATTATAAATAAATTTGTATGCATACAAAATTTGTGACTTCTACCAATAGATTTTTTTTTTTAAAAAAAAATACTGCACACATATCATGTGTACCATAATTACTAGCTATGTATAAAGGATATGAAAGAGCCATTGCACAATGCGTGACCTTTAAAACACTCTTAGGTCAAGTTATTAAGTGGTGTAAATTAATTTATTAATTCTAATCAAATGTTCACTTTAGACAATATAAGATAAATATATGATAAAAATAATTAAAACCATAATTCCACGTAATAAGTGTGATAAAATAATCATAAAGAACGTTTATCCTATCAATAAAAGTAAACATGGCCTTGTATCTTTAAAATCTAGTCCCATTCTCACTTATTCCATGCGTTTCTCAACTTTAATTTATTCTTTTCCTTAATTCCCTTCTTTCTTTTACCATTTTATGAATTTTATAAATAATATTGTATTTATATTTGCAAAGGTATTAATATTTAATTTATATGCACAAGTATTGAGTGTCCTTGGATGTTAGTTTATTAGATTTTTCTATCTTCTCTCTCAATTTTTATTTGTTCGTTTCTAATCTTATATCATATTTTATTGATGATATAAATATTATTTATTTCCATAGTTATGCATATGCACCAAGTGTAACTTTTATCACTAGCAGTGGTAGTAGTAGTTTTTTTTTTATTTGAAAAATATACAAAAAAACCCAAATATAGTTTAGTAATGATATATTATACAATCAAAATTTCTTATTTGCTCAATATATATAAACTAATAATCTGGGCATACACAATGTGTGTGCTCAAAAAATAGAGCATGTATATGTATACAAATGTGCATAGATACAATGATGAAATACATATACATATACAAAAATATGATTGAATTTAATAAAAAGAAAATAAAACTGTCATAAATAAATTAAAAAGAAAAACAATACGTAGGTTGTTCTTGCAGCTTTTGTGTGAGATAGAAGTAACGTCAAATTAGAAAAAGTGTGCGCATTAATTATTTTGATTATAATTAATTGCCCAATTTGTAATAATTTGTAATTAATGAATAAATAATTTTTTATATGGTTAATTTGGAAATTACTTAATTAGATTATTAATTTGTCTACTCTATCAAAATTAAAATAAAGAATTTCAAAAAATTAATAGAAATGGAATATACATTTTAATTGTTATAAAATATATATCTTCTTACAAAAGTTAATAAGTTTCTTCACAATAAATTATTATAGAATATGAAAAAATAAAATCCATTATTATTTTCTCTCCTCAATTCTACCTCTTTTTCACTTTTTATTTTTCTTTATATTTTACATACTAATTTCAGAACAAAAATTTTGTCACTATTTATATCTCATATAACTCCTAAACAAGTTATGATTTGTCATTTTGTTTCTTCTATTTAATTGTTAAATAAATTCAATATACTTTATTTGTTCCAGTATTTATCTATTTTAAATTAAATATATTGATTGAATAACAATTTTTTTTATATTTTACATTGAATATATACGCACTCTCACTTATTGATATATATAATATGTGTATATAATTGCCATCAAGTCAATTTAGTAATTTAAAAACCTATCACATTTTATTAATTCTTTTGACTTAAGTGTAAAATTCACTACAAAATATATCTTTTATTTTTTGTGAAGAAATTAAATTTTGCCAATACAACAAATACATCGTTCATTACAATTATTTTAAGTATACAAATATGATAAATTTAATATGTTTATCAATAAAATTAATTAGAATATCATAATTTTAATAATTTTTGTAAAAGTAAACATAATTAAATTTTTATTTTTTAAAATAAAATCAATTTTTTTCATTCTTCCAAAGGGCACCTATAGGACATGGCCACGGAAGAGATATTTGAGAATAGAGCAGGATGAGGGAAGCATCTCCAGCTCTACCTCTACCCATTGTTATCTCTAATTAAAAAACTTTTTTTTTTCTTATGAATTTGTTCAATTCATAAATTAAATCACTAGCCATTTTTTTTATTTTTTATATGATTTTATTGATATTGATCTGAGCAAAATCTAATTTTTGGTTCATTAATTTTAAAGATGTGGCATTTTCGGTGGGCCTATATTCAAAATATGGCAAATAAAGACACCAATAAAAAAAAAAAAGGATATATTGAAGACAAAGTGGCTTCTAACTACAAGATTATGTTAAGAAATTGCATGTGTTGGTCTTATGGATTTGACAAAATTGCAGGCTTTCCATCTTTGGACAATTTTCAGCTATGTGGGAGTTACTCCTTGTGATGCAGATATTAACTTGGATAAAGGTGCCATGACTTATTAAATGAAGAAATAAAAATTTAAAATTCTTTAAAATATATATAAAATAATCCAAATAATAAACTATTTAGTTTCATTTTATTAAAAAAATATATATATAAGACAGCAATATTTAATAACTTAAAATATATTAGAAAATTTAAAATATATTATTTGTAATTGAAATCCATTATACTTTTAGAAAATATAAACAAAACATAAATTCCCTAATACATATTTTAATGAGTAGAATCTATATGAAAATAACTTTAATAAATAGAAAACATTTCTTAAATATAATGAATAAATTTTTAGTATATATAGAAAATGAATTCAATTTCCAATATATTTTCAAAGAATTAAATATATTTAAAATTTAATTTTTTAAAATTCAAATAGTTTCAAAATTTTTAGAAGACATTTTCAAACTTTTGTTTAAGATATAAAGTTCATATTACCAATATTACAAAATACAAATGAAGTAATAATAGTAATAGTAGTAGTACTATTATTATAATTATTATTATTATGAACAACAACAACAATAATGCAATCACAATAAAAGGAAAAATATACTATAACATTGATAATACTTTTTAAATTTGTTTTCGAATATTTTACTTGTCACAATATATTTTAGTTATTTGAAAATATTAGCATCGTGTCTAAAACAAATAAGGAAAGTATTTTATCTTATAGTTTTTTCCCTATCGTGGCAATTATTCTTTAATAATGGAATAAATTAAAATTGTATAATATAACATAACATATTTTTCTGTTTATTTCAAAAAACTAAAATTGTAACGTTTCTAATATTTAGACTTAAAAATAATAAATATTAATTATGAACTTGTTATTGTTGTTGTCATCATCATCACTATTGCAATAAACAGTGTTGGTGATGTTATAGTAACTGTCATTGTTATTATTATTATTGTTGTTATGGTTGTCATTGTTATGATTATTATTTCATTTTAAATGATATTTAGATATAAGAGTTTATAAATAGAATAAATTTATTTGAATTTTAAATACTTAAATTATAATATATTTAAGCAATGAAAAATATATTTGAAAATTTGAATTTAATGGCTATATATATTGGACATATATTCATAATATTTAGGAATTGTTTTCTATTTATTTATGTTATTTTTTATATATTTTCTATTCATTTAAACATTTATTTTGGAAATATTATTATTTTTATTCAAATTTTTTAAAATGGGAAAATGTCAAATTATTTCTAATATATTTTAAGTCATTATATACATCAATCACATATTTTTTATTTTCGATTTATTTTTTCATTATGAAACAAAGATTAACATGTTAATTATTTATATAATATTTAAAGAATTTTATATTTTATTTTTGTAATTTAATTCTTCATAGCGTATTTATCCAAACTAGCGTCTATGTCACATTCCTTTGATAGGAACAAGCCGAAGCGATTGAAAATAGAGAATCCAATTTCTGTGTTTGCTTTTACTCATATTGATTTTTATATGGATATAAACCCATTTCAGTGTTTTTTTTCCTTAAATTTATCACATTTTAATTTCTTTTGATCTTTGTTTATATTTTATTCTAAATGTTTAAATTTAAATAATTATATCTGCGTTACTTAAAATATAATCATTTTATTATTATAAATAATTTTGATTCTGCAAAAAGTGGGTGATTTTTAATAATTTTTATTAGTATTTAACTTATAGATAAAAATGAAAAAAAGAATATAATACAACCAATTCTTGGGATGAACATTAAAGAAAAGTATCATTTTATTTTCGTATGATTTCTAATATTTGTACCTCCTAAATATTGGTTAGAGTATAAAATTGTCATTGTGTTGTATTTTGAGGTTGTTTAATTAATTTTTTTAATAAGTCATTGAGAAAGTAATTTTTACTTTAAGATTAAATATTTTGTACTGATGGAGTTGTGTTTTATTTTGAAAAACTGGTTTTTCAGTGTTCATATTTTTATAGTTGCTTTTAATTTTTATTAATTTTCTTTTAATTATTATAAATTTTTATTCCAAATAGATTGAGTATCATACATATAACGATTATTCCTCATAGATTCATCATTCCCATAACCAGCAATGTGATAAGTAGTTATAATTCAGTCTAAGAAGAAAGACCATTGTCAATCTTGCACTCCTATGACAAACTAATGTGAAGTTGATGTCATTAGCCTCTCTCCCACTTCAATTAATAGATTTAATGTATATCTATTGTAGATAATATTAGAGTGACACAGACATGTTGCATACGCCCCATCTACAAAACCACATAAATACAGTATACTTATGTATAAATAATATCATCTGTATCTTAATACTCCCCAGAAAAGGAAATAAGCTATATCAGTTTTGTGACTCCCCATGGCTATATCTCCCATGAAGTCCCCATTCTATTATCTTTAATGAGTGTGGAATCAACATTTACAGAGCAAGCGTGCAGTGAACCAATTAGCCTATATTTCATTCAACTAACTCATAGTTCACTTAGCCCTCTAGACTTCAAGCTATCAATCAGGTCAGGAGGAGAGGTTCGGTCTAGACTGATCTGGGTTTAGGATTTGAATCTGTATTTCCAATAAAATCAGCACATGTGAGCAGAAAAGGACCCTGGCGTTGTAATGAAATGAGCACATTTAGAACTATAAATAACAATACAAGACAGGTATTTGTCAATGTTTTCCTGGCCCGGTGTCGATCATCATGCATAGTTCCAGTCTCAATGTCTACATTTTTAGATGCACTGTCTCAACTCAAAGACCTACTGTTGCACAGAAGCTGCAACATACACACATGGCCAACAAAACCATCTCACACAATATTAGAATTGCCCAGAAAAACACATTCAATTCATAATGTGCATTAGGTGGTCCTTCTCTCTTATTATCTTTGTCCCTCCTCCCATCCACCCACAAAGACAAGACAACCAGAACATACGTATGCATTATAATAACTATAATCAATTAGCCTTGGTAGTATATAAATGTTTCCTAATACAGCGCAAGGAACCAGTTTGTAACAAAGTCAACCTTAGAGCAGCGACCGATGAAGGATGTTCAATCCCATCAACAAGGGTGTTCACGAGAAGGATAAGCTATGATTTAATAAAATCACAAGTTTTGCATTTACACAGGTGTTGCATGATTGGGAATTTGTAGCATAAGCTCATCTAAGGTTGCAAGATCAATATGGCATGTAGGCTCATAGAACTAGCAAGATAAACCCTTTAATTGAGGCATCAAGAAAATGCTAAGATTAAATTCTAAATTACTTTGATAAGAAGGGAAGCTAAGGCTTTAAGTTAATAAGCATAAACTAACAAGCAGTAAGGAACCCCAATAACTTACAAGCAGTCACAAAATTCAAAATCTTGTCACGGGGCAGTAGCAGGGAAGTTGATGTGCATCATAAGCTTATCTAAGGTTGCAAGATCAATATGGCATACAGGCTCATAGAACTATAAAAAAAGTCACTTACCTCTGGTGACTGGAAAAAGCAGGGATAAAGTCTGAGCAGCTTCAATTAGAAATATGAATCCAGAACATTTTAACACAACAACAGCAATGTCACAATAACTTGAAAGCAGCAATAAATTATAGGCCTTGTCTTGTGATTAGGGAGAACGACTCATCTTAATCTGAATCCTCATAAAATTCTCCATCATCAGATGGCTCATCAAAAGATCGAATGTCAAGCTGGTAACGAAGAACTCCCCCAATGCCACCAAATCCTCGGCAGAACTGTGAACCTTCCTGGGATCGATTTGTGACAAACTCAAGTGAACAGCCAAAGTTCCTGTATTCATTGGCAAACCACTCCAGCAACGGCATTTTATCCTGAACCTCCAATTCTCCAGATGTGGCTGCATCCTTGAAGTTGCTCTGGTTATTCTCCTGATCCTTGTTCAAGTATTTGGTAACATTTTCATTTGTAACACTGTTTTTCAGCATATAACGATTAATATCCAAGTTTTCCCAAACTATCAACGTTTCAACAGCTCCCATCTCCAAAGCTTTTATTGTGTCATCCACACCAAAAACATATTTTCCAGTATCTTGACTGATTTCTTCAAAGAATTTCCCTATTAAGCGTTTTTCCTGTATAAATTTCACATTGGACAGAATTTCAGCAGATAATTCAATGGCCTGATTAAAACCATTCTCCCCTCCGTAAGATACATCTACCACATTAAGTATCTTGGCCTGGAGGCGAGGATCAAACATATCAGATTGACTCAGCTCAGTCTTGAAATCAGCTGAGCCAGCAAGAATTAGCCCTGATATGTTTGGCTGGCTGGTGGCAGGATTAATATAGAATTGAGTAGCCAGCTCAGCAGTCTTCCTTACATAGTTGTGCCTCTTCTCCATTCGAAGACGAGCAAATCGAAGAGCTGATTGTCCACCTCTTCCATGTTTTTTTGGAAGATCAACCGTGAATTTGTGAAGTACTTCTCTAGTGTTACCACTTAAAGTCCCAAAAAGAGTCCCATTTCCATCCATGACAATAAAGCCAAACTTCTCATCAGATTCCAAGAGCTGAGTCAGAGGTTCAGTGTGAAATTTATTGTCACAGAGGTATAAAGAAGCATTTATGGGCTTAAAAGGCACAAAGTCAAAGGTGACCTTTTTTTCTTTTCCATCTTCAGTCACTATAGTTCCAGTATAAAGCACTAGTCCATTAGGGGGAACTTTGCTATACAATTTAAGCCTCTGCTGTGCAGAAGTAATTGCACCTAGCACAGATTGACGATTAACCCTGCTTTTAATATTAGAGGCAGTCCCATATTCTTCTGCCAGCATTTTAGTGACCCGGGATATTTGATCGCCCGGGGGTATGATAAGGGATATCATGCTAGTACCATTTCCTCTAGCAGATTCTAGGGCCTTAATCAATTTCTTTATTTTCCAGATTTCAATGTTCTTATCATTTTCTTGACTTGCTGCCATTGAGACTAGTATTACCAGCTATGTATCAATCACCTGATAAGAAAATAATAGAAACCCTTTTAAACTCAATTTTACAAGGATTCGACCCAAAAGAAATAATTTCATATAATAAATTTAGGATAGATAAAACATACGACAGAAAGCAGATATACCCAGATGAATTTCGTGTAAAAAGGATGTAGGGCATCCAATTTCTACCAGTATATATATAAAATTTTTGTATAACTGCAAAACCTCAAGTCTTCAGGATATGCTAATAAGCCAGCTGCATGATACAAAGGATGCAGTAAATGAAATGAGAAAAACTAAATAGTTGAAACAGAAATAAGGAGATGTAAAAACAAATATGAAAAATGCATGTGAAAAAAGATTTAGAGACAAGAATAAATACAACCGAATAGAAATATCCAATTTCTCAGAAAGTAGCCACATGATAATTAGCATTTTTTGTTTCAAATCTGGCCTATAAACCGGAATATTAAGAATTCAAATCAACAATGCAGGTGTCCAACCTTACCATGTGTTTAAGAAATGCAATTCTTCATGTCTATGTAGGTGGGAGGGAGGTAGGCGAGAGGAGAGAATTAAATGTCAACGTATCATTAGAATTAGATTTTTTAGTGAACACTGTTCACTCCAGGAGGTAAGTTGTGTAACTAGAGGCACCACTTCATTTGTAACTCATTAAAGTAACCGAATGAGTTTTCTTCTCCAACATTTGTGGGCTGTCTTTCTTAACTTTCCATCCTTAAACAATTTTTTCCACCTAGAAAACACTAGTGTGTGACTTTTTTGAAGAACAAGTCCATAAAATCTTCCAACCCTACATAATAGGAATCACAAATGGCTTAACATTAGCCTTTCTTTCTTTTTTGAAGTTTGTGATTCCTACCAGCCAGGCTAATAACCTTAAATTTCCACCATGCCCAAAAATCAAGTTTTGTAGCTTCCAATGATTGTGGGAATATATCTTAAACCTCTTAAGTTAGAGGATTGTCAAAACATATAAAAGCCCTATCTAACAATCAAAGCATAGATCAACTCCACCTTTTATTCAAAGTCCTCGTAGGGATATTATCCATGATGTAAGAATATTTACAAAACATTCTTAATGAGACACAAATAAATAATTATATTAATTTTAAACTATGCAACCTTTCATGTATTATCTTGAAGTAATACAATCCCTCATGTAAAACCCATAATACCAGGCAACATTTCATGTAAAACCTATAAAACCATGCAACCCTTCATGTAGTGACCCATACAACCCTTAAATGAAGCCACCTTTCATGTAAAACAATATGTCCTCATGAAGTATTGCAACCTTTCAAGAAAATTTTCATTTTTTTCTTTCTTTGACCATGTTAGAATAATTCTGTAGACAATCTGGATTCTTTTATTCAACATTACAAATAATATCGCCAGCATGCACCATTTTTTTCAACAGCCAAATAATGCCATTTTAAAAAGCATACTATTAGCATTAACACACTTTAAACCTTTAAAATCTGGAAATTAGAAATCAAATAAATGTTTATAGTCTATGCTACCTGAAAAATCATTCCTGGGGCATTTTTGCAACTTAGAAAATGAAAGCTTTCTTTTCACCATTTAGAAAATTCCTTCTCTTGTACTTCTGCATCTCAGCCTCCTTTAATATTTTTCTAGCCTGAAACTTGTTAATGTTCATTGATTCTGTAAAGAGTTATCATATTAACACTTTACACCTAACACTAATTTTGACAAACAACCAATTTTATGCAATTATTAGTCTTCTAGAGGTAAGAAATTCTTTTTATACAATTTCCTGTGGTTATATAGAACCTTTATTGCATTTGTTTTACACATTACCTTCTCCTATATTTTCAAATCAGTTCCTACCACTCCACGCCAGTTCACCTACAACATACCTCATTTCTGACTCTTTCAACATTCAGAGGAAGCTTTACAAAGTAACATTGATAGAGTCAGAATACATATAATTGGCCAAAGTTGGGTTCATATTGTTAAATTTTCAACCTTTGAATTTCAAACAAGAGGAAAGAAGCCAAAAATTTCCCTATCTTCTTGGCCCTATCACAATGCCAATAAGCGGGATCATTAAAGATCAGTAATAGCACAGAACTTGAGTTACCAAACCAGCCAGAAGTACCAAACATCTAGCCATGACAACATATAAATTCAGAAGGGAAATTCAAAATAAATGAAAAATCAAAACAATAATAAGGCATCAAATTTGTTAAATTTAAAAAACAGAAGTTCCAAGACAGTTTAGTTCATCGTTGCACTTCGATCTACTTAACTACTATCCAGCATCATTTTATCAATGATAATGATACTCTCCAAAAGAAAAAAAAAACAGAAAAAAAGACAAAAGAATTCCTGGAGCTTCAAAAGTTTCTGCTTAAAATCAGCGTAATGGTACAAACCACCAAATTTAACAAAAGTTGTTGTTCACCAAAAGGATAATTATGTTCTCTCAACATCAATGGATGGCAAAATGCCAAGCCGCAGCATGCTTGAAGCAATTCAAGGCGTAAGAATTTAATTTGAATACCCAAAAATAAATGTTGATAGTTAGGTTCAGTAACAATTCTCCAATTCAAGGCGTAAGAATTTAATTTGAATACCCAAAAATAAATATTGATAGTTAGGTTCAGTAACAATTCTCCAAAAACAAAACCTATTATTATCCTCAAGTCTGTACTTTTTAACTGAAAAATTATATTTATACATTCTAAATTACAAATCTTCGACTAATGAAACAAGTCACACCTCCACAATATGTTTATTACCAAAACAGTTACTCCATGAGAATTATCATCTCTATTTAATTCATCGATGTTTTAATACATAAATTATTGGACTAGAGACTCACAAAACCCCTCTGTTCACAAACTTAGTAAGAGTTTTTAACCCTCATCCCCATCCCACCCCATCCATCTGCACACAAAAAAATAGAATAGAACATTGGGAAAAAAAAGGTCAAATAAAATCAAAATCAATAAAACTATAGCAGAAAAAAAAAAAAAAAAAAACAACTCTGACGGCACCACTTTGACCAACGGAGAAAACAGTGCTGCGCTAAATACGTGAAAGAATTATACCCACCTTAAGATTGAAGCAAAACAACGAAAAGGGCGTCCAAAAACTTATGCGAAGACTAATTTTGAATGGAGATTCCAGTTGGGTTTGACGGCTATAGGAGCTTGGGCTGCTGGTGGCGGAGCTATGGCTATTGTCGGTCGCCTGGTGCTTCCATGTCTCTTCTGACCCATTTATTACTTGCATGACCATCACAAACCGTTAAATACCACTTCAGCCCCAAATTTTATTATTTTATATATTATGTTCTGAAAAGACATATTAATGTTTTAGAATTTTTTTTAAATTATAAAAAATCAGATACAGAAAGAAATAAATTTAAAAAATATAATAATTGAAATATATTTTTTTAAGCTAAAAGAAAAAAACAAGCACAGCCTTTATATCACTTAATTGTATTTTTTAATTAAATTTTATTAACAATTCATAATGTCTCTCCTTTTTTTCAATTTTTTTGTCATGAAAGTCAAAAAAATTGTTGTCAGATATAGATAGATTGGTAGATATTAATACCAATCCTGAATACAATATAGTTTAAATTTTGATGGTCCCTTTAGTGTGTGTGTGTGTGAGTATAATTGGGATTTCTCAATTAATGCCCATTCCAAAAATTTTAAACTTGGGGGATCCAAAGAGAGAAATTGATGTTTTAATTATGAAGAGTAAGTAAAATAATTACACTTTGAGCTTGTCCACTTATGGGATGTAATTGAATTCATCAGTAAATTATAAATGCTTTATTGCATCCATCTTGCAGATAAAATGAGTAATCAAGAAAAGATTAATTTTTAACATTTATTTTCATGAAAATTTATGGAGGGATATAATTTGAATTGCCCAAAAAGTCCCTGGCTTAAAATAAAAACGCTAAACCTATTAAACATTTTATGGGTTGAGGGTATTTTTGTACTTTCATAGAAATTAAGGCGAAAATGATCAAAAAATTTTAAGTCTGCTGCTCGTTGGAGGCTATTTAAATAAATATTATAGAAAAGGTATTGTTTAATAAATGATAGGAAATTAATAAAAATTACAGATTTGTTGTAAACCTACTTTTCAAAAATTGATTTTACGGAGTACAATTTTTTTTAATTTACTTTTCGTACAACAGGAGCTTACTACTTACGACTCAAAATCTATATTTAGCACTTGATTTTTTTTTTTATTATTTTCTGATAGAGAGCTTTCATATATGCAAATAAAAATCAGAACTTTTAATAGAAATTTTTTTAAAATAAATGATATTTAAAATTTAATCTATACTTCTATTAAAAATTAATTTTTATCATTATACAAATTTATATATAATATAAACATTTATACTAAAATTAATTATTATCCTTATATTGTTATATCCTTCAATCATTTTATGATATTATATATACAAATAGGCAAAATGAATAAATCAAACATACAGCTTAATCATTTTCACATTTTTCTTATGCAAAATATAATATCACCTTTTACCCTTATAATCAAATTTATAAAACTACTACTTATCTTGATGTCACCTCCACTTTCTGAAATAAAGCTTTTAAATTAAAAATGAAAGGTAAAAAAAAATTGATTTATTTATATAAATATTATAAAATAAAAAAAACATTTATAAAAGTATTGTAAATTTTTAAAATTCAAAATGCATTGTGAATCGAGTTGGGAAACACCGAATTTTTAAAAATTTTATTTCGTGGTCGACACACCTGTTTGGGTTCACAATAAATTTTTAAATTTTCTGATTTTATATAATTTTATAATTTCTATTTGATAATATTTATATAAATAATTCGTAAGGGAATTGCAGTGAAGACCTATAATAAAACATTAGTATAAAATAAATTGGGACTTGAATCGTATCAATTCGACACATTCTTAAGATCGTATTTTAATAATTCAAAATATTCTCAAGATTAACTAATTTTATTCTAAACTTAATTTTTAAAATATCAGAATCAGAAATTCAACGGATTAGAGGGAGTAAGAAATTCTTTCAGGAGTTGGTGCAGATAGGAAGACGTGGCATATTGTAGAAGACCAGGAGGTAGGAAAGGGCGCGTTTGGTTGCGTTTCTGAAAGGGCCCTGATAAGGCCGCGTTTGGATAAGGCCAGAAAATAAAATAAAATAAAATAAAAGCTGGAAAATTAAGGCCAAAAAATAAATTTAAAATTTGGTATTGGGCTGCCCCATGTTCTCACGCATAGGAGTGTCATGCCTACAAATTTAAATACATGTCAATGTTTCAGTCATTACCCCAATGTTGTGCAATTGTATATAAGGTGGGACAAGGCACATTGTATGTCACGTGAGATGGCCAACTCTTTGAAGTACCCATCGTAATTAAATTTCCCTACAGACAATTAACACTCTGAAGCATGGAGACCGGAAATAATTAGTAGCTGTTTTACAAACATGATTTAAAGGACAAGATTTGATGTTATTTTTTAGGTATAAATATTTATTAGTTCAAATGATTAAGTTGTAAAGTTGATTTATTTAGTTTTACCTGTTCTATATATAAGTGTGTGTGTGTGTGTATAATAGTTTAATTTTTAATGAAAATAGCAATTAAATTTTAAATATTGTTTATATTTTAAAAAAACCCCACATTGAAAAAAGTATAATTTTTATTTGCATGTTCTTTCAATAAAAAAAAAAAAAGAAAGAAAAATTAAACATAGCATAAATCTTGGAGCCATAAACTGTAAACTCAAATGTCGTGGACCTCTTACTGTATTCAAAAAAGAAAAAGAAAAAACTGTTTTTTGTAGATAAAGCCGATTTTTCAAAAGTTTATTGGTTTACGACAAGTTTTTAGTATTTATTTATTTATTAAAGAATATTTTTTACAATATTTATATCAACAAGTCCTCACTGAACAAAAGAAAGTTGAATTTTTACTTCTTATGAAACTTGAAATAGAAGTGAAAGACTAGACTGAAAAGTAAAAGTAATATGTATTAGCAGAAATTCCGTACATTATGTATGCGTAAAGGTATTTATAAATTATAAATTTATTATATTTAAATAATAATTATAATATAATTTATTATTTAAAGTGTAAAAATACTTTAAATAAAAAATAAAGAAAGATCAAAAAGATATTGAAAAGAGGATAAATTTGAAAGAAAACGCATATAAAAATAAGTTAAAAGAAAAAAAAGATATAAATAATAGAGAATAATGATAATAATAATTATGTAATTTTATATTGTACAAATATATATCATGTAAGGAATATATATATATATATATATAGTGGTGTGTAACCTTAAAATGAATATTAAATAACTATGGATCATCTTCATCTATTAACACCACAAACCTTATTCTGAACAAGGTATAAAATTCAATGTGATTGATTCTTCCACTAAAGAATCGAACCTCGTACGTAAGAACATTGAGAATCCTTTATAGGACTATTTTTGACCATTTGGACACATATAAATTAGAAGAAACCTATTCTAATGTCATTTGACGTCATGGAAAAATGTGAGTAGGTTTGGAATGAAGTGCAGCACGCAAAGACTTGAAGGATTGAAGTAATCTGTAAATCCAATTGCACACACAACTAATATATGGGCACTCCAATTTCTTCGTAGGCTCATGTATATAAAGATAAACAATAAAGGACATCATTAAATTGTGTCATGGTTAATTATTACAACAGAAGAGTTCCAACTTTAAGAAATTGGACGTTCAATTAGATTCTTTGTTAAACATGATAAATATTATACAAATAAGCCATTAATGTGATAAATACTAATCATAATGAAATTAGATAGTATAATTGACCTAAAGTTGGCATTAGATGTTGTGTCAAACTATTCTAGGGTGACAAGGTCGAATAGACCCTTTTGTTTTAAAATTCAAGATTGATCATGTCTCCAATGGAATTGATCTTAATGCCCCTCAATCAATATAAATCAATCTTGACACCCTTGAATCGACATGAATTGACCTGGATTGATATTTCTACAGCTTTCTTTCCATCCGATCAACACACACACACACACACACACACAAATGTTCATGGAACATTTCTTTTCGGACATAAATTGAAGGTATATCTAAATTTAAGGACTAGAGAGTGTTTACATAAGCTTATTTTAAATAACTTGTAAGATATTTTTAAGGCTTATAAATTTATAAATTTTATTTTTAAGATAAATTAATAAAATAGTTGGATAGAGTTATCTTATAAGATTTCATAAAAATTTATAATTATAATTAATTATAATTTTTTTATATAATAATGATAAAAATAAATTAAAAATTATTAATATAATGTAATTCAAGAAATTTATAGCATTTCTAATATATATATGTGTGTGTGTGTGTGTGTAAATAAGTAATTTGTAAGTTGTTTAAAAATAAGTTGACTCTTAACTTTTAAAGAACTTATATCCAAACATCTTATTTTAAAAGTTTATAAACCTTTTCACTAAAAAAATTATAGAACACACTACCAAACATCCTATAAAATATTTTGGTAAGTTTATAAGCTCAAACAAGCACCTTCTTAATATTTGAGATCAATATTTGTATAATATATTTCTTATAATATTTGAAAGCATTAATTTCTCGATTTTTGGAGTGTTGTTTTTCAGTAGTTAGTAGAAAAGTTATCAAAGCATATAAACTATGAATTAAGAAAAATTAACACACACAATAAAAAAATAGTGCAGTTAATCTAGTTAAGAAAACACATTATAAATTTGAAGAGAGAATATATATCCAAAAGGAGGATTGGCGTAATTTTATCATAAACAATTGAAAAATGAATTATTGATTTTACGAAACATATTTTGTTCAAAATGAATTGAAATCAAATTTATCAAAATTTGAGGAGGAAATTTATACTATAATTCACTGTATATAATATTTAATAAATGGTTAAGGAAGATATTATTGCAGTTGAAATAATTAAGAAAATCCATAAAGAATTCAGATATAGAAGTGTAGATCCAGATAGACAATTTGACTTTTAAATTTATTTAACATTTCCTTTTTAATATAAGCTTAAAGTAATTATACCAAAATTTCACAGTGATTTTATACGATTAATCCCTGTGCAACATTTTTACCTAAAATATTTAAAAACTTAATTATTCTATTTATATAGCATTTTCACTTTATGATTTGAGGTGCTTAAATTATGATGTTTGTTTTTTAGTTGGCAATCTATCAAAATATAATTGACTAATTTAATCGTTTAGTTGCATGAAATTAATATCTAATAACTGGTTTATAAGATACCAAAATTTATGAATTCAGTAAATTTATTGCAAATAACTAAGAAAAGGGAATACAGAAAAACATAATTAAAGTAATGTATTTTGAATTAAAAAAAGGAGTAAATATTAAAAAACATATTTTTTTGGGTGAAAATGACTGAATGGACTAAGTAAATTCGATACAAATAATTAAAAAATTAACTCAAACAAAAAATTAAGAAAATGGGTTATAGATTAAAGGATGCAATAAATATTTAGAAGGCATTTTTAGAAAGAATGATCGAAGGTGCAATTTCATAATTTATGTAATATCTCATTTTTGACATGAGTTGAAAGCAGTTGTACTTTTTTGAGGACCAGAAGCAGTTATACTTAAATGTAAATGAACAACAATAACCATCTTTATATAATACTAGTAAAATCAGCACATATTTTATGCGTAAAATTATTTATGAATTATAAAATTAATGTATTTTAAATAATATAATAGTTATTGCTTAAAATTTAAAATATAGGAAATACTTAAAATAAGAAAATAAAAAAGATAAAAAAAATAAGAAAAATGGAAAGAAAGAACAACTAAATATAAACTATAAGAACAGAGAAAAATAAAGGATTAAAAAACAAAAGAACTATAAATGGGTATAAATGAGTCATTTTACTTTACGTAATCAAAATGGAATTGAACAGTTATGGCATGATTGGTATACATAAATGAGATGGAATTAAACGATCATTTCCATCCTTGTTAGGTATGATTGGTATGCATGGAATGGAATAAAATAAGAATATGATAAATATAAAAATAGAATGAATATTATATAAGTTATATGTATAAGGAATGAAAAAGAAATATTATTATTCCAAATTTCATTCGCATAATTGGCAAATAGAAAAAAGTATATAAATAATATAAACTTACTTACAATGATAAAATTATCTTTAAATGATAATTTTTATATAATTGTACATTACACATTTAATCAATACTTATATTTTTTACAAAAGAAAGTTGGTATAGAATAGAAAATAAAAATAAAAAAATCACATCATTCAAAAAAAGATAGAAAGACAAAACTGTAAATGAAACTATAATTGTGATAAATATAAGTTTTTATGTGTTGACACATAATTTTTATAAAAATCGAATGTGTGCTTAATAATATAAATTTTATTACAATACTTATAAAGTATCAGACAAAGAATGGAATTTAAAATGGGAAAGACCAAAATAATTTAAAATTGAAGGATGGTATCGAACAAAAAATAAAATATTAAAATTTAAAGTCATCTAATGTCTATGCATATAAATAAAATAATAATAATTTTGACATATAAATTTTATATCATTTACATAATTCATAATATGATATAAAAGAAAAAAAATCAAGAAATAGAAAGTATAGAATAAACATAAATTTAGAGAAGTAAATGAAATGAATGAAAATTTTGGGAATATAGTGAAAAAGAATAGATAAATAATTTAGAATATTTCAATAATTATGTATCTTATAACCATGGTAGATTGTAGAAAAATAATTTCATTAAAAAGAAGTATAATTTTATTCCTAATAAATTGATAATACATAAATTAATGATGTTGAAAGGATATTAGAATTAGCATTCCCTCCGGAATGGTTGTTTCCTTAAAAAAATTATATGAAGTGTGTGATTTAGAATTGAATTAGAAATACTTATTTCCTTCCCAACCTTTTGCTTCATACTGGCGATATCTTTAGTATTATTGCCATTGGTATGATTAATTTTAAGGAATCCTCATTGCTTTGGGATTCACTATTTCCAAAAATAAAGAATAATTATTCTATCCAACTTTCATGATTTTACTCATTCCAAGCTTATTGTGGGAATTAATTATTTTTCACACTTTTATGTTTAGATTTACAAAAGATACATATACACATATATTATAAATGTATAAAAATTAAATTTTAAAAATATCATTTGTGAAGATATGAATACATATAGATTACATAAATAAATATAAATTAAATACATACAAAATGTATTTCCAACACACACACACACACACATATATATTATCTTGTTATTATTTGTAATATAATTAAAATATACATATGAACCCACAATACACATACACACATTGATACCCTTAAATGAAAATTTATAATTTGACATAATCTAATATATCATATAAAAGTATTAAATTAATTTTTAACAGTAATATGAATATTTTTAAAAGTTGTATATATCGATATACTTATTAGATAAATATAATACACACACACACACACATTTATCACAAAAGCTTAGTATATTACCTATGAAGGTAGTTAACAAAATTATATCACTTATAAATTTATTTTTTTGGCACAATTAATATGAATATAAAGTTAAAAAATAAAACTATATAAATATTTGTTTTACAATAAACAAGTTAAATATAAATTATATTTGTTCGTTCAAGTATCATATATTTTTGTTATTTTTATATACTATATAAATCATGTTAAAATATGATGTTGTTATATCAATCTTAAATATTCATTAAATATCTAAATATGCATAACCAAATAACAAAAAATATAATAATTAATTATATATTCGAGATAATGTTCTTTTGATTAAAACAAGTATATCTTTAATTTTTATCATATATCATATATCATATATAATATATAATACCACATCGGTCCATAGACCAATAAGTTTCAATTTTGACTAAATTCTAAGTTCTCAGAAATTTGAGAATATTTTAATAAAAATATTTGATAATTGATAATAAAAAATATTTCGTAATTGATTTGTGAAGTTTCCTTTCTGTGCTTCGGTCCATAGATGAACGAATTCCTACACTTTTACTTTTTTGACACTTAATATAAAGGAATATATCTATTATTTAGATTATATATTTTGCTATTAAAAAATTCAAAATGCAATCAAAGTTTAATTAGGGGGAATTTTTGTGTAGTCTCCATTTAAATTTATATATTAATGGTTTTAGTTGTAATTTGCAGGTAGGTAAGATGATTTTACTAAGATAATTTTAGAACATATTTTAGGCAAACAAAATCACATTAATTCCAGCAACAAGCATTCCAAATTCCAGTAATAAAAAATTGTTAAATATAATTGTTGACGTAATTAATTAATGAAAGAAATCACTGATATTCTCAACAGTAAACTTTTGGACAGTAAATTTAAAATTCACAAGGCGTTATAAATTCGAAAAAAACTCTGAATCGGGCAGATTGGATTGAATTGAAGAGACAAGCTTATTTTCTTTAATCTTTTATTCTCCATTGATTTTTTAAATATTTGTATTTAATTATTATTTAATTTTCTTTATTGTTCATGCATGCTTCGTCTAAGCAATATTTAATGGATAACAATTTGTTTTGCCATAATATTGCTAGTTGTCATACCTCCCATCAATATATGTTCTGTCCTTAACGTTTTCAACTGGTCATATCACAATCTTTTTTCACTCAAGGTCTTTTGTTTTTCTATTTTTTAATATTCAAAAATTTCCAATTACTTTTATATATATGTATTTGATCTATGATTTAATTTTTTTTTTATTATCCTAATCTCTTTCGCATTTGCTTACTCTCACTAATGATTTATTCTGTATTGAATATTTAGATATTTGTTATTAATTTATGACTTAATCTCCTTTTGATGGATAACAATTTGCAACATTTGGTGGATTATGATATATCTCATAATTTACTATTTCATACATATACTTCACGTGTGGCTTTTAAATGAAAACCAAACAACGTTGTCCCAAGTTCAATGCTGTGACATTTATATCCTTTTATTATATACTCAAAAGTAAGTACATTATGGACCATTGAATCAACATAATTTGCCCCAAGATTCAGAAAGCCAATAGCTTACTAATCCATCATTTATTGTCGGTTAAAAATCCAAAAACTCTTACTTTAATTTTGACACTCCTTGCTAATGTAACAAACGGGACAAAAGAACTATTGTAATGGATTTTTGATGTAATTAAACCACTATAAATAAAGTCTTGAAATAGGTGAAATTTGCTGTTAATTAACAAATTGGATCTTCAAACTACTGTAAATGAAAATAATATTTAATAATTAAATATAAATTTTCTCATTCATAAAAAACTTACTTTATGTTTATTAAATGGCAATAAAGTACTACAAATATATATATCCTTTTACTTACATTGATATATTGTACATATCCTATTTTATTTATAACAACAATATCATCGTAAAATTTTGAGTTCACATCAAAATAACATATATGGTGATGTGGACATAAAAAAGTTGACCAAATAGGCTGAATTTATGTTTTGCAAAGAACCTTTTGTACTTTAAAGATCTTGAACAACATATAACAACTTTTTTATTATTCGATCATATTTTGAATCAAAATATATATGATCAGGAGTACAACAAAATGTTATTGAAAGAACACATCAACAAACTTATATATCATGCATTCACGTTTATTGTTTTCGTAAAGTTTTGCATGACCAAATATTTGCTGCATCGTTAATTGTGTTCTAATGTTTGTGTATGGAAATTATTTTTTACACTTATAAAAATCGTTGTGACAAAGAAATGTTAACAAGGTACTGTTTATTCTTATGTAATATCCAATGCAATTATCATTGTTTTTTAACTCTTCTTAAATTTGTAATACAAATTGGTTAAACACAACCCTCCACACGTATATATCTAATATAATTACACACAAGAGTATAGATTACTTATTAAATTAAAAAATTAATTGTTTAACTTTGTATTATATATATAGATTATAATAAGGAGAAATTTATGTTTATTCCATGTATAGCACGTGTTGCATATTAGTATAATATATAGTAACACATTGGTGTTCGACCAATTTTCACTAAAATTCTGAATTTTCATAAACTTGGGAATTTTTTATGAATAAATATTTGATAATTGATCTATTTAAATTAAACATATATATGGTGATTATCTTTCGTATCTTCCTTCTTGTGTTTCAGTTTGTATAGTTTAGATTTTAATTACAAAAATTTATCATACTAAATAAAAGTTTACTTTCAATTTTAGTAAGAAATATTTGATGATTGATTTATTTAAAATAAAGGAGATTAGCTTTTTGTAGTTTTCCTTTCTTTTTTTGTTTTCTACTACTATTAGTATCAATAATATTTTTTTCATTAATTATTAAAAATATGATAAAAAGACATGTATCAAAATTTCTAAAATAAAATTTAATTAAAATATTGATATAATAACACAATTTGTAACACAAAAAAAAAAAAAAATCAGTGAAAGGAAAATCAAACTTCATATGCTGCAAACAACATAATTTTAATGAATTTTAAAAATTTAATTATAGAAAAAAATGTAAAAAATATATTAGATTTATCAATATATTTTAATAGATAAAACATTGCCAAATATAATTATTGGCATAATTACTTATGAAAAGAAATCAAAGGAATTGTTTCAATTTTAGGACGGTTGTTTCACTACTTCAAGTATCAAGATTTCTAAAATAAAATTTAATTAAAAAATTGATGCAATTACACAATTTGTACACAAAAAGAATCAGTAAAAGGAAAATCAAATTTCATATCTTACAAATATTGAAGTTTTAATGATCTAAGTATAGAAAAAAATGTTAAAAAATATACCAGATTTATTCGTATATTTTAATAGACAAAACACTGCCAAATATTGATTTATTGACAATGTTCAAAGACAAGTACATGTTGATCTATTTTATGATTTGCAGATATAATTAAAAATTCAATTCGCATAGCAGAAGGCGGTGGAGAAAGTTGACAAGATTCAAATATTTTTATAAAAATATATTATATCAAGTAGTAACTGATTAAGTTCCATAATATTTTTCATGTAAAGAAAACCTAAAAATTTTGCATTAAGTATTCATATTAGTAGCATAATATGACACATACAATTAAATACCTTTATTCCATACTAGCATTATCATAATTTTAAAAATTATATATTATTGTTAGATATTTGGTTTATTATCAATATGTTCTCCAGTATTATGTCAAAAATCATTTTTTTTTTGTCTAATTGTATATCTAAAATGATTGAAATTTGAATTATGTATGTATATTCATCATAAAGCAAAACATGCCCGCAATAAAGTCAATATATTCATTTTACAAAATTGAAGTTAAAATTCTATACATAAAATTAGAAAAATTTGTTAATTAATGAATGCATTTAAAAAATTCTATTAACACTAGAAAACATAACTTATATATATATATATATATATATATGTTTTTTTGGTAAATTTTAAATTCAACAAATGTAAAATATTTTGTAAAATAATTTAAAGTTTGATTTAAAAATATCATGCAAATAAATGCTGTACTGGATAGTGGAGAGAATATACATACATACGTACATACATATATATATATACACATATGTATGTATGTCAAAACTATATACATATGATGCAATCAAAACTATATATATTGATTTCTATATCTATATAATATAAGAACTATAAATAATTCTGTTCATTATGATGCAATTAAGAATTAGTCAAATTTTTTGTTATTTAATTAAATTAAAAATGTTATGCAGTTGTTAAAATTTCTATGTAAACAATAATAAAGATAAAAACAAAGTTATGAAAAATGAATCATTGCGTTAATTATAACATCATTTATTTATTGTTTATTTCACTTTTTGTAAACTTAATTTTAGTAGAATATAAAAGGGGATAGTCAATTAATAAACAACGATTTATAATAAATTGAAATTTAGTTTATAAACTATTTGTCCCAAACTGAACCGATTTGATTTATTATGAATATATAGTTTGCATTTAACAATAAAAACATACAAAATGGGTTTATTAGTTTTTCATTAAACGAGTAATTCTTGGTATATGTTGCAAAAGTTCATGCACTTTTTTTTTTTATTAATTTGTTATTGTAGATTGGTTGAAGAAACCTTCATTTTTATAAAATTATTAATTTAATTAAAATTTAAACTATCAAAAAGATTTATATATATTATCTCGAAAATATAATTTATCTATGCATAATATAAATTTTGCAATGCAATTTGATTGAAAGCAATGTTTAATTTCATAAAATTGTTAATTTAATTAAAAATTTGATTATTAAATTATTATATATAAATTATAACTAAAAATATAATTTATCCGTGCATAGCTCGGGTCATACTCTAGTATTGTATAAATATAAATATAGATCAACAAAAATAAAGAATGATTAGAGATCTGAAATTTGTTCTAAATATAATAAATCTTTTTAGTAAAGGGAAAAGTGTTCAATACATGATTACATTTTCAAATTCAACGAATCTTATAATTTAAAACAGACAAAGGCGTAGCCAACAAATTAGGGTAACATTGGGCCCAAAAATGTGGGCTAAGGTAAAAGTTGCCCAACAATTGGGCCTGCAATTAAAAATCCAAATCTATAATTCGAATGTCTTTTTGAAGAAACTATTTGAAATTCTCTCTCTCAAAGCCTGTCTGCCAATAAGTTGATGTCCATTCACAATGCACTAGGTGCATTTATATCGGAAATTTAAAATTGTGATAAATGTTATAATTTTATATTAATAAACGTAAAAAGTTAATTAAATATTATTATCATAATTTTATCATTTGGTACAGATGCATCGAGTGCACTATCTATAAGATTGATTATTTATGGGAAAAAAGATTGTCTATAAATAATTGTGTAATTATTACTTCTCTAATGGTTGTGCGCATGATATAAAATTATTTCACGGGAAGAAAATTATGGGCTATGCTTGGATACAAATTATAGACAATTTTATAGACATCAAACTGTACATTTTTAAATATATTATTTTAAAAAAATTTACTTGTTCTCTTAATTTATATACTATTATTAAATTTTAGTGCTAATTTTTCCCTCCACCGTATTTTGCATCTAAACGAAGCCCCTTTTTTATTTTTATTTTTTAAATCATAGTAACAAAGTATAATGACTACATTGGTGCACACCCCCGATTTCAAAAGTTATTAGATAATTTCTGTAAATATTATTTCACAATTTATTTGATCTAATTGATTTTAAATCTAATATACTTTAGATGAATTGCTTTAATTATATAAGGTTAAACATAATTCACACACATTCATGACACTTACACATTCATTTTTCTGATTAACATAGTTTATAGTAGGATGACAACTCTATTTCAGAACTTCGATTTTTCTAGGGAAGGTGAGGAAAAAAATTTATGGTAAATAGTAGATGTTTGGGTGTGATTAGATGATATTTTTTGACAAATACACAATGATTATATTGGGATATGAAAGTGTGTATTTATCTTAATGAATTGATAATATAGTTGTTGTCGTTGTTATTCCAATGTGAGCGGTTCTTTGAATTCTAATGCCCTTAATTTAAAATTGAATTTGAAAATATAGATATAGGATTTGGCTTAACATAACATTTATGTTTGAATTTTCATATATTTACTATTTTAGCAAGTTAACTTATCAAATAATTTGAAATTGATCTATTTTTCTTTTCGAATTTGAAGGTTTAATCCAATTTTGACCCGCACCCATAAAATTTTAATCCAAATATGTTAATTTTGTGTTAAGTTTGAATTGTATTTTCAAATCATGTCAGAAATTATCCCCTTAATTCAACTCATAGTATTAGAAATTTGGAATAAAGGCCTACAAAATCGTACATTTGACACTCTTCTCCTTGGAGAAAAAAATTCAGAAAAAAAAAGCACTTATTTATTAAATAACATTGTAGACAACTAATTATCAAATCAATTAGTATCTCAAGAACATTGAAAAAATAACTCGATAATATTAAAATTAATTGCATCGCATTCTTTTCATGTTTCTACATGTAATAATTATAATTATAAGTAAATTCCTTGAACTATTATAGGATAAACAACAACAAAAAAAATTTTTAGCTGTTGTAATTCAAATAATTTATATAAATGTACAATAATTATATTAGTGATCGCATAAACTATGAAATTTAGTAGAATCTCTAAAAATGAAAAACGCTAAAATATACACATCTACAAGTAAGAATAATAATCATATGATCAAGTTATTCATATTTTACATTCCAACAGCTTCTGAAGTGATTATTTCTAAGATAAATTTTATTAGCTACACATCAAGTCATGTTTGTACGAGGCAATGACCAAATCATTTCAAACATAATCAGTAAAGAGGTGTCATTTTCTATAAGTAGAATATTAAAAGACATCATTTTTAAATTTTTATAAATTAGATTAAATATTTTGACAAAAGAAAAGATTGATAATATGTGAATAATGTTGCAAATAAGATGAGGTTCCTTAGCCGTAGCAAAGATTATTAATTGAAGGCAGAGATAAATTTTTCTTTTGAAAACGATAGATCTTTTCACAAAAATAGAAGATAATTCTATATGAAAAAACATGTAAAAAAAATTCTTAATTAACAAATTACTGGTTATAGAACTGTCCAAGAAAAAGGATCAAAATAATTTGTTGTTGCACATATTATCCAAATAGGGATTCAAATCAAAACTAGTTCGATACGACAATCTTGAAAATGAATTGAGATCGTCATCAAGAATATTGCCATTTTCTTTGAAAATACATACAAAAAGAAAGTTTGCATCCTTTAATCCTTTATTCCATCAATCATTCTGGAAATTACTTTATTCCTTGCTTTCTTTAAGAAAGATGATCATAAGCGGGCCTCTTCACAACAAAAACACACTTCCCAATTCCTTCAAACAGACAGATAGTCCTCTCTTTTCAGGCACTTGTAACTGTTGCTGTTTCCCTTCTCTCTTCTTTAAACACACCCTTTTCTCTTTTCTCTTTTTTTCTCTTTATGGCAAAGTTCTGATTCAGAACACAACAATGTATTGCTCATCACTCTTATGTACTGATGTTATGTGAGCAAGAAAAAGCAGCTGGCCCCTCCACTCCCCAATTTTAAGGTTTCTATTTTATCCCTCCACAATATTTTAATTAGAGTTGGGAAAAGTTAAACATTTCATGTATTTTTATCTCATATATCTCACTGATTGGAGATTCACAATAAGAGATATCGATATCCCTACTCTAATTTAAAAGGCATTTTTTTTTTCCTTTTGAAAAAGACAAATTTATATTCAAAAATATTTGAACTTCCATTTTGAGGTGTCATAAAATAGGAATTTAAGAGGCATAAGTTAGGAACATGGAAGTTGTATAAATTTATGAAACAAAGAGCACAGCCCACATGTTCAAATTGTTTTTTTTTTTTTTTTCAAAGTTGCCTGATCGTGTCAAATGTTTGTTATAATCACTCTATCTTCACATTCAACAATCTACCTTTATCCTCTTGCAAGAGAAAAGCTAAAGAGACAACTTAGCTTTGCCTCACATGCCTTCCACTTTTACATGTATCATTTTTTGAAAACTTTAGCGCACAAAACCAACACTAACAAGAAAGGCACAATCTCATGCCTTATTAAACCCCCTCATAGCAGCCATACTTGGAGCCACATTTCCCATCATCTCTCTCCTCTATTACACTCCTTCATTTCCACAACCAAATGAAATCCCAAGCCCTAACTATATAGCAAGAAATAGCAGTACTAACAAAGTGATCAAGAAACACAATTATAGCTTGAAAAACAAAGGAAATGAGGACCGGAGGTTACACTCTTCATCAATCTCTGACACCTGAAGCAGCTGCTGTTGTCAAGCAAGCAATCAGCCTAGCTAGAAGGAGAGGCCATGCACAAGTTACTCCCCTTCATGTGGCAAGTGCTATGCTTGGTTCTTCCACAGGTTTGCTCAAGAAGGCTTGCCTACAATCACATTCTCATCCTCTCCAATGCAAAGCCCTTGAGCTCTGCTTCAACGTTGCCCTCAACCGGCTTCCCACTTCAGCCTCGAGCCCTCTCCTTGGCCCTCACTGTCACATTCCCTCACTCTCTAATGCGCTTGTTGCAGCGTTCAAGCGCGCTCAGGCCCACCAACGTCGTGGGTCGATAGAAAATCAGCAGCAGCCCATATTAGCCCTAAAAGTTGAGGTTGAGCAGCTAGTCATTTCCATACTTGATGATCCAAGTATCAGCAGGGTCATGAGGGAAGCGGGTTTCTCCAGCACTCAAGTGAAAGCAAACGTAGAGAAAACCATGTCCTCGGAGAAGTGCAATTCTCAGACTCCATCCATCGGTGAAGGCCAGTCCAAAGAACTGAGCACCAAAAACTTAGTTCTTGGAAAGAGTCCTCTGTCTCAAACAACACCGCCGACAAACCTGAGTCAATTTAAACTTTCAGTTGGCAAGAATGAAGTACAGACTGATGACGCGACGAGCGTCTTGGAGGCCATGATGAACAAGAAAACCAAGAACACTGTCATTGTAGCTGAGTCTACAGCAACTGCTGAGCATTTGGTCAGAGAAGTGATCCAAAAATTCGACAAGAAAGACGTTCCGGCTGGCATGAAATATGTGCAGTTCATCAGTGTTCCTCTTTCCACTCTGAGGAACATCTCCAGTGAAGAATTTAAGGTAAAGCTCGGAGAGCTCAGGTCCCTTGTTAAATCCTACGCGAATAGAGGAGTGGTTCTGTATTTAGGGGACCTTGATTGGGTTTCCCACTTTTGGTCCAAGCGTGGAGAGCAAAGAGATGGCTACTACTGTGCCGTGGAGTATATGGTAATGGAGCTCAGCAGACTGATATGTGGAGAAAAGGAGGAGAATGCAAGGCTGTGCTTGATGGGAACTGCAACTCCACAAACTTACGAAAAATGCAAAGTAGGGAGGCCTTCTTTAGAGACTCTTTGGAGTCTTCATCCTCTTAGACTTCCACTTGGCAGCCTGGCCCTTAGTCTCAGCCTTGACAGGTAAAATTTCTCTCACTTCTTTTGTTTAAAATGCGTTGATGAACATATGTATATTGTTCGCTTACGTGTTTCTCTTGTGTTAAACAGTACAAGCATGCATGTTGAAGTAAAGAAGGAGCCAGTAGATAATTTCAACTGGATATTTCAGAAAGCTGGAATCTTGAAGCAGCTCATTTGCTGTTCAGATTGCGCAAATAACTTCAAGAAAGAAGCTCAATCTGTAATGAGTGATAAACAAGAGTTCCCCACTCGCACGTCGAGCTCAAGCTTGCCTTCATGGCTCCAGCAGTACAAAGATGAGAATCGATGCCAAGTCAACAACGATCAGGTTTATCTTAACTTTCTCAAGTAACCACCTCAAGAAACATTTCATTGAAATTTACATTGCATAGCATCTGATTCCTGTTTTTTTGTCTGTATCATTGTGGTTTCAGGACTCTGATAGAATTAAAGATCTTTGCAAGAAATGGAACTCAATCTGCAGTACCATTCACAGGAAAGCACCCCATTTTCTCGTCAATTTATCCTCACCATCTCCTGCTTCCTCTACCTCAACATCTTCCAATAATCAAAACAAGCCTGAGCTGCACCAAAGTCTTCTAAACTGGCCTGTGATCTTTAATGAACCTAGTCCAGCAGCTAAGGAGCATCAAGTCTTTCTACACGAAAATGACGTTGAAGTTTCCAAACCAAGTTTCTCAGCAGCAAAACCTGAACTCCTGTCAAACCCCAATTCAAGTCCAAACTCAGCTTCCTCTAGTGAAGCCAGTCATGATATGGGGTTCTCTCATGAATTCAAGGAGCTTAATTCAGACAATCTCAACATTCTTTCCAATGCATTGGGAAAGAAAGTCCCGTGGCAGAGAGAGATCATTCCTGACATTGTCAACACTATCCTCAAATGCAGGTCAGGAAAGATGAGAGCCAAAAGAGAAGAAAGTTGGCTGTTTTTCTTAGGTGTTGATCATGATGGCAAAGAGACCCTCGCAAGGGAACTTGCAAAGTCTATCTTTGTCTCCCATGATAGCTTTATAGCCATTGGCATCAGCAGTTTCTCATCAAATAATGCAGGAGCTGATTCACACGAAGAAGTGAGCAACAAGAGGGCAAGAAATGAGCATGGGGGGAGCCCTTACGACAGATTTCTGGACGCCATACGTGATAATCCCAGCCGTATATTCTACATCGAAGATGTTGATCTGATGGATAATAGTTCTCTCAAGGGATTCAAAAGGGCAATAAGGGATGGAAATGTAGCACTCCCTGATGGTAAGATTGTCCTTCTGAAGGATGCCATTGTCATTTTCAGCTGCGAGTCAATTGCCTGTTCTCCTCCACGTATTCCACTTGGGGAGGAAAGTCAGAAAGAATCAGAAGAAGACAAGGAAGAAGATACTAACAACTTTGACGATCACTCAAGGGAACAGAAACAGTTTGGACTATTGGATTTGAATATTATTGCGACAGGAGACGGCAACACCGAAGATGAGAATTCGGTTTCTGAAACTCGGATTTTGGATTTAGTTGACAAGCAAATAGTATTCAAAATCCAGGTCTTGTAAATGTGAAAGAAGACACATATCTACTACATGATTTCTTTTTTTTTTTGTTTCTTTTAGTTTTATCTGTTAGTTCTGGTTTCATTTCAATTATAGTACTCAGACTAGTCTTTCATATTGGGGTGAGGATAAAGAAGTGGATAATAGTGTTGATTATGTAGAAGGAAACAGGATCTTTGCACCAAGAAGAGCGATGAGACTTGTACAACCAGATGTACACTAATGAAGTAGTATTTCATCTTGTCAGAATTATGGGACATTTTAGGCATCTACTTTTGCCAAGAATTTATTATTTTTATTTCTTTTTTTTATTCAGAGTTCAAAATAAAAGAATATATATTTGCAAAGAAAATTTTCTTCTAAAACCATCTTCTGAAATAAAAAAATGATATAATGCTATTGACTATTACTCGGATGAAAAATATTTCATGGAATTCAACTTGGTAAGTCTCAACTAATTACATATTAAGTGTCATTATGCTTGTCATGTGATTTGCCATATTTTTGTAGAATACAACAACATATGATAAGAATGGCCGTCTAATTTGATGATGAGGTTAGAATTTCTTTAAATCACACTTCTTGTGGGAGGATGTGATGTGGACGTCAAGACATTCCACGATAATCTTGACAATAAAATTGAATGCTAGGATGAAATTAACGATAGTTTAATCAATCTTCAACAAAAGGAGTCATTTTTCTATCAACATAGGTTGAATGAAAATTGAGAGAGACTCTGTTGAGGATGTAAAATGAGTAAAGTGCAAAGTGAAGAAAATTGACAATTTGGAGCAACTCTAGTTTTATTCAATAAATTGGATATATTTGAAATGTTGTTGAGAGCCAAGAGCGAAAATTGTAACTTTCATGTTTTGCGAGAGATTCTTTTGCATCAAGCCAAAATTCTAGCCTCTAAATCGGCCTCTCCTCGTACCCAAATTATGCAAGAATAATAGAATAAAATTAGTCACTTTTTAACAAACTCAAGTGTTTATTCTCTTATTGCTATGTTTAAAATTGAGGAATTCAAAGCGAGGATTCTTTATGGGTTCATAATGTATTAATAAAGTTAGAAATATTATTGTGGCTGTCTTTTTACATATTAGCTCTTCAATATAAATTTTCAATCAGGATTTGAATTCTTATAAACCAGGATTGTTTGTTGGGTCTAAAATTCTATCAATCAAAGGTTTAAATCCCTTGATTTTAGAGGAATTAGGAATACCACTCCGAATTTGTGTGAGGATGGCCATATAAATTTATGCTAAATTTTATTATATGCTCGTATAAAATTCAATGACAAATCAAAATCAACTGAGCCTATTGTTTTGATAGGGATATAGTATGATTTTTCTGTTGTGAGACTATTGAGTTTATTACTTCTCTATAAAATGATTATGGTTACAACGCAACATTATACCAAAGTTTGGGAAAGCATTCAATGGAATCATGGAATAATTACTTTCAGTGCCCAAATATTGGAAGGTGTAATTATTAAGGTGGATCATCAGTAGCTTAAAGATGATAGCAATTTTGAAATAAGAGCTAAAGTCTTATCTTTTGAGCCATAAAGATTTAAAGAGTTACTTTACTTTAATGTGAATTAAAGAACATTAGCCTAGAAACATTGAAATTGGTATTTGTTAGCTTTTGATCTAAATTGTTGTTACATTATTCATAACAAATCATTTGATTATATTTCTCTAACTTGCACTCTACAAATTTGATTGATTTTGGATGTTTAACTTAATTAATTGGGATGAGTGTTTGAGTTGATGCAAATAAATTGGGAAAGCGATTAAGATATTCCTTAGAGTCTGGAAATCAAGTGACTAAGGATCCTGAAGAGTCCAATGGATTTAGCCCTATATTTTTTGACAGTTGACAACAAACTCAAAACATCAAAGAAAAATTCACATTTAGGTGCATGGATGCTAATCCACAAGAGTCAATTTTGGTTAAGACTTTGAGTCTTCCATTGTATAAAGGCTAGAGAAGATGTGAAGAAAATCGAAGAGTGAGAGAGGCTGTAGAGAGAAAAATGAGAAAGTGTTTGAGAGCTGAATTTTCTTAGCCTCGTGAGCTTGATTTTTATATTACTCTTTTTGTTAGTGAGTAAAGTGTGCGAGTGTCAAATCCTTAAGAGAGTAATTCATTATGACAAAATGTTGAGCCAAAAATAGGTTTACATTAGACATAAACTAGTTTGTTGTTTGGTTTGTGTTGGCAACAAGTTGGAAATCTAAGATTCGGACAGTGAATTAAAAGAAAGGATTGTCGATGATTACTTTACTTTAATGTGAATTAAAGAACATTAGCCTAGAAACATTGAGATTGGTATCTGTTAGCTTTTGAACTAATTTGTTGTTACATTATTCATAACAAGTCATTTGATTAGATTTCTCTAACTTGTACTCTACAAATTTGATTGATTTTCGATATTTAACTTGATTAATTGGGACGAGTGTTTGAGTTGATGCAAATAAGTTGGGAAAGCACCTAAAGATATTCCTTAGAGTCTAGAAATCAAGTGACTAAGGATCCTGAAGAGTCCAATTGATTTAGCCCTATATTTTTTGACAGTTGGCAACAAACTCATAACATCAAAGAGAAATTCACATTTAGGAGCATGGATGCTAATCCACAAAAGTCAATTTTGGTTAAGACTTTGAGTCTTCAACTGTATAAAGGCTAGAGAAGATGTGAAGAAAATAGAAGAGTGAGAGAGGCTATAGAGAGAAAAGTGAGAAAGTGCTTGAGAGCTGAATTTTCTTAGCCTTGTGAGCTTGATTTCTATATTACTCTTTTCTTTAGTGAGTAAAGTGTGCGAGTGTCAAATCCTTAAGAGAGTAATTCATTATGACAAAATGTTGAGCCAAAAATTGGTTTACATTAGACATAAACTAGTTTGTTGTTTGGTTTGTGTTGGCAACAAGTTGAAAATCTAAGATTCGGACAGTGAATTAAAAGAAAGGATTGTCGATGATTACTTTACTTTTTGAATTTACTGGAATGTTCTATTTGGGCAATGCCTCGCAAACGTAGAGAATATTGTTTCGAATTGTGTTACCAATTTTGCATCTCATTTTGTTTACTTTGCTATCTGTTGCTTGATTGTGTGTGTCTTTCCAATCTTATTATAATATTTGCGAGTGTATTGCCAACTTCATCCAACTTATAGTATCACCAAGTATTTGTTACTTGACATGATGTAGACCATGAAGTAAACTGATGTTTTCATTGATGTTCTCTTCCAAAGTTACATAATAGGACATTAAACATTTCAAAGTATAAACAAAATTCAAATAATGAAACTAAGTATCCCCTTTTGTCTTAAATTGATTGCTTTTGCTCCTTTTCAAGTAGAAAAAAGTATGAGGTTCAATTTTTTGAAAACTATTTTTTATTTTTTTGAAAATACAATGTTATTGAAAATGAGTGGTATGACACGCATACTCTCAATCAACTTTTAAGGATATTTGTGTAAAAGTTTGAAATATAATTATCTTTTTAATTTGCATTCCCTGTGAAACTGGAAACATGCTATGGAAATAAGTGCAGATATTCTCCCATCGAAGGTGGTCAATTTCCAAAACCACCAACTGTTTGAGGACAAGAATTTCTTAGAAAAAAGAACTAAGCAATATTAAAGCCTAAGTTTTTGACATTTGTCATCTCCACCATGTTCAATCCTTGAAGTGTGTTATTGACTGAAAACCAATCATTGAATCATTAATACTTGTGGAAATTGTTAATATATTTATACTTTATGTTGCCAAATACATATGTATATATAATAACAATAATAAATAATAATAATAATAATAATAATAATAATAATAATTATTATTATTATTATTTGTCACATAAGAATTATCAATAGTATGTTATCCATTTTACACATTTCATTATCCCATTAAACTTCACATAACCAAATATCTTACATCACAAAATTCTAATCTAAATTCAAAATCAATTTTTCTTCTCTTACATATATAACTAACTAATTATTTTTTAATTATTATATTTATTCACAATCAAATCAATACCTATATATATACATACATACACTCACATTTATATATATATCTATATCCTATAAACTAATTATTATCTCTACATACTATTACATCATATAATTATCATTATATATTTTATATATTTATAAATAAATAAATTTAAATAAATTATACTATTCGTTCTATCAAATATTCTTTCTAAACATACTTCTCAAATATATACTTCTGACCTAATGCAAATATTTTAATCCAACATGAATAGTCCCTACTTTTTTAATTTATTTTTAAGTACATTCAAGTGCACTCATACATGCACTTTGCTTCTTATTTGTCTGTAAGTGAAGTCAAATCTGATATTATCAGTCTTTTGAGTATGATTTCTTGTGATCTCACATTTTATGCAGATATTCGATCATAGTCCGCCATCCCTCTTTAAACCTAACTTTGAGGAATGTTAATGCCCTTTAGAAGCTCTCTGATTTGTGGGTGCTAGTCCTTGTCAGCAGCAGACATGACCTCGAGCTTTGTTCCCATTACAGTGAATGATAAGAATGGCTTCATCATCGACAAAAAATATTGTAATTTTATGCAGGTGGATTGGGTGGTCACTGAGTCCATTTTTTTCGCCAATACTAACCAGCCCTCTGAAAAATAGATATATAGAAGGCACTACAAACTCTGACTACCTTAGTCAATATACCAGGAAATATTAATAAATAGATAAAAAAGTATAGAATGGTACAATTGCATAATACTGTTTCATATCTAAAACGTAAATACAGGTTTAAAAATGCAAGTTATAAATGTACTTATATAATTTTCGTCAGTAGATACTAGATAGT
The DNA here is from genome assembly GCA_019155195.1 of Avicennia marina. Taxonomy (NCBI): domain Eukaryota; kingdom Viridiplantae; phylum Streptophyta; class Magnoliopsida; order Lamiales; family Acanthaceae; genus Avicennia; species Avicennia marina. The sequence continues at coordinate 3,642,650 of CM032773.1, forward strand.
TGTTGATAATACGTGGTGTGACATAATTATATTAAATATAGAAGCATAATATGGAAAAATATAAAACAATTGACATTAAATTTTAGACTTTTTCCAAAAGAATGAGAGATATAGGGAGAACATGCAACCATAGAACCTATAGGTTTTTTTTTTACATAAAGGAAACAAAGATATAATAGTTTTATCATTAGGATATCAATCAATGATTAATAAATATAACCATCAATAATTGAATATATAATAAGATAAAAAAATAGCGTAGACAAGTGAGTGATAAACAGCACACTCACTGCTCAGAGAATACCATATATACGACACTTGAATCAGAAACCTCACCTTACAGTCTTCTTGCTTCTTAACTTTTACACCAAGACAACGTTTGGCATAAATGCATATTGATTAATCCTGAAATTACTACCTTTTCAGCTTCGATTCTAGTCTTTAGCATAAATAGTCCTTCCCAATCAAATCGAGGTTATACATACTAGTAAAACTGGCACACCATATCTGTGTGCAAATATAATTATAAATTATAAAATTATTTTATTTATTTAGTAGTAAAAATTATTAGATTAAAGTATAAATAATATTGAAAAAAAAGAAAAAAAGAAAAATTAAAAGAATTTGAAAAGACAGAAAATTTGAGAGAAAACATGATCGAAAAATAAAAAAATAAAATTGAGGATGATTGTGTTATTTTGCAATGTACAACCAAAAAATCTTGCTTCAATAATAATATAGGATCGACATAGATTAAAATTATTAAAAATATTTAAAATTATAAAATAAAGAAAGATAAAAAATATTTTAAAAAGAGATGAAATATGATGTAAAAAGATAAATTAAAAGGAAAGGGAGAGAAAACTAATAGAAAAATAAAAAATTAAACAAAGATAGTTATGTAATTTTATGATTTGCAATTAATAGTTTTACTTCCTTAATAATATATACAAGTATAGATATATAGCAAAGAAAAGAAGGAATGGTATATTAGTAAGTATATTTAAGAGTATCAGTTTTTTTAGTTAAGTATAATAATATAAATTCTAGTCAACCAAATTAACACATTTAATAATATAGTATGTGTACATACATACATACATACATACATACATACATATATAAATTATGTAATAGCTAACATCTATTGCATTTATTAAAGTAACGCGAACACATAAATTGGTTATTTATTGGTGTTTGAGATGAAAAGATAAAATAAAAATGTAATATGATCATAGAACTGAAATTTTTTATAACTGAATGTATATAATTATTATTATGTAATTAAACATTTAGTTTGCTTTGCAAAGTGGCTGCACTGGAGAAGTTTATTTTCCATTCAACATCGGTCAAGGAAACAAAATTATTTCAGTGATCAGAAAGAAAATCTGCATGCCTCTGAAAAGCTGATTTTTTTTTTTTTAAGTTGACAGCACTTTTCTGTTCGTTTATTTTGAGAAATATTGAAAAGGGTTTCCACTCCAATATTAACGTTACTGGTTATTTATTATTTTTTCCTTCTGTTTTCCATGTGCTTTGCCTTTTAGTATATAGGTGATATAGTTGTATATCATATAATTAATTTAGGCATCATTTGCAAGACTCTGCGTTAATTAGATTATTGAAGTAGATATTTTGAAATAATTGTATGATTTATCAATATAAACAATTAATTGTTCTAGAGAAATTTAATTAATTAATTTCGAAATAATTCCACATATTTTTTTTTACCTCTTTAATTCATTTTTGTAAATAGATGAAAATTTTAATCTCAAATTGAAGCATTTATTTATGTAAATAAGTCGAATAAGCAAACTACGTAACTTTAACCCCTACAATGATTGTTCATAATCGAACTTCCTGAGTAGTCAAAACAGTTTCTTTTCCATGTCAAGAAGACTTGCTCATCAGCAATATCGATTGTTCTGAAAAGTTTAGCAAAATAACTTTTTTGCTACAATTTTAAAAATACTGTTTTTCCCTTTCTATATATAGATCAATTTGTCTTAACTAGGTGTGAAATTTAAAATCAATGATAGGCATGCTTTCGTTTCAACCTCTAGACAATATTATAAAAACAACAATGAGATGATAACAAGAGAGAGTAAAAAGTACTATTTGTCATGTTATTATGTCGAGGGTTTCTCATCATATGTTATATGAGCAATCATAGAAGTTAATGGGGATGTTCGACTAAACTTATTTTTCAAAATTTATAAATTCTTATAATTTATAAAATGTTTTTAAACTTTACAAGTGCATAGATCTTATTTTAAAAGATGTTATGTTATTTGCATAAAATAATATCTAACAACCTATGATATGTTATTGAATTTTGTAAATATAATTGATTCTAAAATTTTTACTGTAACAATGATAACAAAATGGATGTCATATCATTAATATAATGTAATTAAATTAAAGATATAATTATGTCATTTTACAATGTACAATGAAACGAATTACTAGATATTTCAAAATAAATTTAGAGCATTTTACTGTTTTTAATAAATATATAAGTTCTATATATATCTTATTTTTGAACTTATAAGCTCCATACTAAAAAAATATATTACTTTTATAAAAATTATAAACTCTTAAATACCAATAAGCTATTTTGAAAAACTTACGAACTCAACTCTATAACTTTTATAGAGGCACTTGTGAGATTTACGTGTACATTTTTTGATTTTATTTTGGAACCTCAAATTTTATAAGCTTATTTTACTTATATTTTCATATAATTTTCCTCATTGAATTTCTTCCAAACATGCCACTAATATCCAAACTCAATCATTGAACTATAACAGGTTTCTTACATATGATTAAATTATGATAAGATAGCCGTTTCAAAGAAAAAGCAAGATCTTCAAACATAATCTAGAAATCATTATGTATTGGAAAATTCCCAAAGTGGGTAGAAGGAAAGGAAAAGGAAAAGGGGCACTAAATGTGTCTTTCCAAGGTTTAATATATCTCTAAAGTATGCATTATGCGCATACTTTTGCAAGGCAACTCAACTTTTCCCATTCTTGACAGTACATATTGGCCAAGACAAGCTTCTTAACTTCAAACTTTTTCTTAGTACTATACATATGTGACACACAGACACACACACACACATATTGCTTTTGTGTGTGTGACGAAAGGCGTGGGGAAGAGGAATTGCATATGAAAAAAGCTGGGGGCTTGGCAATGGAGACAAAGTTTCCACACATCGATTTTTTGCAGTCTTTCTTTAGGTAAAGAAAAAAAAAAGTAGAAATGGCTCTTTCAAATATGGTCACCATCCAATGCTTACATAAAAGCAATTTTCTTTTCTTTTGATATTGCCAAGTAATTTTTGCATGAAAGTAAGGGAAGCCTCGGATCTCCCAACTCATCTCCTATCATTTATGACCATGTTATAGTGGAATCTCTCTCTGTCAAACCCACAGGACACACAATGATGAATGCCTTGGATCCCTCAAATCAAATCATCAGATTCACATTATTGCAACGGAATTGGTAGAAAAATAGTTTAAAGGAAATGCAAAAGAAAGCATTGATTGTATATATACCTTATCTGGGTAGGGCTTATGACTCAGTCAAAAAGAGCATTTGAGACACAAAAAAGGTAGCAAGAATGTTTCTTTGAGGGATTTTGGATATGGTTTGAGATGATGGTGTTCCCAATGATTGTTTTTGTCAATTTGGTTCAGTAGCTGAAGATGATGTGTGTGTGGGGTTTGGTGGGGATTGGGAGGTGGTGGAGGGGTGGGGAGCATGTGCACCCCATGAGCAGAACACATATATAGTCCCATGCAAAAAATATAAGAAACAAAAATTTAGAAAAACACGATAAATTATTTAATTAGTGGATTTGCAGGAATGAAGAGAAGTAAAGGAATAATATTACAACTAAAATTTGCCAAAAATGGATAACAATATAGAATTTTTGCTAGGGCAGAATTTATGGGTTTCTAACCATTTTCGCTGTCAATCATGATGAAAATGTAGGAGACTGTCTGACATAACAATCTAGCACGATACTCGTATAAAATGCAGTATATTTTGTGCAATGATTCAGCCTGCCAACCATGAATAAGCACTTAACCTATGTTAATAGATAACAAATATATAATTGGCACAAATATCTGACCCAGCAGCCACTAATGAAAAATTAATTTATTTATACTATATATTCAGGATATGGGGTGGGTAATAACTATCTTCGATTTTAAGTGTTAATTTACTAAAATATAAACCCTTCTTTATTTTTTATTTTTCACTTTTTTTTAATAAATTTTCTTTGTTACTTATTATTTTTTTCGCCCTCTTGTTCGACATATAGTGTCTGCTACAATTTAAATTTTTGATAACTTATTTTCATCATTAAATCTTTCAAAAATATAATAAATTTATGTTTGATTATCATAATTTTAATTACATAACTCAATTTTACTATTGAAATTTTGGAATATGATAAAATTACATTTTATTATCATTAATGAAAAAATTATACACATATAGTATATGAGATTTTGCTAAATAATAAATTATGAAATAAAATTTATATATAAAGGTAATACAGTTCGATATCTTTATATATAATAAAAATAAAATTTTATGTGTAATATTGATGTTATATTTTGAATCGAAATGCACTTATTAATTGTTCGTCTTTAGCTAGTACATAAAATTGTCATTTAGAGAGTACATTACACGGCATCTATACCACCGTTCACATGCTTACTTCTAAATTGATATTCTTTTTATTTTAATTCCATTTTATATATACATCACTTAGAGTATTAACATTCTAATTTTTCCATTCCTAAGCAAATAGATTGCGCCCATTATTACACTTGAGTGATTGATTATTACGCATTAATTATTTAGCAATCAAAAATCATTAATACTAGCCTCAATGGCTCTCATTGACTGTGCATATTAATTGTCTTAATTAAAAATATAATATATTATCTCAAACAAATTTCTATTTTGATTGTATAAATATTTTTAAATCATTACACATACATTTTATTATTTAGTAAAAATTATTTATTTTGTGCATGTCTGTGATTTTTTATTTAATGATAATAAAGTCCAATTAATCACATTTTTAAAAATTAATAATAAAAGTGAATTATTAAAATTAAAATCATGGTAATAAGACTTAAATCTATTAAATTTTTAAAAGTTTAAACAAAAAATTAAATTATAAAAAATAAAAAATTATATTAGATATTTTTATAATACAAGACAGAAAAATTTAAGAAGATATATACAAAATAATAAGTAAAAAATCAAAAGAGAAAATATTAGGAACTGAAAGAAAAATAAATTTTAAAAAAGAGCATTTTTGTAGATTAACTTTGAGAGTAAATATGTTTTCTATCCATCTTTCTCACATTTTTTACTGTGTAGATTTGATGAGGAACATTGTGCATTCAAGTCAACAATGTATATGTAAGTGTCTCTCAAACTCAATAAAAATACAAAATTTGACACCCACATGATTTGTCCATCCAAGATTAAAGCGAGGGTGCAAACATAAAGTCTTAATTTTTACAATATATATATATATATATATATAGAGAGAGAGAGAGAGAGAGAGAGAGATGTCCCTCGTTACAAAAACTTCACAAACTTCACATTGTAAAATATAGCCTCAAAATTACAAAGATTATGCAGATGAAGTATCAAAACTTCTGCCTGGGTTGGCTTTACAAGACAATGCACTTGTGCATATGACACCGTCAAGTTAAATTAACAAAATGAAGTACACTCGTACTGCTATCATTACATGAGCATACTAGGGGCATGATCGTATAGACATGTCCATTCCACTCCAGATGGTTAAAGGGAGAACTGCAGAAAAATATTATCGAATAGACATGTCCATGCATGATGACCTGTTTGCAGAAGTATATGTCACCTGGTTGGGTCTTTTCCTAACCTCGTCAAGAATGAGTTGCCAACGAGTGGTTACCCAACTGTCCCTCTATTCCATGTGGGGTTTCTTGTCCCACCAGCCACATAATCAGTAAAACACTGATAGAGAAAGAAATTGTGGTTGTCTACATTTTTTTATGCATGCATGAAATTCGAAGATCAAGTCTGTGCTTTTCAAATTTATATATTGATTATTTAGTATGCTGATTTGCAAAATCGAATTCCTCTTTAAAAAAACCTATTTGGAAGGAAATTTTAGATAAATTAAAATTTCTAATATATATTACCTAATTGTATAATAAACATGTAAAGCGATAATAATTGTCTTAATTATTAAATGAATTTATATAAATAAAATTAAATGTATGCTTAGTTCGAAGAGAGTGATCAACGCTGCATCTAATTTCAAGAGGCGGTGCTCTGACATTCTTTTGTTGTTGTTATTTGGAAGTTCATTAATTTAATATTATCTGATTGATAATAGAAATTTTATTTAATTTGACCGTAATATAATATATCTTAGTTATAATAGTTATAAACACTAAATAAAATTAGATAAATATGATTAAATGTAGGCATAGAATTTGAAGAGATGGTTCTTTTAAGTTCATTGATTATTATCGTAGTTAGTGCCCCATGTGCAGAACTTGTATTGTTATTATTTTGACACAAACCTCAATGGATGATATGGCTGGCCTGGTTAATTTAATTCTTATGTAATTTCTAGAATTATGGTCCAAGGGATGTTGTAACCGTACTTAATTTAGAATGGATTTTATATTGCTGTTTTGTTGGATTTTTTCTTTTTAAATTATGATGATTTTTAGTTGACTTATTGATATGAAAAGATTATATTTAGTTGGATTTGATAAAGTTGACTTACCGTATTTATGAAGAGATGAAGAGATTTGCTAGTTGGCTATGTCTTATTCCAAGTTTATATAGACTAACGGATGATTTATGGGAGATATTTTGATCATTTCAGTTAAAGAAACTCATTGATCTATTGGAAATCTAGGAAGGAGGGAAATTCAAAATATGTTGCAAAAGATGTCTTAACATGGTAAGAAGCATATTCAAATATTTTAAGGATATTCAGTCGGATTTCATGGAACTTGTTATCATCTTCAAGGTTGATAGGATGGGTGATTTATAGATAGCCAAGTGTGAAGAAAACACAAGAGGAATTGTGGAGAGAAAAATACACAACTTAGAGAGAACTCACGAGATTCATTGAGAGACTTATATTTAGAGTGATTCTACTTCAAGAGTTTAAAGAGATTTCCTTTTTTTTTTTTTGTCAACATATTTAGGTGGAAAATAGTAGAGAGGCCGAATGAATTTTCTAAGGTTTCTATCTATCCACAAACTACTCAAGATACTTAGTCAAAGAAAACATTCCTTAGGAGAGAAAAGCTCATGGACCAACAACTGTAGTTGAGGCCAAGAGGGAGTCTTAGTCAAGTAGAGGCAAGGGGACTTGCTTCTTAGAAGAGATAGGTTACAAACGTGTCAATGAGTTGAAGCCGAAGGAAGTTTGGCTAGGTGGGCATTTTTGTGCTATTGGAGCTAGCTGTCCTAACAATTGTTAGTGGAAATTTCTAGGCGTGGCCTTATAGATGTAAGAAGGTTATCTTAGATTACTTAAACAACTCTTGGTGTCCCTATTTACCTTTTTGCTAGGTGTGTGAGAAGGGGGTACTAATTTTTGCAACATAATTCACAACATAAATTGACAAACCAACTAACAAGTGGCATTAGTGCCTGGTTATCCAAGTAAGCTTGTGTTTTAGATGGGTGAGATATGGAATAATTGGATCGAACTACCAGTATTGGAAGACTAGGATGAGAGCCTTTGTCAAGTCTTTAGATGAAAAGGCATGGAGAGTCATGGAGGAAGCATGGTTGCCGCTAACGCATGACGTAGATGGTCAAATTGTTTGGAAAGATGTCAAGCTGTGGAACTTAAGAGAAAAAAGAGCAGCACTTGGGAATGCTCGTGCTATAAATTCAATTTTTACAGGTTATAATGAGTAACAATTCAAGCTTGTTCAATAAATGATACAGCAAGAGAACATGGGACATTTTGCAGAATGTTCACGAGGGCATGAGTTTAGTGTGCATGTCCAAATTACAAATCTTTGGATGAATGGTGATGAGGTAATGGTTGCAATCAATACAAGATTGAGAGATATTACCAAATAGGCACAACAGTTGGGGAATAAATACTCAAAAACAAAGTTGGCTAGGAAGACATCGAGGTCCCATTAAGAATGATTTGTCCTGAAGGTTGTTGCTATCAAAGATGTAAGAGATGTTGCAATAATATGTCTGGATGAACTAATGGAGTCTTCACAAGGCTATGAAATGAACTTCACACAGGCCAAAAAGGAGAAAGGAATGGTTCTATAGTCACCTACTACTATCTACCACCAATTGTGACCACCATGACCATAATGAGGAAACTAAAAAGGTTGAGGATGAGATTACTTACCTGACTAGACAATTTGCAAAGGTATTGAGGAGAGGTATGGAAAATTACATTCCTGACAAATAGTAAGGCCATAAAGGAAGTTCCTGCCAAGAATTAGATGAGGCCTCATAAGTCAGAAGTTCTAGAGGCTGAAAAGGGAATTACTGTGTGTTTTAGTCCATAAAGGGACTTCTTTAGTTTGGATACCATGGCTGAATTTCTTCTATAATTCCCTCCTTTCAACTCATATCCTTGTGTAAGTGACTTATATATCTCCTTCTACAAATCTCCATTCAAAAAGTAAAGTAAACGTCTAATTATTGGAGCTACCATCCATGAATTGCTGCTAAGGTGAAAAAAGGCCTCACTATTGATTGTTTAACTGTAGAACTGAAAGTGTCTTGATACTCAAATCCCTCCACTTGGTTGTATCTTTGGGTTACCATATGATTTTAGCTTCACTTTGTACACCTATTTACATCTTATAAAATTATGGTTCTTGTGAAGTGGCACAATCTCCCATGTTAGATTCTTTTCCAATGTTGGGAGCTCATCAAGCATTACTTTCCTTCACTATGATTCAACCACAATGCCAACTTGAATTTGGTTCTTTTATTTCATTCGAGGCAAATAAAAAACAAGTAATGTTATGAGAAAGTTGGGATGTAATTATGTGGTTTGCAATCATATGTTCTATCATTGATATATGTATAATTGGTTGGTTGAGATTGTGTTGGTAAATATATAAGTATTTAGGTATTTTTTTCACCCTAGTTTTTCTCTTGACTATAAATTGATGTTTAGGAGTTGAATTTTGGTCAGTAGAAGGTCATTTGTTTGATTCAATAGGAGATTGATATATTTTAGACAATTGTGCATAATGATTACCAAGCACATTAGGTATAAATGATCCTACATGTAGTTTATCATATCTTATGTTGTAATCAAGTGGTTAAAGTTGATCAAGATTAGATTTAGGGAAATTGAGAAATACGTGATAGCTTTAATCAAAAGGTAAAGTGTTCACAAAAAGATTACATCTTTGAAAAAAAAAATTTTCTTGTGTTTCAAGGTCATACATTTTGTATCCTTTTATTGCTATAGGATAACCCGGGAAGACACATCTCCTAGATCTTAAATCTAACCTCTTTCTATCTCTTCTCAAGCTAGAGGCAAGGGCATGGCAATCAAACACTCTAAACTCTTGAAAACCAGGAAGTTTGTTAAAGAGATGTTGGTATTAGTGGGTAGCATATTGATTAGGTGAGTGGTGGTGAGTACAACTTCATCCTAGAATTTAGTAGGAAAGGATGATTGAAAAAAAGAGCTCTTGTAGTGGTTAAAAGGTGTTGATGTTTTCTCTCAACCGCTGCATTCTATTGTGAAGTCTCATCAACACAGGATGAGTGATGAATGATACCTTTATCAGACAAAGGAAGGCACCTTGAGTTTAGGGGTGTTATCTAATCAAATGATCCTGATCTTAGAGTTAAATTGTATTTGAATCAGGTTATAAAATAAGGGTAACTTTCACTTTTATGCTTCATGAGATAATCCAACAATGTCATTGTGTAATCATCAACTATTAATAAGAAGAAATGAAAGTCACTAATAGTTTTGTTAAAGAAGGACCCCAAAAATCAACAGGATTGAGTTAAAAAGGTTCTGTTCTAGATTTTACACACATAGGAAAGGATGTCCTTCTTTCTTGACTTTTAGAGAAGTCTCTCACATCTTTTCATACAATTTATTTATAGATGGTGCGTGTTCATGAATTTGTGAGTTGCATTACATAAGAGGTGTCCTAATCTATAGTGTTAAATGCCAAAGGAGCAAGAAGAAATGATGTTTACAATAGAATGACCTAATTTGTTTCTATAAGATGTGTAGGAAGTAACTGGCTTCTGATTATTGGATGAAATTAATAGTTTTATTTCTTATTGCAGCAGGAAGAGACCTTGTCCTTGTTTAGCAATGTCAATCTTCTTCCAAGGTGACAAGGCCTAAATGTAGCATGCGGTTGAATTAAAGATTAAGCAATAAGTAAGTGTCTTGTTAGCTTGCTTGTTTTAAGGTAGGAATAAACAAGAAATCACAAAACTTCAAGGGACTGGAGATTCTAATTGTTCCTATGTGGCTTACTAGAATCTTTGTTCCATCTAGTAAGTTAACAAACAAGTTTTTTATTAGTTTACTTGATTGGAAAAGACTTATATTATTACAAATATGGTTTGAAGCCCTTTGTGCCAACTATCTAAATAGAAGCAACCAACGCTAATTCCCTATGCAACTTAGCTTGGTTATAGGACAGACATTAAAGTGAAAGAGTAGATTAAGGAAAGGATACTTCCAAAGTTGGAGAAAGATTGGTAGGTTTCATGTTGTGAGTGATCCATGGCTAGATCATGCTAGTTTTGATTGCCCCATACCTAACTAGGCAACACCTTGTGACTTAAGGACAACAATCTTCTCATCTAAACGGTGATATGAAACATCTTTTGGTTATCACTTATTTTGGTTTGGTCTTTGTTCTCAACCTAGACCTGATTGGTGATGGTTTGATTCCCTTTACTCTTGATTTTGTGAATTTGAAAAATAGGTGAAAAGTTAATCAACTTATAACACTTGTTTCTGTTATGCCTTTTCTTTCCACAACAGTTGCACACAAGTTTAGGTTTTCTATTCCTTTTGTCTTGCGTAACCATCGTTCTTACGACTTCTATCCATGTTTGATGTTGAATGTTGTCTATTTTTTATGCCTTATCCACCATAATACCATCGTAGGCATCATCTAATGAAGGCAATAGCCTGTGATCGATTGGCTAAATAAGTTTCATTAAGGCCAATCAAAAACTTGGGGACCTTGTCTTTCTCCATCATCTTATCAAACCATTGGAAGCATTGAGGGCTGCATCTTCCGCAAACACAATAAGGGGGTGGCATATAGTTTCATAGCTCCTCCCAATGTGTAATTAATTTTGCGTCATATACATCAAATCCTCCTAATCCTTATGTAATGCTAGGAACTCATTTTGTACCTTGCATACTCAATTGTCATCTAGCTATGAGAATCTATTGTGTAGCAATTCCAAGATTTGAGAATCATTCTTCGTATGGAAGATTGTGGAAGCTAGTTATGGACTCATTACTTTTAATAGCCAGGAGATTATCATATCATTACACCTGAACTAGGTTGGGTACAATGGATCTTCTTCATCCGACTAGTAATAGATGTAGATATTGATAGTTTGTTGCATTTTTATATGTTTATGTGAATGCCTACCTGTGCTTCCCGTTAATGCGATGATATTTGAAAAACATTAATTGAAGTAAGATGTGTACAACATGGTAGAATTTAAAAAGTGAAGGAAAGCAAAGAAGGACAAGTATATAATGTAGTTTGACCATTAGGCCTACATCCATAGACAAATAACCAAATGGTTGAACCATATATTATTCTACTTTAATTTGGTATTTGAAATATCACCAACTTATACTTGTGAATAGAATAAATCTCAACAAAAATTTAACCTAATATCTAGGTATATTGAATTTGGATCAATATAATAAGAGATATATAAATTTAATTAAATTGTGGACACATTCTTAACTTCAACAATAGAGATTTGTAGAAGTAGTTAACTTGAACAATTAAGTACTATAACATGGTGGAGGTAGACAGGAGAAAGTTGCAAACCATGCCATAAGATTTAGATGACAAAACATTTGCATGTGTCATAGAGATCATGCATGATAGTCATGTAGAAATCTGGTTAATACATTATTTTTAGAAGCAGGTTAGAAGACAAACAAAAAAATCAATTGCCATGATCTAGACGAAAGGCCATACAAGTAGGTATAGCTTCTACCTATCATCTTCCTCATTTACAAACTCATGAGGGAGGATGACAATGTTGGAAACAAACTAAAATTAGGATCAACCTACCTACTTTGACACTGCACTAAATTTTAAAAAGGTGAAGAGAGATGACATAGAAGAAGTCAATTATGTGGTTTAACCATTAGATCTGTGTCTATGGACAAATTCTTATAGTGTCTTTTAATTACAAATATCACCTATTTATATTAGTAAATAGAATGAACTTCAACTAATATTTAACTTAAATATAAAAGTACAGTGAACTAAGGTTAAAGTTATTAAGGAAAATTAATATAATTTGATTCTCAATGAAACATATTTATGTATTCACATTAAACATGTTAGGTTGTTCATGAGAAGATATAGAATCATTTAAAACTTAGTGTGTCATAGAGTTTAAATATATTTAGTTTTTGTTATCTCATAATGCTGTAAATTGGAATTAGAAATCTACTTGTTCAATTTTTATAAATTTTCACAATGAGAATGGTTATGGAGATCCAAACCAGTATTACCCCCACATAAAACTGTAAGTTCAACCGTATAGCAAACAATATTGTCTATTTTGTGAATGGGAAAGTTGAGTTTCCTTTCATTATTCTTATGATGCAAGGATGGAAGAAAGAAAATTCAAAAGAAAGTGTCTTTGTATTGTTAAAACTAAAGCTATTGTAAGCTTATGTTTTCTTCTCAGTATTGAAATGGATAATGGAAGAAGAAAGGATATCAATTTTATGTCATGCCCCTAATTCAAGTACAACACAGTAGTGTCCTTGAGACAATTATCTCAAAGGATACCAATCCCATCATCAAAATATCTGCTATGAAGAAACTTTTAGTCATTTCAAACTACATTATTATTATTACAATGTTTCAACCAAAATATTCAATAAACATCCCCAAATACATTGATTGATCATCAAAGAAAACAATATCTAAAAAGCACTTTTTCTTCTTACTTCCCAATGCTTTACCATCCTTAGGTGTTCGTAACCTCATCTATATTGTCTACAGAAAGAGTTATGAAATTTTGTGAGTGACTAATCGCTTAGTAATTGAATTTGCCTACATTTTTGGGATGCAAACATAGAAAATTATTTCTTTACACAAAATAATTCTAAAATCATTTTTGAAATAGTAGTAGAAATGTCAGTATACTCACCAGAGTCATTCAATTTTATATTTTCGTTAGCTTGCTTATGGGTTTTAGACATTTGGTGTTCCATTTTACTAATCAGTGCGTTAATTTATAACCCTGGTTGAGAAAGGTCACGTGGCTCAATTTGTGATCCTGATTGAGAGGTCACTTAGCTTGATTTATAACTCCTATTGAGAAGATAACTTTGCTCAATCTATAACCCTAATTGAGAGCATCACATGCATATTTTATAGCTACGTAAGGGTCAAAACTTGTTCCTTTACATTAGTATTCGTTACCAAAGTATGAGCAATTTAACATAAGTTGTCATTCAAATCATTCATCTAGAAATTTGGTGTAAATAGATATGCACGTGTACTTACATTCAAAATTTTCAAAAAGGAAGTCTTTGTTTTCATAATTACCACAAATCTCAATTGATATAAAAATTGGTATTTTGTAAATAATGGAAAAAGTAATCTTGAAATCACAATATAAAACTTTCTGGTATAACATAATAAAATTTTACAAAGCAATTGTAGAAATCAACAAGGTAACCCATTTAATTGGTGTTAGTTTCCCTCATTTGGTGGCTCATTGGTTATGGGTCCTTCGGTTCCTATCCAACAAGAATAATGTCCATTTAGTCTTAAATTTAATGAATTTTGCATCATATCCTTTCCCTAAGTGCATCCTAACTTCTTGGAACATGAGGTAGTCCTTGTCATTTATCTACATGTTTGTATATACTTATGTATTTCTGTGTGTAAGTTTATCTAACTCCAATGTATATGCATAGAAATTCATGTAATGCATCCCAAAATTCAAAAATCCTAGTTCTTATATACACGCCACATTAAATCATGAGGCTTGAGTCAGAGGTTTACCTGGATGTTGATGTTGAAAAATTTTTCCTCTTATTCCCCTCCTTTGATAGCCAACTACAACAATTTTAGGATGGGAGAATTTTGTTTGTCTACTGGTTTTTGGTGCCCTATAGATTTTTATTGCTAGGGAAGATTTGTTTAATCTTGACCTTGTTCAAATATTCTCCAATCAAGTATAACTCTACCAACAATAAACTCCAATCAGCCCCAATATCCCCTCAAGAACTTATGATGTGGTTTGACTAACCCCGAGTCGTTCCTCTTCCATATTCCATGCAAGACTACATTAATGGTAATTATCATTATCATTAACATTATTATAATTATTGTTGTTACAAAAATGGTGGGGATTTCGGTTATCACATCCTATAAGTATGCATACATACATACATACAACATATATATTCTGACAATAATTTTATAAGTGTAGCAACATTAAGAATTATTCTATTTTTCCCCTATATCGGGCTTGTTATTTAAAGCATTGCCACTTCCCCACTTCTATTCTCTATATCCTTTCCTGGATTTATTCTATTTATTTTATCAATTTTGAATTTGCAAATGACAAAATCATACTTTCTACAGGAAAATGTAGCACAAGATTCTTTACAAATTATAATTCAAAAATTATGCCTCATTTTCCATGTGAAATAAAAATCTAATCCCTTAGAAAAATTCAATTTACTTATGCTATGAATTTTATAATCAACACACTAATTGAGTAACTAGATAAGAAAAATGTCAACACAAATCGAGTGGTAGAAATCTTACCTTCAATTTAAGATTGAGCATCTCTTATCACTCTATTTACTTGTAGGACCACCATAATTAGATAACCAAATTAGAGGACATGGATGATAGTCGAGGAACTAACCGATGGATTTTTGAAATTCCAACTACCAATTACTTGGTAAAGGCCATTCTAAATGACATGGAATTTAAGATTATGGGAAGTCGATAGGTAAGAGAGAATTCTAAATTATGGAAGTTACCATGGCGAGAAGGATTTATGGAATTTCATTTATTAGTGGACCTTAAAAAATGGATTGAGATTATTAGATTATGTTGTTTAGTGTGAGTACTCTTGGGACTTATACTTTAGGAAATGGGGTCAGTGGAAATGGGGTCAGTGGGGTTGTGGGATTTTGCGGAGATGTGTAAATTAAACTAATGTAGTTTGTTATTTGAAATCTCAATGCATTTTGAGATAAATTAAACCCTAGCCATTTCAACTCATGAATATGATAAAATCTTAACCATTTCCAAGTTAACAAAAATATCTTAATTCAATACTATTAACTATTTAATATACTCTATTGAGTAGGTATTACATTTTATGCTTGTTGAAAAATTCATTTTATACAGATACATGATTTTCAATTCTAATTTAGTTATGACTAGCAATTTTTGGAATCTCTTCAAGTTAGCTTTGGGTCTTCTAAGATTTCATATGATTGAAATTGGTTTTCAAATGTCTTTGCTTGGACCTACTATTATGTTATTTCTATGATGGTTCCTTTTACAAGGAAAAAACTCAAGCAACAGGTGTTTAGACTAAAGATGGCAAGGACATAAATGGTTGGACATCTCCTTCTCTGTTTCTTTACATCTGTGTTTTTTTATATACTGCATGTGCAATTCAACATTCCCTTTTTATTTCACTAGGGCAGGCCAAGTTATTATGAGTGTTGGAAAGTAAATCATATATGCTAGGAAGAGATTTGATTTGATTAAATAAAATGATATCATATTTGTAAGACAATGAATAGTTGATATGATATGAATATGTCAATTTATTTTCATTATTACACTTTATATTTCATCAATAAATAGGTGACCATTGTAATGTATCTGTAAGGAAATCAAGAGAGAAATAATGCGCCTTCACCCTTTGAGTCATTTTTTCATGGATGTGGACTTAAATGGACAAACCACATAATTATTGTTGTACTTTCATTGTCTCTATTTTCATCTACATTTTAATCCTTTCAATCTTTAATATTATATGAAAGTAGGTTTCAAACGTGTTGCTAGTTTGCTTCTTCCATTGTTAGGTTTTGTTGTGGTTTCATTATGATTTGTTGATACATGTCTTAGTTATGTTTGGTTCATATTTTGTATTAGTTAGATGATGGAGATTTAAAACCTACTCCAACTTGGTTCCCTTTTTTTTTTATAGTCCAAAAGAGCAATTGATTTCTAGGTTTGCTTCCACACTTTGGAGATTGAGTTTGTTGTCACCACTACTTGAGCGATATTCATCACGCTTAGATCAATGCTCCTCCAAACGCAATCTTCAAAATTAGTAGTCAATTTTCAACAAATTGGTGCTATTAGTTTCTAGTTTGGTATGCCATGTGAATTTTGTTTCTAGGTAAGTGAGTAGAGTTTTCAAATGTTTTTTGGCCTGTTTTGTTATCTTAAAGTGCAATTTTGAATTTTAATTTCTACCCTAATGAGTAGAGCTTTTGCAGGTTTTAAAACCATTTTGGTATTTCTTATATTCACTCTTAGTAATTAAATATACGACAAAGAATTCAATTTCATTATTTGAGCCGAACTTTCCATGTTCAACTTGAAAGGACTATTAGGATAGTATAAATGTTAGAAATAGATTGGATTTGAATAAATAAATTATGTCATATATGCAAGACTATGAATAATTGATATAATATGATTTTATTGATTTATTTTCATTATTACATATATTATATCTCATCTATTAATAGATAGTTATTGTAAAGTATTTGTTATAGAGAATTAAAAAATAGAGAATTAAAACAGAAGGAATATACTTGTGCACTTTGGTTTGTGATTGTGAGCCTAAATGACTGAATCATATAATTCTCTCTCTGTCTCTCTCCAATCTAATTCAATCCTTCCAACATTTAATAATGTGCATAGGAGTATTTTTTGGGATATTGTAGAACAATAAATTTTTAGACTAATGGTGGCCTGTGGGGATGGAAATAATGGGATACAGTGAAAATCATTTCTAGAGTTCATATTAACCTTATAATGGCTTGGAGTTTATATTAACCTAATAATGGCTTCAGGCTAGTGACTAAGACAATGGAAAAGTGTAGATGGTGTAGAGATGTTAGAAAAACACAGATGGAGTTGTACTAAATTAACCTTGGAATGGTTTAAGGTTAATGACTGTAAAAGATCACACCTACATTTCATATTGATATTTTGGGGACATTAGTTGGCTGTCATGAGAGAGTTACCTTGGTTACCAATCATAGTGCTCCACACATTGTAGTACAAAACTGTGTTGCCTATTAAAGAGAACAATGGTGGTTGGGTGGAGGCAAAATATCTGTTCATTCAACATTAGTTGTTGACGTTAGGGCAATAATATGGCTGATTTTTAAAGAGAAAATTACAATGCTCTTCTTTGAGATTTGAACTTTACATAGATCAACTCATCATATATGAAAAATTATACATATCTTTCCTTAGTTACATCTCTTACTAACATTTATATCTATTCGATGAGTGGGCTTTACACAGATCTACTCTTTAAAAAATTACATATACCTCTCTTTAAAAGAGTTATACATAATTTTTCATACTTAAGGGTTTGGTCTATACAAAGCACAAACCTCAGGAGAGAGTGTTGTAATTTCCTTATTTGTAAAAGTATAGGGACATCTGCGTTAGATGTGGAAACCCATTGTGCTTTGCTTGTGACTTGTTGTTGACTTTGGGACTTCTGACTTGCTTCATACTTATTGAGATTGCACAAACATTTGGGACTTCTCACTTACTTCATACTTATTGTAAAAGTATAGTGGGATTATTTGTTGTTGGCGATGTGGCCTTAGTGGGGCAAGCATATTGTCACTTTTAATCACAACCAATATGGCTTTGTTTGATTTCTATTTACAAACTATTCATCATAACTTAAAATTTTACAAACTAAATATTTTATCATACAAATTTTATTTAAATTCAAATTTAAAATTTTCACTCTCTTATTTTTTTATCACTAACTAAAAATTTTCAAACATTATACTTATTCACCAATTAACACTTATCCCTATAATTTTTCTAATCACTTTCATTGTTTATTATCATATAAACATATATACTATCACATCAATTAATTATTATTACATATTAAATATATAAAAATAATTTTTCGATCCACCTAAATCTTACAAGTCAAATATAATTTTAATTCCCACTCAAATCATTTAAAGTTTCCTTCCCATCCTAATTATGAAACAAACATATACTTAATTTTTTTTATTACACCGATATGATATCTTGTTTAGGCATCACTGTGTTTATTACAAAATTTTAGAGGTACACTTGCATTCCCTTTCTTTTGATGACTTTTGTCTCCTGGACTCTTGTCTCATTGAATTGATTGCCTTGGTAGACTACTTTGTAGTTTGTAGTGGCCTTTGAACCTAAAAGATGTTCAATTAGAGAATATGGTACCATGGATGATGTGGACATCAAGAATCAAGACTCCTTTGCATTACCATGCGGACCTATCACAAGATCACAAACACATACATTCAAGGAGGCTCTTGCGAGTTTGAGGCTAGGAGGACGCTTAAACGTGTTAGGAGAATCAAAAGATTAAACTTAGTGTAAAATTCTAGTTTAGGAGGACTAAGAAGCACAAAGAGGCAATTGCGATCTAAACCAAGCCGGATCAATCTAGACCTGGCCAACCGTCAAATGAGCATTCTAGTATTACAATTGGCTGGAAACACAATCAATCCATGGAAGCCCAGTTGACCAAGGTGCAGGAAGGAAGCATTCTAAAATTATGATTATGGGTGGGCATGATTAATCCAAACAAGCATTATTGTGCTAGGCAGGATCTCATTTAGCAATCGCACGGCGCAAGATTGAACTGGATAGATCCCCAGCAAGGCGCAATTGATCTGAAGACCCTAGATCGATTGGAACAAGTGAGAAAGCTGATTTTTGGACCATTTTCAAATTTTTAGCTATTAGAGCCCATTTCTAGGCCATTTTCGGCCCATTAGACTTTTACATTAAATGTTTTGGCTTGTTGCCTGTATAAATACATTCATAAGGAGACACTATAAGAACTTTTCGTCAATTGCATAACTCAAGAGAAGAATATTCCTCTCATTTTTATATTTGTATGTTTGTGAGTGTTTTCACCCAAACTCAATTACAAATCGGGTCATTCGGCTTGCTTCCAGTGGTTCATGGCTAACAAATTGGTTCTTGGTTGACAAAATTCTAATTTTTTGTAAGGTTTTATCCTGTGTGAGGTAAGTTTTTATTCAGTTAATACTTTTGGCAATCTTGTCTTTTATCCTTCTTTTACCAACTATGTTTTCAATCTCCAGATATGTTTTGTTCACGTCAATTGGTATTAGAGCTGGTTAATCGGGTTTCTTAATTTAGTTGATCTATTCGGGTTCCCTTGGTGTTATTTTTCTCCATCCCACATATATTTCTCCACATTTTTTATTTTTTTCCTATTTAATCCAAAACTAAAAAAAATAAAAGTTAGGACTATATGGATGAAATTTTGGACACTTTGGTGCTGTTGATTTTAGCAACATTTTAGTTGGAATATTGTTGGATATTTTTTGTGTTATCTAGACCAAAAAAAGAGAAGAAATGGAAAAAATTGAATAAAAAAAGAGAGAGAAAGAAAATATAGTACAAATAGAATGTATGAAATTTTCATAGGTTTTTGTTGTTGTTTGGATTGTCATTTTTGTCAAAAATTGACGTCAAATCAATCTCAAACAAGTTACAAATTAATCATGTCATCAGGGTACACAAAAATCATAGTTGCTGTTTCTAGGAACGCGATCGATTGATCGCCCTTAAGTTAGATTGATTGCACTCCCATATTTAGCACAGCTGCGAGCTGCCTAGTGCGATCAACCCTCTTTTACTCGATGCCAAATCAATCCCAGATCATCCAAATCGATTGCATTTCCTGTCTTCCTTCACTAGATTGATCCTCTTAACTTCAGATCGATCTAAAACCTGATTTTTCCTATTTTCTACACCATTTTTCACAATTTTGTTTGGTCATTGAGCCTAAGAATCACCCTGAATTATCCAAAGTGACTTTGAGTTGGGTAGTAAAGCCTTTAAGTGAGTTTTGAGCTTACATTATTTTTGAGCATTTCTTTGTATATACATTGGCATCCACGTAGGTTACTCTCACATTTTATCTTCATGATGTTGAATAGCCAAGCAAGTTTGACGGGAGAATCTTATGACGTGAAGATGATGATGGACACTCTTTGAGGAGAAATGCAAAGGTCAATCTAAACTATAAAGGGAATGCATGGCTGTTTGCAAAGGGTTGAGGCCTCCTACACCATAAGGACATGAGACGAGTTGTCGCCACATGGTGTTCAGATTTGGGATCATGAATGTGGACCAAGGGCGGAAAGAAGGTCCTTGAACAATTATTCCAACTTCCATGGTGATCAATATGATGAGACTACAAGGTAACAAAGAAAGAGGACAGTGAATGATAATTTGGATGAGTTTAAGGGGATCAAGCTTAAGGTATCGCCATTCTAAGGGAAGTCCAACGCGGAACTATACCACTAGAGATGGTTTTTTATTGCAACCATCACACAGAGCAACAAAAACTAAAGCTTGCGGTTGTGGAGCTTTGACTATGTGGTGATTAGTGGGACCAACTTGTGATAAGTCACATAAGAGCCCACAAGAAGCCTATTTAGACATTGATAGAGTTGAATGTTGTCAGAGAATAGTCATTCCATCTCATTACCATAGGGACTTGTACTAAAGGCTGCAACGTTTGGCACAAGGGTCCTAGAGCATGGAGCACTATTACAAAGAGATCTAAGTGTTGATGATGAGAGTTCACATGCTGGAGGCCCAAGAAGCCACCATGGCAAGATTTTAAGTGGGATAAACCGAGATATTGTTGACATTGTAGAGTTACAATGTTATATTGACATGGATGAGATAGTACAAAAAAACTATCAAAGTTGAGAAGTAACTAAAAAGGAAAGGCAAGAGTAGAGCATTGTGGAGCACATTGAGTCTTATGACCTTCCCCACGAAGAAAGATTGATCTCCCTTGGTTAGTACATCCAAAGCCAAAGAGAGACTTAAAGAGAGACTTAAAGAGAGCTCATTAAAGGTACCACACCTTAACACTTCATCTAGCACTTTTCGTAATAGAGATCTTGTTTTTTTAAGTGTTAGGGTCAAGGGCATTTTGCCAATCAATGCCCAAACAAGTAGACTATGATCTTGAATGACATAGAGGAGATTATTACTAATAAAAGTGAAGAAGTTGGAAGAGATGATAGTAACGATAGCGGTGCTGATGAGTTTGAGCATGTAAATGAAGGGGGAATTGACTGGGTGATCATGCGGGCCCTTGGCACACAAACTAAGGAGGAATTGGATGATGAACAAAGGGATGGCATTTTCTACACCCGTTGCTAAGTACAAGGTAAAACATGTAGCCTAATTGTGGATGGTGGAAGTTGCACCAACATTGCTCGAAACACATTACTTGAGAAGTTGAGCCTGTCTAATACTACACACCCTAAGCTCTATTACCTACAGTGGTTGAATAATAGTGGAGAAGTTAAGGTTACAAAGCAGGATTTGTTATCCTTCAAAATTGGAGGTTATTTGGACAAAATTTTGTGTGATGTAGTCTAAATGCAGATATGCCACATTCTTCTAGGGTGAGCATAGTAGTTTAACCAGCAAGTGGCCTTTGATGAGGTCACTAACAAGTACACATTTCACTTTAGTGATAAAAAGGTCACCTCACCTTTATCACTAAAACAGATACACGAAGACTAAATGGACATACACACGTAATACAAAAAACTTACACATGCACTTGTTCTTAGTTTACTCAAATTTAACAAAACTTTTTAAATTGAATGTGATGCCTAAGGTATCTGGATAGGCTCAATGTTAATATAAGAAAGATGGTCTATGGTATATTTCAGTGAGAAGTTGAGTGGAGCCACCTTCAACTATCCAACCAATGATAAGAAATTGTAAACCTTAGGTCTAGCGATGCAAACTTAGCAACACTGCGTAAGGCTCAAGGAATTCATGATCCAAACTGATTATGAATCTTTGAAGTATCTTAAAAGACAAGGTAATTTGTGTAAGAGGCATGCAAGGTGGGTTGCTTTCGTTGATACTTTCCTTTATGTGATTAAGTACAAGCAAAGAAAGGACAATGTTGTCGGTGATGCTTTATCATGAAGCCACACTTTAATTTTCATATTGAGTACTAAAATGATGGGTTGTGAGCATATATGTGAGTCGTCTAAGGATGATGTTGATTTTTGTGCCATGTGTACCTGAACACTCATGATCCCACAAGAAAGATTTTGTTAAGAAGACGATTATTTATACTTTGATGGAAAGTTGTGTGTGTTAAAATGGTCATTGCATGAGTTATTGGTTAGGGAAGCTCACGATGAAAGATTAATAGGATACTTCAGTGTCACCAAACCTATAAGCATCTTGTAAAAACAATTTCTTTGGCCCCGCTTGAGGAGGGATAGGGCAAGGATCATTGAACAATGCTTGAAGTGTTGAAGTCTCACGCACATCCTTACGGTTTACATACACCTCTACCTATACTCTAAGTCTCATAGACTTATATTTCTATATATTTTGTTTTGGGGTTGCCTAGGAGTAGGAATGGACATGATGCCATATTTGTTGTTGTTGATAAATTATCCAAACTAGTTTATTTCATTCTTCGGCATAAAAATGATATTGCAAGTCATATGGCCAACTTGTTCTTTAGTGAGATTGTTCACGAACATGGGGTTTCTAGGACCATTGTTTCCAATCGTGATGCTAAGTTCCTTAGTTTTTTTTTTTTTTTTACGGATATGTTCTATTCTTAGAAAGAACTTGAAATCTTAGGAAGAATACTTGCCATGCATAGAATTTGTATATAACAGAAGCACACACACTGCCTCATAATATTTTTTCTTTTTAAGTTGTTTATGGATTTAATCTTGTGATTCGTACAAATTTGTTGCTATTACCTAATAGTGAGTAAGTTAATGCAAATGATAAGAGCAGGGCTGAGTTTGGGGAGGCATTGCATGAAAAAGTCATATTTGAACCATGTGATTAGGTGTGGGTTCATTTTAAGAAAGACAGATTCCACAACAAAGGAAGACAAAGTTCCATCCTAGAGAGATGACCCATTCAAGGTGTTGGAGAGAGTTGGGGATAATGCCTGCAAGATTGAGTTGATAGGTGAGTATGGTGTTAGTACTATATTTGATATTTCTAACTTGGCTTTTTTTAATGCAGGGGATGACAAAGACCCACGGTTGATGGAACAAGAACACTAGCTTGTAAATTCAAAGAGGCTGTTGCCAGTTTCATACTTGATTGGGGGGTTAGCGACCACTTAGACGATGTAAGAGAACTAAAAGATATAACTCGATGTCAAATTCTACCTTACCAAGCTAGACCAATCCAAATGCGGTCGATCATCAAATGAGCATTCTAGAATTACAATCGATTGGGAGTGTGATCAATCTAAAGAAGTCCAATTGACCTGGACATGGGAAGATCGATCTAAAGACACCCAGATAGATCACAACAAGTGGAAAGTTGATTTTTTGACTGTTTTTCAAATTTTTGGTTGTTGGAACTCATTTCTAAGCCCATTTTCAACCCCTTTGACTTGTATAGTAGGGTTTTGGCTTGTTGCCTCTATAAATACATTCATGAGGAGACATTGTAAGAATTTTTGGCCTATATCATAACTCAATAGAAGAATATTCTTCTCATTTTCATACTTTTTTGTCTGTGAGTGTTTTCTACCAAACTTAAGTATAAATCAAGCATACGACTTTCTTCCAATGATTCATGACTAACATCTTGTGACATTTGTTGCCAAAATTTTGACTTGTAGTAAGTGTTTGTCCCGTGTGAGATAAGTTTTTACTCAATTAATATTTTGTATAATCTCGCCGTTTATCCTTCTTTTCCCAACTCTGTCTTCGATCATTGCTTTCACCTTATTCACATCAATAGAACTTTTCTGTGGAGGCTATCGACTTCAAAATTAGAGTTGTTGGGAGGCATTAGCTATGCTTGGGAGTTTGGCCAATGGCTATGAACATAAAATAGATGAGGTGGAGCAGGAATTGTTTAGTGAATCTAATCTGATTTGTTATGCAATCGTGGAATATTTATGGGGTTAATGAACTTATTGTTTAGTTGTCTACTTGGCAAAAACATGATTTCATTTTTTTGTCTTTTTCGTTTGGCTAATTTTTTATTTGAGTAAAAATTGCACACTCTACGTGTGTATATATTATAAAATTATTTTATTTTTAATGATAAAATAAAAATATTTAAAATTAAGTATAAAAATTATTTAAAATAAGAAAAAAAAAGTTTAAAAAAATGAAAAGAGAAAGAATTTGAAAGAGAACATATATAAAATAATAAGTTAAAGGAAAAGCGAGAAATAAAATGATGGAGAAATGAAAATAATTTAAAATAAAAGTACTTAAATAATTTGACACTGTGCTACTGAAAAGCCTTATTAACTAAATAATATTGTTTTAGTAAAATTTACACACTCTATGCATGTGCAGATTTATTTATTAATATAAAATCATTGTATTTAATGAATAAAATAAAATTGTTTAACATTAAAAAGTATAAAGAATATTCAAAATAATAAAATAGAAATATTAAGAATATTTGGAAAAAAGGAAGAGAGAAAATTTGAGAGAAAACACAAATAAAAAATTTAAAAGAAAATTAAAAATTAAAATTAAATTTATATGATTTTATATTTTGCAAAAATATTTAAAATAAAAATAACGAAAAATCAAAAGAATATAAAAAAGTATAAAACTTTATAAAACATGTAAATATTAACTGTATATTGGATGCTAAAAGAAAAGAAAATAATAAAAAGATTAAAAATATTTGACATAAAGATATTCATGTAAATTCACTTGGTGCAATTATAAATGCTTATTGATAGTATAGCTATAGGATAAACACTGCAACATTCTCTCATGTTCGAGTATAATTATAGTTAATTCACTCGATTTTGAAAGATTACACACAAACCCCCATTCAAGTGATTTCCGATTACAAATTCTTCCATTTTCCTTTCACCCATAAAGTGATAGCAAGAAAAGAAGTCAAATTTTAAAATTAACCTCTCCAAAAGATCGATCTCACTTTTAAAATTGAATACTTTGTGTACTTAGTTAGCCTTGCGAATTATTAGTTAATGTGATTATATATTCTTGTTTACAAATAGTTAAATATTATAATATTTAAATTATTTGTGGAATAATTATTTATTGTTTAAAAACAATTATTTGTTTGCTTATTTACTTCGTGCACCCTTCAATTTTAGACTTTATCAACCACACCCCCTCATTGAGAATGTTCAAACCCTATGTGGGTAGTTTAGCTCACTTTTGTTTGGTGGATATATATAACAACTAACTCAAATGTAGCTTTCTTGATAGATGGCTCACGAACTACGCTTTGAGAGTCAAAATGTCATATGAAATTTTTCTTCCTCTTTAACATCACTATTACTTAATTTTGAATTATTCTTGATGCCATTTTCTCACTCACTTTCACTATTTTCAACTGCATCATCAAGCCTTTGTCACCAAAGGTCACCACCCCCCCCCCCCCCCCCCCCCTCCAAATTCTTGCCTCAAACCTTTTGTATGTACCTCCACTTCTCTCACCTACGTACCTTTTTAACCCCAAATATGTGGCCATGCTCAAACTGTGTTGATCATGGCTTTCGGAGCATAACAATACCTCAAAAAATCCATATGTTGAAAAACCCACATGACAAAGCAAACATTTATAATATAGAATTGAAAATAAAATATAAACAAACGTTTCCATAAATAAAAAAATTAAACATATATAATGCTCGAGTTAAAAATTGAACAAACCCGTCTGCCAATTCCATGGTTGGACCTGTGGAATCAGCAGCCGACCTGAAGTGTTTCGCTGTGTCCATCGGAGGCTCATAACTGGCTCCATTGGTCTTTAATAAATTCAATATGTGAGCAGATTTAACCTTGAGCTCATTATTTTGATCCAATTTATTATTTTTATGGTCTAACCCTTCTTTTAGTCATTTGGTCGAAATAGTAGCAAGTTTAGGGCATGTGTTTTAATTCAATGAGGCTTAAGTCTCAAAAAAGAATTATTTTTTGGCCCAAAAATCTTAATTCTCTTTATCTTTATTCGTAGTTTTTGTAAAATTATGTTCTAATTTATTAAAACAATTTCATGCCATTAAATAATTTTATATATAATTTTTTATGTACTAACGTTCTACATTGTTAATATAATTTTATATTACTAAATAAATTATAGGTAATTTGTTGTAAAACGATGTTCTACTTTATACCTCATTTAACTTTATTCTCAAAAGTCAAGCAAAAAATAATACACTAGCCAAGTTTAATAGAAAATTTTGTTTTTGCAAGACTAGGATCATAATAATAAATTAGAATGAAAAATTATGTTATTTTAGATTAATTCTTAGAAATCATTCAAATGTGTGTGTGTGTGTGTGTGTCTATATATATATATATGGAATAGCTATGTTTAATGATAAAACCTAGTTTTGAAATAAAGTGCTATATCTTATTTTTAAATATACATTTATAAAAATAAAATACTAATCTAAATTTGATTCTGCTCTGTGAGTTCAGTCCAACAACCAGCCCATTTTTGGTGAGCCATTGGGCTCAAACGTCCCTCATCAGGCTGGCCTATTTGGGCCAGTCACTGACAGTCATAAAACGGTCCTTAATTAACAGATTTACTCCATTAACTTTAGTTAAAGGATCAAACATATTCAATTATTCATATATAAATACCAATATATTATTACCTTTTTCAATACCATGCTATTATAAATATGACTTTTTGGTTCCACATGTAGTATTCCGAAATTGCCCTTACCTTAAATTAATTCAGTTTTAAATCTTCTAATATGTATAATCTCTCAAAGTTTCTCTCTTTCCAAATTCATTTTGATGATATTTCGTTTTCTTATTTTTAAATATTTTTATACCTTTAATTTTACGTAATTTTATTTCTTTATAAATAAGTTTACACATACATAGAATGTGTAGTCGCATTTTTATGTTAACAAAATAAGATCATTTGCCAATCTATAGCATATAAGAAAGTGTGAATGTTTATGTGTATCCTTAATTAAATGCTTATATTTATTACAATAAATAAGGTTATTTAAGTAAAAATTAAATTCTAATTAAAGTATATATCTTTTAGAGGTAGAAGATCAGTAGAGTTCTAATATATTTAAACTACTTATGTAATTATCTTTACAATTTTTTAAAATAGAAATATTTTAGTAGTAGGAAACTAATAAAATTTTGCATTATTTATAAATTATATTTTAGTACTAGGAAACTAATAAAATTTTTGAATTATTATAAATTAAGTAAAGTTTTAAAAAATATAATCATAATCTATTTAAACAAGTTATGAACATAAATTCATAATAAATAATTATAATTAATTGCAGAATTGTATTTTTAAATAATGATGAATTTATTAGAGAACATTGACTTATATGCCATAATAAATAGAAATATAAAAGTTGAAAATTTACTGATATAGATATCCAATAAGTTAATTAATTTATGAATGATAAAACCAATAGTTGTAATAATGCATTATATTTTAAATAAATAATAAATTTATTAAAATATTTTTTTATATTTTTATTTATTTAATAGTTAATTAAATTTAATAAATATTATAGAGAACAAATGGCAAGAACAATAGAGTTACAACAATGTAATAAAATTTTAAATAAATAAATTACATATATAAAAACTCAATATTCTTATGAATAAATAATATGTTACAAAATATTTTAAATGGATAAATTTATGACTATCAACTTTATTAAATATGTTATTATTTCATAATTATATTTTTTAAAACATAATAATATATTTATTGGAAGACATTGATGTCATGGCTACAGTGCTTAATAAATATAAAATAAATTAATGTGTTAAAATTTATAGATATAATTATTAATTGAATTCAAATATGAAAGAACAAACAAATAAAAACATAACTGAATTTATAATAATGAGCTAGAGCTTTGAAGAAATAAATAAATTATATATATTATATTTAAATTGATCGAATATTTGACCATCAATTTTATAAACCACACGACAAATTAAAATTTTAAATAAAACAATAAATTTATTTTTTAAAGAACACTACTCTTATAACAATATATTGCAAAATATCTAAAAAAAATCCATTTTTAATCATTGATTTTATTAACGACAAGACAATTCTTAGAATATTAATTATTATTTTACAAAACCATATAAAACAAATGGTAAGACAAAAAATGTTACAATGATGTGCTAAAATTTTAAATAAATAAGTGATTATAGATAAAAATCAATATTCTTATGAAAAACAATATGTTATGAAATAAGTAAAACAATGAGTTTAGGGCTATCCATTTTGTAAATATATTGAAATTAATTATATATTATTACTTTATTTTAAAACAGCTTTAGTTTCAGTGCTAACTCGAGTGCTTCTGTTGGCTCCCCTTCAAGCTCTTCTTCAAGTTCATCCTCCAAAAGTTATATATCATATGACACACCTCATCATTATGAACACAAACTTATTTACTTCAAGCAACAATCCACGATGTTCATCCTAGAATTCACCTATGCATCACTTGTACGCTTCCATAGAAGCTTTGTGGGGTCACACGAATTTAGCATATTGAGTCTCTATGTCATCTAGTTTCCTCTTTAGTGTGCCGTTTTATTGATCCACCTCAATATTTAGCTCCCTTAGCTCCTTTTTTTTTTTTCAGCTTCCAGCCTAGCATGCTAGGTCTCTTCATCGCGATAGCGCCTAGCTAGCTTAGCACCGTAAGAAGGAGCTTCTTATTATCTTGTGACAAAACACCATGCTCCTTAGGTATTAGTGACCTAAATCACTGCTTTTGTCTATTCCTATATCAAGTCACAACATTTGAGGCAAAATGCCATCAAATGTCACAAATGTACGCATGATGTGAGCTATTGATTTCCTATATCCTTGTAATGTGATATCTAGAGTTCAGTCTAAGTTATACGATCCAGGTTCTTATTGTTAAAACTTAAGTTTTGATACCACTTTTGTTACGCCCTGATCCATTGATTATGACACAACGCAAACTAACTTAACAAATACCAAAATCATACATGTAACAAAACAAGCTAAACCAATAAAGTAATTCAATAATCAATCTAGAAATACCAGCATAATATCTATGTTAATAGTGTTTCATCTTAAGTGCACAATGGAAAAATAAAGAAACCTATATATTGCATTTCGATCATGCTTAGGAAATAAAATAACATGCTTAAACTATGTAAAATGCGGAATACATGTCTTATCCGACCATCTCCAAGCTTGCCCTTAATCAATTGTCTCTTCTCTAAAATGTCACTATTGGTGATGAGTTAGGATTCATTCAGTAAATGATAACATCTACTGTTTAGTTATAAAGAAAGGATTTGAGCAAGAAAATAGCAATTGCAAGATATACTATTGCATAAACCAATTACTTTTAGAAAGGATGCAAAAGCAACAAAGATACGCAGATCGAGGTTAAATCACATGTCACAATTAATCATTTCATTAACCTTGTCATTCACACTTTCTCATTATCCAACTAATTCATATTCATGTACACTATGCATGATATCTACTGATTAAGGTCTTAGCCTATGCTCCCCCACTTAAGGAAGGGTCTAATTCGACTATGTCGCTGTGACCTTAGTGCTTCGACCTTACTTGAAAGGTATCTCAATCTATTGTTATTCGATCTGAAAGATTAAGTATTAGTTTCACCCATTGTTAGTCCTAATCTTTACTCTGATTGGGTAAATGCCAATTTATTATCAGATTGGTAGAGTAAAACTTATTCCTCACGCTTATCGGCAATCACGTGAGTGGCTATCTCATTTCCATTTTGTACATTTAGTTTTTCAGATACATAATTTCAATCATAAAATTTTGCACGCTCACAACCAATTTTCAGGTAAAGCAGTAACTTTCAATTTTACAAAACATAAAGTTAAAGTTCATATTTTGTAACCAAGTGGCATTTAAACCTTGCTTGAAAATACTCAATAGAAAATAACAGTTGTTTGAGCAAAACAATTAGAAAAGCAATTACAAAAGTAAAGTAGGTTGG
Organism: Avicennia marina; assembly: GCA_019155195.1. NCBI lineage: Eukaryota > Viridiplantae > Streptophyta > Magnoliopsida > Lamiales > Acanthaceae > Avicennia > Avicennia marina. The sequence continues at coordinate 3,673,241 of CM032773.1, forward strand.
AAAATGCTCGTAAATTAGGCAAGGTATCACTACTTACTCTTACTTAGCTTGGCTGAGTATTAATTTCCTCAGCTACTATTTCTCATTCACTTAATTAATCATATATGAACTTTTTATATGTAGTTCAATCTATCTATGACTCATGCATGTCAATGCTTAATGTGTGTGTTGTATGCACTTTGTTTGCCTGGGTCCTTTCAATCATCATTTTTCGTATTCTATCATGTCTTACATAGTAGATTTAGGTCTAATTTGGTCCAAAAATTGGAAAATTTAGATTAATTTCTCCTAAACATGCAACTTGTTTATTGGCCATTATCCTATTCCGCAATTGCGACATCTTGGTCCACAATCGTGAGCCTTTTGTTTGTGCCCTTGATATTTAATCACAAAATTTATTGAAAATTCTACTGTTCCTCTTGTGTTTGATGTATTGCTTTGTGATCATGACATTAGGCTTCTTGATTGCGATCGCGACCTAGGACCATGGGATGTTCTAGAATTCCCACTATCCTAGTTTGTGATTGCACTTTGCTGTCTTGCAATCATGTTGTTATGGACAATGATCACAATAGTGATAGCGATAGCACCCAAATTGTTGTGCAAAACACTGTTCAATGGTGTTTTTGATTTCTACTTCAAATCAATCTTTGAAACTCCTTTGCATGCTGTCATTGTTCCACAAACATGGGAATAGGGTTTTCTACCCCTTTTTAATTGCTATTTGTACTTAGGACAACTAGTGTTTGTATGGAATTGTAATTCCTTATAGATTAAGTCTTTAATAATAAATTACCACCTTTCTAATTTAAGCCTATTTTCAGCCGAATTTTCAAGTATTAAATCCCATATTTCTTATTATTTCCTTTAATTTAAGAAATCATATGGCATAATTTTGACCACCTAAAAATACCAAATTTTCATTTTAAGCTTCCTTAATCAAACCTTAACATTTCACCAAAAATATTACAAATTTGGCAAAATAATTTCGACTAGAACTCCACAAAAATTCCACAAAATAAATGTTCCATAATTTCCCAAAAATTCGGGGCATTACACCTCATTTAACTTTATTCTCAAAAGTCATGCAAATAATAATATACTAGCCAAGCTTAATATAAAACTTAGATTTGCAAGATTCGGATCTCAAAACTGAATTAGAATGAAAATTTTCTTAGTTTAGATTAATTCTTAGAAACGATGCAAATATGTGTGTATGTAGAATAGCTATGTTTAATGGCAAAACTTGGTTTTGAAATAAAGTGCAATATCTTATTTTAAAATATAAATTTATAAAAATGAAATACTATCTAAATTTAATTTAATTCTTAAAAATTAACCCAAAAAACTTAACAATACAAACAATTTTATGCCTTCCTTTTTATCATTTAAACCCTTTTCACAAATTCAAAATTTTTTTACCTTAAAATGCCTTAAAGAAACTGGTTCTGTTAGTTTAGTCCAACATCCCATGACCAGCCTATTTTTTGTGGGCCAATGGGCTCAATATTCCCTCTCCAGGCTTGCCTACATGGACTTGGGCTAATTAAGCCCTGCTTGACCCATTTGTCAACCTGAAATACCACTTACTGAAAGCAAGAAGACATTGCAAAGAATCAGATTCGGACCAGCATTTCTGGACACAGCAAAAACGACTACACCAATATCATTAAGCTATTCTTGTATACAATGTTTTTAAACTTGAACCGTTAGTCAAATTAAAAAATTTATGGGTTCAAGAATTAATGCTTCAACCATTCCGGTCGAATCATAGTTAGATTGGTGATGTCATAATTATTATAATAAATATTATTTTATATTCAAAAAATACATAAATATAATAAAATAACAAAGAAATACTTAAATTTATTTTATGGACAATTTTTTTGTTGTTATTAATAGTTGAGCAAGATATACTAACACAATAGAGTAACCCACAAAATGAAGATAATAAAGATTAGTTCATAGAAAAAACAAAAAAGTTAAATTACATTAAACTATGTAGTCACATTATGATAATAACTTAAATAATCTAACTCTAAATGTCAATCAGTCCTATATTATTAAGACTATTTTGATTGTATATGGTAAATTTATAAAATTGTCCTTAATTAAAAAATTTACTCCATTACCTTTAATAAAAAGAACAAACATATTCAATTATTCATATATAAATACCAATATTGCATTACTTTTTTCAATACTCTACTATTATAGATAAGACTTTTTGGTTACATATGTAAAATTCCACAATTACGTTGACCTTAAATTATTTTATTTTTTAAAGATTTTAATATGTATTATTTCTCAAATTTTCAAATTCATTTTGATAATATTTCATTTTCTTATTTTAAATATTTTTATACATTTAATTCTAAATATTTTATTTCTTTATAAATAAATTTACACATACATAGAATGTACAATTATATATGCATGTAAATAAAATAAGATCATTTACCAATCTATGCTATATGAAAAGGTGCAAATGTTTTTGCTAATCGTAAAAGGATATATATGTATGTATGTATGTATGTATATCCTGAATTAAATTCTAACTAAAATATATATCTTTAATGGTAGAAGATTACTAGAGTTCTAATATATCTAAATTATTTTTGTAATTATCTTTAAAATTTTTTTAAAATATAAATATTTTAGTAGTAGAAAACTTAAAATTTTGAATTATTTATAAAATAAGTAAATTTAAAAAATATATAAATCATAATCTGTTTAAACCAGTTATGAATATAAATTCAGAATAAATAATTACAATTAATTACATAATTTTATTTTCAAATAATAATGAATTCCTTAGAGAATGTTGACCTCATAAGTATATCGCATAATAAATAGAAAATGAATAAGTTGAAAATTTACAGATATAGATGTCAAATAAGTTAATTAATTTATGAATGATAATACATATAGTTGTAATAATGCACAAGAATTTTAAATAAATAATAAATTTTACATAATAATTCATCTTGTATTAGAATTTATTAATAGTTAATTATATTTAACAAATATTATAGAGAACAAATAGCAACAAAACTAGAGTTACAACAATATGATAAAATTTTAACTAGATAAATTACATATATAAAAACTTGATATTCTAATGAATAAATAATAAGTTATAAAATATTTAAAACGAATAAATTTATGACTATCAATTTTATTAAATATGTTATTATTTCATAATTATTTTTTGAAAACATAATAATAAATTTATTGGGGGCCGTTGATGTCATGGCTATATTGCTTAATAAACATAAAATAAATTAATGTGTTAAAATTTATAGATATACTTATTAATTGAATTAAAATATGAAAGATGAAACATATAACAACATAAATGAATTTATAATAATGAGCTAGAGCTTTGAAGAAATAAATGAATTTTATGTATGTTACAAATATTTAAAATGATCGAATATTTGACCATCAATTTTAATAACTATGTGAGTTAAAATTTTAAATAAAACAATAAATTTATTTTATGAAGAACACTACTCTTGTAACAATATATTGCAAAATATCTAAAATGAATCCATTTTTAACCATTAATTTTATTAATTACAAGATAATTCTTTGCATATTATTATTTTTGTCTCATATTTAATTATTATTTTACAATACCATTTAAAACAAATAGTAAGAAAAATAATGTTACAATTATGTGCTAAAAAACTTAAATAAATAAGTAATTATAGATAAAAATTAATTTTCTTATGAAAAACAAATTAATACACTCGTTATTGCTATCCGATTTTTAATTGGCATTATATTACAAATAACAAACTTTAAAATAAAGTAATAATTTGTAATAAATTTCAATAGAACAAGTTAATTATAGAACTTCATCGTGCATCATAAATTAATTTAATATTAAGATTAATTTTAAGTTTGAACTAATATGTTAAATCAATTAATAAATTTTAGATTATAGTGTATCAATTTAAAAATAAAATGTATTGGTAAATAAAATTGAAAGAAAAAAAGTGAAACTTAATGCTATATTAAGATAATTAAAGATCATTTTCAATTAAGATTTAAAAAAAATCAATTTTGATCCTTAAGTAAAATTGCTTATGAAAGTCAATTAATTTTTATCTTAATATAAATTGTTTCTCATACACTATTAATTTTTATTATTGTATAGATTATCTTTTATTATGTTGTCCTAAAGTAGAACAAATAATAAGCACAAATGCATGTTATGATTAAATGGTCAATATATTAAACAATAAGAAAAAGTATTTTTAATTTGATTTATATAACTAAAATATTACTTAAAACTTTAAACAAAATTATTTTGATTTAACCATCTCTTTGTATATTTGAATTGGATCTTTTGAATATCAATTAAAGTTTTGAATACTAAACAATCAGATAATATATCTATGAGAAAAAGAACAATATCATAATAAGATTGTTAACAAAATTGTGCTCAATTTCATATATGGCAATCACTAGAACCCTTGAATTTATTAGATATTGATTACTATTTGCAGGAAAAAAAAAACTATATTCATATATAATGATTATAAAATTTTTTTCATTCTTAAAAATGTAATGAAGTTTTTACATAAAAGTGCAATATCAAAGTTAGAATTAAAAGAAAGAAATTAGATGGATATGAATTTATTTTAACCAATTATCTTGTAAACATAAATGTACATCAAATATTATATATATTCAATTTAAAAATATTTTAGATCTCTAGCTTATAAAGAATTTTTTTCATAATAAATACAAATGTATTTTTCTCATTTTTTGGTGTCATGGTTTTATGACAAAACATGTGATCAAATAGTATTCTTATCAATCAAAATTATGATGAGCGAAAATGCTAGTGTATATAAAAAGAAAAAAAGAAAAAAAGGTTTCAATGCTTACCACGGTTTGCCTCCTGGGCCAATTGGTCTCCAAAAACACAACAGCAAAATGCTGTATCTGTTGAAGATGTGGCCATTGATCCACGATTGGTTTTTCTTTTTCTTTTTGTCTTTTTTGTGGTTTTGATGTGGAGAATTTTTTGGGCAAAACAGCAACAAAGAGGGCCATTTCCTTAACTCTCCAATTGATTTGTTTCTTACCTTTTGTTCTACACTCATGCAAGATGTTGCCAAATTTTTGTGCAGAGTTTATGCAAAATATCTCGAAGTCGTACAATCATTGCGTAAATGAGATCAATTATAAGTTCAAATAGATAGAACCTGTAAAGCAAAAATGCTTAGTGACTTGACGTCTTTTTTATTGAAACTGCCTAACGTTGGCGTCTCCTTGCCCTTGGTATAAACCTAGCTTTGATCTTCTGAAGTGCAGCCACAATTTCGACCATGTTAATTCGCTCCTCCGGTGTAATGGCTAGACATTGCAGTGCCAACCCAAAAATGGACGACACACATTGCTCCTTCGTAGAGAAATGCACATCTTCTCTTGCTAGCAAACCGGGGGCTAAAATTTCTGTCACTGCATTTTCGTGTAATGCTTCAATCACCCAATGCTTTAAGCTCATTTCTTCACTAAACATGTCGTCTGTCGGCTTCTTACTTGTAAACATCTCCAGCAACATTATGCCATAACTGTAAACATCACCGTGTGCGGACACTTTCCCTTCTGATCCGCACTCTATTAGCATTAGAAAACAAAGCATAAGATAGTACTGAAACGAAGATCGTAGGGAAACCGAAACGTAAAGCTCTCAAGGATCGGACATTACCTGGTGCTGCATACCCTATTGTCCCTATGTTGTTAGTTTGAGTCACAGTCTCCCCTTCTGCGAAGAGCTTAGCAATGCCAAAATCACCAACATGGGCAATCATGTCTTCATCGAGCAAGACATTGCTTGGCTTTATATCGCAGTGAACAACAGGGAATGTGTGTCCATGATGAAGATACTCCAAGCCTAATGCTACATCAATTGCTATGTTCAGTCTCTGCAGCATATTCAAAAAATAATGGTCAATTGAATACAGCCATTTGTCTAAGGTCCCCTTTGGCATGTACTCAAGAATCAGGGCTTTGAATTCTGTATTACAGCAACAACCGTGTATTCGAACTAGGTTTCTGTGGCGAACCGTGCTCAATACTTCACTTTCAGTATCAAAGCTCTTGGTTGCTCCTTCAAGTTCCAAGTTGAAGACCTTAACTGCAACAGTCAAGCCATCAGAAAGTGTCCCTCTGAATACTGAACCAAACCTTCCGCTTCCAAGTATGCTGGTTTCGCTAAAAGAACCAGTCCCTTGAACAAGTTCTTGATATGAAATTCTTTTCCACTGGATTATGTCCAATGAGATACCAGAGGGGGGCGGCATTTTCTTCTGCTTTCGTCTTCTTATGAGCAATACTATCAAAATCACCAGAATTACAGATGACATGATAGGGGGCAGTATATATTTCATCAACGAACCAGCACTCTGCAGCCTTGTTCTTTTGTGATTTTCTATGCAAGGTGGAACTTGAAATTGAGCTGCACCGCACAGAGCGTAGTTATTAATGAAGGACTCATCTGTGAAGTTAAGAAAAGCTCCTCCATTGGGAATCTCTCCTTCTAATCTGTTGTAAGACACATTGAAGTACTGAAGAAAGCGAAGATCCTCTAATGACTTTGGGATCCCTCCGGAAAGGTTATTATGAGACAGATCTAATGTGCCCAAGCCTTTGATATTTCCCACGGAATTGGGAATTGTTCCTTCGAACTTATTATTCGCCAAAGATAGGAACTCCAAAGTTTGACACCCATCGATTGAGCTTGGAATATCACCTGAAAGCTGATTCTGTGACAAGTCCAATTTCCAAATAACCTTCAAATGTCCAATGTCCGCTGAAAGATTGCCACTCAAAAAGTTCGAGGACAAGTTCAACTCCACGAGATCAGCAAGGTCCCAAAAGGTCAAAGGTATGCTGGAATTTAGGTTGTTTGAATATAAGCCGAGTTTTCGCAGTGATCTGAGTTCACCCATGCATTTGGGTATTGGGCCAGAGAGCATATTATTGCCCAACACAAGATCCCCCAAATCTCTCAGTTGGCAAAGTTCATGGGGGATATCTCCTTCCAGCTGATTTCTGAATAATTTCATTTGTTGCAAATTCTTCAATTTACCAAGTGTTGCTGGCATCACCCCTGTCAGCTCATTTCTAGCAAAATCTATATGTCGCAAGCTGCTCAAGTTTCCGATTTCAGCTGGAATAGCACCCCAAAGGCCGCAGTTGGATGCCAGAAAAATCTGAAGAGAAACTGAGAAATTCCCAATCGTAGCTGGGAGGTTAGCCTTTAGTGGGTTTGACTGGACATCTAACTCTGTCAAATGTTGACAATGTGCCAATGAAGAGAAGAAACTCCATTCCTGTGATGGGGGACCCCCACTCAATTTATTATTCCCTAGAGCAAGGAATCCCAAGTCTCTTAAAGCGCAAAAGTTGGGAATCGGGTCAATGAATGAGTTGCCCTCCATGTCCAGGATTTCAATCTTAGAAGCATTGGTGATTGAGCCAGGAATTGCCCCACCAATTCGGTTTCTACCCAAGAAAAGCTCTTTAAGATTCGAAAGTGAAGACCCCAGAGTCGGAGGAAGAATTCCAGAAAAGTAATTGCCCGAAAGTCCTAATGCGTTGAGTGTTGATATGTTGAAAATGGAGTGTGGAATGGCGCCACCAAGGCCATTGTCTTGAAGAGCAAGCTGCACCAGCTGAAGGTTACCAAGCTCGTTTGGCAATTCCCCTGCCAAATTTTCAAGACTACTTACTTTCCATCATCGTACCCTCCAATAAACTCTATACTTGGATGGGGGACTGCTACCAAATTATTCGAAAAATTTTAGCCGACTTAAATACAAACTTAACATTTGAGAATTAGAAACGAAATTTCAAAATGGGGGGGGGGGGGGGGGGGGGGGGGAGTGGCCCCAATCAGGCCCTCGTCTAGATCCATCTCTAATAACAAAATAGTCAAGGAATTCCAATGTCAATTTTTTATTAGAAAAGAAAAGAAAAAAAAAACTTTTCCAAAATATGCTTTCAAGACTTGTATAATCTATATTATCAATAATATGTTTTTAAGCCTCCACCTTTTGTCGTCTAATATTTTATCAAACATATACTAACTATTTCTGTTAGCTTGCATAGATGTGGATGATGCTTTGCAAGATGTGGTACAAGAAAATTCGAAAAAAAATATTATTTGAATTTTCATGTTATCTAGAAGATCTTATGTAATCCTTTATTTCTATATTTAGTTGATTGATTTCTCCATAATTTTAGGTGTCCACAATGGATAAAATCGAAAGTTGCCTTGAAGATTTAATATGATATGGCAGTTCTATTTGTTCCTAAAATGTAGAAAGCCAAATCCACGAATTTGAGAAGGATCCAACCCAAAAACGAAGGCCGGAGGATGTTGTAACTTCTGCGGCAGAGTTTGGATGAGAAAATCTTGTATGTGAAATTACGTACAAAGCTGTGGTCATCTTGCCTTCAAAATAAGTGAACAAGTGCATGGTGAGTGTGACATGTCTATTTCAACCCGGGATTGGATCTATTGGTTAGGTCTCTCTATCTGAAAGTTTAAGAATGGGAGAGAATGAAAATATTTCTGCTTTCAATGGCAATAAAGTGATATTTCTAAGTAGACATATCAACTAGGTAGAAGATATTCAGAAGCAAAATTAGTATATAAGACATTGATTTCTACCAAAAAGATTTAGTGAAGTTGTCTACTTTTTAAGAAGCCAAGGACATGGCTAATATGACTTCGAAAGAACTCATGGGCTCCTTAGAAAAGGATGAAATGAATTTGTTGCAAGCCAAGAGGGAGAGAGAGTTGGCTCTTAGGATTGAATGAGGCTTTTAGGATGAGGGGTGAATGCTACAACATAGTTGCCCTAAAGGTTGAGAAACTGATGAAAGATAAAATGGGCACTCTGAACAAAGTTGGGAACAATCTCAAAAATCCTAGAGATGACCATTTGAACAAGCACAAAGGGAACTAGCGATCGATCCTCTGTGAAAGAGAGTCTAATGCCATGAGTACAGTGCTTTTATTAATTGAAAATGCAAATACTCTAAAGAAGAAGGTAAATCAATGTCTACTACATGAAGACTTAGAATAGTTTGAAAAGGAAGAATATATGTCCACCCACGTTACATTCAATACTATGAAAAGAACGGATCATGGCCTTGCAATCAGCGTGGCAGAATTGAACGAGAAATTTGAATCAGCAATGATAGAGGTTGTGAACTTGTAGAATCAGAACTACAAGTCTCATACAATTTGATGTACGAAAAGACAATTAAACTAAAAAAATGATATTGAAGAGCTGAAGTAGAAAAAGGTCAAATTGGACGATGAATGTGAGAAGGTTGTCTCAAGAGTTGAAGATGTAGAAGTAATATTGAAAACATTAAATTTGGGAAAGGCAAAGTTTGAAGGCATACTTCGAATTGGGAAGACTTTAAGAGACTACTGTAGAATTGGCTTCTCCAATAGTTCCAAAACATATCAAGAGTTAAGTCCCAAAATCTAATTTGTGAAAGACTTAACAATTGTTATTCCATCACCAACGCTTGCTTGTACTATAACACCAAAGGAATGTCACTACCTCTACATTAATGCACCTATATACAGTACATACACAATGACGTTAGAAGGTCAAGCCGACAGGGAGTACTCATAACTGTGAGTATCATTGGAGACCTAAACACCTCCTCTCTACTAGTTTTCTTTCTTCAACAATATTATGAACGAAAAATATGACTGCATCAAGTTTCTCATTTAAATGAAAGGAAGAAACATAATAAGAAAATTTTGGGTAAGAAAGTTTAAGTTGTGGTGCTATACTTCTCATATATCACTAATAAAATGCTCCAACAATATGTGATATTTTGATAGCAAGTGTTCTAGACACATGATTGGCGTTAAAGTAAAATTGATCAACAATAGGTGGCTTTGTTATCTTTGAAGACGGCTAAAGAGAAAGAGTCATAGGTAAAGGTACCTTAAACATAGAAGAAATGCCCCCTTTAAAGAATATGCTTCATGTTAAGTGACTAGCATCAATTAATTATGTGACAAGAATCTCTACATCAGATTTTTGAAGAATTAATGCTGCATATATGATAAAGAGGACAAATTTGTTTCGATGGGAACTTGCTCATCTAACAATTGTTATATGTTTGATGATATTGGAACATCCTTAAGACAAGAGAAATTGAAAATTGGCATAGGCATCTTAGGCAAATAAACATGGTCTTACCAAAACTTCCAATTTGGAGTAATCAGGGTTTTACCATGCTTGGAAAATATGAAAATCAGATGTCTGAGTCATGTCAACATGTTAAGCATCAAATTAAAGTCATTAGGTACTCAAACACCTAAAAATTTCTAGAATAATGGAGTCCTAGATCTAATAGATACAACAGAACTAACAAGTGCAAGAGGGAAAACATTTTGTGTGTGTGTGTGTGTGTCTAAGTGCGTGTGTGTGTGTGTGTGTCATTGACTACTCTAGATATACATAGGTTGAGTTCCGTAATGAAGAAGGGGATGATTCCTATGCCTTCAAGGAGTTGTACTCATAGTTACTTTCGAAAAAAAGTAAGGCCAATACTAAAGTTGCAAGTATAGGAATGACCACAAGAGAAAATTTGAGGATAAGAAATTTAAAAACTTTTGTTAAGAGTGTGGGATTGTTCATAAATTTTTCTCACAAAAAAAAAAAAACATTAGCAAAATGGTGTTATGGAGAGGAAAGCATGACTTGTTATATCATCAACTGGGTTTACCTGAGAAAAATTCTTGAAAAGACTCTGTATGAACATTTGAAAGGAAGGTGCCCAAATGCTAAGGATTTTCATGAATTTAGAAGTAGATATTTCGTACTTAATGATCAAGAGTAGCTTGATAGTTTGACTTTAAGCATGATGATGGGATGTTCTTTGAATGCAGCATCATAAGTTAGGCTTACAGAGTATATAATCTTAGGGCAAGATCCTTCACAGAATCCACTGTGAATATCTTACTTGTTGGGTTTTGTTGGACTTGAGATGTGAAGATGCAATTAAAAACTTGTACAAAAAAGGAAAAAGGTAGCAAAATTTATATTCTCGAGTTCAGTACGCTTTTCTTATATAACACATATAATCTTAATTTGTAAGAGAAAGTTTTGAATTTTACCTCTAGGGTTGGTACAAAACTCTGTCCTACTTGATCCCATAATTCTAAGACTTAAGCGGTGGTCTTCAGATTGTCTATATGTACAAGATTGAGCAAGAATCTAGCAGATGTTTCTCTTTAATTGTTGGAGGGGCACACAACTACGTCTTTTACTTGTAGGATTAGAATGACTTGCACTCTACTTATTTCAAGAAATAATCTCTATCTCATGGCAAAAAAGAATATTTTCATAAATAAGAGGTCAGTTATGGAATGAGCTTTTACATGAATCTTTAATTTAATTTAAGAACTTTAATTATCAATCACAATATTAATTAAGGTCCAATTAAGTCTTAGCGTTTAATTTAATTAATCTCATTGATTAAATCAAAAGTTTATTATGTTTCTAATTGACAATTTCATTGTCAAGCAATATAATGACAAGTAAACAAATCCACATGGCCCAAAATTGATACAATGCAACACCAGTGCAATGGTAATTTATTGTGCCTTGGTAAAGTGAATGATTTAGGTGTAGTTGCAACTTAAGGCCTTGCAGACACAACAATTCTCTAGGTAGATAAATTGCATCTCGAAAGCACAATTGCTCATCTAAAGGCTCTTTCAAGGGATGGGTAATCAATTAACCTAATTATAAAGGTAGTGACACAACTTGGGCCTTCAAATTACCCCCTTTAAATTATTACATGCTTCTGTATCAAATGATCCTCCTACTAAAGTTCCAACACTAGCTCCCTTTAGGACTAGTCCTTCACGCATAAAGTCCTGTGCGAGCCCTTCCATTTGGAGCTATTCTTTGTTGTTGCGTGTTCTTAAGGGAAAAGTAAATTAAGGGGGAGCAAGTAGAAAATGGGGGTGGAGAGACCATGAACTATTGGAGTTTTAGATGCATATTGGTGGTGTTAGTTGCTTTATGTTGTTGGTTCATTTGCTTGACTGCAACTCAAACTTGTTTATTTTCTTCTGCTATTGGAACATCACTTATGTTACCTTGCCAGTGTTATTACCTACTAAGATTTTGTTGTTGCCTTGTTGTCACGCTACTGCTGCTTTTTGGCACTTGTTATTTTATTTCTATTGTTTTTTATTTTTTTACTATTATAATTAGCATAGTTTGGTTTCCTCTTATTATTATGTTCCTCCTATTGGAATATATTGTTGTTGCAATAATGAGATAGTATTATGTATCTTTTCAATTATTTGATGCTTGATGTTGCAAAATAAAAAAATGGGAGGTTGTCACTGTCGAAAATCATTATGATCACTAGTTGGTTGTGGACACCTGATGATGTGGAAAGTGAAGGTTGTGTCACTCAATGGCAATGGGGGCATTGTTAACTTGATGCTAATCTAATTGAACTGTTGACATAATGTGGCTTAACAAAATTTGGAAATATTGTAATTTCCATGCAATCGAAAAGATCTTACGTAATCTTGTTTCCATATTTAGTAGATTTATTGTTCCATAATGTTCAGTGTCCAAAAATGGACAAGAAATTGTGGTTGACTTCAAGGTAATGTGGTGGTTTTATCTATTTTTAAAATATGGGAAGTCCAATCCTCCAATTTTGTAAAGGATCACGCTCACTAAAGAAAGGTTGAAAAGTATTGTAACACCCACTACAAATTCTGCTCAGTAAAATCTTGTATTTAAAATTAGACATGGAGTCATTATGATCTGGCCTTCAAACTCATGGGATTTGCAAATCGGTGAAGGCTGAAATTTTTTTAGGTTACTTAGAGCAATATTGACTAGATGAGTGTTTAATCAAGAGATTGTCTCTTTGTGGTCTTTATGTCTTTTCCAATATCTAATAAGTGAGCAAGTGTATTGTAAGTGTGACATCATCAAGTTCAACTTGAGTTAAGACCAATTGGGTTAATTTCTTGTGCACTTAGAAATCCCTGATTTAGCATGAATATTGAGGAGGTCAAAATTGGAAGTGTGTTGACTTAGTTGAAGTGTTACACACATTGCATACTATACCCTAGACATATTCGATACAGCGAAGAGTTTTTTTGGGCTAGTGCTCCATAGATATATGAGAAATTCTCTAAACTGCCCTAACAAGTTCTTAAGTTATTTACTTCTGGTGTTTTACACTTAGGGTTTCAAAATGATGTCTTTCTCAAACTCAAGCTCTTTTATTGTTTAATCAGAACTATCAATCTAAATAAATTTTAAAAATTGTTTATTATAAGTCCATGCCAGCTAACTCATCATATTTTACTTTAAACGTTAATGGAGAGTTACCAACTAATATTTTTTTGTCTATTGCTAATTCACTTTTATTTATTGTAAAACAACTATGTTTATCTTTTTTAAACACACCCACACACACATATTATATTATAAAGGATAAAATGTTAACTTTAGCATAATTTTGTTTTTTATTCAATTAAAAAATCATGACATAAAGAATTCGTATTTTCATTAAATTTTGGAAAAAATAAATTCAATATTTACATATTATCTATCTTAAAGTACTATTAATTTTAATTAAATTATTAAGCAAATTTTTCTTTAATTTTAGCACAATAAAATGTGCAGGATTGATAGGTAGAACATTAGTTGTTAGTATCAATTCAATAGAACTAGAAAAGGATACACTTTAAAAACACTTCTATTGTAGAAGTTAAAAGTTTTTGCCTTTAATATGTGTATCAAAGTGAGGGGGTGCATTTTCTCATCTAATAAAGTAAATAAGATGGGAGTAGTCATACATACCTGTCAACTTGTTTTGATATAGATACAAAACTTTCAGCTGAGTGAGGTTTCCAAGTTGCTGCGGTATCCCACCTGAAAATTTTTCATATTACAATGGCATGATTCTATTCAATTGGATTCAAATATGTTGTAAACAAATTGATTGGTGAGATGACTCTTTAGAAGATAAAGTAACTCAAAGTTTGATGAATTATGGTAAGTGGCAAGAGTAAGGCTTCTCAATAGATTGTAGTTCATAATAATGTCAAACATGTGTGTATAAATAAGCTAAACTTATAGTTTGTCGTATTGATAATATCATAGGCAAGAAATTTGCTATTTTAGACAGTCTTTACGCCAAAATAACACTTGGACATGAACTTCTATTAATTCTTAATAGTAGATGATAATTTTCAACACAAATATGCTTATAAGAAACTTACCTATGAAGTTGTTATCATGCAGAGATAATATTCAAAGCTTGCTCAAACCTCCAATCTCCCTTGGTATGACGTTGTTCAATTGGTTGAAGAATAAATGCAGGTCCTCAAGCTCTTTGCACATGTATATATTTGCTGGAATTTGCCCCTCAAGCTAATTCCTTAAGAGACAAAGTACTTTAAGTTTTGATCTGTTAGTACACATATCATTTGCGAGCATCCCCATTATTCTATTCGCCCTTAGGGTAATTACTTTGATGGTTGAAACGTTGAATTTGCCATATGGCATGGAGCTTGATAACTTGTTATAATCCAAATTTATGGTTTCCAAGGCCAAAAGATTGCCGATCTTCTATGGAATATTTTCAACAAGAGTATGGTTCCCCTTATCTAATGTTCATAGTTTTGTATAGTTGAAAAGGGAATGAAAGATGCTGCTAGAGAAACAATTTTCAATATGAATCATGTGTCGAAGTTCTAGTAAACTTTTGAGCCTTGATGGTATATTTACAGTGAATAGATTGTTCTTAAGGTTGCTATACTTCAAGCGATGCAAATGAGAAAGCTTTGGTGACATGGGAGCTGTGAAATTGTTGGAGCTAATGTCTATTGACATTAGAAATGTTAAGTTCCCAATGTGTGGAGCAACAATTCCTTAGAGGCCACATCCCGAAAGATTTAAGGATATGACCCTGTGCGATTTGTGCTCTAAGTGACACCAATCCAACTACACATTGGATGCTTTACTAGACTAGTTTATAGCCAAGATGCCATAAGGATATTTAGTAATGGTATTTTTGAAGGAAAGTTAACACATTTTGATCTGTAAATGAGCTGAGGAAACAACAATGAAGTTCATTAACAAAATTGTCGCAACAATGAAGAATATTGGTTTATCCATTTTTTTGGGTGAAGAAGTTTGTGTGATGTTATGAAATTGATGCTTCTTGAATATGAATAGAGCTATCCCATTATTGAAGTCTTCTTGTTTGTTTGTTGTGAAAGAGGAAAAGGAAGTGGCCTAGGTTAATGTAAAAGTAAAATAAGATGTTTACTTAAGAGGCAATGTTGTGCACTTGAGGAGTAGAATGGAAAACACTTGGCAAGTGGCTTTTAATGTTCACACTTTAATGATTGAATGCTTTCTACGTAAAAATAGGACTTCATGGTAATAAAGTTGAAGACTAATTTCTTCACAAGTGAACCCTCCTTCTGTCTTTGTCATAGAAAGTTAAAGGATGACCGAAATTCTATAGTTAATTGATGATTCCAAAACAAAGGGCACTCAGAAATCCCGTTTCTTGTCCCATGTCTCATGGCTATAGATTGATAACATAGTGTTATAACACATAGTAAGGATAAATAGGTTACACATGGTTACTCACAAGTGTGGGGTTAATTTTAATAAAACCCTAGTACCAGTAGCATGACTGTTGGCAATCAAGCTGCTTATATTTGTAGCCTGTTGTCTTAACATTAAGCTTTATGAGATGGACATTAGAAGTACATTTCTTAATAGTGTGTTAAACAAAGAAATTTATGTTGAACTGGACGGTTTTGAAGACCCCAAGTACTCGTTATCATGTGTTCAAAGTCAATAAAGCTTTTTATAGTTTAAAGCAAGCACCTCGAGCATGGTTTAAGAGGCTTGCTAAATTTTTTCTAAAAGAAGGGCACGAGTGTGGGGGAGTGTTCAACATTGTAACACCACCATTCTAGTTGCATAGATATACCCGGATAACATTGCTTTTATGTCAATATTTTTTTAAAAAAGAAACTATGTTGAGCCAATAAAAAAGGAATTTCAAATGAGCATTGTTAAATAGTGAATTACTTATTGGATTGCAAGTGAAACAAGATGCTGTTGCAACATTCATATGATAGAGTAAGTATGCTACAAACTTTATGAAAAGTTTTGGATTTGAGTCATCTAAACATATTGCAATGCTTATGTCTGTTAACACAATGCTTACGAACAAAGATGCTAGAGCACCAGCAAAAGCAAGCTTACACCAGAGGATGATTGGCTAGTCATCTAGACATTTATTACAATGTTGGGATCTTTCTATATTTCAATCTCTCCAAATTCAGTGCCATAAAAAGAATTATTTGCTACATCGACAGTAGTAAGCTTAGGATTGAGTATTCAAAGAGATCAAGCCTTGAGTTGATTGGGTTGGTGATGTTGGTTGGGTTAGGAATGTAGATGATTAGAAGAGTACCACTGGAGAATGTTTTTATACTGGAAAATCTTGTATCGTGGTTTAGCAAGAGGCAAATTTCATTTCACTATCAACTACAGGGGCCGAGTGCAATGTGACAAGAAGATGTGCACAACTATTGTGAATAAAACAAATACTTTTAGGATTGTGAGATTTGGTAGAGTGCAAGGGAGATAAAATAGTGAGATTCAAAGTGCAATCATCATCTCAAAGAACCTAGTTCAACATTTCCATTCCAAGCGCATTAAAATAAAACATCATTTTTATTAGAGAATTTGTTAAAAATAATATTGTCACTACAAAGTATGTTGCAACAAAGTTGCAATAGGCCAACATAGTGACTAAGCCACTAGACCTAAGAAATTTATTTAAATTAAAGCTTAGATTGGGCTTGTGTCTTGTTTATGAACAAGCCATGAGTGACCCAATTGGACAAGTAGGTAGAAGAAAGGTTTTGATAGAAAAATCATTGAAGATCTCATCAAATATTTTCTTTCCTTTCTGGATAGAACTTTTAACCAATAGGTGTCCTCTTTTCCTAAATCTTTAGAAGTCTAATCTCTGTCCAAAATCTTCAAATTTTCTTCTTTTAAATATTGCTCCTCTTCTCTTAGTGCACTCACATTCTAATCAGATTCTCTTAGGGTTTACTACAATAACAAGAATAATGAGAGGCAAGAGAAAAAAGTTGCAACAAAGAACAAAGGGCAAACCCATAGAACCTGATATGCCCCAACTTGAGACATAGTTTGAACTAAGAGACCAAACTTTGGAGTCTAGAATATGGCCATGTTGAGGCAACCTCTATTACTACTGCATATCCTAAGGGTTTTGTTCAACCCCGCTAGAGTACAAAAAGAATAAGGAGATTTGGCAAAGAAAATCCCAACTACAAACATCAAGACCTAGATGTTGTAGTTGAGAATGGACCCAATGAATTAATGCCACAACACCACTCAAATTCAAGACTAAAGACCAATACTGTGACACTTTAGGGGAGCTTGGGTCTACTGTTGTTGAAGCTAGCCGAATATCAAAGTGGGAAGGACTAAGTCTTAACTTAGGTGAGTTTCTCAAACATTGCCCAAAAAAGAGAAAAAAAAGATTTCATCTCCAAGTAAGAAAGGTATTAATATATCTAAAGCTCATAACTTTCTCTATCATACTAAAGAAAATGAGGATCAAAAGGACTTTATTTTTGCACAAAGGATAATCATGGAGATGAGAATAGATCTAGACCCTTATAGGGATATTGAGTTTGTAGAGGTTCTAAAAGATGTTGTGCTATATGATGTTACAATGTTATTCAAGTTCTACTATCCTTGTTTTAGGAGTTATACTCCAACATCACCAAGAAAAGCATGACCCCAAGTCAAAGTGGTACCATCGAAACTACATTAGAGGTAGAGTGGTTTAGCTCTCAACCACAATCATTCCAAAAGTTTTGAAACACTAGACAAATGATTTTTTGGAGTGTACCTTGAAGAATTCTCCATTTTCTTTGATAGATTGCTCGAGTTCTTACTTAGCATAAACATGGGACATGGCCACTTCCTTCTACCTTGCAATTCAAGCACACAGCTACCTCTTTTACTTGCAGGATTGGAATTGGTTTCACCCCTATTTATTTTAAGAAATAATCTCTATCTTATGGTAAAAAGGAATATTTCCATAAATAATAGTTTAGGATTATGGAAGGCTAGGATTATGGAATGGGCCTTTACAAGCTTCTACATGGATCTTTAATTTTTAAACCAAACCAACTTTAATTATTAATCACAATAATAATTAAGGTTCAATTATGACTTAACTTTTAATTTAATTAATCTCATTAATTAAATCAAATGTTAATTATGTTTCTAGTTTACAATCTCATTGTCAACCAATATAATGAAATTTAAATAAATCCACGTAGCCTAACCTCATTGTGGCTCACATAATTTGATCACTAACATCTCAAGTCTCGATCAAGTCGTCCACGATAAAATTATCATCTCATCCTTATCTTGTTCTTATATATGCGACTCTTTAAATTCATTCTTAATTGATGAGTATAATTCAAAAGATATGAATAACACATAGCCTATAGGCCATATTACATCCCAATTAAGACATAGATCTCATAGGACATATGCCTTATATTCTTATAGTAAGACAAATCCCTTATAAATAGTACACTCAACTCCATACGCACATGACTATTGTCATTTTGGGCTTATATGTAGGTCCAATTCTTTGCACCATAATGACATATTAATCGTGATACATATAAGATATCTATGTTATACCAAGTTTAAGATTTTCTTACACTTAACCTATTCATGAACTAAGACATTAACAACAAAAAATAAACTTCGTTTGCTTTATTCTTCAAGTTAATGTTCAAATATATCATTCTGTAATTACTCATCTATTCACATATATTCTCAATATCTTATACTAAGTAGCATGACACTCGCCATAGAAATACAAGGTGCATAAGTCTTACCAATATTATAATACCTATTTAGAGAATCTATGGCATGCAAACATGTTTTAATGATTATTTACGAAGAAGTCTTGTATTCATATTCATAATTCTTATGACTAGGACTACTCAATGCAATTATTTGGACATATGCAATACTTTACAGCAAATTAAGATTTAGATGAATGAAGTAAATTGTCATATGTCAATAAAATCAATGTATCAATACTTTATAAATCAAAATAATCATCTCTAACTAATATGCCTTTTTTACAAAATTATTGATGTTAGAAGGCATATCACTAATAATATCATCCTCCAACTCCACATAGATTTTAAAGAATAGGGCAACATTATTGCACTACCTCAACACCAAGAGTTGGGTAAATCATATAACACTTATCATTAAAACCATAATGAATGATACAACACTACAATGTATCTACCACATCCTGCTCTCATATGCATAGTGCTCTTAGGTAAAATTAGACTTGAACAATTTGAGCATACCTACAAAATTGACACAAGGCAGCACAATGGCCATTTATTGTGACTTGGTAAAGTGAATAATTTAGGAGTGGCTGCAACTTAAGGCCTTGTAAACACAACCCTCCCTAGGCTGATAAATTGCATTGTGAAAGTCCTGTTGCTCATTTGAAGGCTCTTTCGAGGGATCAGTGATCAATTAAGCTAATTATAAAGGTAGTGACAAAACTTGGTCCTTCAAATTGCCTTCTTCAAATTATTACACGCTTCCTTATCAAATGATCCTCCAGCTAAAATTCCAACACTAGCTCCCATTAGGACTAGCCCTTTCCACATAAAGTCTTGTAGGAGCCCTTCCATTTGGAGTTATTTTTTGTTGTTGTGTCCTTAAGGGAAAAGTAAATTAAGGGGGAGTAAGGAGAAAATGGGGCTGGTGGGACCATGAACTATTGGAGTTTTAGTTGCCTATTGGTGGTGTTGGTTTATGTTCTTGGTTAGTTTACTTGGTTGTTGCTCAAACTGGTTTATGTCCTACTATTTGAATATTACTTATGTTACCTTTCCGGTGTTATTACCTACTAATATTTTCTTGTGGCCTTGTTGTCTTGCTACTACTGCTTTTTGGTATTTGTTGTTTTGTTTCATTTTTTTTTTTTTACTTTTCTATTGTTATAATTAGATTAGTTTGGTTTCCTCTAATTATTACATGCCTCGTATTAGGATATATTGTTGTTGCAACAATGAGATGCCTCTCAACTATTTTCTGATGCTTGATCTTGTAACTTAAAAACATAAAATGAGAGGTTGTCATTGTCGACAATCTTTATGATCGTTGGCTGGTTGTGGACACTAGATGATGTGGAAAGTGAAGGTTGTGCCACTCAATGACAAAGGAGAACATTAGCTTGATACTAATCTAACTGATGTGTTGGCATATTGTGGATAACAAAAACTCGGAAATATTGTAATTTCAATGTCCTCGAGAAGATCTTATGTAATCTTGTTTGCATATTTAGTTGATTTATTATTCCATAATTTTTAGTGTCCAAAAATGGATAAGAAATTGTTGTTAACTTCAAGGTAAAGCAATGGTTTTATCCATTTTTAAAAAATAGGAAGTCAAATCCACCAATTTTGTGAAGGATCACGCTCACTTAAGAAAGGTTGACAAATATTGTAACACCTACTACAAATTCTACTCAGAAAAATCTTGTATTTAAAATTAGACATAGAGTTATGGTGATCTAGCCTCCAAACTCGTGGAATTTGCTAGTCAATAAAGGCTATAAAGTTTAAAGGTTGCTTAGAGCAATATGGACTAGATTAGTGTTTAATTAAGAGACTGTCTCTTTGTGGCCTTTATATCTTTTCCAATATCTAGTGAGTGAGTAAATGAGCAAGTGTATTGTGAGTGTGACATCATCAAGTTCAACTTTGAGTTAGGACCAATTAGGTTGATTTCTTGTGCTCTTAGCAATCCTAGTTTAGCATAAGCACTTGGGAGGTTGAAATTAGAAGTGTGTTGATTTAGTTGAAGTGTTACACATATTTCATATTGTACCCTGGACATATTCGATATAGTGAAGAGTTTTTCCGGACTAGTGCCCTCCAAATATATGAGAAGTTCACTAACCTACCTTAGCAAGTTCTTAAGTTTAAGTTACTTACTTTTGGTCTGTTAAACTTGGGGCTTCAACACGATGTCTTTCTCAAACTCATGAGCTTTTATTACTTAGTCAAAACCATAAATCTCAATAATTTTTAAAAAAATGTTTGTTATAAGTCCATAACTACTTTTTTTCGTAAACACCCACACCTACTAACTCATCTATTTTACTAACAGCATATATTTTTTTTCGTCAGTTGCTAATTCACTTTTAATCATCAAAAAACTACTGTGTTTGTCTTTTTCAAACCTCCCACACACACATACTATATTAAAAAGGATAAAATGTTAATTTTAGTATAATTTTGTATTTTTTTTCAATTGACAAATCATGACATAAAGAATTCGTATATTTATTGAAGTTTGGATAAAATAAGTTCAATATTTACATATTATTGATCTTAAAGTACTATTAAAATTTTATTTAATTTTAGCACTATAGAATGTGCAGGATTGCTAGGTAGAAAATTAGTTGCTAGCATCAATTCAATAGAACAGAAAAAGATATACTTTAAAAACACTTCTATTGTAGAATTTCAAAGTTTTTGCCTTTAATATGTGTATCAAAGGGAGGGGGTGCATTTTCTCATCTAATAAAGTAAATAAGATGGGAGTAGTCATACATACCTGTCAACTTGTTTTGATGTAGATATAGAAATTGCAGTTGAGTGAGGTTTCCAAGTTGCTGAGGTATTCCACCTGAAAGTTTTTCACATTACAATGACATGATTCTACTGAATTAGATTCAAATATGCTGTAAACAAATTGACAGATGAGACAACTCTTGACAGGTGAGACAACTCTTTCGTAGATAAAGTTACTTAAAGTTTGATGTATTATGGTAAGTGGCTAGAGTAAGGCTTCTCGATAGATTGTAGTTCATAATAATGTCAGACATGTGCATATAAATAAGAGAAACTTATAGTTTTTCACATTGATAATATCATATACAAGAAATTTGCTATTTTAGACAGTCTTTACGCCAAAAAAACAGTTGGATATGAACTTCTATTGATTCCTAATAGCAGATGAGAATTTTCAACACAAATATGCATATAAGAAACTCACCTATGAAGTTGTTATTATGCAGATTTAATATTTGAAGCTTGCTCAAACCTCCAATCACCCTTGGTATGACATTGTTCAATTGGTTGAAGGATAATCGCAGGTCCTCAAGGTCTTTGCACATGCAAATATTTGCTGGAATTCGCCCCTCAAGCTGATTCCTTGTGAGATAGAGTGCTTTAAGTTTTGATATGTTAGTGCACATATCATTTGGGAGCACCCCCATTAGTCTATTTCCCCTTAGACTAATTAATGTGACAGCTGAAATGTTGAATATACCATATGGCACGGAGCCTGATAACATGTTGTAATCTAAATTTATCGTTTCCAAGGCAGAAAGATTACCGATCTCATGTGGAATATTTCCAACAAGAGTATTGTTCCCCGCATCTAATGTTTGTAGTTTTGTATTGTTGAAAAGAGAAGGAGAGATGATCCCAGAGAAACTATTTTCACTAAGAATCATGTGACGAAGTTCTCGTAAAGTTTCGAGCCTTGATGGTATATTTCCCGTGAATCGATTGTTCCTAACGTTGATATATTTCAAGCGACGCAAATGAGAAAGCTCTAGCGGCATGGGCCCTGTGAAATTGTTGGAGCTAATGTCTAATGACATTAGAAATGTTAGGTTCCCAATATGTGGAGCAACAATTCCTTGGAGGCCAAAACCCGAAAGATTTAAGGATATAACCCTGTGGTGATTTCTGCTGCAAGTGACACCAATCCAACCACACATGGATGCTTTAGTAGACCAGTTTGTGGCCAAGATGCCATGAGGATCTATAGTGATGGTATTTTTGAAGGAAAGTAGTGCATTTTGATCCGAAAATGAGCTTGGAACTTGTTTAGCTGAGGAAACAACAATGCAGTTCACTAACAAAATTGTGGCGACTATGAAGAAGATTGGTTTTCCCATTTTTTTGAGGGAAGAAGTTTGTGTGATGCTATGAAATTGATGCTTGTTAAATATGAATTGAGCTATCCCTTTATTGAAGACTTGTTGTTTGTTTGTTGTGAAAGAAGAAAAGAAAGTGGCCTAGGTTAATGAAGAAGTGAAATATGACTTTTGCAAGAGAATCAATATTGTGCGCTTTAGGTGTAGAAAGGAGAACACTAGTCAAGTGGCTTTTCAATGTTCACACTTTAATGATTGAATGGTTTGTACATCAGAAAAGGACTTCATGCTAATAAAGTTGAAGTCAAATTTCTTCACAAGTCAACCCACATTCGGTCTCTGTCGTGGAAAATTAAAGGAAGACCGAAATTCTAAGGTCATCAGTAGACAATTTCAAATCAAAAGGCACGCAGAAATCCCACTTCTTGTCCTGGGTCCCATGGTTGTAGATTGATGAACACGGTGTTATAACACATAATAAGGATAAATAGGTTACACTGGGGTTCACACAAGAAGGGGGTTAATTTTAATGAGACTATGGCATCAGCAGTATGACTGGAGGCAATTGGGCTTCTTGTATTTGTTCCGTGTCTTGCGGCCGTAGATTTCACATTTTTCAGGATGACCAAAAGCATTGGCCCACAGCAGAGTTCCATACACAGATTACAAAGCTTTTTGTGCCTAACTTTGATAAAAGATAAAAAAAAAGATCAATAATACAGTTATCCATGTTAAAGGGTGGATTTTGAAGTCAATTATTCTAATGCAGTTAAATAGTGAGGTAATAACTTTGCAAGCGTTAACGTGCAGTTAAGATTACGCCAAATTTTGTTTCAAGAGTCGAGGCTTGGTTGTGCTGTTTATATAACTGGACAAGCCTATGCTACAGGATTATTTATGGAACATCAATACGAAAAGGTGTTATATATTGTTTTGAATTATATTTTTAAGATTGGATGTACAAATAAGTGTTGATAATATGATTTCTAATCTTTTGTATATTTAAGTGTAGATTTACTTTTCAATCAATGTTCATATTTATAATTTTTATTAATTTAGATGTCAACACAGAGTTATCTTTGATTGATGAATACATAGAATCGTGCTAAGGAATTAATATTGTTTGCATAAGATGTCGATACAAGAGTTGAAACCAAAAAATTTGGTTTGACAAATCCTTATTGGCTAATGCATATCCATGCGTTTGGTGAGTCTAAGGCACACTTTTCTTGGTCACTCTTGAGACACGGTTGGTATATGAGAATGAGTTAAGAATAAAACGAGTATTCTCAACTTGGTTAGTATGATTTTTAGATGGGAATGACCATTCTTAAATGCTATGTTTGGAAGAGTAGCTTTTGTCGGATATAATGTTTGGAAAAGGTCGCGTTGAGATAAGTAGTATATTCGGAAGAAAAAATTTAATGAGGTAAATAGTATAATTTATTTGTATATATGTATAATAATGATTAGATTGTGATAATTTATAGGGATAATTATTATATTTAGAGTATAAATAGAAATAAATGTTAGTATACGTGTGATATATATAAGTATTAATTTGATTGTATATAGGTGTAAAGATTGAATTATAATTAGTTAGTTATATTTATGAGGAAAAAAAATTGAATTCGAATTTTGATAACAATATTATTGAATAGTATGTTTGGAAATGTAAAGTGTGATATAGCATTTTAGGGTTGAAAGATGGGTTCCAAACATAACCAAAGGAATGTCGATTCCCAATAATATAGGAATCGTTATTCCCTTTCAGTACCATGGAATGATATATCACTAATCTATAAGAAATAAAATTTATACTTTTGTTTAATAAAATTATCCTTCTATAATATATTATAGTTGTCCAATATATAATTATTAAAATACCCATAATTATTTATATATTATTTTTCACTATACTCCCTCAATTTTAATTTGTTTAATTTACTTCTCTCAATTAATATTTATTCTATATTTTCTATTTCACAAATTTCTTTCCTTTTTATCATCTTGTGAATTATATGAATGGTATAAAATTTATATTGAAAAATTATTATTAACTTTTTGTTACATGATTACTTAATTGTTTATTTTTTGTTTTACTTTTTGGATGATAATAGGAGGGTGACAGATGATTGAGTATAGGAAGTGATATATCCAAAATTGTGTTAATCAAATTCTACCAAATTTATAGATTAATGAGAAGGTATTTTCCCCCTATCTTTAGAATGCAAAGCTAAGAAAAATTTAGAGTTGGATAGGTTAGGAAAAAAAATTGGATTATCCTATACAAAAAATAAAAGACTTCGATATACCTCAAACACTAAATTTTCCTAATATAAATAGGACACTAGGGTGACAGAAATAAAACCATTTCCCACTTATAAAATAACTACCCATCCAGTACGGGGAGAGAGAGAGAGAGAGAGAGAGAGTGGAAATATTTTAGTGGTAGTGCAAGAAATTTGAGGTAATTTCCTAGTCTAAATCTTATAGTTTTCATACATGCATCAAGGAAATTATTTTTTTCCATGTTTTGAGTACATGGATAGGAAAATTAGGTATTTTAGTGGTAGTGCAAGAAATTTGAGGTAATTTCCTAGTCCAAATCTTATAGTTTTCATACATGCATCGAGGAAATTATTTTTTTTCCATGTTTTGAGTACATGGATAGGAAAATTAGGTAAGACTATATTTAGTTTAATTCATCAATATAGAAATGATTTCATATTGGCATGAGTTACATGTTAGAATCCTGTTGAAAAACACAGTGTAGGCAAATTAAGTATTACATTCCGATTCCTCTTAAATTTATGAGTAAATTGTAAAGTTAAAATCTTTATGTCTAGTATTTATGAAAAAGGCCCTAAAAACTTGTAGAACACATTTAATTATCGAATAGAGTGATTAACCTTGTGTACGAAGAAATTGAGGACCAAACAGTGCCTTATGCACAAGTTAGGCACGCCTTGCAGTTGCTCTCGCAGTCATGAGTCATGGTCTCCGAGTTGCGGTGAGTGCATCTGTGAGTGTGAAGTGGGCTGCAGTGCCAAGCAATGTGCAGCACAATTGTTACAAGGTCATGCGGGTTCATCCTGCAATTGCTGTGGCGCTTGTCATGGGTGCAAACCCTAGCTGTGGCAAGAAGCTGTCTCATAATAGAGGCTGTGATCATGGATTGGCTTCACGCAATCGCGAAGTTTGGGCTCACAGTGGCGACATAGTCCAAAATGTGTTGCAGTTTGTCTTACGGTCACAAATTAGCTTTTTACAGTGGCGAGTCGCATTTCACGAGTGCAAAGCCTAGAAACGAATAAAATCTTATTTTCATATGATTAATTCCTAATTTTACTAATTTTAAGCTTAAAACATGTGTAAATACTTGACTAAGAACTTGATAGGATATAAGGGACAACAAACGAGTAAATAAGCGATAGAAAAGCTATTTCAATAGGTAATCTAAAATTTGAGAAGACAATATGTAGGTTGCATTCGAAAATACATAAGAATAGAATTTCCGATTGAATTGGGAATTGAACGATAAACTATTTTTATTGAATAAGAAATGAATAATTGTTAACCATTGATCTTACTGAATAGTAGGATTACAACCTGGTAAATGGATACGCACTAACAGATCTACAAATGCTTTTGAACCTACTTTTATGATATAATTGAAATTTTTACTAGTCGGACTAGTGTAATCAAGTCAAATCTCGAAGGGTCCACCTGTGATTCATCATACAATACAATGTCATAATCAAAAGCCTGCATTAGAGTCAACATTGCGTACTTTGAGGTGTAGAAAGGAATGTGCTTGGTTTCTAAAGTCTAAACAGATCCCAATATTCCATATGCAATGGCAATTTACATGTCCATCCTTATGTGATGGAATGGGATCTTTAAGAATTCCCACTAGTAATCTTTGTAGAAACATCCCTAATTTAATTCACATGACCATCCACTTGAAAGATTAAATGCTTTCCACATCAAAATACGGCCTTACAATGATGAAGTTGACAACCAATTTTTTTCCACAAGAACCCACCTTTGGTTTCCCAGTCATTGAAAATTAAGCCCATTTACCAGAAAGAATTAATCCATGACGTAAACTCTACGGTCAGTTGACAATTCCGAGCCAAGAGTCACGCAATAATCCCACTTGTGGTGCCGTTTCTCGTGGCTACGAATTACACTTTTCGTGGGTGACCAAAACGCATTAATTCACAGTCAAATTTCTTTATGGTTGTGTAATTCCATGCACATATTACAAAGCTTTAATTAACTTTGATTAAAATGAAAAAATCAGCACTGCAGTTGTGCACTTTTCTATTACTTTAAAGGATGTACTTTGGAGTCAAACAGGTAACCAGTGAAATAATAAATTTACTAACGTGGATTTGAAATTATAATTTTGCTAACTTAGCTTCAAGAGTCTAAGCTTTATTAAAATAGATATTAACAAATTAAATTTAAATAACAATTCAAATTTTGACAATTATCCGAAAGTTGTTTGTTTCAATTTTTAACTAGTCCAATGATTTTTTGTTGAGGTTTGAAAGGGAAAGGCTGAAGGTCGAACCAAGCTCGAGGCCCAAACGTGGCAGAAACCTGCGCCCATCCTTTGCAACAATGCCACACCCCGTTACTAACCCATTTCTTAAAAACTAGCAACGTATGCAAATTTATTATAAATTATAAAATTATTTTATATTAAATAATATAAATAAAATTATTTAAAAATTTAAAAAAAAAAAACAAAAAATATTCATACTAAGAAATATAGAAACATTAAAAAAATTTAAATTAAGAAGAAATTTGAAAGAAAAATATAAATTAAAACAATTAATTAAAGAACAGAAAGAGGAAATGAAGAAAAAATGACCAAAAACTAAAGAAAAAATGAGGAAAGTGACGGCATGAAGCTGTCTAGACAAACATTGCCCCAAATCAGCCCTTCTCAAATTCGTGCCCGAATCACACCATCGCCATGGCGCCACTCGCACCACCTTTCCCAAGCCCGTCATGTAGCCACCGCCGGTGCACTGGACTCAGCCCTCTCAGACCCCAGCCGCTCCATGCCACAACTCCACCGCTGCACACGCGTCCAGAAGGGAGATGTCAGCCTTACCTAGACATGTCAATGATGGCGATGAACAAAGAGATGTTGGGCTAACCTTATTTTATATAGCTTAATGTTATTTGATGTTTATAAGTTCGAATAGTTTATTTTAAAAATAAATTAATAGAATGTTTAATGAGATTATTTTATAAGATTTTATAAAAATTTATAATTGTAGTTGACTATAATTTTTTTTAATATAATAATAATCATAATAACTAAATAAAATTAATAAAATGTAGTTTAAGTATATTTGTATTATTTTTAATATATCAAATGAAGTAAATTATAAAGTGTTTGAAAATAAGAAAGAAAACTAACTTATTTTTATATAACTTATAAGTTCCAAACAATTTATTTTGAGAATTCAATTGCTACAAACTTTTAAGAATGTTATAAATTTTTCAAAACATTATAAGCTAACCCAAACACCTCTAAGGGGGTGTTTGACTTGTAAATAGTTTATCAAATTAAGTAGCTTGTAAGATGCCTTTAGAGTTTAAGAGCTCGTACTTCTTATTTTTATGATAAACAATTAAGTGTTTGGATATAGGTTGACTTATAAGATTTTATTAAAATTTATAATTATAATTAATTATAATTTTTTAGTGTATTAGTAATAAAAATAAACTAAACATCATTACTGTAATGTAATTGAATATATTAATGTTGTTTTTAATCTATATAATAAAGTAACTTATAAAATATTTAAAAATAAATTGAGAAAAGCTAACTAATTTTTAAAAAGTTTATAAGTTTTAAACATTTTATTTTAAAAATTGTACTAAGTGTTACATTTCATCATTTTATTAGTTAAATCAAATCTTCCTAAGATTTGAAAAACAACTACTGGCATTTGGAAAGTCAAAAATTGTTTCAAAGCAAATCTAACAATTGAATGAAAGGAATACTGAGCTAAAAAATTCTCATCCAATCAAATTGTGCCACATCATTAAACGCACAAGGGAGGGCTAACTCTTCCATCACTATAAATACGAGTAGTCATCTCATCACCGATTAACCTAATCAACTATGCAAACATTCTCTTCAACTTGTTTATCATCAATTAAACCAATAGTTACTAATATTTATGGAATGCAAAGAAAGTAAATAGTGAGATGTGAACAAATCATGCACAAGTGGAACTTTGATTAATGATTTGATTGCAAAAATGTAGTAAGCGAATAAACTGATTGGTTTTCATATGGACATAAATGTTCAAATTTTCCAAAATATAAATAAATATTTTAAAATGATATTCTCAGAAAAATATATTTTCTAAATCATAAAATATGATAAATAAATTTGAAATTCATTTAACTATTAAAAATTGATGATATGTTTAAAAACTCCTTTTTTCACAGAGAAAGAAAAAAAATACTGATTTGTATTTTCTATAAAAAATGTTATAGAGTTTCTTATATTACAACATATATTCGATAAAAATTTTATCAAGTTTTTTTTATGATGAAAGCTAGAATATGACGTGGTCTCCAACTAATTGACGTGGCTACCAAGTTGAATGGTGTTCTAAAGGTAAATTAATCCCAGAGTACATGGACAATATGTTAATGAATAACATATAAATATACTCAACAAAATCTGCTCTATTTTTTTTTATAACCTTTGTTTTATTATAATTGAAAATGACCAATTTTGGAGAATATTAATTTTGTTGTATTTTAAAGGAAATTTAAATTAAAAAATATTTAGAAAATATATTTATGGTATCCTACATGGAAGATATTTAAGTTTACATTAAATTTTTAAAGTGTATTTTATATCTATAATTTGTAAAATATATATTTAAAATTTTCAGATATATTTGGAAAATGTATTAAAGTTTTAAATTTCATATTTTTTAGAAAATATAAATATTTAATTTTATATTTCTTAGAAAATTTATATTTTATATTTTATAGTTAGAATTTTTTTTTTTACTTTTATAGAATATTTTTAAAAAAATAAAGTTCTATATTTTAATCTATGCCTTGGAGAATATTCTATGGAAAATATAATTATTTATTTTTTATTCTTAAAAAATTAAAATCTTTAATTTTTCCAAAACTACAGTTACCATATCTGTATAAAAAATTACTTAAATTTATAGTTTTTTGAAATTCTAGGTTTACATTTGATTTTTATATTTCTTAAGTTAGAAAAATACGTTTTTACAGGTTTCATGAAAATATGTTTAGACGAATCTTCATTCTTGTATTTTTAGAAAATTTCTATTTATGTTTTTTATTACATGATTTAGAAGATATATTTTTTATTTTTATTATTTAAATTTATATATTTTGTGCTTTTTATAAAGTATAAAATTTTAATTTTTATTATAATTTGCAGGTCGTATGCCACATTATGTCAATATGGACAATGCCGAAAAACCCCAATTTTTAATGCCTCTTGAATAGGACGTGACGATTTCAAGCCAAATCACGGATTTTGTTTTCAAATTGCTATATTTCTTTTTGAGTCAGCAACAATTAAAGTCGATAAATTCTATGTGCCATCAGTTTTTTAATTCTTTTACTTCAAATTCAAATCCTTTTGCCTAAGTGAAGCCTAAAATAACTTTTTTTTTGTTTTTTTTTTTTTTGTGAAATTTTCCCCTACGAACTGTTACAATTATAGTTCTTTTTTTTCCTAAAATTTTCTAAAATATAAACGATTATTTTACCTTTAGAGTACCATTCATCTTCGAAGCCGTGTACATTAGGGGAAAACCTCGTCATATACTACATGTCAGGATAAAAAACTTAATAAAAAAATTTTATCGAATAAATTTTGTAATAAAATAAGAAACCATAAATCATTTTTTCAGAAAATTCAAATCATTTAATTTTAAAATATTTATTTATATTTTAAATATATATTTTGGAAAATTTAATGGAAGACATAAATATTTATTTTTATTTTTAGAAATTTTAATTTCTAGATATTTTAAGAAAATTGAATGTAATTTATAATATCTTGTTTTAAAAATATCTAAATATGTATTTTTCAAAAATTCTAATTTATATTTCTCAATTGAATTGAATTTTTATACGATTTTTGAGAATATATTTAGCAAATATAATAATATTTAATTTTTTAATGAGTATAAATCTTTATTTTTATATTTTTGAAAATTCTAATCTCGAAATTTATATTTTATGATTTAGAAAACAATTTTTATATACAACTTCTAAATTTTATATATTCTAGAAAATATATATTAATATTTTTATATTCACCATGCCGGATGCCATGCCAACATGGGCATAATCTCTGGGAAGCTTCAATTTTTAAGATATATGTGTAGCACGAGACAATTTTGAACCAAATTAGAGTTTTTATCTTAGAATTGCCAAACATTTACGTCTTTTTTGCCATTATCAGTTCATAAAGTCATATATTCGTAGTTGAATGACCAAAAATTTGCCATTTTGCCCATACAGACCATTGAAAAATACAAAGATAAACTCACTCTTTAAATGCTTTGAACATGATTTTAAAACTAAAATTATTGTGATTATGACTTGAGCAAAGAATCAGTTTTGGTTTTCAACAAGGTGAAAAGGAAAATTAATGTTAAGTGGTAAGTAATTTTAATTGTAAGAAAAAGAGCATAAATTGAACTCTAGAACATATGCTTAATTTAAAACTTAGAGACAAGGGTATGAATTATTCAACTGTAAATCAATGTTCAAAAGATCTAAATCGCATTATATGTACTTGTTCTGATAATGTAAAAATAACTCATTAGCATAGACGAATATAATGAACTCGAGAACATAGCATTAAGTTAAATATCGAGGTGCAAAAACTTAAACAAAGCTTTGCATGGTAAGTGAATATTTTACAGAGATACTAGGATTCTCAACCCCCACAACTATGAAATTCGTTGCAGCCATAAACAACGATAGATGGGAAACAGACAAAACTGTCCCAATTAAGTGGCTAGGAAATGCACACAAGGCAATGATGTGACATAAAGCCAACTCGAACAGCTGCCAGTATTGTCGGTAGGGAGAAACACGAAGCTACAGAACACTACCCAACAGTAGCTGGGCCATCTCAATTTTTAGCCAAAATGAGGTAGAAAATTTCAACAACCTGGGTTTTCCAAATGATGCATTCCTCAAATATGAGCTATGGCTGTGGGGGCAAGTTTGCAAAAGGTTATCATTGAGGACAAATACAAATGTTAAATGAAAGGGATAGTAATAATATTTATAGGATCTTCTGAATATGTAGCGAGTGTCAATATAATTATTCAAACAATAAAAGTACGCTGTCTTTTAAAATTTGATAATCGTTAACAAGGGTTTTTTAATGTAATAATGTAATTCTCTAAACAGTTTGGGTATTAGTGATAATTAATTATTATCATATGTTATATATTGGAATGGCAATTAGAGATTCCTTATTGTTTTCTTATATTTTCGTGTAGAAAATAACCAAAATTAGTAATGTGTAAGTAAGGAAGGATATGGGTATTTTATGGCATCCAAAATTTTGCCAGTAACCTAGGTATTATTATTGAGAGAGTATGTCAAGCCAAGAGCCCAAAAATTAAAGTACATCGACATAAAATTTATGTGAAAATGTCTGACAATAAAGATAATTATGCAAAGTAATCCTACAGGCTTTAAAACACAAGAATTTAGTCTCTCCCAGTCTCTTAGCCAAAACCCTAATATATGTAGGCCTATTAGAGAGAAAAATGCTATTTCGAAGCCCTAAGATAATTTTATCATCAAAATTTTC
Organism: Avicennia marina; assembly: GCA_019155195.1. NCBI lineage: Eukaryota > Viridiplantae > Streptophyta > Magnoliopsida > Lamiales > Acanthaceae > Avicennia > Avicennia marina. Next base: position 3,706,245 of record CM032773.1, read on the forward strand.
ATTTATCATATACACACGTGGGAAACAATAATTTTGCAGGTACAGGCATATGAAATCATAAATCTTGGAGGCTTATACGTAGTTAGTTTGTGTGGCTAATGTTTAGTTCGTGAATCATGTGTAGAAATTACTCAAAAATGGCATTAGGATACTGCGTTAAAATTTGAAACATGTTGCAGATTGTTTCAACATTTTGTTAACATGCTACGTTATGATTCCCATGATTTTTATATTTAGAACATGCCTAAGAACCATTAGAATAATGATATGATTGAGTTTTGGTAATTGGACTAATGTACTGTGAGAAAATTCTAACAAACAGGGCCTTGTGCATATAAATGTATTGAGAGAAGTTAATATATTTAAATGTACTAATTTAACCTTCTAATAATTAAAAAACATATAAATTCAAGGATAAATTTGTAAAATCATATTGTGCCAACTAAAATTAAACTTAAAAAAAATCAGCTTTTCTTTTAATAAGAGTATAGATAGGAGAAAAACACAACTATACAATTTAAGACCATAGTAGTGTACTTTTACTACAAATTTCAATGCCATACCATATTTCTTCGTCATCTCCACCTTTTACATTGCCTTTATTCCATCCCATTCTCAAGAAATCTCCATTTCACATCTTCATTGGAAACAGGAAGCCTTCTTTGAAATTTGCGTGCAAAGTCAAAGATGTTGAGGAAATTACTTTGAGGAATATTTGCTGTAAGTTAATTTTTGAATTGGAATGCACCTCTCCACATGTTTTGTAATAAATCCTCGTCCCTTTTAAATGGGCAATTTGCTTCCTTGTTTGCCTTGATCTTGCTTCTTAGCTAGCACTTTAATTACACTCTCATTTTTTCAAGAGTTAAGATACACAACAGTTGTTTCACATATTTTTACTGTTTTTTTTTTTCGGTTTTTATGATCAGCAATTTGTCTCTGTATTTAGTGAATAATTAGAAACTTTTTGATAGATGAAAATTGTACGGATGAAAATGCCGATTTGAGGAGTGTTTGGTCATATCTTGAGAGTAACTTTTGGAAAAAATTGCACTGGAAATATATTGGAACTTTTTTTTTCTCTATAATTAAGTTTCACACAGTCAACTTTCTAATAGTGAGTCCAAACTAAGGCTTAATGAAGATGGATATTCTGATAAAACAAAAGGAAATATATCGGATTTTTTTTTTTATTTTGGAAAATATTAATTGGTTGAATCCATGACAGTGAATTGAACTACAGCAATTTCTTACTAAAATTAAGAAAGGAAATATTATCGTCAAATAATCAATTGTATTTTTGAATAGTTAGTCTTGTCTAACAGAAATATTCTTGAACCAAATTCCCTTGAAAACAGATACATAATTTGATTTTATGTTCTTTAGAATAAAAAATAAAAAATACGACTTATTATTTCTTTTTATACAAAGCAGAAAGTCTTCAAAATTAATCTAATAAATAACAGAAAATAACTATTTACTTCCTTGATAATTTTCACAACGATCAGTGCAGAGCAAAATTGAAATGCGAAGGGAAAATTCCTTGTTTTCATTCTTTCACACCAACGAGCCTCATCGCTCCTTTGTCTTGGAAAATAGACAAGCATATCATCTAAGTGTAAATTTGACTCAATAAATATTTGTTTTTTAGAGGAAAACTATATACTAAATTAAATAAAATTTATAGTGAGTCATGAGAATCGGTTACCAATGCTTTGAGAGCAATATGTGATGTTTTCCATTCGACTAAAAAACCCTTCATTTGGCATGCAGATTTTTACTTGCATTTGGCAATAGTACGTATATAACATCTGTTAATGGACTTATATGCAACTACGAATAAGATGGCTACTAAACATGCAAAAATGATGTGCAATTAAAAACATCATTGAGAAGTGAAGAATTATCAATACATATAGGATGCACCATAATTACACATTCTCACGCAAACATAGGAAAGCAACATAAAATTAGGAAAATGTAAATGGCTTAAAATAGTATGCAAGTTTGAATTTAGAAAACCAAAACATACGTGGTGGATATGCGAAAGAGTTAGAGTCATTTCTAAAAAACAAATATTTACAATTGACACATATTATGTGAACATATATGTATATACATGTACATATTCTCTTCAATTTAAAACTGAAACGCGAACTATTTTTCTGTTAATTTTTTGATAAAAACATACAACTAATGCACAAAATAATTGATTTGAAATATGAAAACAAAGAAAATATAAAGAGATAAATCTAGAAAAAGCAATTAAAAGATACTAGCCACCATGCACAATTTAATACATATGTGTGCATGTTAATTTAAAACAATGATTTTTTTTGTTACATTAAATATTATTTTTATTATATATTACTTGTATATTTTATTTTTTGATTGATCATTTAGCAAAAATTGTGTATATAAATATTTTATTATCTATAAAAAGACATAATTATTATCTCAGAAAATTTAATGATAAAATTAAGTCATTAAAGTTGAAATTAATGACAATAAAACATATTATATTTCTAAAAAATTAATAAAGATATAAGCTATCATATATCAGACAATAATATGAAAGAAAGAAAAAGGTTTCAGGATAAAACAAACTAATAAGTGAACAAGAGAGAGAGAGAGAGAGTTATAAAAGTGGAAAGAAATAAAAAAAGAAAGAGGACTTTTTAGGAAATTAACGTTGAATACAAAAGCGGTTAGCATACATCTCTTTATACGTTTAATAGACTATTAATTTAGACATACTCAATAAGTGTGTAAAAAAATTAAAATATATTTATAAATAAATACATATAATATAAACTAAATTTTAGAATGAAATGAAGTAACTTTGAATTCAAACTTCAATAAAATCAGCTACAAAATAATGCCTAGGCATTGCCCATGAATTAGATTTACAAAGAAGAGATAGGCGTTGTGATTTAGATATGTATATTTCAGTCTGTAACTGTAGCAGACAAAGGCAATTAAATGAACATGAGAGTGGAAGTTAAATTGCTAGATGTACAGCTATGGTATCATATGTAAGTGGTGGGTTAGTGAGAGGACAAAAAAGAGTTAACATTTAAAATTTTAATTTTAATTGAAGTTATTAATAAAATTCTTTAATTTAAAATTAAAATATCAATTTTGTAATTCAACTTTTTGTCTTCCAAATTCAATTTTCCCAAGGGTCTTACCAATTATAATATACTAGCAATTTCGCACACTCAATACGGGTGTAATTGAACATAATTATGCACACATGCATACATAGAGTTAAAAAGTATAGATTTTTTAGAAATTAGATAGTGATTTTTTTCTTTTTTTGGTTTGATAATGATCTAATCTGAATGTGGACATAAATATAAACATGAATGTGTTTCAATTAAAAAAATTAAGCAGTTAATTAAATATTTATTTAACTTTTATTTAATTTATGTATAATATAATAATAGGGGTAATAATGAGATTTCACTTTGTGTAACATAGAGAGAGAGAGAGAGAGAGAGAGAGAGAGAGAGAGAGAGAGAGATACTCAGCATGTATGCAAAATTTTTTTATAACTTATAAAGTTTTATTCATAATATCAAATTATAAAAAATAAATTATTTTGAAATTAAAGTGTACAAATATTTTTTTAAAAAATAATATATGCATGCGCACGCGTACACATATATATAAGGATTGAATTGAAACATATAATAAATATGGAAGAAAAGCATAGAATTATATTAAAATATAAAGAAGGAAAATTATGATATACTAAAATAAGGGATGCATTAATTTTTACAATATACAACCAAAATTAAGCATTTAGCCTTAATATGTAAGTATGCATAAGTAATCAATATATTTTTTTCGAGCCATTACATAATCAAAGGGTGGAGAAAGAATAAGAGAATATAGTAGGAGAGAGAATACATTTAAGTACATTAAATTCTGTAACCAAAAACTGAAGGTTGTGTTCATTTTGACTCTTAGCACCTGTTTTTAGATATATTTTTTAAAAATATATAAAATAAGAGAATATATTAGGAGAGAGAATACATTTAAGTACATTAAATTCTGTAACCAAAAATTGAAGGTTATGTCCATTTTGATTTTTTTCCACGTGTTTTGAGGTATTTTTTCAAAAGTGTATAAAAATAAAAAATAAAAAAATATAATCATTATAGTATAATTTTTAGGTGAAAAAATGAAAATAAACATACTTTGAATATTTTTTTCCTTTGAAACAAAACAATAAATAATAATCATATATCTGTAAAAATTAAGAAAGAAATTAAATATCAATAAATTAAATTTTCACGACAGAACAACAACAACAAGATCATAAAATTTTTTGTTTTTTTGAAACTAGCAGAAATAACAACTAAATTATTTCTTGAGAATCTTATTCAATTAATGGAAATTCTTAATAAATTTAATTAAGCAATAAAGAACCTTTACTTATTTGCAGTCGGTTTTCTCTAAAATTATTTCTTAGCCTCTTGGTAAGTTTTGCAAATGTATATAAAATTAATATTTACATTAAATTATGTAGGTAACCTTAAGATAAGGTTTAGTTTTTTTAAAAAAAAAAACTTAAGATAAGGCTTAATTTATCTTGTTATTTGTTGTTATTTTTTTTCTTAATATGGACGGAAATTAATTAAAAAAGGAAAAAATAAGGAAAACAAAAAACGTTACTCATTGTACTTTTCATTTTTGGATTGTGACTGGTTCGCTGATTCAATCACTTTTTTGGTCAAGAATGACGGTAAATTCCTGTTTTGGATAAGATATTCCTCAAGGTATTGCAAACTGTCACCTTTTCTCATCCAAATTTCAAGATTGCAACGTGTTATCCAATTGAAATTGAAATTTCTGGATAGAATTATTCAAATGGCAATGGCTTAATTAGAGGTCCTATCGTAATGCACGAAAAATCAGGTTCATTAAAGACTTTTGTGGCAACTGTACCGCACACCCAAAAATAAGTTAATTTCTGATTAACATGCCAACATACGATTCACCAATATCTGAAAATCTTGACTACTGATTTCCTTCCCTATAAATCCTGGATTTTAATCCCCACAATCCTACAACGCCACATCAGTGGTTTCTATTTATTAAGTCTTTCGCTAATATTTTCACAATTTTGACGTGAAGATGACTATCATCGCAGAGCAGCCTGTGTTTGGTATATTAGTTCCCTTTTGTTAATTTGATCATTATATCAACTTGTAATAATTTAATTCATCCTTCTAATTCTATTCGTTTCTTATGACTAAATTGTTATTTGAAGTAGAGGATTGTAAGAAGGTTTCTGAGACTGATGAATTGGTTCTGGATGGAGGGTTTAAAGTTCCGGACAGCAATTCATATGGTCACTCTTTCCGGTTACTCTCTCTCTCTCTCTCTCTCTCTCTCTGGTTCTTCTGTCGTATAATATTTTGCATTACTGATAATATCCTACAGCATTCAAGAATCTTGTTTATCCTATGATATTTTCCCTAACCTCCTATGATATTGTTGATGCACCGTTATCTGCAGCATCAAAGTATTAGTATTGTTGATAATGTTCAATAAGTAATAACTTGTGTCTTGTTAATTTTTAGGATATCTTAAGCATGCATCTAACTGTTGGTGAGATAACATATTAATTGTTGCATGGATTGGGCCCTGCCAATTATTGGACGCCAAGTGATGCTTTAGTCAACATATCGATATTATCAACAATATATGGACATTATTGTTTGCAGAATAACATGTGTGGTTTACACCTATCTGTAATTTTACATTCATAACATGCAATTCTGTTATGATTTTGAGTTCTGATATTTTCGTGATCTAAACTGGGGGCTTATCTTACAACGTGGGAGAAAAACTTAAAATTTAAAGTCTAATTGGGCAGGGATTATGATGCTAAGAGTGAAAGAAAGGAGACAGTGGCGGAACTCTATCGCCTCAGCCACACTAACCAAACATATGACTTCGTAAGAAAACACCAAAACAAAGTTCATGTTTGATCTCTAATTTGTGTCAATGTTTTGCACTTTTGCCATAAATGCATGCATATTGGAGCAGGTGAAGAGAATGAGGGAAGAGTATAGTTCGTTGAATAGAGTGGAGATGAGCATTTGGGAATGCTGTGAGCTTCTGAATGAAGTTGTGGACGACAGCGATCCGGACTTGGATGAACCTCAGATTCAGCATTTGCTTCAGACAGCAGAGGCCATTAGGAAAGACTATCCTAATGAGGATTGGCTCCATCTCACTGCCCTAATTCATGGTAAATAAATAAATTCAATGATATATTTTATCTTATTTGGAACCTGTCCTAGTTAGATCAACCCGAGTTATTCGTATATAAGAATTTACCTTATCTGAAAATTTCTGTTCCAGATCTCGGAAAAGTTATTCTCCTACCAAGCTTTGGAGGTCTTCCACAATGGGCTGTTGTTGGTGAGAATCATCCTAGTATTCGTATACCCGAAATCTACATTGTTTTCTTTTAACTATATACGTTTTAATTGCAGGTGACACGTTTCCTCTAGGATGTGCCTTCGATCCATCTATTGTTCATTATGAGGTCAGCAGGATTCCAAAGTTTGAAGCCCTAGTTCCTCCTGTCATCTATGTAAAAAATTACCTAACAAATTTTCAAAAATGCAGTACTTCGAAGAAAACCCTGATTACAACAATCCAGCTTACAACACCATGTTGGGGATTTATAAGGAGGGTTGTGGGCTCGATAATGTTTTGATGTCATGGGGGCACGATGACTACATGTATTTGGTAACGAAACACTTGTTTGACTCAAATTTATGTATTTTAATATCTGAGATCTCATCTTTATTACACTTGATGACTTCAAGTAACTACCATTATAGTATACGTGTCACAATTATCATGCAGGTGGCAAAGGAAAACAAGACAACTCTCCCATCTGCTGGCTTGTTCATTATTCGATATCATTCCTTCTACCGTGAGTAGATTACTTCTTGATACATCAATTACTCCGTCCTCTGCAGAAACTTTCTATTTTGTTTCAAAATTACTTATATTTGGCAAATTGAGAGTGACCTCCTACTGCAGCATGACTGAGTTTAATATACCACAATATAAATTTTGGTAGAAATTTATTTTTTTAAAATGATTTAGTCAAGGATAAATATAAGTATATACATATATTGCACATATTCATAATTCCATATATGTTGTAAGGTCATCTTTTGCTGCATTTTCCTTCTATGTGTAAATAGCACTGCACGAGTCCGGAGCATATCGATACCTACTCAATGAACAGGATGTTGAGAATCTCAAGTGGCTGCAAATCTTCAAGTAAAGTAACTTTTGCATTAGCACTTTTCTCTCCTTTGATTCTTTGTATTAATGTCATTTTTACCCTTTCTAGCTTCTGTTTCTCAGGTTTTTGCTAAGTTTACTGTGTGCTCATTTTTCCTGCAGCAAATATGATCTCTACAGCAAAAGCAGGGTGAAGGTTGATGTGGAAAAAGTGAAGCCATATTATCTCTCCCTCATTGATAAGGTATTAAACTAACCTGATGTGCTAATCATATGTACATGTACAAATATATATATATATGTGTGTGTGTGTGTGTGTGTTTTCTGTTTGAAAAATGAGATGTTACTCCTGTGAATGCAGTACTTCCCATCTAAGCTCAAGTGGTAAAGAGTTTGTGCGATCCAAAGCAGCTAATAAGGGAAAATGCCTTGTGTATATGAATCAATTTCTCTAGTCAGTGCTCTCCTTTCTTCAGTGCTACGGTTTGATGTTATGATCAAATAATTAATGCACATTGGATAATGTTACATTTTGGTAACTATCTATGCCATTTTGCCCTTTTATTGCCAACTGTTATCCTAGTTATTTCTTGTTATTTCAAGTCTTCGACAGACTTTGTCCTTGCCAAGTACACCGCAGTAACTCTGCTCTAATTTGCCCTATTTTGCTCATCCGTAATGATGTTCAGAAGTTGTGAAGATTTCAAATATTAACAGACTGAAGCTGTAAAAAAAACTACTTGTTGAGATAAAACACCAGGATGAAATATTGCATCTATTTTAATCTTTATATTTTGTCATAAAAGCATGAGTTGGAATGCTCCTGAATTTTTTTAATTACCTGAAATATCCAAACTCAATTTAAGTGAATTAGTTAAATATTATTAATTATGTACAAATATTACAAATTATGTATACGTATGTGTGTGTATCTCATTATCAAAGTCAGAAATATCTAGTCAATTAAATATTGAAATTAATGATTTCTATTATTAAAGTTGAATTATGACATCTTTATCTTTGTTTTTTTTTTTAATTTTTGCAAGTATTACTCAATTGTTGTCCATTTTCCGGTCAAACCAACGATTCTCTTCTCAAACTAATAAATTGATATATTTCTAGTTCTTCTATCAATGCAACGAAAGAACCATCGCATAACATGACTAATTCTAACAAAGTTAATTAAATTATAATTAATTATTTAAATCCTATAAATTATCTACATCTAATGTACTTATTTAACTCTCAATTCAAATTAATCATTACTATAGTTAACCTTAATCTATCAGAAATTCATAATATCATTATTTATAAATTAATATACAGAATACATTATACCCAATTGAAAATACAATTTTAAAATGCTATACTACTTTAAATTGTATTTCTTTTTATTTTTGTGATACTTTAAAATATTAAACGTTAAGAGCAAAATATGTCTTTTATTTTTGTCCGTTTGGCAATTTTGTCTTTTATTTTTTTGACTAGGAATAAAAGTACTCTCTTCAAAAATTTGGCAATTTTAGGCCATTGGGCCCTAAAATCACTAGAAATTCTTGTGGCTCATACATGCTGTCAAGAATTGGTGATTTCTGCCTAGAATGACATGCTAGATCCCCCACAAAGTGATGTTTCATCCCCAAATAGCACCAAGGTGTTGGCATGTTTGTTGACGTGGGAAAAAATGGACACATCAGCCCATTTTTGGGGGAAACGAATGTAGTTGGCACAATATTCCTCATATTTTTTTCCCAATTCAAAGCCTTGGCTGATGATTGTTATCGTCAACTCGTCAACATCAATTAGAGCAGTTGGTGCAACCCATTATCTCTAACACTTGAAATTTGCTTCCTAACATAACAAGAATTGAAGCCTCTGAAGGTCCTATGACATGCCATGTCTGTGAGCCAAAGAAAGGCTAGGAATGTGGAGAAAGAGTAATGTCATGTGTAACTAGACTTGTTAATTCTATTGTAGTAGGAGAATTGTCATGTAGACTTCATGGATTGATGACAACCTAAGGTGGCTCTTCCATTCTTGTACAAAGTTCCATTCTCGTACAAAGTAAGAGTAGGAAGTGAATTGGGGCTACTAAATACATGTTTTGTTCTTTTCTTTTCCCAAATTTAATGGATAATTATTGCAATGAAGATGATATAAGTTCTTCAGGTGGGAAGATTCTCCAATTTATTTGAGGGCGAAGGCTATTATTATTATGAGGATGAATGAGTTGGAGTTGGAAAATGCATAATTGAAGGCAAAAATAAGAAAGCTTTTATATTTGTTGCTTGTAATGCTTGTTATATTTTTTTGGAATTTTGAATGTGGTGATGATGCCATTACTAGTGAGGGAGCTAAATTGGTATAGGCTAAGGATGATTGCACTGTACGCAGCTTTGGACTTGTAATGTGAGTTCTTGGGGATGAACTCCCATGGTTTAGCTGGATTTGTTGAATTTGTTTTGCTTGACTCGTAAGTCTGAATGTGTACAAGGAATGTTACGTGGAGTTGTTGGATTTGGTTAGTTGTAGCATGTGTAAGTCATATGTAATTGTTAGTGTTTGCCAAGTAATTTAAGTATGGTTTTGTAAGTATGCACACATTAATGTAATTTTGATTTGTAATGCAATTTACACTTTGATGTAAACTTTATAAATGATTGTCAATGTGTGCTTTTAGTGTTTTGGTGTCAAATGATGATGCATATGGTTTTTTAACTGCGTTTTGTTTCATGAACATTCATTGGACAAGGATAATGTAATTTGATACATTTAAGGTAATCTAGCACCAAATCAGATAAAAAGTAGCACAATGAAGTTAATATCCAGTGTAACATTGAACAAGCTGTTGACAAGTACTATGGACTTCTAAAAAATAAGTCCTATCCTTCCATTTTCAACTAAATCCTCAGTCATACCCGAATTCTAAGTCCTACCCCACTTAGTCTTCTTGGGTGATTTTGATGACTGAGAAACATCTATATTTAAGATAGATAGCTAAACAATTTTTTTCCCTTCTAGTATGATGGCTTCTTATTTGTTTTGATTCATTACTACCTTTGGTGTTTGGAGATTAAAAAAATTGGTGTGAAGTTTGAGCCTCTCATTAATGTAGGTTGTCTAATTTGAACATTATGATGTGTGGCGGCTTGTTGGCAGTGTGATGCCACATTTGAGTTTGACATGTTCAGTTGTTGGTACATTAATGGACCTAGTATTTTAGGCACTGCATCCTAAGTGTAGGAAACTTGAGATTGAATTAAAATTGGTGCTAAGGCCTACACATCCAAAACCACTTCTTCTTGCACACTTTGCGTATAAGGGGGTAACAATTCAAGTCGGACTTGTTTGAGATGTAAAAGACATCATAGTTGTTAAGATGGATGAGCAAATTATTGAATTGAAGAAATGGCAAACATGACAAACTTATAGTAGTTTGGCTTGACACATCCAATCGAGTTAAACAAACTTGTTTTCCCTTACCCCTGCTTCCCTCTTGTGAAATGAAACAAAATTGTTAGTAGTAGTCAATAAAATACTCATAATTAACAATTAAATAAAGACACTTACACTCTCTTTTGCCTCACCACCATCATCTATTGTGATAGATATTGATGCAATGCCCTATCTATCTTTAGGACTCTGTTTTAAAGCCATTTTTGTATGAGCATTGATGTCAAGTAACACATATGAAGTTAATGTTAACCTATGATAAACATAAGTATAATAACATAAGCAAAATAAGAATTTTGTGTTAGTACTCACACTTCTCCTTGTGGGAGACTTTATTGTCTTTAAGTTAGGCATTTGATTCTTCCCTTTCTTTGTCAACTGTAAGCAGAAAGAACACATATACTTCATGAATGGATTACACTTAGATGTTACCAATGTAAAATGTGTTAAAACATAATTTAAAGCTCAGTTTCCTAGTAGCCCCATCACTTTCCTAGGCAAATATAGGCATTTCAATTCTCTACTAAACAATCTCCATAAGCAATTGGAAATAACTTATTGTTAGCATCAATGCTCACAGCTGTCATTCAAATAGCATCCATCTACACCAATGATAGGTCTACAGCCTGCTATTAACCTTGATTTCAATGCTTCAAAGCAAAAATATAACCAGCAAAACCTGTGTTGCCCATCTTCACCTGCATCAATCCCCAATATGATTGTTCCGACATGATTAGGTTTTCTAAGCTCTTCAGCATAGCCCCACAAATTGTTATATCGGTAGGTAGGGTTTGCCTTAAACATTTTTAATGCCCTCCTCTTGGCTATGTACTCTTGATCTTAGGATACATTGCACCTTAACTCATTAATCACCTCAACTCTAAGTCCTTTGGCACACTTCGATTAGGATTGGATTTAAGCTGTTGAACATACCATGCAGTATAGATGTTTGGTCTTGCTTTGTCCTAATTGAATAAGAGCCATAGATTTAATCAAACTCACAAACTCAATTATATGATCAATCTACATTTTTTCATGAAACTGATGTTACTATTGGAAAGTCTTTTCCAATCACACACTACCTTGGCTAGGGGTTTCCATCTTATAAAATGTCAGTTGTATAGGATAAACACCTTGCTTACTTGTAACAAGATAAATCCAATATTGAACGCACACATACCTCAATACGCACCTAGGTAATGGCATTCTAGGCTCATAATCCTATCTCATACTAGGATAAATATTGGTTTTTAATGCTTGACACAATGACTATTATACACACAAGACAACCATGCCTTTTTAAGTCTAATATTCATGTGTATTTAACACAATCACGAACTAAGACATTAACAAAAAAAAAATGAACTCCATGTGTCTACTTTATTTTTCAAGTTATGTCTGAATGCTTATTCTCCCATGATGCATCTTGATACATATATTCTTAGAGTCTCATATCAAACAACATGGTAGTTGCTGTACAAATATAAGATGTGCAAGTCGTATCGACTCTCTAATACCCTTTAGAGTATCTGTGACTCACGAATTAGTTTTGGTGATCATGCATCAACACAACTCTGTATTCATATTCGTAACTCCTTATAAATAAACTCTCTTAATATAATTACATTGACACGTGTAATACTTTACATCATTCAAGATTTACATATATGAAAATATTGCCAGAATATGCATAAAATAATTATTAACATTTTATTAAATAACAATGATAATTTGGTGTTGGAGGGCATATCACCACCATAAGGTACATCTTTCAAGGAATCCACCCTAAGACAATTGAAGATTTAGCCATTTGAGCACATGACACGGAGTTTAGCCTGGTTGTGAATGGAGTTGGTGATCCACCGACCTAGGAACAATGTAAAAATAAAGATAACCGAGAAGTTAAAACCAAGGAAGGCCCTTACACAAGTAAACAAATAAAGAGTTCATAACAATAAAGGCCATCCTTATTAAATTTTGAGGTAATGAATAGGCTGGGAAGAAGAAAGAATCACCCTAAGAAAGATATGAGACTTATCTATAAAGGAGATGCAAGTAAAGAAGTATCCATTTCTTAACTTGGATGTCTTTGATATATTCAATGACTTTATTAAGACTAATATCATTGAACTTCCTCAAATGAAGTGGTATAAAGAAGTTTGGAGAACCCATAACTTGATGTATTGCAAATATCATTAGTAGATATGGCGCCCAATCTACAATTGCTTCATCTTCAAAGATGAAGTTATGCAATTGGCCTATGGAGAAAAGATTTCCTTAAAAGAGGATAATGCCAGTACAAATTTTTTCACTATCACATTTAAATCCTTTAAAGTTGTCATGGAAGGAAGTGATCAAGTCGACAAAGCGGCATCTTATGTGTTGTACAAAAAGGTTTCTTCCTCTAAAGAAACTTCCTTCTCTAAAATGCAAAACCACATAAATCATGAAGATTGTATGTTTGCGAGGACTTCTGTTGATGAGGACTTATTGCTAGGCTCCAAATCCCACAATAGGGTGTCGTTTGTCATTGGTTATGCATATAAGTAAAAGGTCAATAGAATTTTGATTGATGGTGGTTCTGTAGTTAACACCCTACTACCAAGCTCAATGAGGGACTTAGGAATTCCCATGGATGAACTAGCTACTGGTCGATTAATGATTCAAGGATTTAAGCAAGGGAGACAAAAAAAGAAAAAAACCTTTAGTACCATAAGAATGAAACTATTGATAGATGGCATGGCTTCAAGTACCCTACTTTATGTTCTAGACACTAAGACATAAAATATCCTCCTTGACCAACTATCGATACATGAAAATGGAGTGCTCCTCTACTCGGCACCAATGCTTTAAATATTATCAAGATGGTGTTGTGAGAAAAGTCCCAGTTAACAAAAATCCTTTAGCTAAGGCTGAATTCCATTTTGCCAATGCAAGTATTATTTGGAGAACTTATAATGTAGAGAAAGACAATGAGGATCCATTAAAGTCTGATGGTAAGTAGGTGCAAGAAGCAAAACAAAAGATATTCCCTCAATCAATAAAACTAAAGGTGGTTTAAAGAGTCAAGCTTCTTCAAATAGTTCCACGGAAGGCCATACCTTACTCTTAACCTAAATTAAAGCAAAGAAACCATCTTCTTCACCACTAAAAGTTTTGATTTGAGAAACTAAGAAAGAACATGCTGAAGCCCAAGTACTATGAAATGCAAAGGGCTTTGACCTAAAACCATATAAGCTTCTCACCCAAGTTATAACCTACTAGAATGCTTGCCATTGAAAGAAATTTCTTTTGAAGCCACTAGTAGAAAAACAACACACAATTCTTAAATAGGTTTTAGCTTTATTATGCAAAATCTAGTCTAAATTAATATAGAAAGGCCACCAACATTAGTGTAACTTAGGACAAGTTTTCATTAATAAATGAGCCCTTTGGAGTAAATAAGGCACCACGAGTGTGAATTTTCAACCGGTTTAGTCCACTTGTGAACTAGGATTGTAAAAGAATTAAAAATAAACTTCCAAGGCACCAAGACATGTATAAAGGATTGGAAAGCCAAGAATGAAACAAAATCTGAAGTTGAAACCCTTCGCACATTAGGTTCCAAATTGCTATGATCATTACACATGAGAGCTTTGAAGGTAAAAATGCATTTTCTGTCCACTATATATGATTGTTTAGATTTTTGTCTTTAAATTTTTGTGGGTGGTGAAAATTTTTGATATCGAAATAAAAGATAAATGGGGCATGGAGAATGTGGTGGCTAATCATTCATCAAGATTAGAGAATCTACTCCTGAATGAACAATTATTTGTTTTAAACTTCATAGTTTGCTGACTTTGTTAATTTTCTAGCTTGTAGCATTATACCTCACGATTTTTCATTCTAGCAAAATTGGAATTTTTTGGCTAATGTTAAGCACTACTCTTAGGATGAACCTTATTTATATAAAATTTCTGCTGATCAAATGATTCTTAGGTGTGTCCTTAAAGAGTAGATGGAGAGCATTTTGAATCATTGTCAAATGTAATTATGTGGGGGAAATTTTGGAGCTAATAGAATGGCATACAATGTATTACAATGTGGGTTTTGTTGGCCAACATTATATAATGATAATTTTACGTTTGTTAAGCGGTGTGATAGATGTCAAAGGTTTAGGAATATTTTCAAGTGAGATGAAATGCCTTTGGAGAACTTTTTGATGTGTGGAGAATTCATTTTATAGGCCCTTTTCCACTATCTCAAGGTAACAAATTTATTCTAGTTGATGTGCATGATGTATCAAGGTGGGTTGAAGCAATAGCTTTACCACGAATGAATCAAAGAATATGGTTAAATTTCTGCAAAAACACATTTTCATAAGATTTGGGGTACTGAGAGCTATTGTGAGTGATGGGGGTTGACATTTTTATAATAAAGGGCAAGAATTACTATTCACATTATAATGTGTCTCACTGAGTTGCAACACCATATCACCCTCAAGCTAGTGGTCAGGTGGTAATTTCTAATAGGGAGCTTAAAAGAATTTTTAAGACCATTGTTAGTCATAGTCAAAAAGATTACTTCAAGAAACTAGATGACGATTTATGGGCCTATAGGATTGCTTTCAAAATTCCTATTGGCATGTCCTTGTACAAATTGGTTTTTGGAAAAGCTAGTCACCTTCTTGTTGAATTGGAACTCAAATCATATTAGGTAATCAAATTGTCAAATTTTGATAAAAATCTTGTGCAAGAGAAACAAATAATATGGTTAAATGAATTGATGAATTTCATTTACATGCTTAGGAAAATGCCAAATTGTACAAAGAAAGAACTTGAAAATGGCATGATTGATGAACTTATCATAAGACTTCCAAGGTTGGTGTTAAAGTCTAGCTCTTCAATTCTAGGCTTAAGCACTTTCTATGTGAGTTATGGTTAGATGGTCAGGTCCTTTTCAAATTTTTGAGGTGTTCGATCATGGTGCCGTAGAATTGAAGGTAAGTGGTAAAAAATTCATGGTGAATGGTCACAAGTTGAAGCATTGTTCGGAAAATGATGTTCATGCAATTGAAACATGGATTTTGAATGACATGGATTAAGCGAGTCTTTGATGTCTAACTGTTAACTTAAAATGTGGTGCTGCTCGGAAGCCAACCTAAACTTCTTTTTTTTTTATGTTTTTTTTTCAAATTAGTCTAGTTGTGTGTTTTATTTTAATATTAATGTTATTTGATTGGTGAATCGATTTGTTTCCAAGGTTATACTATCAAAATTCAAATTGCAACTGCTAGTGGACATCGCTTTCTTGTCTAGAGGTAGGATAGAGAACTAGTTAAGTCATTTGGTTTGAGGCAACTATGATGCAGCTACACCTGTAGTAGCAACAAAACATTGCATCCTCATGTGGTTTTGGTGTGGTAGAGCTTGCAACAGCATCAGAATGTGCAATTCTGATGGGGTTAAAATGCAATTGCATTCGAACCATACTTCGACCATTTCTTTTCTACTAAAACCCTAAAATCTTAACCAAACACCTTCTCCTCTCATTCCCTTCTCTCTATTCTGCATTTCCTGAACTCGATTGCCAACAATCAACACTAAGAAACTCCCTTATCTTTCCACAAACTCCATGTGATTCTTTTCTCTCATATTCACAGGGTTGTTCCAATTTTTTCTTTTTCCACAAAATTTCCATTCTAGCAAATAAAGGGAATAGTTAGGGCATACAAACACCCACCTCTATTTTTTGGTCACTTCTTTTCCACTAATCTTCTTAACTATTGGCTTTTATATCTTAGTGATGAAGTGATTTTGGATATTATGCAAATGAGGAACCATGTCCACATATTTGGTTGGATTTTTGAATTTGGGATGACACTTGAATGCTTTAACCATAGACTTTACTTATGCCTTCTAAGTGCTA
Organism: Avicennia marina; assembly: GCA_019155195.1. Taxonomy (NCBI): domain Eukaryota; kingdom Viridiplantae; phylum Streptophyta; class Magnoliopsida; order Lamiales; family Acanthaceae; genus Avicennia; species Avicennia marina. Next base: position 3,722,889 of record CM032773.1, read on the forward strand.
TTGCTCTTATTTTCACCTTGTGATTTTAAAATAGATGCATTATGGTGAAGTTCATAAGTTTATGCATTTGAGGGATCCAATAAGTTTTGGCTTGACTTGTTACATTGTGTCAGATAGACTTAGTGGAAACAAGACATTGTGGATTCATTTTATGTTTGTGCGATATGTTCCAGTTGCTCAACAATATGCTATTCTTTGTCTTATGCTGTGTTTGGTTGACTATATATGCAACACATTTAAATTTCTCTGCATATGTTTGTTCATGGATTAACACTCATAGGATAATGGGCAATATATTTCCATGCATGATAAATTTAATTAAGATGTACCATAGTATTGAACTTCTTATGCTTGATCTTTTTTCTTACTGTAGTGCACTGGTTGTATTTTAGTGTATTGCTATAGAAAAAATTGCATTCCATGTTTTATTTGTTATCAAGTACTTGAGAAATTACTTGAGATTAAGCCTGATGTTAAAAGAGGGTATCAATTTAATTTGTGTAGTGATTGCTTCCCAAATGTTCTTGATGACACCTTCACAACTACTTTGGTTCTATGTAAATTTGTTCACTTAAATTTTTTTTCCTTCTTGCAGAATGCCTCCAAAAAAAAGAACTAAAATTGGTGCAAGTTCCCCATGCACTTTGCCAAGACAAGAATATAATGAGGAATGTTTCATGTCTTACAAGGCTACTAGGCATTTTGAGAATGATATTCAACACCAAAAGCCCATTCCCAAATGTGGCCTATTGAAAAGGCATTTAGGGCACCAGTTACTCAAAAGTGAAATTGGAGGAAATTTGCTTTACACCCTACCAAGAAAGCTTCCACAATGTTAGTCGCTAAATTTTATACAAATTTACCAGATGCAAATTTGAATGATGTTGTCTACATTCAAGGTCACCCAGTATGTTTCTCCATTACCACCATTAATGTTGTGTTGGACACTACCAAAGAATGCGGAAATTCAATGGATACCTCCCAAACAACATGGTATAGATTTGATGACTTTTCGATGTACTGGAGTAGATCTAATTGCACACATTTGGTAATACCTGTTTGCTACTTGACTCCACCCCACTCAACTTGACTCCACCCCACTCAGCATCATACGTTACTCAATGAGGAGCAAGCTTTTTAACCTTACATAATTTTCTCTAGTCTACCACTTGAAATTAGGTGGTGCATATATAGAAACATAGCCTACATAGCAAATAAGAGGGGTGCTAGACTTGTCACACACGTTTGATCACAAAACTGTGTGAGTGAGCAGATGTCCCTGTTGGAGAGTTTTAGCTTAGATCTTGCTGTTGTTGGACATATTGACACACAGAAACCTGAGCTTAAAGCATCTCATACCCAACTACCCTAGATGTTATGCATAAGGCACCCATTGCTATGCATCCTCCTTTTCCTACTTTAGATCAGAGGATGTTGATTGTGGAGGAAAAATTATGACTTTTCAATCAAAAATTTGATCAATTGGGCATTTAGTTACAGGATTATCAAGAAGTGTTGGCAACTTACCATTAAGTTGTCATTCCTAAAGTTCCCTATCCTATAGTTCCAGTCTCTCTTCTGCCAAAAGCTCAAGGGCAAGCCCTACCATAGGAACCTTCACCTGAGGATCCTTTTACCCATTGAACCGAGGTAGTATTTTTGTTCTTAGCCCTCTCCATTTTCTATGCTTTACATTGTGGATAGTGTAAAGTTTAAGTTTTGGTTTGGTAAGTTAATGTAGTGTGGTAATATTATATTCTTGGTCTTGGTTTTATGATTTGGTGAAATTTTGTAGTCGATGGATTGCTCTTGCTTGAATATGTTTTTGTTGGAGATTATTTAGCTAAATCTTGTGGTTTTGCATGTTTTTATATGATTGATTTGTGATTTGTGGATAAGTCTTATCATGTTTTACTTCTTGATCACATTTAACAAGATCCACCTATTCGTGTTATTTGATGAAGATATTAGTTGCGTTCAGAATAACCCTATGCAATAAATTTCAATTTACGTCATGCCTTTGTTATAGATGTTTGTTGCTAGATTCCCCATTTTTATGCACATGGAGTACACTTATGAGATGAAGGAATTTACAAATTTTAGGTTAGGAATTAAACTTTGCCTCTAGAGTGTATATCTTACTTTAGACCTAGTCATGAGCTTACATTGTGCAAGTATATCTAACTAAGAATTCCATCGTATATATTAACATCTTCTTCAATTATTCTCCTTAGACCATTTTGTTTGTGAAGAAAAAAAAAAGAGAAAAAAAGAAGAAGAAGGAAAGAGCTTTAATATCTACTCTAATGGTTTGGTTGCTTAGTAACCAAGGGTGCGCAGAGACTTTTGTTCACTATTGCATAAAACAGCAACAGAATTATGAGTATACAAAACACTTTAAGTGTGTTGAGTGCTAAGTAATTGGGCTTATTCATCACAAATGTTTAGTCTTGTGTAAAAAGGCTCACATTACCCTAATGAATCAATTAAAAACTCAAAAAAGTCACAAAGAAAAAAAAGAGAAAAAGGAAAAATGAGTGGAAAAATACAATCAAGGGCAAAAGACTTGAAGATTCACCTTCAACATCCAAAATTCAACTAAAATAAGAATTTCATTTTCATATCTTATTGTGTTTTTGTTGAGTTTTGGAATGTTTAAGTATTTTGTAAAGTTGTGTTTAACTATGAAGATGTTTGGTTGAATTTACATTTCTAGGAACTTGCATTATTGCAAATGATTAATCCTATTTTAGTTTAATAATTAATTATCTTTACATTATATTGTGCTTATATTTTGTTATTTTTAAGAATCTGGCCAATTCTTAGTTAATAATGATTAGGAGATTGGTGGGAGTGAAATCATATGATCTTAAAGTTAACACAACATGATTTTTTGAAAAATAATGAGAGTGAAATTTAGTAGACCAATTGATAATTTAAAGTTGATTTATTGGAATTGATTGATCATGGTGTTTAATTGATGTCCAATTGAATCTCAATATAGTTCGAGAGGGAGTATTGATTGACTTTAGATTATTAATTGTTCTAGTGTAATTAAAGTGATAATTAATAGAAATTGAAATAGGTTGAACATCTTTAATGCAAGACCTAGATTCATTTAATATTGAAAAACATTATTGTGCTCGTTTGTACTAGGAAAAATCACTTTTGTTGTCTTTGAATTCCTTTATCAACATGATTAAGATAATTGTATATTTGTAATTTACATCAATCAAACTTTTGTAAAAATACACTCTATGTTACTTGATTAAGATAATTGTATACTTGTAATTTACATCAATCAAACTTTTGTAAAACTTTCTTACCCAACTACTTGGCCTTTACATTTTTCACATTAAATGTCTCTAAGCAATTATACTGAGGATTGTAAAGGTTGATTTGAAAGGTGCAATCATCTTTAACTTTAATGGCATGAATCTTTCACCCACATGCCTCATTTGCACATTCAACATACACTTTAATCTGGTCAAATTTTTTAAAATTCACACTTCTCTTCATTTAGATAGCTTGGGACTAAATATTACACTTAAATTCACCCCTAGTGCTAAAAATCATTCCAATCTTAGAAATAGGATCATGTAGTTGTGTTGGGTTAAATATAAGATAAATATAAGCAGCTTAACACTCTTCTTTTCTTCTCTATCAGACAAGGTGCACTCATTTAACTCCAGCTCCCAACCTACCACTACATCTTCTCCTAAATCATTTAAAGAATGCTCTCGTGGCTCATAATCCTCTTGCACAGCAACCTAGTCCACGCGCTCCTCAAATAACAAATCAGCCTCCTCGCTACTCTCAACTACATCACTCTCTAGAAAGTCTTCATCATTGCTATCATTAGAAATGTCTTCATCAATATTAAACCCACTAGTTTCTACTACCATTGTTCTTATATAGGCATCCTCAACTCCTATAGTTCCCTGAGTTCTAACATGTTCTCAGGCGCCTCTTGTGATGCTAATGCCCCATTTTTATCAGATAGGCATCCTCAACTCCTATGGACACCAGAAATCCCCAATTTGCATTGGCACATTTGTGGGGCAGGCAATTCTCCAGTGAATTTTGGGCAATTCGTTCCAAAATTACTAAAATTTAAAAAAGTTAGGATATTTTTGCTAGACCTAAAAATTAAAAAACAATTTTGCCAAACGAGTGCAGTTACATGACAAAAATTGTAATTTTTTTATATATAGGTATTGATTTGATTAAAAATAAATGTAATAATGAAATAATAATTAGTAAGTTGAGAGGAAAATTTTGAATTTGAATTTAAATAAGAAGTTTCTTTAGTATTATATTAATAGTATGTGTTTGATGGTATATTAAATATTGAAAATGGGTTCCAAGCATAGCCTATTAATGAGTGATTAAAATAGATCATATTTTTAAATTTATCTCTTCATGTACTAATTAATCTTTATATAATTTAAGCAATATCAAAATGAATTTTTTCACTTTCGATATTAATATTTTATTTTCATAGAAAGTGCACCTTTTATTTTTTTTCCAATTATAAGTCCTTTCGGTAATTAATGGGAATATTTTAAATATTATTTCTACAAGTTTGTTGCTATCCTCCTTAATGGTCTAGCTACGACAACAAATTCCTGGCTGTATTGAATAATAAAATTCAAAGTAAAATATAAAATAAATTTTATAGAAATCAATATTCATAAGAAACGTGATAAACCTTTTTGTTCATGATAATTGTCAGCAATAATGATAATTCAAGGTTTTAAGTGTAAATATTGGGCTTCTAGTCACGCAATGTTACTTTCTATAGTATATGCATAATCAGGCAAGCACACTGGCAGTGAGGGGCCAGAAAAATGCAATTTTTAATCTCACAGGGTTAAAATAAGATGTATGTAAGTATTTTTCTCTAGGTATATTTTAATCCAAGCTATCCTTTTAGCTGTGTTTGTTTTCAAATTGTATACAATTCATTACCATTTAAAAATTTTACAGATCAAACAACTGACTATACAAATTTTATTCAAATTCAAATTCAAAATTTTTCATTCTCATATTTTTTTTATAACTAACTAATAATTTTTCAATCATTATACCTACTATTAATCAAATCAACACTTATCTTTATAATTTTTCTACTCATATTCATTTTTAATTATTCTATAAACATATATACTATCACGTCATTCAATTATTATTAAATATTAAATATATATAAAAATAATTTTTCTAAATAACCCAGTTTTTACAAATCAAATATAATTTTCATCCTTATTCAAATCATCCTAATTTTCTTCCCTCATTGTGATAGGAAGCAAACATAGCCTATGTAACTTACACATGCATCAAAATAATTATATATATAAGAACAAAATTGCTCCTAGGGAGTACTTGTAAAAATATTTTAGTTTCTTAAAATTTTTAAAATTGATGTGATGATCATATTTTTCTTTAAAAAAAAATCGATACATGGGCAATAGATGAAAAAGAAGAGAAGCTGTACCTCCATTACAGGAACAACATGATAGTGTAAAGTTGCAATAATTTGAGCACCAGTTGCAGCATTTCATTTCAGTGGCAGCTTTGAACACACACCACGCTTTTTTTTTTTTTTTTTCTTTCTTTCTTGTGGAAAAACATGCGAAGTTGATGGCATTAAGTGGATAACTCATAAATAATCAAAAGAAGATTTCTTAATTTGCTTAAACCTTAAAAAAGAATTTATATAATGAATCATTCTATAATATTATTATGTAAAATATCTAGAGACGTAACATTGACAAAATATTGTAATATACGAACACACATGAGCATATGTTATATTTCTTCATTTATAAAATATTTTATTTTGAATATGATTTATATTAATTTTATCTATATCTAAGGAATAAATTTATATGGTAAATTATTATATAATATTTTTATTTGAAATATTTTAATATGCAGTATCTTAAGCTATGGAATGCTTTTTATTTTTGTTTTAACTTTATTTGGCAGGAAATTTTCTCAAATTGACAAAACATAAATATCTACTAAATATAATTTCAAAGAATTTAAATTTTCCAAAATTTTGAGAATATAGAACTTCAATCAAAAATAATAATTAAGGTTAATGGACCATTTTTCAAAAATATATTATACATAAATGTTTAAATAGAAACTTTAAAAATTATATTGTTATAAATAAGTATATTTAATATCAATATAAAATAATTCAAAGATCATAAGATTAAATACATTAGTAATGACTTTTTTATTTAAATTAATATACCAATAAAATAATTTAAAATTATTTAGTTTAAATTTTATCAATTTAAATATAAAGGCTATTGGAAAAGTAAATCAAAAAATAGAAGTACAATGTGATAAGAGTAATATTAACAACAGTTTAAAAATTTATTTTGAATTTCTCAGGAAATAAAATAAACAAACTGTAGACTAATTGTTATAATTTAATATAATTCTTTTTCAATTATAAGTTTTTAATGTAGATTATTAATTTCATGTTATGCTAGAGTAGAGATGAAAAAATTTGTACTTAAGTACAAATTTGTACTTAAGGGTATATATTAAGTAACAAGTAATTTTAATTTAATTTATAAGAAAAAATTGTATGTGAGTTACTTAAATATATGAAATAAAAATTCAGAATATTAAGGTTATAAAAATTATTTAAAAAATAAATTTGTAACAAAGTGCAATGCAAAAAGTTTGAAAAATAATGACGTTTATATAAATTAATTTTAAGCAAATATCTTTAATAGGGTCATTATTTTCTAAATTTCAATTTTAAAAAACAAATATAGTTTCAAATATATTATCAAATTCTGAAAAACAATCTTACTTCCATCACCTATAAAAAAAAATTAAAATTAATTTCTTCATTTATTTGTATAAATCAAAATTTGTATGCAAGTTTTGTTATTCTTTTAACTAAATACCTTCAAGAGGAAATATAAGAGCATATAACTCATTTTTATTAATCAAAATTCATTCATGTAAATTCAAATTTAACAGGCCTTTTCCTTATGCATGGTTTTATTGAAATGATTAAAAATGATTTCTATGGATAATATAGTAATGTGAAAGTCATGCTGTAAAATTTTAAGTTATAATATTTTTTATATTTATTTGAATAATTAATCTATATTAAATGTGTGGTGCTAATATTTTTTTATATGATAAGTACAATAATATAAATACTTAACACAATATTTAAAAGAAATATACTATAAAAATAAAAAATTAGAAGGCCACAGCAACTAAAGTTGAATTTATATCAAAATAGTCATCTATTGTTTAAAAGATATATGTGTGAGCACATGTGTGAAAATTGAAAGCAGTACATTAATTTCTAAATTTAAATTTACATTTAAATCAAAATGTCTAATTTTTTTAATATTAATTGTATGTAATAGATAATTAATAATAAATTATGAAATGTGCAAACCATACACAAGCAAACCAAACTATTTGAACCAAGTATAAACACATTATTATTTGTCTATTCACTAACAATTTTTACCAAGAAATGCAATACATATACAAGCCCCTTACTCAACTCGAAGAGATAAACCCTTTATAACACCATCTTTTCATAGTATTTCATCAAACATGTTATGTGCAACTTTTCTTTATTAAATATTGTCCAATTTTGTGGTCATTCATCCACTCAACAAATCAACCAAACATGAACACCTGATCATTTTCTCATTTACTAACAAATTTCACCATCTCATTTACATAAACTATCTTAGAGTCTTCAATTTCACAAGAGAAATATGAAGTTTCATAATATCAAAAATGCTTTTCACGTGTAAAAATTATATTTCACATAATGTCTTAATTTTTTTAATATGATGTTTCATAATTTTTGCTAGTGAAATATAAAATTTTTTGGAGTATCTTATACAATTTATTTACATTATCTATATTTTTACATGTGAAATATAAAGTCTCATAATTTAGAAAGTAAAGCCTTTTTTTTTCTATCTTCGTACTTATTTCTTTTGTTACAAAACACACAATTTATTTATTAAAGCAATGATAATCAAAATGATTGATTATCTTTTGGTTTAGTTTGAATTAAATGATTAACATCTTTAATTTTGTATTCAAAACTAATATATCTATATCTATATCATATGTTATGTCAAAACTTTTTATTTGATTTACATGTCAAATTTTCCCAAAGGTATCATGTTTAATTTATTTTTCTGTCCTTTTTTGTTAGTGTATGATATTAAGTTTACACGTCACACCCAACAAAATGCCTTTTGGTAATTATTTTCAAAAATTTAAGGACGGTTTTCACACTTCATACAAACGAGCCATGCCAAATTTGGCATATCTTTGGAACAATTTTAATTTAATATTTTACAAATATTATTGGGATAGCTTTAACATGGATTTTGGAATTAAAGAGTAAAGTCATGCCAAAACTGTCCCAAATTTTGAGACGGCTCAAGAACGACTTTTTCTTATATTTTTTTCAAAAAATTTTGGATAATTTAAGAATAGCTTTCACACCTCATATGAGCAAGCCGTCCCAAAGTTACACCAAATTTGGCATGGCTTTAGGATGATTTTAATTTTTTTTTTGTAAATTATTTTGAGACGAATTTTAGAACTAAAAAGTAAATCATATCAAAACTATTCCAAAATTTGAAACAACACAGGGACGACCTTTTTCTATATTATTTTCCAAAATTTTGGGATGATTTAGAGTCAGCTTTCACAACCTATATAAGCAAGCCATGCCAAATTTAGCATGGCTTTGGGACTATTTTAATTTAATTTTTTACAAATTATTTTGGGACTAAAGAGTAAAGTTGTGCCAAATTTGTCTCAGAATTTGAGACGGCTCAGAACAACGTTTTCTTATATTATTCTCAAAAGTTTTGCGACGGTTTTCACACCCTATATGAGTAAGCCATGCCAAACTTTGGGAAAGTTTTAATTTAAATTTTTGAAAATTATTTTGAAACAGCTTTAGGACAGATTTTAAACCTAAAAGATAAAATTGTATCAAAACCAATCCAATTTGGTACGGCTTCTAGTTGGTTAAGGAACAATCCCAAAATTGGAACAGTTTTGGAATGACTTTTTTCCTTTAAAAAAGAATACATATTTTAATAGGACTTTGGGACAAATTTACAAAACCGTCCCTAATTTGGGATGGAATTTGCCCATCCCACATTAGCCATCCCAATGCGAGAAGTTTTCGGTAGTGATGGTACAGTAATTTTGAAGTTTGAACATTTTCCCCCATGAGCGTAGATTTATAGTCAAATTAGGAGATGTAATTTCAAAACATTATCGCTTTAAATGATAAATTCAACAGTAAATCCATTTTCTGATTATCATACAAAGCCCACCTCCCATTTTGTTATAAGATAATCAAATCACTTCTTTTTCTTTGTTGCCCCCCTCCCATTTTGTTATAAGATAATCAAATCACTTCTTTTTCTTTGTTTCTGTACTTCTTAATGGTGTCTGTCTATACATGCACATTACTAAGTATACACCCTAGTTACAAATTATCTATTTTTTAAAATAATTAGTTAAAAACAAAGAATTGAAAATCCGAATTTCACTAAGGGTGCATTTGGATTAAGAATTTGAAAATATGGATTTCAAGTCCACAATAATTAGTTATTACACCAGTTAGAGTGATTTTAATTTATGATGCATTTGAAATTTTAAACTCTCACTTTGAATAATATTTTAACAAATTAGGATGACAAATTCATTTTATTTGGAATATTTTAAATTCAAAGCCTGCATTCTAGAAATATTTTGCTTATAAGCTCCAAAGAACGGTGACATTTCAACGCCTATGTGTAATGAAATGTGCGTGCTTAATTTAGGGTTCCTCGATTCAGCGACTCTGTACCTTTGCTCAAATGAGTAGTCTTAGCTTAGGTCAGGGAGCATACAAAACATGGGAGAATTTGTCCTACTTTTCCTTCTAATTTGAAGTTACAATGCATTTTAAAATTTTAAACTATAATTTTTAATTATATTTTACGTAAATAGAATGTATTTCAAATTCATTTTATTTGACATATTTCAAATTGAATCCTTCAATTCAGAAATATTTTGCTTATGTTTTCCGTGGAATGGTGATATTTGAAGGCCTTTCTCAATCAAATGTGCATGCTTAAGTTAGCATTTCTTGATTGACTAACTCCGTACCTTTGCTCAAATAATTAGCCTTAGGTTATGAGTACATTCATTGCTGGGGAAGATTTGTCCAAACTTTCCTTCTGAGTTTAATTTGCAATGCATTTTAAATTTTTAAACTCTCATTTTAAATTATATTTTAAGCAATTAAGATGGATTTGAAAAGTTTTTTGAAGTAGTCGTGATAACATGTGAAATTATAGCTTAATTGTAACCCATTTATACTTAATTTATATATGCATATAAATTACAATAAAAAAAATATGTTATCATACATGAAATATATTAAATATGAGAACGTGAGTGTGAAAAAGTGTAGATAGAGAGTTAATTATTAATTTTGGATATTTTTATACTAAAATATAATTTTATGATCACGGGACAACATTGCAACCATGGTAGGAAGAATCATAGCCACGAAAGGTGGAAATGAAACAGCAAGAGCAAACCATGACACTTTTTGCAATTTTTACAATTGTTGATCACAATCGCAAAGGTGATGACCGCAAGGGCGGGAAGGCTTGTCGCAATAGTGGATAGGAAAGTAAGGCACACTGGAATTTTCACAGGCGAGAGGCGCAACCACGACATGAAGGTTTGTGACTGCGAGATTGGCCAGCACGAGTGCAAGACTAAGAAGCAGGATATATGTGATTATTGCACCAAAGTTCATGGACATGGAAGAAGGTGCTGTGACCACAGAGCAAGTCGTCACGGCCGCCAAAGTCTATGCAACAAAAATTTGACCTATGATCCTGCATGGATTTTTAAGAGTTTTTTGGTCTTTTCTCACTTGTACACGAACCCTAAGGTATATGCATACACACACACACACATATGTTCTCCACATTCTATGAGTGATGTTAGGCTTAATTTTATTTTCCAAACAGTTAGAAACTTTAGAGACCAAGATCAAAGGGTGTGGAGAAGAAGGAATTTGCAACCAAGTTGAAGTGCATTCATTCTCCCACGCAACACGAAACATATAGACTATGTTTTTCTAAATTTTTATTATTATTTTCATGATTGTTTGGATAATTAGAAAATTAGCTTTGAATCTTGTTAAATTTATTATAAATTGCTAATTTACTTTTTAGGTGCTAGTGTTTGTAATTGGTAAAGCATGTATGCATAAGTTTTGATTAATTGTCTTTACCTGAGTTATTTGCAATTATTAAATTGGATGGTAATTAGAGAATTGGCCAATCTATTAATTAATTTGTGGCTGCGTAAGGAATAACAGAAGTGAAACTTTTGCGCTAGATATATAATTGTAAACATTAATTTTATAGGAATAATAGAAGTGAAATTGCATAGTTAGTGCATGTAAACAATATTAATTACAAAACTTAAATCCTTAACTTGATTTAGCTTGGGAAGACCCACTAGAATTTGGAGTTAAAGGTATAAAAGAGTTCAGAAAAATATCCTATAATCGCTAGGATTAACAATGCAACCAATACAACAAAATTGATAATTAACGTAGCCGGCATCCAAAGGAAACCAATATAACACAAGTGATTAGACTCTTTAACCATTGATACTTCCGCTTGACTTTGCATCACGGTTTTTCTTGGTGTTTTTTCAGTTATTTATTTTTATTTTCACTCTTTCCTTGAGATCTAACTAATAGAAGTTTAGTTATATCAATAGACACTTTACTCCTTCTTGTGGGATGATACCCATACTCACTGTAATACTAGTTTAATTATACAAATTTAATGTTATTGTAGTGACGACCCACGTCAATTTTAAATGCAAATCTTTCAATTAAGAAACATTTTGCTTATTCTTGTCAAGGAATGATGACATTTAAAGGCCATTGTCAATTAAATAAGCATGATTAATTTTGCTGTGTACAATTGAGAAACTCCGTGCCTTTGCTCAAATAAGTATTCTTAGGCAATGTTTGGAAGGCGTGTTTTGGTAATGAATGATGTTTGATGAGAATTATGTTGGAATAAGTGGTATGTTGAGAAGTAAATTTTGTTATAAGTATTAATTTAATTATAAATATGAATAATAATTAATCAGTTAGACATGTAAAAGAGAGAAAATTTAAATTTGAATTTGAAAGAAAATTTTGTTGTGTAAAATGTTTAGTTGTAAAGTTTGAAAAGGAGTTGAGTGTTAGTGTTCCAAACATAGTGTTTGGTTTATGAATGCAAGTGTGACCTGGGAGAGTTTGTTCCACCTTAGGATGGGCTTTTGATTTTGATTTACAATGCGTTTCAAAATTTTAAGCTGTCATTTTGAATTATATTTTAAGTAATTAGGATTAATTGGAAATTTACTATATTTGGAATAACATTAAATTCAAATCCTTCAAATTCAAAATATTTTGTTTATTTTTTCCAAGGAACGGTGACATATAAAGACCTTTTTCAATTAAGTGAGTGCTTTTAATTTAGTGTTCCTCGATTGAGCAACTTCACACCTTTGCTCAAATAAGTTGTCTTAATTCGGCTATGACTGCATGTATAATCAGGGAGAATTTGTCCTACCTTTGCAAATGTTTGCTGATCAAAAATGAAAAATAAAATAAAATAGTGCTTACTATATAATTGTTTATTTAATTACATCTCAATGCGAAAAACACAATTGAATGATTGTGCTTTTAATTGTTTTTTCTCTCTCTTCTACTATCACACAATTTAAAACACACAAAAAAAAAAATCCGGAAAGAAACACTACCATTGTCTTTAATCTAATTATTATTTTTCCATAACTGGAAAAACTTTGATTGTTAGCATAATTTCTAAAGGTGTACATGATTAGTACGTTTTAACTAAACTAGATAAGAAATACAAAACGTACAAGACAAAACAACCTACTATAATTATGCCTATTTTTTTTCTAAATTAATAAGCTAAAGCAGTGATTCATGATGAGTTTAAATGAATTTGGACATTGTTTTAGTCCAACGTGTTCTGATATAGTCTGCTTAATGCATTTAAGTTACGTCTTAATCTCAAATTATAGTGAGAAAATCTTTAAAGAGAAAAAAAATAAATATTTTATTGTTACATTTGGATTGAACCATGAATTCCGTGTGAAAAGGAAATAAATTTACATATTGCGAGGTGAGATGTTACACACACACACACACATATTCTTAATTTTTTTTTTTCGTAATAGAACATAAAGTCAATATGCGTATATATGTGAAGTATCTGATTGATTATTCTCATATTTTTAATTTAATTATGGAATACCTTTCATATTTTCTCACATATGCGTAATCCATTTTGAATTCAAAGCTACGGTAATCGCAGAATGATAAAAAAAATTGATATGATTTAACATTTTTCCCACTTTCCGAATGGTTTGCGTTAGCCTTTTCCCTACTTGAATTATATAAATTTGACACGTTACTACATATTGTGACAATTAATCATATGATGGACTTCTCCTCCTACGTAAAGCCAAACGACTTAAGCCGACATATGGGAACAAAAAATTGGAATGAGTAAAGCATTTTGTCTTGCATTTCTTGTAGTCGACACATGCAGTGTTAGAAAGTACCTTCTTGCACTCTATATGAGGCTATAACCTCGGCGAGCTTCCCCACAAGGACTCTACCATCGGCAACCAGCCGTGATATTATTAGATATCAGTGGAAGTTGCTGACAATGGAGATCATCTGGGCACTACTGTTAGCCCTGGCATATTTCATGGCATCAGCCTTTATCTTCAAAAAGCATCCCAAGCAAAAACTTCCACCAGGTCCAAAACCATGGCCAATAATTGGCAACTTGAACCTCCTTGGTCCCATCCCGCACCAATCCCTTCACTTTTTGTCCCAAAAATATGGTGAAATAATGCTGCTAAAGTTTGGAAAATTCCCAGTCGTCGTTGCATCCTCCCCTGAGATGGCCAAACAGTTCTTAAGGACACATGATACCATCTTCGCCTCAAGGCCCGCACTCGACGCTGGTAAATACCTTAGCTATAATTACTCAGACATGGTTTGGGCTCCCTACGGCCCATACTGGCGACAAGTGCGTAGAATATACCTGTCGGAGGTGTTCAGTGCTAAAAGACTGGAGTCTTTTAAGCATATTCGCGTTGAGGAGGGTCGTAATTTCCTGTCTCGTCTACATTCCCTGTCGGGGAAGCCGGTCTTGCTTAGAAGTCATCTATCCAGTTATGCTTTCTCGACCATATGTAGGATGTTGTTGGGCAAAAAGTATTTTGGTGAATCTAAAGAGGAGAAGCCGTTTGTGCAGCTAGCTGAACTTCGTGGGATGATGGATGAGTGGTTCGTGCTCAATGGTGTGTTCAATATCGGGGATTGGGTTCCATGGCTCAGCTTTCTCGACCTGCAGGGATACGTTAAGAGAATGAAGGCTTTGCACAAGAAATTGGACTGGTTTTACAGCTGCGTTATTGACGATCACCTCGCAAGGAGGGAATTCAAAACCTCAGAAGACCTGGTCGACACATTGCTCCAGCTCGCTGAGGATCCCAATCTTGAAGTCAAGTTCACAAGGGACTGTGTCAAGGCATTAATACAGGTACTCGCTGGTTTCTTTCTCCTTGCAAACTCTATTTCTATATCATTTCTAAAAATATCCATTTAATTATTTCTATCCACAAGACAAGCAACATTAATGCGTTTCTCTAATGATAATTACAGAACCTACTAGTTGGGGGCGCAGATACAACACCAACCACACTCGAATGGACTATTCATGAAGTCATGAAACAACCTCGCATAATTGAAAAGGCTAAAGAAGAGCTGGACAGAGTAATCGGGAGAAGCAGATGGGTAGAAGAAAGTGACCTTTCTGAATTGCCTTACATAGATGCCATTATCATGGAATCGATGAGATTTCATCCGATTGCAACACTTTTAGCCCCTCATTACGCAATTGAGGATTGCAAAATTGCGGGTTATGACATAGCTAAGGGAACGATGGTCCTGATCAACTCATGGAGCCTAGGGAGGGACCCTAACTCGTGGGATGCACCCCAGGAATTCATGCCAGAGAGGTTCATGGGGAAGGAAACTGATATCTTAGGGAGTAATTTTGCACTGTTGCCATTTGGATCAGGCCGGAGGAGATGCCCTGGATACAATCTTGGACTTATGACTGTCCGAACAACACTGGCTAACATCCTACATGGATTTAACATGAAATTGATTGACGGAATGACGCCTGAAGATATATGCATGGAGGAAGCGTATGCATTGGCCACACATCCAAAAGAACCACTTACACTCATCATGGAGCCTACACTTCCTGCCCACCTTTACTAAAATAATCTGAATATTCAAGCAATAAATGTGGTCAAAATAATCTTGATGCAAGATAGAATCATATGTGCTGTGGTACGTCTGTTTGTTGTATTAAGTTGAACTAAATTGTGGTGTTTGCCCTCAATATACAGAGAAACATAAATTATAATTGAAATCATATTTTTTTCAAATTGTTTTTTTTTTAATTCTACAGAGAGCAACCGAATAATAACTAATATTTTTTGGGAACTCCTAATATAAACAATATTGTTCGTGTGAAAAATGAAATATCAATAATTTACTTTAGAATAAATACAACATAAAAGATTATAAGATATAGTGAAAAACGTTTTATAAAATATTATAAGTACAATTAGAAGGGCGAAAACAAAACTAAAACTAATAAGTGCGTTAACCACTCAATTTTTGGCATTGTAATTAGAGAAAAGATAAAAAAGAATTCAACCTGTTATGAAGTAATCAAGATCAATTCAATGCCAAAATCACTAAACTTTTATATAGCTGATTTTTATATAGTTTAATTTCATCCTAACCTTCATATATAGCTGGTTTAGTTTTTTATTGATTTAGGGTTTTTTAAGATATAATCTGAAACTAAGAATGTAGTGACTGTTAGAAATTAAGTTTAATTTTCTAGCATTTCTATAAAATAAATTAGTTTTGTATTGAAAATTGTTTCTTCTAGAATTTGTATGTATGATGATTGAAATAATGTCTAGATACATAGAGTTGGTGATGTATTTAGACAATGTGTGTGTCCACATTCATATGGTTGGTGAGTTAGGTGGGGATAGGTGAAAATGGTTAGGTGGTGATTAATTTGAACCATTAAATCTTCTTAATCACCACCGTCCATTCTTGATAGAAAATAGTATAAATAGAAGAATCTTGCAAGTCATTTGTAATTCAAAAGAAGAAGAAAGAAAATATAGAGTTGTAGAAGAGAGAATTTTTATAAAAGTGTTGATTGAGTTGAGAAGTAGAAAAATTCTTGGGTGTTCTCCTCTCCACTTTTCCTCTTCTAATTTTGTTCTTATAAGTTTGTTTTGTGAGCCCACCACACAACAAACTGGTATCAGAGCCTTGTTAGGATGGCTGTTGCTGGTGGAGTCCTTCCAATTCCAAAACTCACAAAAGAGAATTATGAAAAATGGAGCATCCAAATGAAGGCGTTCCTTGGTGGACAAGATGTATGGGATGCAGTAGAAGAAGAATTTCTGGTACCAGAAGATTTGGCTACTGCAAGCAAAGATGTGAAGAAGGCAGTCAAAGAGGCTAAAGTGAAAGATCAAAAGACACTTTCACTTATCCAACTCAGTGTAGATGATTCAATTTTTGAGAAGATTGCCCAAGCAACCACTTCTAAGAGGGCATGGGATATCCTTAGAAATGCCTTTAAAAGCATTGATAAGGTGAAGAAGGTTCGACTCCAAGCCCTTCGAAGTGAATTTGAGGTTTTGCAAATGAAAGACTCTGAAGAAGTGTTTGAATACATTTCTCGAGTCACTATGGTTGCAAACCAACTTGAAAGAAATGGTGAAAAAATGCCCGATAGTCGAGTCGTGGAGAAAATACTACAATCACTTGATTCAAAATTTGATCATGTGGTTGTAGCAATTGAAGAATCTAATGATCTTGAGACCATGACCGTTGATGAGCTTACCGGCAAGCTGCAAGTCCATGAAGAAAAAATCAAAAGAAGAAATAAAGAATCAATTGAGCAAGCCCTTCAAGCGAAGATGAGCATTGGAGAAAAGAAGGACAATGCCTATTGGAATCAAGTCGGACGTGATCATGGCCGAGGACGAGGTCGTGGATGTGGTCGAGGTCGAGGCCGAGGTCGAGGTTGAGGAAGAAGTGAAAGCTATCAAGATCAAAACAAAAATTTTGAGGCAAACAAGTTTCGATCATTAAAAGATCGAGGAAGAGGTGTCTACAATCAAAGGCAAGACAAAAGGGAGGTACAATGCTACAATTGTCAAAGGTACGGACACTATTCATATGAGTGTCGAGATGAGAAAAACGAAAAGTCCTTTTATATTGAAGAAACGAATGAAGTTCAAAATACAGTCTTGCTGGCGCACAAGGGACAAAATGAAGAGTCACTGCATACTTGGTACCTTGATACTGGTGCAAGTAATCACATGTGCGGTCATAGGCACATGTTTATTGAGATAGATGAATCTGTGACAGGAAGTATTACTTTTGGTGATCTTTCAAAGGCTCCTGTCAAAGGTAAAGGAAAAATTCTCATCAAACTGAAAAACAGAGACCACCAATTCATATCGAACGTGTATTATGTTCTAAGTATGAAGACTAACATTCTTAGCTTGGGACAATTGTTGGAGAAGGGATATGATATTCATTTGAAGAATCAGAGTCTCTATCTCAAAGATAACAAAGGAAATCTCTTGGCTCATGTGCCAATGACTAAGAACTGAATGTTCTTAATGAATATCAACACCAATGTGGCGAAATGTTTAAAAGCCTGCTTTGAAGAAGAGTCATGGCTATGGCACCTAAGGCTTGGACATCTCAACTTTGGAAGCTTAAAGGAGTTATCCATGAAGAAGATGGTGAGAGGGCTTCCATCAATCAATCAACCTGATCAACTATGTGAAGGTTGTCTTATTGGAAAACAACATCGAGAAAGCTTTCCAAAAGAATCAATGTCGAGAGCCAAGCAACCATTGGAATTGATCCACAGTGATATTTGTGGACCCATTGAGCCAGAATCTTTGGGAAAAAACAGGTATTTTCTACTATTTATTGATGATTATAGTAGAAAAACATGGGTTTATTTTTTGAAACAGAAATCTGAAGCACTTTCAGCATTCAAAAAGTTCAAAGTTCTCGTAGAAAAGCAAAGTGAATTCAAAATCAAGTCAATGAGATCTGATCGTGGCGGAGAGTTCACTTCAAAAGAGTTCACAAAATTTTGTGAAGACCCTTGACTATCCCATACTCACCACAACAAAATGGGATAGCAGAAAGAAAGAATAGAACTATTTTAAATATAGTTCGAAGTATGTTGAAGAGCAAGAATTTGCCTAAAGAATTTTGGGCAGAGGCAGTAGACTGTGCTGTCTACTTATCAAATCGGTGTCCATCAAGAAGTGTGGAGAACAAGATGCCACAAGAAGCATGGAGTGGATACAAACCAAGTGTATCTCATTTGAAGGTGTTCGGAAGCATTGCTCATGTCCATGTCCCAGACCAACAAAGAAAGAAGATTGATGAAAGAAGTAAAATGTACATTTTCATCGGCTATGATCAACATTCCAAAGGATACAAGGTGTATGATCCTATTGGAAAGAAAGTCATAGTTAGTCGAGACGAGGTCATTGACGAGAAGAGTTCATGGGATTGGAGTCTGGAAGACAAGGAGCAATTCACATTTTATCCAATAGAGGAGGAGAACAATCAAACTCAAGAAGAAATAAAGCCTACAACTTCCTCTTCATCAACTCCACAATCAAGTTCGCAATCCGAATCAAGTTCAAGATGTTCCACATCATCAGATGATGAAAATGCTATTGGACCACAAGGAACGAGGACTTGGGATGAAATCTATCAACTTAGCCAAAATCAGAACTTATTTTGTCTTTTTGCAGATTCTGAACCAATCAATTATGAAGAGGCATCAAAAGACAAAGAGTGGAGAAAGGCTATGGATGAAGAAATCGAAGCTATAAAGAAGAACGACACATGGGAGGTGACCACTCTGCCAACAGGACATAGGCCCATTGGCGTAAAATGGGTTTACAAAATCAAGAGGAATGCAAAAGGAGAAATAGAAAGATACAAAGCAAGGCTTGTAGTAAAAGGATACAAGCAAAGAGCTGGAATCGACTATAATGAGGTATTTGCTACAGTAGCCCGACTTGAAACTATAAGATTCTTGATTGCATTGGCAGCTCAAATGAGGTGGAAGATTCACCAAATGGACGTAAAGTCTGCCTTTTTGAATGGATTTCTTGAAGAAGAGGTGTATATTGAACAACCTAAAGGCTATGTTGTTCGCGGGCATGAAAATAAAGTTCTTAAATTAAAGAAGGCACTTTATGGTTTGAAGCAAGCACCAAGGACGTGGAACAGCCGAATTGATCAATACCTTCAAGAAAATTGATTCAAGAAGTGCCCTCATGAACATGCTCTCTACATCAACACAAGTAAGAATGGTGATATACTAATCATTTGTCTTTATGTTGATGACTTGATATTTGCAGGAAGCAACTCCAAGATGATTGATAATTTTAAAAAGGCAATGACCAAGGAGTTTGAGATGACTGACATTGGATTGATGGCTTACTACCTTGGAATTGAGGTAAAACAACAAGATAATGGCATTTTTATCTCTCAAGAAAATTATGCCAAAGAAATACTAAAGAAATTCAAAATGGAAGATTGCAAGTCCATTAGCACTCCAGTAGAAGTTGGTATGAAGCTGTCAAAAGATGTTAATGGAGATCCAGTAAATTCCACCTTATTCAAAAGCTTGATTGGAAGCTTGAGGTACTTGACATGCACAAGGCCTGATATCCTTTATGCAGTTGGCCTTGTTAGTCGCTACATGGAGACTCCAACAAGTTACCACCTTCAAGTTGTAAAGAGGATACTTCGATATATCAAAGGAACCATTGAATATGGTGTGTTCTATCCTGCAACTGGAAACATGAAATTGAAGGGATACAGTGATAGTGATTTGGCTGGTGATCTTGACGATAGAAAGAGTACAAGTGGATTTATATTTTATTTTGGAGACACAGCATTCACTTGGATGTCAAAGAAATAATCAATTGTGACCTTATCAACGTGTGAAGCTGAGTATGTTGCGGCAACAGCAAGTGTCTACCATGCATTGTGGTTAAGAAGTTTACTTAAAGAGCTTCACCTTGATGTGAAAGATGAGACTACAATATATGTCGACAACAAATCAGCGATTGCTTTAGCGAAGAATCCTGTGTTCCATGATCGAAGTAAACACATTGACACGCGCTTTCACTTCATAAGAGAATGCATTGCAAGGAAGGAAGTGCAGGTAAAATATGTGAAGACTGATGAACAAGTTGCTGAAATCTTTACAAAGCCCCTAAAAAGAGAAATCTTTGAGAAGTTGCGGCATCAGCTCGGGATGAGAAAATCAAGCTTAAGGGGGCGTGTTAGAAATTAAGCTTAATTTTCTAGCATTTCTATAAAATAAATTAGTTTTGTATTGAAAATTGTTTCTTCTAGAATTTGTATGTATGATGATTGAAATAATGTCTAGATACATAGAGTTGGTGATGTATTTAGACAATGTGTGTGTCCACATTCATGTGGTTGGTGAGTTAGGTGGGGATAGGTGAAAATGGTTAGGTGGTGATTAATTTGAACCATTAAATCTTCTTAATCACCACCGTCCATTCTTGATAGAAAATAGTATAAATAGAAGAGTCTTGCAAGTCATTTGTAATTCAAAAGAAGAAGAAAGAAAATATAGAGTTGTAGAAGAGAGAGTTTTTATAAAAGTGTTGATTGAGTTGAGAAGTAGAAAAATTCTTGAGTGTTCTCCTCTCCACTTTTCCTCTTCTAATTTTGTTCTTATAAGTTTGTTTTGTGAGCCCACCACACAACAATGACACCATATGCATCCATGTTATGTATGAACCTTCTAAGCGTAGACATCCAAATTGTGTGCTATAGACTTTTGATGACTATTATGATCGACGTATAAAAATGTATAAATTGCATCCAAAATAAGTGAAAATGTTTGAAGAGGAATGGAGAATGTCTTCTTGGAGAAGAACATGAACACTAGCCAGAAAAAGATGTACTGACGTCATGGGGTGAGTGAGAACAGGATTGTAGGATTGTAGGCTTCATTTGAACTTGGAAAGGGTTATGATCGAAGCAGATGGGATCTATGAGGTGAGAAAGTCTCGTTTAAACCATTGAAAAACTTCCATACCTTGTCCCTCTCTTGCAACTCCACAAAGTCTTGGAAACAAGCTGGGTTACACCTCCCACATTGGCAATGCGGTGGTGACCTGTATGAATTCAATTTATTAAATACATTTCAATTTTTGAAGAATCTTTATGTTTCTTTATAATCTTATAATGTACTTTCTTATTTGTTTTATCAATAAATAATACACACACACACACACTTCAAATTAGATATATAGCTTCAAATATTTAAAATATATAATATCAAATAATATTTGGAAAGTATATTTAATATTTTTTTCAAAGTTATTTCTTTCCAAAAATATTTTTTAATGTTTTAAAACTATATTATTTTTATACATTTTTTTATTTTATGATATTTATTTTAAATAAATTTTGAATAGCAATTTATATTTAGTCATTAGGTAATAGATTAAATTAATATTAAATATGTAATAAAAATATTTTATCTATATTTTTATTTTTGAATAAATATTTTATAAATTTTTGTATATTATTTTTTATTCATTATAAAAAAATGTTTTGTTTATCATCATTAAATACTTTTATTTTATTTCTTCCCTTTTTATTCTTTTGTAGAAGATAAATAAAATATTTTTTTACGACTTTTCTCCTCCTATGATGTTCTGCCACATGACACTTTATTTTTAGTTAATATTCTATTTGCTTATTCTCCTCCACATTGCAGTCTCATCCACCCTGTGAGCTACATGCGGTGCTAAAGCTGCAACACGTGTCACGCATCCTGCTCAATCTAATTATTTCGTAATTTTTGAATTAATCATAGTTACACTAATTAACTAGAGTTTACCGCCCAAAAACTGTGGTTAATTCACGTCACGTCGTCCCCCCGTCTTCATCTGCTCAAACATGTTTTTCTTTCACTTCCAACTCTGAAACTTCATTAATAGATTTATTTTTTCTACACTCAAGCATGAAACATTGAAGGTTAGTCATGGTCGACATAAGCAGATCTGGATCCATTTATTTGATTTAGCAAAGATTCCAAGACAAGTTGCTTTCTATGTTCTCTAAGTAAACAAATATTCAGGAAAAAAATATGGGAATTATTTGTGAGCTGCAGAGGTGGGGGCTTCGAAGCCAACTATCAGAATGCTAGCAATAAAATTGGAGAAGAAGAATAGAAGAGAACTTGACGCCGATCAATACCTCACTTGCCTAGCTGGAGGATGATGGCTGAGTTGGCAATCGTTTTTCCACTTCTTGCTGATGCTGTACAAGTTAACTTAGTCTGTTCAGTGGTTGCTTATGGTCGTTGTAGCTGGTAAATTAACTGTTTGTTAGGTAGGTAGTTTGGACATAAATAGTATGGGAACAGTAACCAAACAGTGTGATTGATCCAGAACCAATGAGCAGTTCCTTCTTTCTGCTTTCAATCCTGATTCCTTCTTTTCTCTGGCTCTTGATGTTTAATTTCTTCCATGATTAGGAGTTTTTGGATCTAGTATGGTATCAGAGGCAACCGTGCTCTGGTAGGTCTGATTCAAATTTTCATCATTCCCTCATCAGTTTTCCATTCATGGACTCTTCTTCTGGCTGATCTTCTCTCATCATGGAGTCAGCTTCATGATCTGTGAGTCATGCTAATCAAGTCTGTAGAAGATTCGAATTCCCCTTTCTTTGTTCATCCCAGTGATAATCAAAACTCGTTGATTGCTCAAATTGCATTGATAAGATCAAACTACCATACATGAAGGCGCTCGTTCACTCTTGGACTCTCTATACACAACAAAGTAGGATTCATTAATGGTACCATCCAAGAGCTTGCAGCAAATGATCCATTATACCCTGCATCGAGGAGATGCAATGATCTAATCGTTGCATGGTTGTTGAGATCAATGACACATTCCTTGGCTACCACAGTTTTCTACATGAAAAGAGTTTCACATATTTGGGAGGTTTTGTCCGAGAGGTTCTTTCTTCCTGATGATAACCGTGTGTGCAAGCTTTCAAATGAAGCTTCACAATGTTATGCAAGGTTCAAGGACAATGGATGAATACTACACAGAGCTAGTCACCATATGGAAAGAGCTAAGAGAGTATAGACCAACCCCACAGTGCAAATATGGAAGCTGCAATGTAAGTAGCTTCCAATCCTTTTTCAAAATGCAAGAGAAGGATAAGGTGTACAAATTTCTCAATGGACGGGATGATCTATATTCATCTAATAGATCACAACTATGTAGAATCCATTTCCCACCTTAGAAGAGGCATACTCCGACTTTGTAGGTACAACACCATTGTATCCTAAAACTCCCTCAGACCTTCTTAATTCATCCTCTTTTGAAAATAAACATAGACATTTTTCATATTTTGCTCTAATCATTACCACAAACTAATTCAGCATGACATGTCACATGAGAGATCACCATTACTGTCATTGGAGTATATATTAGACACTAGTGCTTCCAATTACATACGCAACTGTCTTGATCTATTTACTACCTATAAACCACTGAAACACTGTTCTGTTGGCCTCCCTAATTGAGTAGGGTACCAATTACTCACATAGGATTAGTAGCCATTTCTAATGGCTTAATGCTCCACAATGTTCTGCATGTCCCTTTATTCAACTTTAATTTGTTATCTATAAGTAAACTCACAAAGGACTTGAATTGTTGCATAATGCTTAACTCAAGTTCATGCTAAATCCAAAGTCTCTCTCTATGGAGGACGATTGGAATAGTTTAACAAGCTCAAGGACTTTATGTCTTGAAGCAATGACTTCAACTGTCACTCACATTCAAAATGCAACACTGCAACATCTGTCCCTAAAATTAATTTCATTACTAAAAAGTTTGATGTATGCCACTGTAAATTAAGACACTTATCTCATCCTATATCTGAGAAAATATACACCACTTATCCTAATATTGTAGTGATGAAGGACAAAGTGTGCGAAACCTATCATCGAGCAAAGCAAAGGAAACTGCCCTTTGTTACTTATGGAATACATACTAAACAGCCTTTTGATATCATTCATGTTGATGTGTGGGGTCCCTATTTTGTAAATGCCCTTCGAGGATATCAGTGTTTCTTGACTATAGTTAATGATTTTTCTCACTACACCTAAACTTATTTAATAAAGGACAAGAGTGAAGTGCAAAATATAATACCTACATATTCGAAGCTGATCCTCACTTAGTTTAACACCTAGGAGTGATAATGCCTTAGAGTTCAGATTAACATCATTCCTTACTAAAAATGGGATCATCCACCAGGGGTAATGTGTTGAGACACCTCAACAAAATGCAATTGTTAAGATGAAACATCAACGCATTTTGAACACTACCAGGTCCTTGTTGATTTAGCCTCATTACTTAAGAGGTTCAGGGTGATGCTGTCTTGACAGCTACCCATATAATTAATAGGGTTCCGTCTATGGTACTGAACTTTAAGGCACTAATTCAAATCCTACTCAATAAGCCATCTCAGTATGATCACTTAAGGGTAATTGGTTGTCTAGCTTTTCCCATGCCACTAAAAAGAAATAGGACAAAGTCCGATCCCAAGGCTAGGAATTGCATATTCATAGGATATCCTAGTAGTATGAAAGCGTATAAGTTGTAAGACTTGATTTCTCATGAAGTCTTCTACTTAACGGATGTAATATTTCATAAGCATATCTTCCCCCTCCATAAGGCCTCATCTAAATTTCTGAATGCACTAGATATGCTTCATAACTTTCCTAGTCTACTAAAAGGTCCTTGCTACAACATTTCCTTTAACTCTAATGCACTACAGCACATTCCTTCTAATTCTACCTTTTAATTCTAATGCACCCAGCAGATTTCAAATGAGGCTGGTTGCGATTGCTCTATGCAAGACATTCAACAATCCATAATACATGAGTTCACACATACAAACATTAACTAGATCTCTACAGCAAGGCTTAAGAGAACTAGTAGAGTCAGAAAAATCCCAAAATACCTTGATGTTTATAAGCATACTATAATACAACCAAATTAGAACATACTACCCAACGCCCCATAAGCAATCACCTCAGCACCACAAAGCTATCATCCAACTACGGATGCTTCTTGCCAGCCTTTAATGAAGTATATAAGCCTAGTTTTATGCTAAGGTTGCTAACTAGCCATATTGAAAGAAGATCATGCTTAAGGAGTTGAAGGCTTTAGAAGAAAATAACACATGGGATGTGGTTGAATTACCAAGTAGCAACACACTATGGGCTACAAATGGGTGTACAAAACCAAGCTTGTTGCAAAGGGGTATGATCAAATAGAGAGATTTGATTGTGGTGAAACTTTTAGTCCTATTGTGAAACGAACCACAATGAGGTTGTTTATGACTTAGCAGCCATGAATGATTGGGAATTACAATAATTAGATATACACAATGCTTTTCTAAATAGAGATTTAAAGTGCTTTTCTAAATAGAGATTTAAAGGAAGATGTCTATATGTCTTTGTCACAAGGGTATGAAATTAAAGGGTAGACAACTGATTCTAAGAAGAATTTAGTGTGCAAGTTAAGGAAATCATTATATGGCTAAAAGCAAGCTTCAAGGAAATGAAACGTGAAGCTCACTAAAGCACTAATTGAGGGTGGTTTCAAGTAATGTAGATTAGATTGCTCTCTACTTATCAGACAGACAATTGATGGAAGGAAGTTGGCATTGCTTGTGCACGTAGATGATGTTCTGGTTGGTGAAAACAATCGTAATAAGGTAAGCAAAGTTATGAGCTTTCTTGAATCAAGATTCAAGCTGAGAGATCTAGAGACTCCAATGTACTTTTTTGGAGTGGAAATAGCCAGGTCAAGCAAGGGTATAATCATGTGCTAGAGAAAAATCCACCTTAGACTTTGCTAAACAAATATGAAATTATTGGTGCTAAATCAACTGTTACACCAATGGACTTAGGGCATAAATTGAAAAAGGAGAAATGTCAGGAGCTAGGTGAACAAACATTCTGTAGGCAACTTGTTGGTAAGCTAATTTATCTAACATTTACCAAACTAAAAATCTCATATACAGTACATGTGCTTTCCTAATTCATGAGCAAGCCAAGAAGCGCCTCTACAGGCTGCATATAAAGTCTTAAGGCACTTAAAGAGTTCACCAGGCAAAGGACTACTTCTAAGAAGGACAACGGACACAAAGTTGAAGGCTTTTTCAAATAGTGACTGGGGTGCTTGATATGACACTAAAAAATCAACCTCAGGGTATTATGTGCTACTTGGTAACAGTTTGTTTAGTTGGAAGTCCACAAAACAAAGTATAGTTGTTAGAAGCATGGCTGAAGCTGAATATAGAGCCCTAGTTTCATACATATATGAGGTTACATAGATACTCAACTTGTTGAGGGAGTTTGATATCAACTATAGTGCTACTATCCCTATGCTATGTGATAGCTTTAGTTCTATCCAGACAGTAAAAATACAACCTTTCATGAAAGAACAAAACGCTTTAACTTGGACTTGCATTTTGTGAGGAAAAAGGTGCAAGAAAATATAGTGGAAGTTCAACATGTAAAAAGCAATGAGCAAGTGGTAGATTTGTTAACAAAGGCCTTATGTTCTGTACAATTTCATAGGCTAGCAAACTTGATGAGTGTAAAGGATATTCACACTCATATTGAGGGAAAATATCAAAATGCTAACAATAAAATTGGAAAAGAAGAATAGAAGAGAACTTAGGGCTAATTAGTAGCTCACCTGACTAGCTAAAGGATAACAGCTGAGTTGGCAATCATTTTTCAACCTCTTGTCGATGCTGTAGAAGTTATCTTAGTTTAGTGGTTGGTTATGGTAGTTGTAATTTGTAAATTAACTGCTAGATAGTTACTCAGTTAGCTTGTGCATAAATAGTAATAGAACAGTAACCAAATAGTGTGATAGAACCAATAAGCAGTTCCTTCTTTCTACTTTCAATCTTGATTCCTTCTTTATCTCTTCCTGATTCTTGATGTTTAATTTCTTCCATGATTAAGAGTTTTTAAATCTGATACCAGCAGCCCCTTCAGCGGGTTTTGTCTCTTTCTCTTCTCAACGACAGCAATCACCAAACCCACAAGTGTTTTCATAGACAGATTTCGAACCTAGTTCATCATGAGCATCATCGGCCATTAAGGTGGCTATTGCTTGGTTTTTGCTATAGTGGCTAGAAGAGGTTTCACGATTGGGTGAAATTACACAAAGAGATGGAAACTAATTTGGAAATGAACCAAGGTTTAGATTCAGGTTTGCGATAGATAAAATCAATTAAAAAAATTAACAAAAAAAACATAAAGAAACAAGAGATTTTGACACGTGTATAAAAAATATGGATCAATCCAAGATTATCGCTAATCAATCTAGACAGTAGAAGTTTTAAATATAATTATATTTTGACTAGGATTCTTATCTATAATTTATTTAAATCATATAAATAGGTTCTTTAAGGTTTCTTAGAAGACTTTTAGCACCTTGAGGGACACTTTTACATCATTTACAAATTAATTTAAGTTCTCTTGAATTTTCATAAGAATTATGTTTGAATTTTTGTTTCACGGGATTCAAACATGTCTTGATTCCTTTTCTTGGATTTATTCATGTTATAATTTCATGGGTTCACCTAACTTCCATGATAGGTGGTAACAGAGTATGTTTTTTGTAATCCTAAATCTGACATCATAGTTAAAAACAATCTATAAGCACGATTCGATTTGCATGTGACATACTAGGACAGTTTGCCTTAGCTTTCAAGTTCAACAAAACAAATTAGAGCATGAAGCCAAGTTAAATGGGCTCCAAAAGTTCTGTTGACCTTCTTCTCAAACATATGCATGATGTAAAATCTGAAAATTCAGATCGTAGAATCACCAAGGTGAGAGATTGACACCCAAACAAGTAAATATTGGTAATAGACACCATGTTGATTGTAGGAATCCTTATAAAATTTTTAAAATGCTTTTAATAAGGGTTAGTTATTGGATGAATATGAAAGGGATGCAAATCCATTTCTTACCCTAAGAATTCGCATGTGGCGTGTATGTCAATATGATGAGCTAATGATTAAAGTTGAGTTGTCCACTTTCAATGGGAATGTAGGCATTGAGGGGTCCCTTGACTAACTGTTTGAAACGGGAAGGTTCTTTGAAAATTCAAAAATTCCAAAGAATGTCAATTGAAGTTTTAAGATTTTTGGATAGGTTGTGTTAGGACATTAGGAGTGAAATAGTGGTGTAGTCGGTTGCTAGGTTGGGTCAAGCTTTTAATTTGGCCTTAAAAGCTAAAACTTTGTTGGGATGAAAGAGCAAACACAGAGAGATCAGAGCTTCAATTCTAAAGTGTGAGGCGTGCGCGTAAAGTGTAGAAGCCAAAGACCGAAAGGAGAATGCCTAGTAGAAAATGATCATGAACTGCCAAAGAAGTATTTCCAACAAGTGCTAGAGGTGAGTGGCACTAAAGACACTAACCTGTACTCTAGATAAGCAAAAGACAAATGCTACCATTGTGGAGAATTACGACATACATCTAATGTGTGCCCAAAGTAGCAGTTAGTGAATGTTGTTGAGCATTCGACTAGGGGTGAAAGCAATAAGTTGGACAAAAATCTGTGCAATGCAAAAATGACACCAAAAAAGACAAAGGGGTATAAGGAAAACAAGGATAAGACCACAACTTACGTTGTTAGGCACATGCGAATTGCCCCGGAGCACAAGGAGGACACACATGATATTAGCTATTCAAAATGAGATGTTCACATATTGGATAAAGCTTTTGTTGTCATTATTAATAATGGTAATGCTAAAAATATCATGTCAAGGTGATTGGTATACAAATTAGGATTATAGGTGGAGAAACACTTGAAACCATACAAGATTAGGTGGATATAAGACATGAATCTAGTGTGGATGGAATATTAGTGTCGTATCCTATTTTTTGTTAGAAAGTATCATGATGATGTGCTGTGTGATATAGTGGATATGGATTCTTACTCCATTTTACTATGAAGGCCATGGAAAATTGACTTAGATGTTATATTACTTGACCAAGAAAACAAGTACTGATTTGTTAAGGATGGGGTGCAATTTACATCTCTTAAAGTAGAGTGATGATTCTAGTGTTCCAAATAAGAAGAAAATCATGAAGAAGATGATGATGATTACAATGGCAACGGAGAAGGGGATGCATTGGTGGTTAAAGGTAAAAATGTAGGAGAAAAGGACCAAGAAGTTTGTAGGGAGGTTTAGAAGATTTTAGATTAGTATTCAGATGACATGCTAAAGGAATTATAGCCAAGGTTGTCGCCTATGAGGGAAATACAACACACCATTGAATTGATACTCAAAGCAAGCTTGCTAAATTTGTTGCATGATTAGATGGACCTGAAGGAGAGTGACGTGTTGTAGCAAATTATAAAAGATTTTTTGTAAAAAAAAGGTTTATTCGAGCAACCATGAATTTGGGTGTAGTACCGGCACTACTCACTCTAAAAAATGATAAGTTAAGGCATACGTGTGTGGATAGTCACACTATCAACAAAATAATGATACATTATCATTTTCCTATCCCTCAAAAAAAGGATATGCTAGATTGTTTATCTAGTGCATGCATTTATTCTAAAATAGATTTATAGAGTGGATATTATCAAATTCTTATAAACCCTAGATATGTGTGTATAACAACATTTAAGACGAAGGAAGGGCTTTACAAGTAGCAACTGATGCCATTTGGGTTACTAAATGTGCCCAGCATTCCTATGAGATTAATGAGCAAGGTACTAAAGATTTTCATTAGGAAATTAGTTGTGATTTACTATGATGACATTTTTGTGTATAGTGCCAGTGCAAAAAATCATTTAGGGCATCTATGCTGTGTGCTTGGGACCTTGCACAAGCGCAAGTTATATATCAATTTGAAAAACGTACACGTTCATGTTGATAGGTTTGGTTTTCTTAGGATATGTCATCAATGTAGGAGAAATCTTAATGGATAAGAGTAAGATTGAAGTGATCAAGGAGCATCCAATACCTAAAAATATTTCGGAGATATGTAGTTTTCATGGTTTGGCTACGTTTTATCATTGATTTATTCGGAATTTCAATGCTATCGTAGCCCCACAATGGATTGTGTGAAAAAGGAAAATTTAGTTAAGGGTCAAAGCAAGAAAGGAGTTTCATGAAACTTAAGGAGAAGTTGACAACCACACCATGTTTAGCCCTCCCAAATTTTAAGAAACTATTTGAAGTGAAGTGTGTTGCATGTGGCCTAAGGATTGATGCCGTGTTACCACAAAAAATAATGAATTCACATTTTTCAATGAGAAGTTGAATAACTATGAAAAAAGTGGTCTATGTAAAAACAAGAGTTTTACTCAATGGTGTTGGTGTCAAGGCACTGAAAGCACTACTTAGTAACCAATCAATTTGTGCTTTCCCCCAGTCACAAGGTGCTAACATACATTAACAACCAAAAGGAGATTTTTAAGATGCATGCAAGATGGATTGTATATATGCAACAATTCCCTATTATTTTAAAGCAAGAGGAAAGCAAACTAAAGTGGTGTGTAACACTGTTGGTGATAGATTGTGTAAAATGGTAATAGATTTTGTATTGCACATGTATCACTACAGAAAAAATTAATTAAAAACATCCATGGTAGAGGATTGAGTAGTCATTTGAGGATGGAAAAGTTGATTAGGAGCTTGGATAACTAATATTATGGGCACACTTTAAGGAGTGATATGTGCAAATATGTCCATAAGTGCTAGTATTAGAAGGACAAGCATAGAATACAGTGTTATACACACCGCTACTAATTCTAGAGAATATTTGAGAGAATTTGTCAACAGATTTTGTATTGAGATTGTCGAAGATGCAGCGTGGAGTTGGTTCGATTTTTGTGGTGGTAGACAAGTTGTTCAAAATGGTCCATTTTATTCCTTGTAGAAGAACTTCAGACATTTTGCACGTGCGAGATTATTTTTTAAGGATATAGTGTGCTTACATGAAATGTCAAAATCCATTATATCAAATTGCAACACCAAATTCAACTAAAATAGAATCGCATGTGACAGTCACATGACCAAAATTTAGTCTCGTGATGCATATCATATCATCACAAAAGCCTTGACCATTCTTCATACAAAACACCACCTAAATAAAGTAGTTCAAACATAATAAACCCTAAACCCTGAACTGCCGTCAAAATTTACCTCCAAACATAAGCACAGAAATCGTAATAACTTAACAGTAGTATTAATAATGGATTTGTTTATCCTATCTATTGCTATTAGTTCAAAAGTTCCTAACAATCAACATTTTGTGAGTATAATTCAGTCAGTTGTACCAGAGATGGTTCCAAGGTCACCTCACATTGAGATATCATTCATCCAAAGAAAACAAATTTACATAAACAACATGCATGAAATGACTATATAATTATCGCTTTCATAGTCATATTAGGCCTCAGGCAAACTAGCAGCTAAGCAGCCAATATATAGTCAGTCAGCCAAGCTGAATGACATCGCCAGCATCTGTATACTTGATTCATGCTATGATGGACCCACCACTTTCTATGTCTTTCTTTAAACGAGAAACAAACTCCAAAGCCTCAACCATCATTTTTCAACAATTTGTCGTAGGTGGGTGATAATGTCCTCTGCAACAATTTCAGGGGAAAACCTTTTCATCATGTCACGTCTAGCTTCCGTTCCTTTCGTTATAGCTTCATCAGGATTGCTCATTACATGTCTCATCTGAAGTCGCAGCTGATCAACAGAAGGTTCCGCCCACATATGCCCCTTAAACGGACCTTCTTTCACTTCACTCATGCCCTCAAATGGCAATGGGTAGCCATTCTCATCCGTCAAATACTCAGTTGGCCCTGACCAGTTGGTGGTGATCACCGGTAGCATCATTGCCATCGCCTCCACAATAGGCCGGCCCCAACCCTCCCCTCTAGACGGCAGTACAAACGCATCAGCTGCTTTATACAACCTTGGCAGAGCAACCTGAGCTATGTGGCCATCAATCACATAAATTGGAGCCCAACCATTAGGAGGCCTCTCTAAATCAGAGTCTTCCACATACTCAACAATCTTGTTAGCAAAATCGTTGTCCGAGTGATACGCATTTGTTAATAAATACAATACAACATCATCAACCCCAGAAAATTCCTTCAAATAAGACCTCAACAACACATCCCACCCCTTTCTGTACTCCCATTTGAATACACTCAAGAAAATGAACCGATTTTTCAGATTCAATCTATCCGATCCCAATGCTAGACTTCCTATTGAGCCCATGTCCAACGGCTCCACCTTATATGGATCAAAGAACCCGAAATCA
Source organism: Avicennia marina (assembly GCA_019155195.1). Lineage (NCBI taxonomy): Eukaryota > Viridiplantae > Streptophyta > Magnoliopsida > Lamiales > Acanthaceae > Avicennia > Avicennia marina. The sequence goes on from CM032773.1 coordinate 3,755,598, forward strand.
ACAGGCTGAACAATCTTCCTAAGCTTCATGGGATCAACCCCACTTTGCCTAAATGCGTTTATATGGAAATCAGTAGGAACCCAAATGTGATCCATTCTATTACACCTCCTCACATGTTCCACATTAACTCTGTCAGTCTCAAACATAGTCCTTCCAATGACAACCTTAAACCGACCATAACCAATTGAGGGGCAAGGAAGGGTTTGAAACAGAGGGGGATACCAAGCCCCTGGTTCACTGTGACAAACCACAATAGTCTGATCCAATCTACACTCAGTTTGGTGAAGCTCAATAGCCAAGCTTCTCATTTCCAAAGGCAAGCCCTCCCAGAACTCCACATTTTCTTGATCACCATGCTGCTCAATGCTCAATTTAAAGAATGGATTCTTCTGCTTCCTAATGTAACTGTTTAGCGCTAAGATGTAAGACCAAGCTTCTGAGCTATACCCACCACCTGAGAGAAAAGGGGCCATCCACAGGACACAGTAAGGGGTTTCAGTGATTTCCTTCTGTTTAACCACCGGAGTAACACGTAGAAATTTCAAGAATTCCCGATAAAGATTGGGGTAGGGAAAAATGGACTCTTTAAGAAGGTAAATTCTTCTGAAGTAACTCGTTTTGGCTATTATGCTGATTGAGAGGGCTAAGAAGAGTATCAAGATTGAGAAAACATAAATGGGTTTTACCGAAAAAGACGGAAATTGAATTCTAGTGGGGCGTGGGATTTCGGATTCTTGATTTTCATCTGTATCCATCGTTGGAGACTAACAAGAAATGCTTAAGGTTATATACAGCAAGAATTACATAAGAATCGTCATCTACAGAAGAAGGAGAAGAAGAAATCTGAGATGACCTCAAATTTCTTCGCCGGGCAGAGAGGAGGAAAATTCCCAATTCTTCTCAATCTTCGGGATCCCCTTCCGAGCACGCCCTGCCCTAGTTTGCAACTATTACGCTATTTTGCCCCGTAACATTGTCTTTATTAGGTTTTCGCCTCACAAGGTAAAATTGCAATTTACACCCCCTTGACTATTTTACCAAAAGTAATTTGGAAGTATTTAAACAATTGAATCAAACAGAACGCTCTAATGTTTGGGGGAGGGGTTTTGTTGAAAATTGTGTTTGCAATAGTTGTGTTGACTGTGGAGAAAAATGGTATGTATGAAAAAAAAAAATTGATAGAAAAAATAATACGATTTATTTAAATATATATACACACACATATACATGATAATAATTAGATAATATAGTATTATATAAGAATAATAATTAAATTTTATGATATGAATAAAAATAAATGTAAGTATGCATATGATGTGTGTGTGTATTGATTTAATAATAAAGAAATGAAATGATTAAAAAATAATTAATTAATTAAATATACAAAGAGGAAAAAATTGAATTTGAATTTGAATAAAAATTTTATTAGATAATATGTTTGGTAGTGTGAAATTTTACATGACATTTTAGAATTAAAAATAAGCTTCCAAACATAGTGATTAGTTATCTTGAATTGATTTTGAACATTCGAAAATATGTATTCCCATTCAAATTTATTTTCGCAAATGAATGTGTACATTCAAATTTATGTAAACGCATGTTCAAATTTTTTTATTTTTATTGGATGTAAATGACATGGGTGTGGGGTATGTTTTAAAAAAAAAAAATTAAAATTGTTCTAATCAATAGTATCCAAAATGACGTGAAGGGTTCTTGAAAGAGTAGTTGTAGTGGGGTGAAAAATCGACAAACTATAGGAATAATGTAAAAATAGGAGAAAGAAAATGAGATAAAAAAAAATTAATTATTTTATTAAATATTATGTTCAGAAATATAGATTTTAATGGTAGAAAATATATGTAAATTTGTGCCCAAACATGGCCAATGTTTTCTTATTGTGTTACTAGTGAATGTTGCACATTATATGCATGTCTAAAATTATTAACAATAGCATAGATAGGGGAAAAAATGAAAAATAGAAGATATGGAAAAGAAGCCAAACGCAAAGATAAAGAAAAATAAAATAATAAAATACATTAAAAAATAAAATACAAAAATTAAAAATTAAATAAGAATAGATTAGTAATCTAATACTTAATGACCAAAAAGACAACTCTTAATCTTAATATACAACTTTAAGTTGATTCACACTTGATACCATGTTATAAAATTTAAAATATAATGTGTCACAAGTACATAAAAAGAAATTATTATATTAATATTTCAAAACATATTTTTCTATATTTAGTGTAATTATATTGCTTTTGTATTTTATTTGCAATTAATCACATAACAAATCACATATTTTAGGTAAGTTTTAATGACAACAAAATACAAATAATTATATATTAATAATAAAAAATTATCAAAAATTTAAAATGAATTATAAAATGAGAGGAGAAAAGTTTAACAAAAAATCCAATAAGAAGAAATAAAATAAGTCTTATTTAATTGAGAATAATGGACAAAAAAAGAAAATATAGAAAATGGAACAAAAATGATAGAAAAAAACAAGATCTCTGTATCTTAAGCTTTTTAAATATGAACATCATATGGCAATAATTTTTGGAGATAGCTTAATCCATAACTAGTGAGTAGAGGCACAATGATGCAAGTGCATATTATATAAATTTATTAAAAATATTTTTTAAATATAAATATAAATTTTATGTCATTTTAAAAATAAGAGATAGAAGAAACACAAAGAACATAATACAAAATAAATTAAATTTGAAAGAGGATACCCTGAAAAAAAAAAAACAAGTTAAAATTAGGAGAAGATAATGAAACAAATGAAAATTGAGTAGGGAAATGTAAAACTAAAATATGTGAAGAACTAAGGATATTATAGTTATTTAATATTGTGTAACAAAAAAGTGGCCTTATTTTTAACAAATAGTATAGAATTATAGATATAGATCTAGTATAGGAAATTCACAATGGATTGAACCATCAAATCAATTATAACATAATTGTGCTAAAAATTTGTATTGATTATTCAAGTACTACTAAATATACACATGCTTTTGTACACGATGTTTACAGCATTTCCCCTCTTTGAAAAAAAAAATATTAATCTACGTGGACAAAGTTGTAAAAATTGTGAATATGTGTGTATATATATATATATATTGAATAAAATTTAAATAAACATAACTTACACTAAGTGAGAAGTAATTAGTACAAAATTAATATTTTATACTTGATAAAATTTTTAATAATAGTTCCATTATCGAATCAGTGCGTTAAGAAAACTTTGTATATGGAAATTATAGTTTCAATTAGGTTATGATAATACACTAGTATATGTTTTTTTTTTATTTTTATTATTATTTTTTACGTTTTGCCTCGGAGGCCTTCATGTTTTAAATTCTTTAACTACAGCTTTCAGTGGTAAGACCAACATTTCTTTAGCTATTTTAATTTCTTACAATTATGTTTTTCTTTTTCTTCATCTTTTTTACATGTAATATGTTTTCTTAGGGTGTTTCGGGCACTTCAAATTTCCAAACTATCAAAAGAGAATTCGATTGAAAGATTTCAGATTCACATTTTAGTTCTTCAGTCATATCTATACGATATAGAATGGAAGAGCCCTTTAGAGAAATTTAAAAATAAAATTACAAAATTAACTTTATTTGTTAAAATTTACAATATTCTTCAGTCATATCTGTACTTTCATTTTAAATTTTTTATTTATATAGCATAATTATTTTTAAAAATTTGAGTAATGTATTTACTTTCTCTTGATCGTCTTGATGAAGAGGATATTACTTTCTTATCTTGATGCTGAGGATATTGTTTTGTGACTTTTAAGAATTGTTTAATAAGTTAAATAAAAGTTGATAAAAATTTAAATTTTAAATTTTCATATCATGAGTTTTATTTATGAATTAATTTTTAGCAATATCTCTTAATTAAGTAAAAATAATCATTGAGAAAATTTTCAAATAAATTATAATTTTATAATTAAATTTTGATTGACAAGAATACAATTTGATCATATGTTTTGTCATAAAACCAATGAGTAAAGTTAAAAATAAATAAATGAAGAAAATTTTAGTTAAATTTTGACTTATACCGAAAAAAAAAAAAAGAGAAAAATACATTTTTATTTATTATTAAAATAATTGTTTATAAGCTAGAAATATAAAATATTTTTAAAATTGAATATCTCTTACATTTTCATGTACATTTATGTTTACAAAATTTACCTTATGAATATAATGATCAAATTATGATAATTGGTTAAAATAAATTCATATCTATCTAATTTTTTTTCTTTTAATTCTAACTTTAATATTGCACTATTACGTACACACTTTGTTATATTTTTTAAAAATAAAAAACCTTTTATAATCATCATATAAGAGTATATAGCTTTCTTTTTCAAAATTGTAATCACTATCTAATAACTTAAAATGTTCTAATAATTGCTATATATGAAATTGAGCACAATTTTATTCACCCTTTTTAGGTGTGATTTCTATTTTATGTATGACCATACCTAAAAGCCTATTGGTTAAAATAAATTATCCAAATTATTACAAAGTAAAACAATGAATGAGAAAATTAGGATTTTCTTACGATATCGTTCTTTCTCTCATTTATATTGGAACACTTTGATTGATTAGATAATGATTATCATCTAAAAATAAAAAATAAAAAAAGCATTTTCTTTCTTATTACCATCTCAAAAAAAAAGCATTTTCATTCTTACACATAGTATGTTTGACCCAATTAAATTGGATTTTATCATTTTTATATTGGCAATTCAATGTAGATTAATATATACACTGCATATATAGATGCTTCTCTTCCTACCATTTTTTAGGTAAAAATAATTGACCATGTTATGTGATTGTGTAGTATTCAAGACATTAGTTGATATTCAAAACATCCGATTCTAGAATACAAAGAGATTGTTAAATCAAAATAATTTTGTTTAAAGTTTTATGTAATATTTTAGTGATATGTATCAAACTAAAACAATTTTTTCTTATTGTTAAATATATTGACCATTTAATCCAATATGCATTTGTGCTTATTGCTTGTTCTATTTTAAGATAACATAATGATAATCTAGACAATAATAAAAATTAAAAATGTATAAAATACATTTTATATTAAGATAAAATTAATTGACTTTTATAAGCTATTTTACATAAGGATCAAAATTGGTTTTTTTAACTCTTAATAGAAAATTATCTTTAAATTATCTTAATGTAGCATTCATTTTCACTTTTTTCTTTCAATTTTATTTCTTAATATTAAAATAATTTATGATGAACTATGAAGTTCTACAATTTAATTTTTATACTGAATATCTATTGCTTTGCATAGATTTTAAATAAAATCATTTACACTCATATTAATTAGATTGCATTTTAACTTATCATTTCACTAACTTTTTGTGTATAAACATTTAATTTTTTTAATATAATTTTTGTCTATACATTACTGAGTTTGATTTCATTGTTATCACATATTTATTGTGTCTATGACTTACATTTTCATAATGAATATGTTACTTATTGTAATTCATGATTTTTATATTAAAATTTATTAATACAAAAGTATTTGTTCGAGGTAATTTGGATTTGACAAAGTTTTTAGCATTTTAGTTGAAGGATTTCTTATTGAATGACATTCATTTACTATTATTTGATATCAGGTATTTATTTATATTTTTTCAATTCATTAGTTTGCTATATATTTGTTATTCATTATGCTTACAAAGTCAATTCGGAATTATAATAAAGTTTACCATCATTTTTTCCATTTATATACTTACGGTGCATCATATATAATTCTTTATATTTATTTATTATTTTTTAAATTTTGTTTTATTTTGTAACATCTTTTATTCCATTATTAAGAACATCTTTTGTATTTTACTATTTTTTTTATTTATAATATGTTAAAATTAATTACTTATATTTTTTTTGCTAATTAAAATTTTATTTAACTATTTTAAAATTTCTCTTTTTCAAACGATTGCCTTTTTATCAGTGTGTAATTTTTCTCGTATAAGAAATTCATATTTTATATTTTAATAATATTATATTCACATAAATGTAGGAATAATTTTTTAGTCTAATAGTCTATTTTTATCTTTGCAATCACATGTGAATATACTTGTCATTGCCATCCTATTTTTATGGTATTATATTACAAATAACAAACTTTAAAATAAAGTAATAATTTATAATCAATTTCAAAATACTTGCAAAATGGATAGTCATAAACTCATTTGTTTTAATTGTTTCATAACATATTGCTTTTCATAAGAATATCAAAGTTTTTATCTATAATTTAATTATTTATTTGAAATTTTAGCACATCATTGACCCATTATTTTTCGTACTATTTGTTTTATATAGGATTGTAAAATAATAATTAACTATGAAATAAAAATAATAATATTCAAAGCCATTTCTTGTAATTAATTAAATCAATGGTTAAAATTTGATTCATTTTAGATATTTTGCAATATATTGTTATAAGAGTAGTGTTCTTTATAAAATAAATTTATTGTTTTATTTAAAATTTTAACTCATCATGTAGTTAATAAAATTGATGGTCAAATATTCAATCTTTTAAATATTTTGTAACTTATATAAAATTTATTTATTTCTTCAAAGCTGTAGGTCATTATTATCACTTCATTTATGTTGTTATTTTGCTTCTTCTTTCATATTTTAATTTAATTAATTATTATATTTATAAATTTCAACACATTAATTTATTCTGTGTTTATTAAGCAATATAGCCACGAAATCAATATCTCCCAATGAATTTATTATTATGTTTTCAAAAATATAATTATAAAATAATTACATATTTAATAAAATTGATAGTCATAAATTTATCTATTTTAAATTTTTGATAACATAGTATTTACTCATAAAAATATTGAGTTTTTATAAATGTAATTTATTTATTTAAAATTTTATCGCATTGTTATAACTCTATTTTTCTTGCTTTTTGTTCTCTATAATAATTATTAAATATAATTAACTATTAAATAAATACTAATATAAAAACAAATTCTTATATGAAATTTATTATTTATTTAAATTGCAATGCATTATTACAACTATTTGTTTTATCATTCATAAATTAATTAACTTATTTGATGTCTATATCAATGAATTTTCGACTTTGTTATTTTCTATTTATTATGTGATATAGTTATGAAGTCAACATTCTCTAATGAATTCATTATTATTTAAAAATATAATTATGTAATTAATTTTAATTATTTCTTATGAATTTATGTTCGCAACTGGTTTAAACAGATTATAATTTATATATTTTTAAATTTTACTTAATTTATAAATATTTCAAAATTTTATTATTTTCTTACTATTTAAATATTTCTATTTTTAAAAAAATTTACAGATAACTACATAAGTAGTTTAGATATAAAAGAACCCTATTAATCTTCTACTACTAAAAATATATTTTTTAATTAGAATTTAATTTTTACCTAGACAACCTTATTTATTATAATAAATATAAACATTTAATTAAGGATATATATGTCCTCTCACAATTAGCAAAAACATTCACTGTTTTTTTATATTGTACACATACATACATACATACATAAATAAATAAATATATATATATATATATAAAGGAAACAAGAAAAAAAAAAAATGAGAGGCTACTGCTCCTCCAAGAAAACTGTGGTAAAGGTGAAAAAGCAATCAAACAAATATAAAATAAAAATAAAAAAATTGAACGAGATTAAAAGATGAAAAATGACTGCAATTGGATCCATTACTTTGTGGCAAAACTGTTCTTTAGGTGTATCATATCAAGCAATATAGATACAGACACAGTCATGATGCATGCACTCCTCTTTTCACTTAATATTCAAGAATCTCCTCGTTTTCATTTTCATTATGCAGTCCTAAATGGGGTATTAAATTGGAATTACTAAAAATCACACGCTGTCATTTACTCGTATGTAAAATTGTTTTAAATTAAAATTTTGTTACATAATAAATACCACATATAAAATGTAGTGCTGGAGGGAGAGATGGTGAGCAGAGCATCAACAAAATTTTATCCATGGAGAACTGCTCAGTTTATGAACCCCACTTTTTCCTCACTTTTCCATTTCATTGTATTTCAAGAAAAGTGGGTAGAGCTTCTCGTGTTCTTGTTAGAAAAGCAAGTTTGGGGAATTGGGTCTCTAGGGATGATATTTCTAAATGTATTCAATCATTGTTGCTTGCTGGTGTAATTTAAATAATAATAATAATAAAATCTCATCTCAATCTAAGCAATATTTTTAAAATCAAACTCACGGATCCGATCGATTAACATGTCTCGAAACTATAATTGACCAAATACATATACACATAAAAAATATATGTATATATATTCTTCACTATTATACATGCAATGTCCACATAAATGCATTTATATTTTTAAAAACAAACCTTTAAATAAAAGTTTTGAAGTATTAATTTCGTAGACTCAAATAAAAATTTGTTTGGATCATTAATTTATGCAAAGTATCAAATAAATGCATCTACTATTTGGTAGAAATTTAAAAGATTTAAACACTGCAATTAAAAAATAATAATTATTCATAATAAACAATAAGAACCTGTTTTACTGTTACTTATTTATAGTTTATTGCAACAACCATTATAACCCAAATTGTACATTTCTGATCCTTTTCTGTTCATCTTTGTAAATAAAAGCATCTCAATGGACCTTGGAGGGCCACTGGTTTTACCAAGTTCTGCCTGTTCATGTCAATTTTTTGCAGTGGTTCTTCATATGCACCAAGCAAGACCAGAGACTTGGTTGATTGCCCATCAAACTGGTTAAACCAATTTTATTTTGAAAGCATTGAACCTATGAGCTCTAATAGAGTCTCTTCAAAATAGTTATAATAAAAAATAGTAATATATCAAACTTTCCAATTTAAGAGAATTTTAAGGTCCATAAATATGTTGAGAAACAATTCTAACTGCTTCCGGCAAAGTGGATATTTATTAAGGCAATCAGCCATAACATTAAATACAGAGATTAAAAGATGGCCATTCACAACTGAATGTTTGATTGAAACACATCAAAAGAGGCATAAAGTTCGTACTTCAGATCATCGCAGCCTTACCCAACAACTAAGGACGCAATTTCTTATTAGTTCCCATCGGAGCAAGGGATAACTTCTTTCTGCAAGCATTTGGTGGTTTCACATTTTTGACTGAATGCGGCTTACGGTCGCTTCAATTGTTCCATGTGGCTCATCCGTTGGTAAATATACATCATTTTCAAACTGTAAGAATCATCAAAAAAAAGGTGGGGATGCAGCATAAGATATTCCCTCAAGCTTGCAATTAAAACCAATAGTTCAGTGGACTTAAGCTGACAGTCAGGCTTGCTACAAAGAACAATATATGATGTTCAAAACTACGCATTAAACCAAATGCTGTCATTTATTTAGTACTTCGCGGGTGATTGATCGTCCTTGTTCCCATTAGTCATTTAATATAAGATGTTTGGCTTTCAATTTCAAGATGATAACATTTTTGATCCCAAACACTATGTTGACTAAGAGAATGCCTATGAGGTAGACAAACAAGAATATGCTGTCAGTACAAGAACTCTTATGGGCTCTTTCCCTGATAGAGGTCTGCTAATTCCCAATGGCACCTTGAATCACCTTTGCTATATATATCAATTGATACTAAAACTTGGTGTTATTAATTAACAGGTAATAGTTCACGTGAGTAAATAGGGAAGAAAAAGTAACTACTGACGTGTCAAATAACAGAGCACTTGAACATAAGTTTTGTATGGCTCTCCGAAAAAATTAGAAAAGTATGGATTCCAACACATGGCCCATTTGGGCGTTTTCTTTAAGCTTCTTTGTTGTTTTATGTATCATGTTGACAGTTAGGAGGAAAGATACCTTCACAATTACAGGATTATCTTTGCTTGATAAGTTGACAGGCAAAAAGTGAATATTTGGCATATTCAATTTAATGGCCGATACGTCAGGAACCCTGAAGAGCAATTAGCAAAGAATCAATAAATTGTAACCACGTACGTGTTTCTAGATCGGAAATCAGAATAACGAATACTATCATAGAAACCCCGTGTAAGTGCAGGATTAGGATGCAGGGAAGGATAACAGCATAGGTGGTATGTCTGATAGAGAGAAATAACAGGTACCTGGAAAGCACGGCAGTCGCCATGAGATAGAGGGTACTTTGAACAGATGGACTGTATACTCCTCCTTTTGCCGGACCATAGAAAGTGTTGATTAAAGCCTTTTTCACATCCATATATTTCTCCATGAAGTACGACTGTTTGCCAGGGATACTTGCAAGAGTCTCAAAAGGATACCTATATCAAAAACTAATCTTATTTGATAACCTGAACCTGATAACATCTTGCAACTTCAAGAGGCAGTAATCTGATCATCATCTTAGGAAAGAGAATATGAGTTATATTCCGCATAAATTCCTCAATTTTGATTCCCATAATCACCATATTCTTGATTGAAATGAAACAAACATATAGAAGTTACCTCCAACAAGCGCTGATCTCTGTTGCTAGCATCCTCTCTCGTGCATCAGGCAATATTGTGTACTTGTCCCTGACGAATCTTTCAAAACCAGACTGTCAAAATATAAACACTATTGTAAGATATCTAAGTGCAGGAAAGAGTTGTCACTTGCTTACCATAAGAATCATGACATATTGCTAGCTTTTACAAAAAAAAATGGGGGTTGTGATGTTGAAAGGAAGTAACATAAATTTTTTATGCACACAGCATCAGAAACAATTTTTCTTTCATTATCTAAGAAACCAAGCATGTTTTTTGTTCTTTAAAATAACAAAATATTAGCAATTCATTAACTTATAATCTCTGTTCAAGCAAATACAAGCCAAAACTTTCAATACTTTTCTTTCTAGGAAGGAGGCAGAGAATATAAGAGCTAAACGATCTCAAAAATCTGCATGATAACTTAAGAGAGCTTATCATAAAATTCACAAATAAATGGAAATAAAACAACTTTCAGATGTATGAAGCTCCCAAAAACTGCAAATAAAAAGTAAGCATGATGTATCTTCATTGAAATCAATTACAAAAGAGGGCAATGACGATGTTAAGCAGTCACAAAAGTTGCATCATGTAATTTGCGATTTTATGGGAAATAAGACACCAAGGTGACCCAAGATTTCATAAATCAGCTTTTAGCCCCGCCCCTATGATTTTTGTTCAAGTCTGGTCTATATACCACATTTGGCAGGGTGCTCTGAACAATAGCATGAATCAAGTTAATTAAATAATATCACTTAAAGTTGCTATCTAATTCTTCCAGTGCCTTGGCAACATATAGCAGTACATACAAGTTGAAATGGTGCCAATCCTGACAATGGAAGAAAAGAAATGTTAGGCCATCCAAAGAATTAATGAGTGCAAGAATTATACAAAATTGTTCAAAAACAGAATGGTGGAAAAAATAACAGTCCTATGAGTGGGAGTTGTGAAGCAGTACAAGTCCGAGGGTGCAAAAAAAAAATATTCAAGTGCGTGCTAATGCATGCCATAAAGCTTGAAGTCTTCTAGCATGACATTAAGTGAAGATTCAAACAGGCTACACACTTACTACAGTGAAGAATTCACTTGTCCAACAAACAAAACATGAAATGCAGCTCAAGAAAATCGATGTTCAAATTGAATTGATCGAAGTAAAAGATTATAATTCAGCATTAACTAACTTGGGTTGTCTTCAGCACTGCCAATCCTTCAATACCAGAAAAAACCTGCAGCCCACCAGATTTTTTTACTACTACTTCAGTTGTGTGCTTCTCAGATCCAAGCTTGAAACCTTGAAATAATAAGAGACAAAAACTCATTACAAGAAATCACACAATTACCTATTCCCCGTTCCCCAAAATGAAGACCAAAAAATTAATTTCCAAAACCACATTGAAGACTATCATTCCAGAGCAGCAGTTTAGAACCATGATTATAAACTTCAATCACCCAGTACTTGAGCAAAATTAATGGTTATAACAAGCCAACTAACAGACCCAGTGTGATTATTTGGAAATGTATATAATAGGTTGAGCAGTTTCATTTGGCCCATCAGTTAGGAAGTATGCAGAAATACATAAGGCATTACATCGACTTACCATGTTCATGTGCCTGGCCATCTATATAAATCCGCTCCCATGGCTTCTCAACTATATTGATTGTTGCAGCAGTGACCTAAACAAGATACAAGAACAAAGTTCAGCTATCCTATTAATGCCATGGCCCTGAGAAATGTAAATGGAAATTCTGCTTATTCTTTTGATATTCAAGTCATATGAATGGAACTTATATAGCACGATATTAACCAGCAACAGTCCAACAAAATTCTTCCAAAGGATTAAACGAAGCTGTTATGACTTCAAATTATACATTGGAGATTCAGAGATAGGAAATAAATGGATCACTCAAACAGTTCACATCGTCAAGTATCAATATCTTAGAAGTTTACTAATAATGATGATCACATAAATGTAATCAGTAAAGAAAAGGAGGAACAAGAGAAGCAGAGGAGCTTCAGATATTAGGCCACGTCTATCATCAAAGACATTTGTATTTGTCGCAGTTTCTTTCCCTCGTAGACAGAGTTACTTGGTAACTATGAAATCATTCAGACATGAAAGGACCATTTAAAATATTTCAGATGTATTTTTAGCTTTAAAGAAGTCCCTTTATTGGTACTCCATCGTAAAATCCAAAATTAAGCTTAATTAAACTTCAATCTCATGCTCATAAACTTCTTAAACCAGTACCTGTGGATAAAAAGATGTAAAGTGCTTGCCAAGAACAACGGCAAAATCCTCCACCGAAAGTGGCAGCTTACATTCTTTAGCTTTCGCATATACCTGCATGCAACACAATCATAGTCAAACAACCATATACATGATTCCACTGGAGTTAGGCCAACGATAGACAAGAAACTATCATTATGAAAGATGAAATTGTACACCCCACAAGCCAGTATTTCAAGCACAGCAGAAAATTATAATACTCCTCCATTACTTGACCACATGTGAACCAAGTTAACAAATCCAGTTAAAGGTTGAGATCCTCTTGGTCTGATTTTCTTTACTTGTTTACTTTTTCCAATTTGCAAATACATATAGAGATTGGAGTTTCCGGAAGAAAAATAAAATGATTTTTCTAATGACAAATCAAAATTTATTTGGATTTCTTTAATTATCCTAGATATCGAAGATTGTTTGATCAAATAACCTTGCAGCCCTTAATATGCTAGGACATGAATAAGCAGACATGGAGAAATGCCAGCATATATACATATATATATATATATATATATATACAAAACAGAATTTCAAATACCGTGCAGCATATAAAATGTTTTTCATGTGAATATCAAAAATTCATAGTAGATTAAAAAGCTAATGAAAAATCAGGGCAAAAAGCATTCAACGAACACATCTAAACCAAGAAATCACAATACCATACTCGTTTCATGACTACACTCACAAACAACCAAACTTTCTGACAAGATGATGAGATAACATCAAAAAAGTTGTCAAACAAGTAACTTCAAAATCAGACATTCTTTACGGGCGGATTTGATTTCATAAACTTCTTGAACATAAGACAATCTCTAACATAAAGTAGAATCAAGTCCACAATATCAAAATCAGAACAGAAACACATCAACAATTTCAATCCTCAGCCATGAATCTCAGAACTTCCAACCCCAGACAGCTTAAAAACCAATCGATAAGAATCAAACCCCAGAAATCCTTTTACCGTATTTTTCATGGTATCGGTGGCGACGACGTCGGAATTGTCTCCATGTGTGTACGCGAGGCGACAATCGGAGAGAAGGCTGATGCTGACATTCCATTCAACGAAATGATGGCGTCCGTTTGGTTCTTTCCAAACTCTGCCTACTCTAACCCTCGCTTTGCCGTGCTTCCCCTCCAGTCTCAGTCCATCCATAGTCATTTTCTCAAATATTTCTTGCTGGAATTGCGATCAATATGGTGTGGGCGGGGAATGTGATGAACCTGTAAGCTTGGGCGGCTTTCAACCCGTCCCCATGCCTGCTTTTAAAGGCCTGACCCTGGTTGGGCTTCGTTTGGATGCATGTTTTTTGACGGGACCAAAGTCATAAACTTAATGTATTTATTAAGAACGACAGTGGGCAGCAATAACGTAAAAGTCAATAACAAAATAAAAAATTAAAAGTTATTTTAATCGATAGTACATCAAAGAATATTATCTACTTTGACCAGAAAAAAAAAAATACTTGAGATATAAATATTACCTTAATTTTTATTTATATTTTTTCAATTCTATATGTTCAAAATACACACTACTCTGCACTACAACTTTATTTTTAAACCGTTCTATAAAAATTTACTCTAAAATATATATTATACACACGGCCGAATGTGAATGTCAAATATTTAGATTTTAATTGTTATTTTTTATATTTTTAATTTAATAAATTTAAATTATTGTTTATACATATATACAAACTTATGGGTTTATATATTGATATCTATATCTATACTATATTATTAAATTAATATAACTTTTTTGTTATATAATATAAAATTACAAAATTATCTTTACTCTAAATTTTTTCAGTATATCATTTTTTTTCTATCACTTCTTTTAATTTACTGTTTCAATTTATATTTTTTTTCAAAAATTTTCACTTTTCAAATTCGTTTGATCTTTCTTTGTTTGTTATTATAAATATCCTTATACTTTAATTTTTAAATAATTTTATTTATATTATTTAAAATATAATTTCATAATTTATAAACTAACTTGCACGGATATAAGATGTGCGACTTTTACCTTCATATCTAATGTTATCATTGTTTTACATAAGCATATCATTGCACAATTATTACATAATAGTAGTGACACAAGATACACTTAATACATATGCATAATTATATAAATAATTTAATGATATTTTCAAATACAAATGCTTTATTATTTGTAAAATAAAATAACAAAGACAAGATTCGAAATTAAGAGAGAACATTTAAAAATATAAATGATTAAAATTAAGAAAAATGACTAATGTATATTCATATAGAAAACAGTGGAACTAAACATACATATATATTAAAAAAAAAAAAAAGTAACGCATTATAGAAATTATACATTTAGTTAAAAAAAAAATGATAAGTCTCTTTCTTAATAAGTGGCATAGATTCTATATAATCATGCAACCAAATTTTGACTAGAAATATTCAACAAATACATTAGTTCAAGTCTTCCAAAACACTCACAAATAAGATATATATTTTTCTTTGTTTCTACCTTATTTGATCCTATCTACCGAGGAAAAATCAAACATATAACATCCTTTAATTTTGTTGTGGACTGATGAAAGCCAAAAATATTAAATATCAATGTGACGACGTTTCGATCTCTGGGTAACATCTGAATGTCTGAAGCGACGATTTGTCCTTTCCAAAGTAATAAAATTCATACAAATACAACCGAATACGGTCGCCGACGCTAATACTAAAATGCGATGCCACGTAGGAACACACGTGGAGTTTAGCGACTAATCCACTAATTTGCGCGTTTTCTGTTGGCGACAAAACCACTGTGCTGGAATTTACTGCTGTGATCTCTGTAGAACTGGATAAGGTCAGGACCGTACAGCAACGCACGCGATAAGAGTCATATCATATGGGCCAAGTGGCTTCGTGTCCAAAGTTTTATTAATAAAATATTTTGATAACCAACTTCAACTTCCACTTTACATTGTTTAATATATTATTTTAAAAAAATTACAAAATTTTTATATATATTTACTTAATTAATTATTTTATAATCATTACATATAAATCAATACATACGTGTGTATATACGTTTACTTTCATTTTACTCTAAAATTAAATTATTATTTTTATATAACAACACATCATTAAATTATTATATATTTTATATTTATATTAAAATAAATTATACTATTCATCTAATTAAAATATTTTTTTAAAATATATTACTCATTTCAATACTATTTTTATTAATTAAAATACTTAACAAAAACTCATCTCCTAGGTTTAAATTCACTTGATGTGTGAAGGAAAAAGCCATGTATTTTGGCAGGTGTGAATATCTCAACGTAATATGAAAAATTTTCAGTAACATAATATTCAAAAATTTATTATTTAAAAAATAAATAAACTGGACGGTTGGTTTCTTTTGTAAATACTTGTTTTATAAATTATATATTCTTTTGCTATTGTAAAATAAAGAATAATGAATATTAATTTATAATTTTTGGGACAAGTCAATAGCAATAGTTCAAAAAAGTTTTCCAACGAAACGTTCTGTTTGCTGTTTATTTTGTCTAAGAATGAAAATATTTTTTAGAGTAATTAGAGAAAGGAAGTCAATATGTGTTTTTATAAAAATAAAATAAATAAATAAACAAGCAATTTAATTGCAGAATTCGAAATTTTTAAATATTATTTTGTTAAAGAATATGACACTGTAAAGCATAATTGAAAGAGATACTAAAGACCTCTGTTCTTTCTTATGTTTGTTTTTTAATTTTTAAATGTATGTTATTAAGTATTTTTATTTTGAAAATTATATACAAGTAAGTGAGAGAATGAAATAAAATTCAAAATGTATAATGATTAAATGTATTTTTTTGAATTAATAAAAGAAAAAAATAAAAATATAATAATTAAATATATATTTTTGAGGTTCAAAACTTGAAATTATATTTTATATTTTTAATTTAATAAATTTAAATTATTGTTTATACATGTATACAAACTTATGGGTTTATATATTTATATCTATATCTATACTATATTATTAAATTAATATGACTTTTTTATTGTATAATATAAAATTACATAATTGTCTTTATTTTAAATTATTTCAATATATCATTTTTTTACTATCACTTCTTTTAATTTACTATTTCAATTTATATTTTTTTTTCAAAATTTTTCACTTTTCAAATTCGCTTGATCTTTCTTTATTTGTTATTATAAATATCCTTCTACTTTAGTTTTTAAATAATTTTATTTATATTATTTAAAATATAATTTCATAATTTACAAACTAATTTGCACGGATATAAGATGTGCAACTTCTACCTTTATATCTAATGTTACAATTGTTTTACATAAACATATATATCACTGCATAATTATTTCACAATAGTAGTAACACAAGATACACTTAATACATATGCATAATTATATAAATAATTTAATGATATTTTCAAATACAAATGCTTTATTATTTGTAAAATAAAATAACAAAGACAAATTTCAAAATTAAGAGAGAATATTTAAAAATATAAATAATTAAAATTAAGAAAAATGACTAATGTATATTCATATAGAAAACAGTGGAACTAAACATACATATATATTTTTTTAAAAAAAAGTAACGCATTATAGAAATTATACATTTAGTTAAAAAAAAATGATAAATCTCTTTCTTAATAAGTGGCATAGATTCTATATAATCATGCAAGCAAATTTTGACTAGAAATATTCAACAAATACATTAGTTCAAGTCTTCCACAACACTCAAAAATAAGATATATATTTTTCTTTGTTTCTACTTTATTTGATCCTATCTACCGAGGAAAAATCAAACATACAACATCCTTTAATTTTGTTGTGGACTGATGAAAGCCAAAAATATTAAATATCAATGTGACGACGTTTCGATCTCAGGGTAACATCTGAATGTCTGAAGCGACGATTATCCCTTCGACAGTGATAAAATTCATACAAATACAACCGAATACGGACGTCGACGCTAATACTAAAATGCGATTCCACGTAGGAAGACACGTGGAGTTTAGCGACTAATCCACTAATTTGCGCGTTTCCTGTTGGCGGCAAAACCACTGTGCTGGAATTTACTGCTGTGATCTGCTGAACTGGATAAGGTCATGACCGTACAGAAACGCCCGCGATAGTCAAGTTTCCTATGCAGGTGCGCCAAGTGGCGTCGTGTCCAAAGTTTTATTAATAAAATATTTTAAAAACCAACTTCAACTCCCACTTTACATTAATATATTATTTAAGAAAAAAAAATTTCAAAATTTTTATATATATTTAACTAATTAACTATTTTATAATCATCGTATATATTTATATATAAATCAATACACATATATATATATATTTACATTTACTCTTTATTTTACTCTAAAAATTAATTATTATTTTTATATATTATTATTTTATTAAATTATTATTATATATTTTATATTTATATTAAAATAAATTATACTATCCATCTAAGTAAAATATTTTTTTTTAAATATATTACACGTTAAAACAATATTCCTGTTAATCACCGTCGTAACAAAAACTCATCTCACAAACGTGGACATCGGGTTTCAATTCACTTGACGCGTGAGGGAAAAAGCCACGTATTTTGGCATGTATGAATATCTCAACATCATAAGAAAAATTTTCAGTAACATAATATTTAAAAATTTATTATTTAAAAAATAAATAAACTGGACGGTTGGTTTCTTTTGTAAATACTTGTTTTATAAATTATATATTCTCTTGCAATTATAAGATAAAGAATAGTGAATATTAATTTATAATTTTTGGGACAAGTCAATAGCAATAGTTCAAAAAAGTTTTCCAACGAAACGTTCTGTTTGCTGTTTATTTTGTCTAAGAATGAAAATATTTTTTAGAGTAA
Source organism: Avicennia marina (assembly GCA_019155195.1). Taxonomy (NCBI): domain Eukaryota; kingdom Viridiplantae; phylum Streptophyta; class Magnoliopsida; order Lamiales; family Acanthaceae; genus Avicennia; species Avicennia marina. The sequence goes on from CM032773.1 coordinate 3,774,346, forward strand.
TTAGAGAAAGGAACTCAGTATGTGTTTTTATAAAAAAATAAATAAATAAACAAACAAGCAATTTAATTGCAGAATTAGAAATTTTTAAATATTATTTTATTAAAGAATATGACACTGTAAAGCATAATTGAAGGAGATGCTAAAGAGCTCTGTTCTTTCTGGTAAGTTTGTTTATTAATTTATAATGTATGTTTTAAAATATTTTTATTTTGAAAATTATATAAAAGCAAGAGATAGAATGAAATAAAATTCAAAATATGTAATAATTAAATGTGTGTTTTTAAATTAAATAAGAAAAGAGATAAAATTTTAAAAAAATAATAATTAAATATATATTTTTAAAGTTCAAAACTTAAAATTAAATGTGTCATCTCATAGAAAGGGAGGAGAGTGTTTTTTAATTTTCTATGAGTCAATATTAATTTTTCTTATTGTCAAAATTTGGAACAATAAAAAGGAAACACGAATACATTATCTAAAGGATAAGACATCTAATTATCGAACGATCCACGGTAAAGTATAAGCAGTTCAATATTTGCAAAGAGGCATTAAAATAAATATTAAATAAATAAAGGGGCATTTCCGACTAAACCCGTGAATATGAGAGAGATTGGAAGTAATTCTCTTATTGTGGTCTATTTCATTAACGTGCGTAAGGGCCACTTCAATGGAGAAGATGGGTAGGATTTTGACTATTATATTATTATATATTTAAAGTACAATTATTCTGTATCACACGAATAAATTATTACAAAATCACCGTTAATAGGATTCGGACCACAAATCTCAATCTTCCAAAAATGCTAAAGTATCAGTTGGGTCTTGTTTGGTTGACAGATTTGCTCATCTTCATAGCTTGTAGAGTATCAATTCCAAGACGTGGATAAAGGGTTTATTCAACTAGATAATGCAAGATGCCAATCATCGTTTAAAAATTACGTAGATGGAGAGCAAATATTAAAGGGTATTTGAATTCATAATTGCAATTGGCAAATAAGAAAAAACTTAAATTCTGACTGATTGTGCAGAGAATCAAGCACATGAGAATCCTTTGAATCAATTTGGTACTAAATTCACTATATATATAAAATCATGATGGAGAGTTACATACTGCCTTTGCCTTTTGTTAGTTGGAAAGTAAGGCTTTGCTTCTTTTGGAGATTCCATACAAATAATTAAATTTAGGCATTGTACTTAGATGAGTAAGTCCATCAACTTTATTTAATCGCCTTAATTAGGCCCACAATTTTATGCAAGCCGTGACATATGCACACACGTACTATGTGTATATAATAATTAAAATATAAATAATTGTGGGTACATAAACCCATGAGTTATTTTGGGCACCTTTGTTAAAGGGTAATGTGTAATGACAAATGTTGAAGGGATAATAGAAAATAATAATAAAATTAGAGTGGGCAGTCCTTATTTATATAAATAAATAAATTGATATAAAAAAATTCATATATTGTTAGTAAATTTAACAAATTTATGGACTTGCTAAGTGTTTAGGAAGACAACGGAAAAGATTGAGTAAGTATTGAGAATTGAAGCAAGCGTACAATGACTCAATACCCAATATTTAAAATTAAAATACTTTTAATATATAGATAAGTGTGTGCAAAAAACATGTAAGTAAAAATTGGAATGAACAATGACCACAATTAAAATAGCACTTGATATATGATCCATATTATATAATTATTAATTAAATGAATTTTTCTTGCAATACTTGCATGGTTGAAAATGATTAATTAATTGTGATGCTAATTGGTTTGAGCTTCATTCGAAAGAGCAAATGCATGCTCTTAGTTATCTTGAACATGAAAATTGATTAGGCAATACATCATGCCTCTTTCCATGAATATGCTCAATTATTACACGAATATGCTGTCATAGAGCTGATAAATCATGCCTCCTATATATGTGTTATGTTAGACCATTTTGCAAATTGTTTAGGATGGAGCTAATTCATGTTTTGTGTTGTGTTGTGTTGTTTTTTTCCCTTTTGTTTTCTTGTAATGTGTTTATGTTTGGTTGCAAATTTGCAACCCATAAAATCAATTATTTCGAACATGTTAACTATCAAAATAACATTTTTCATCTCTTCTACTTTCACACTGTTACTAAGTTTTTGTGTCAAGTTTTTTTACCTCCAAAATTTAACACATAAATTTTTTTTGAAAAAAATGAAAATTTTAAAATATGCAAGTATTGTATCTACTTATTATTTAATAATATTTAAAGTTATTTTTGGATCAACGCACATAGTTGGCCTCTACTCTTTAATTTTTTTATAAGTTCTAGATAAAAATATCACTAATTTCATATATATTGCCACCAATTATTAATTATATTTTACTAAATATTATAATATATATTCTTTAAAAAACTCAAACCAACCCACTTAAAATTGTAATATTTTAAATTCCATAATGTAAATATTTATTATAATATACATATTTATCAATTAAAATTGATCTCATTCCTAACGATTCAAAAATCATCTTATGCTGAATTATAATTCGTATTTTATTATATTGGATTTTGTACACATTAATAAATGCATATATCATATATATTGTGTAATTCATGAAATTATTTATCAACAATATATATATCTTGTTTTATGTACATTATTTAATCTTCAATTTAAAAAAATTATAAATAATAAACTTATATTTTAAATAATTTTAAACTATTAATTAATTTTATTTTAGTCATTAATTGATCTGAGGAGTTTGAAGTGTTCACATTTTTAAATGGTGTCATCTGCTAGGAATATTATGAGAATCATTTCAGTAAATATTCTAACAAATATAAGTTTCATTATTAAGGAATAAAAACTAATTCACTTCTATATTACCAAGTAATACTAAACATATATTTTCAGCATTACTGCAATAATAACAATATTTACTTCGTTAATTTGATATATAATTATAATATATTTTTTACTAAAAAAAATTTGCAGGTTTGATGTCAAGTACTTGGTTGTGTTCAAATCACGCATGGTGTAGAATTAGTTACCTGTTAATATTTGTACTTTATTTTTCAAAAATATTTTGTGTTATGTTCAAATTTAACATATATAATCTTATGATTTCGTAAAATGAGGACATTGTTTTTTCATTCAACATTATCTTTTGGCACATTTTATATACAATCATGAATTTTTATTGCTTTAATTAACATTGAATTATAGTTGTGTTAAAAACAATCTTTAATTATTAACAAGTTTATACAAACCAATTCATGTAAAAATTTAGACATAAATAATATTATAAATTACATATAATTTATTCGTGCATGGCACAGGTTTTATACTAGTATAATTAAACTAATTTTAATTAGGAAGGATAAAAGGGTAAAATATTAATAAAATGGAGGTAATTTTATCTCTCTAGATTTAATACTAATTTACAATTTTTTTAATGGCTTCCCATATTCTATATGGTATAGATGATTGAATGCACAATCCATGACACTGCATGTATATCCACACTCCCAATGCATCCACTACGCTCTCATATACCATAAACGTTGATATCAAAGTGATTTGTAACTTCAAATGATAACTAGGCAATAATCTAAATGTCCCAATGCTAACTTCAATTAGATTCCCAACTCTTATATAGATGACTTGCTCGTCTTTACTCAAATTTTAACTATTTAAACGACTTTAAATATATTTATTTAAGTTGTGGCACTCAAATCTAATTACCAAATATATTCATAAAACAAAATTATATCAACTTATAAGTAAGAGAATGACCTTTTCATTTGATGCAGTCATTCTTTTCATGAGTTGACTCTTTGTAGAAAAAAACATTTCCTTTCATATTTTCCTTTAACAGGAGCTTTTTGCTTTTTTAAGGGATCAATAATTGCAATCTTAGTACCCTTCTTCTTCTCCTTATAAGTTAGAAAAGTTTAATGTCAAGTGAGCTCTCTCCATCTTTTGCAATCTCATCCTATCATTTTGTAGAATTAACGTGAGATGAGCTCTTTCAACATTCATTTATCCCTTTAAAAGTTGTAGCTCATCTCAAATAGGTTGAATTGAAGAGGTCGGAAAATTAATATCAGAGTGAACAAAAAGATCTTTTCTAACAACTCAATCTTTGAAGTCTTTAATTTTTTCTCAAGGTAAAACATGTCCACAATGTACACTATTATATTCCAATCACTCTTGTTCCTCATGGATTTAAGTTATTTAATGATAAAACATTTCTTACCTTATTGTTCTTTAACAAGCATTTCTTTAGGGTGTTGAGAAACTCCTTCGCATACATACCATATAGACAGGTGTCTAGCTCTCCAATCCTAATCCATTGGAGGTGACCTTTGAGCATATGATAAGGATGCATGCTAAGAAATTGAAAGATGCTATGATGGCATCGATCCAAGACGTGCAATAACACAACACATGGAAGCAATGTCATGCAATGAGAAGATTTAGTGGAAGAAGAATTGAGGGACGGGCATACAGAAGTGAGCATCCTAGGCATAGTCATTACCCAACGATCACGATTTACCTACAAATTCGAGCCAAGTGATTGCGCAACACTAACCTTAAACACTTTGCAACAATTATGGCAAGTGAGCATAGGGCACCAGTTGGCATTGAGATTGCACACACCAAACTGGAGAGCATTTGTATGTTCAAATCGATTACAAGACTTGGGGAGTAATCATGTCACTAGTGAATATTTTAGAATAAGGCTTTCCATGGGTCAAATCCTTGTAAATTAGTCCTTTTTCATTTCTACGCTATCCCATGTATGATTTTACTAGTTTTTACATTATAAATGTATAACAGACCTTCATTATTTATTCAAGTTTGACATTAATAAAATTTCTTCTCTTTTGAGTGATTTATTGAATTTGTCTCCAAACTTTTGTGAAGTTAAACTGTTTTAAATCAAGTCATTTTAAAATATTCTTAATTGATTCGTGACATATCAATTATCAAAGTGTGACAATTGTAGTTGTCTCTAATTTTTGTTAGTGTCATCTGTTGAGTTAGGTCATAATTCTTCCATAGTTTGTTCAAACAAAGTCCATTTAAGTTTGGATTCATATCAATTATTTACTGTTTCCTTCAAACACTTTAGTGTTCACATCACCGTCAAAACATGATGCCCAAAAGGGCTTTAGGTATCATAAGTTCTATGCAATTAAACCTTTTCCCACGACTCAAATGTTCTCTCCCATTTGAAGAATGTTTTTCTTTGTTACTAGTGGTGGTCTAGGGATCTTTAATGCATAATTCAAGTCTAAGCAACCCAAAACCATTCTTAGTTTATCCTTTCAAGTTCTAAACTTGGTATCATTTAAAATATGAATGTCGTTAATTGTGGTTAATCGAGTTACCAAACATATTAGCATTAAAGAAAAATATTTATAGTTAAAGTTAGTTCACAATTTTTTAGCCCAATATAGTGAATGAACATATAAATAACAACTCATCCAGGAATCAATCGGTGTGGCATTGAATCAGTCTTTATACAAGAATTTGATTCACTAGCTATCAACTTGTAGCATTAATTGAGGCAAACAGTGGTAACCCACCAAATACTTAGCTTTCCTTTGGCTAACTAAATGCTTGAAATGGAGATATGACATCAATGAACATTCATTATTGAATGTGTATGTCATTTTCTATCAAGCAACAACCTTTATTTGAGTTAATATGCAGCCCGCATTAAAAAAGTACATAGAATTATTTTGTTAATTTATAAATGAGAAGTCTATAGTAGAGATCACTTTTGTGGCAACACTGTTTCAATCAAATAAAGTGAAATATTACAAAAACTCAAAATTAAGCAACCTAAGAATTACTTTGAGTAGAGAACAAACCTAAAGGCATACCCAAATCCAATATAGCAATTAATTAATCTGAAAAACTGTACTTCTAACCAACTTGATAGAAAATTGGGCAGATTGACACCTTTTAGATAGAAAACTTTGCCCCATGTTATCTGAAAGAATTTTGTAAATCAATCAATGACCTAATCCCTTCCATCTCTAAAGTCCTGCTGGGCCCAAATATCACCTTTGACACATCTTCAGTTGGTAATTGGCCCTTGGATTGACAACAAATAATTAATTTCTTACACTTTGATTGAGATGACTAGGTCCATCATTACTTTAATTGAATACAGTAATTTATCTATATTATATTATTAATTATTCAGATAAACTTTGGTCACATAATATAAATTGATGCGCGTGCCATTACTTTGGATCCTTTTTCAACCCTCCATATATCTATTTGTTAATACTTTTTTGTACTTGTGCTTTCTCTTAAAATTTTTCACTTTTTAATTTCTTATTTGAAAATAATATTATTTTTGTTATATAAAATAAAATAATTTTATAATTTATAAATAATTTTACAATGCATTGGGATAAATGTGGGCTTTATAACGTTATGTTTGTGCATCCATTCACATGCCAGATTTTGACATTTATCCAAATCTGTAAAATTGCTGGTGATTAGCAAAACCCATTGGTTGTGTTCTGATGAATTTACAAGTATGCCATTTTAATCATCGGCCGTAGCGACAATAAATGAGTCAATAGGTTGCGAGATATATTTTATTATTTGGACGTCATTTGTAGAACGAATAAAGGATATTTTGGTAAAGAAATTAAAAGACCAAGTACAATTTTCTTAAAGATCTCCCCTGTAATAGAATTGTACAGATCAATTTGGTACTTCTATAAATTGTTAAAAAATGTCCCTCTGTAATTTAATTCTCCCATATTTATCTTGGTAACGTGATCTTGGAGTCTAATCCCCATTTTGGATGGATACCAAAAAAATAAATAAATAAATAAATAAAAATTACAAACGCAAGACTTTGTGGAGTCTAATTAAATAATTCACTGTTTAATATTGTTACTTTATGACACAGAGTGATAAACTTGATAATGTTCATGACACGATTAGTAGTTGAAATGGGGTCCTCTAATTTTATCATTTATTTTATACCTCTTTTAATTTTTTTATTTTTATGTCATTTATTTTTCCCATCACTCTACTAACACAATTTCGTATTCTATTGAAATAACAAATTACACAACATTTTAAATTTATGCAGGTATAAGTGCATGATTCTAGTTATAATATAAATTATAAAATAAAACACTTATTAACTCACAAAAAAAAAATTTTAAGTGTAAATTTTAGATGCGCGTGTAATGAGTATTCATAAATTGATTTTAATAAATAATGATTGAATGATACAATAATACACGTAATAATTATTAATTTTTAAAATATAAATATATATAAATCTATGTATATATATAAACTTCATTGTTAAGAATATATATTTAATATATAAATATTAATTTAATTTTTAATAAGATTTAAAAATATATGTAATAGAAAAATAATTTTAATTTTAATAACAATTTTATTGATTAATATATTCATTTTGCATTAATTTTGAGGGATATCAAACCATTAAAATGTGCAAACAACCACTGGCCCACAGGTGGAGCGTCATTATGTGTGCATAATTGATTTTCTTTGGGCCCGTTACTGAGAAACTAACCTCAAAATTCGTGAATTGGGTTTAAACATTAAGGAGATCAGCTGCAGACAGGAGTCACAGGACGATACGGGTCTACCGGGGGGAGTGTCACGTGCTAGGCACGTGCACATGCCGACCGAGTCTCCGAGAAACCTGTCCATCAGATCGCAGCGTATGCTTGGAAACTTCCTTATGCCTTGCCGTATGTTACCTGGTAATTGCGGCGCACTCCATTCAATCAAGGTCCCTTTTGCGAATTTTCTACGTACGGTTGTGAATTTCAGTCAGTTTTGAAGCCCTAATTCTCATTTCAAACAAATATACAGGGGGCGTACGAAGAAGGGAATTCTTTCATTTGGAGCAGCGATGAGGAGGGTTTTCGGAGTAAAGAAAGAGAAAGAACCTCCACCCTCTGTTCAAGATGCCTCTGATCGGGTTTGTGATCCAAACTGGCTAACTTTAATTTGTTTTTTTCCCTTTTAATATGTGGTTTTTTTTTTCTCTTTTTTTTTTTTTGTGAAAATTAGGTTGCCCAGTTTTTGTTGTTTTGTTTTATTGTTATGATATTTGTGCTTGCAAACATTTATAGTAATTCGTAGATATTTGATTTTCTAGAGCTGCAAGATATTTATATGATCTTGTCCAATGGTGCATAAGTTGCTTTGCCAGCGCCGTTGCTTTGAACAAGGTGGATTCTGCTGATTTAGTTTTGGAAAGATAATCTCCTGATCAAGTGTTTTACAAAAAATGATAGGATTAATGACCACTTGGAAAGTGATACAGCACAAAGCATGCTGATTTTGTCGACATGTCAGGGGTATATATGGTCACTGTTGGGGATTACATCTATCTATATTTATTATTCGATGAGTAAAATTACTTTATGCTGTTTGATAGATGTTTTTGCATTGCTATGCTAAGAACCTACTGAGATTCATTCATTTCGAGATGAGGAGCTGCAGTTGGCATCTTTCTTGTTAATTCTGCATTTTGGTATTAATGAAGGCTAGGGGATTGGGATTTTTGGAAAATGTTTGCATGATTGGGTTCTTTATTTCTTATGTTCTTAAAAGTTTTTTCGTTGCCTTGGCCGCATTCATTTGGTTGATAGATCATATTTGGAAATGTTTATTATTTCAGATCAATCTAAGAGGTGAAAATGTTGATGAGAAAATAAAAAAACTTGATGCTGAACTAGCAAGGTATAAGGAGCAGATCAAGAAGACCAGACCAGGTCCAGCTCAAGAAGCTGTAAAAGCTAGAGCCATGAGGGTTCTCAAGCAAAAAAGAATGTAAGCTAGTTCATCATTTACTAGATGCAGTGGCAATTTAATAGAGATTTACTTCTTCCTAATGACTGCATGGGTAATCTTCATTTTGTGCTGGATCTTGAGTCTGATAATTCACATAGCAGGTGAACTGTGTGCAGTCGTATTGGTTTTGCTTTCCCTGTGTTGCAAGAGTTGACTTTTGATTAAATTAGCACAATGGAAAGCATACTCTTAGTGCAGTTTTTCATCATAGCGTCCTACAAAGGTTATACTTTTAAGATGTTAATTCAGATCAGAGGGACTCCTGTCCAGCGAAAGTGTGAGGGAATGCATCCCAAAGTTGATTATTCTACCAAAATTGAAAAATAAAAGCAAGAAGAAGAGACGATTTTTTTGCCCTTTATTTCTTTGAAAATAGATCACAACACAGGTATCAAAAAGGCATGCATGGCATGTCCCTTGTGCCTAGGCAAAAGGTGCCTGGTATGTGCCTTGAGCATGCCTTAGCAAAATCTTTTGCCATACTGGCTCTGGGCTTGCACCTTAGTATGTCATGAACAATTATGAATCGTACAAAATTTCCAAAAACTGCATTTCTGGGCAGTTAATAGTGCTATTTTAGAAGGGGCGGCCATTTGAATGGAATGGAATAAGCAAGGTTTGTCATTCTTTGTCTTGTGAGTAGTCTGTTGTATCCAATTGCATTTAATTGTAGTTCATGACTCTGATTGGATGGTGTAAAACTCTATATTTCGTTTGAGTATTTGCTCTATCTTAAAGTTAGAGATCCAGTGAAAATGTCCCTTGAGGATTATGTTATAATTATATGGTATCTGACATTATGTGTTTCAAATTTTAGGTAGACGAAGGAATATATTGTGAAATTCTTATAAATGCCCAAGAATTTAATTGGAATTTGTTTGGCATATTTACACTGGGATTTCCTGATGCTATCTATAGAATGCAAGTTCTTAAACAAAATCTAACATACTCTATTGACAGTCTCTACCATTGCTTCATGCAGTTAAATAAGTATTCTGAAAAGTTTTCAAGATATATTTAGTTTGTGAACTTTACACCATCACATCATACAGTTCCATATCCTTCAATGCATTTTCAATTATTGTATTATTGATCACCACGCCAAGTCATCAACTTATAATTCTGCTTTTACTATTAAGTATTGATTATTCAGCTGGGTGTCTTTCTGATAGAAATTGAAATATATCTTTCTTTAGGCCCTCAGTTTCTGGTTTAGTAGACAAACCATTGTGTAATATGTTCCCTTTGAGCACTGTTGATGTTCAAATTGACATTTGGCACTTTGAGAAAATGAATATTTTTTTGTGCGTGTTAGTCAATTTAGTAGTTAGTTTTATCAGCCACGTTGTATGTAGATTATGTGCTGCTATCTGAATGCTCCTCAGGTTAATGGTAAAAATTTACTCATTGGAGAAAATTGGTCAGGTTATATATGTTTCTGATTAATAATTTCCAGGTTGAAGTAGTGAGAAATGTTTACATCTTCTTGGATAAGCATTTTTAAATTGCTTTTTACGTTGGTCATCCATCTGACTTCTTTATTATATTTTATTAATGGGCATTGTGTATTTGAACCTAAAGTAATAACTGGGTGTACACTTAACCTATGTTGCAACTGCTTTACACAACTTTATATGTATAATTTGCATACTCATTTGTCTAGGTATGAAGGTCAGCGCGATATGCTGTACAATCAGACGTTCAACTTGGATCAAGTTGCATTTGCGGCTGAGGGAATTAAAGATGCCCAACAAACAGTATGTTTAGGAGTTCCCGCATATTTTCTACTCTGAAACAACATACATTTTTGTCTTTTCTATTTCTCTAACGATAAAGAATTATAAGTTGAATTGTTTTATTCTCCGCTTGGAAGTGGGAGAAATACATTCTAAAGATGAATGGTGAATTGTTATGGTGTTATCTATCCATGTTATCTATCCATATTTTCTACTCTGAAACAACATACATTTTTGTCTTTTCTGTTTTTCTAAGGATAAAGAATTATAATTTGAATTGTTTTATTCTCAGCTTGGAAGTGGGAGAAATACATTCTAAAGATGAACGGTGAATTGTTATGGTGTTATCTATCCATGATTTGTTACATGATTGTGAAATTGATGAAAGGAAAGTTAATTATTTGTTGATTGGCGCTATGACTTATAACTCTTTTCCAATTGAAATCTAAAGTGAATGGCATTTTTGATGTCTTTCCCTCTTTATTGGTTTTGCTAAGTGTAAATGCACTTTCTGTGAGAAATGATATAGAGATAGTGGCCTAACAAGAGACTGTGCAATAATATGATCTTGCCTTGGGTGAGTCACATCACATATCAGGCATTTACCGTAATTTGTGAAAGGCAATTTATGCTTTATTGGCTTATTTCATGTCATGGTTTGGGTATTAAAAATTGGTGAGGTTTCCTCTTCCTTATAAGGAAAAGGAAAGGAATTAGAATCCTAAAATAAGAATTATTTCAGATTCATCGGAATAAATAGATGTAGCAAATTGGGTAAACTTTGTCTTTTTGTAGATCTTACATTTACTATTCTCTTTAACATTCTCTGATGAAGACTTTCGCCATATTCATTGAACATTATTCATAGGTTCATAAAATTCACATTAAAATGTATTTTCTTGATAGTGGCCCACAGGGCAAAGTTCAAAATTCTGCTGCTTATCTCTGTAGAGGTAGGAGAACCACTCATTCATGATGTGGAAGGGAACTTTTGTTTTGTCTTATTATGCAAATGATATTTTGTCCTTATGTTTGCTTGTAGCTATACGTGCTAAGTTCGATGATGAATACTTATGTTGGAATGTTTAGAACCTCAAATGTTGCTTATGGTTCGAGTTAGGTTGTAACTAATGGTGCCTCGTGCCTTCCAGATGTCAGCCTTGAAGTCGGCAAACAAAGAACTTAAAGGAATGATGAAGACAGTGAAAATTCAAGACATAGATGTTTGTATCTCACTGCTAATACCTTTCTCTTCTATAGCGAAGGATAATTTCTTGAGATACTCATCATATATTGACAAGTAGGTTCTGATTGTTTGTAGAACTTACAAGATGAGATGATGGACCTCATGGATGTGAGCAATGAAATCCAAGAGTCTCTTGGTAGAAGCTACAATGTGCCTGATGACATTGATGAGGATGACCTCATGGGTGGTAAGATCCATCCTGAACTCTAATAATAATTAAAATCTTAAACGCCATCACATTGTTTGGATAACTTTATTGAGGTGTTAAAAATGGCGTATGAACTCATGGGTGTAAGATCCATTCTGAACTCTTGGTAATAATCAAAATCTTTAAACATCATCATTATGTTTGGATAACTTTATTGAGGGGTTAAAAATGGTTTATTTTTAGTGTGAAATGACTTGTGTAAAAGTATATGTGTGTGTGTAGGTATTTTGAATATAGCTAATGATTGGGTAATGACAAAATTATGAATATTTGTATATATACAAGAGAAAATGTATCTTGAAGTGTCATATGCTTAGATTGTCTGTTTTTGAGGGTTTAGAAATGCAAAAATGGAATCAAATATAACTGATGCATTCATACATTTTTAGAAAGAATGTGGATTTTCTATAATGCATTTTTTTTAGGTGGGAGAGCATATTTATGGAATTCCATATAGTCTCTTCTTTTTATTGATGACATCGGTCAACCAGTCACAGAAAATCACTGTTTGAGACTCTATAACTAAAATTAACTGCTTTTTGTTGAGTGTTGCAGATAGTTGTCTTGTGATTATTTAGTTATTCTGAATACTTATTCAAGATTGTTGGTTTTGTTATTCAGAGCTTGATGCTCTGGAAGCAGATATGGGGTTTGAAACTGAAGGTGATGGAGTGCCTTCTTATCTTCAGCCTGATAAGGAATCTGATCTTGAATCAGAACTTAACTTGCCATCTGCTCCAACTGGGAATGCTCCAAATCCTGCAGGCAGAGCAAATGTGCCGGTAATGTATATTTTAGTCTTGTTTTTTTAGGCTCAACCCTTAGTTGATCTCTCTCTCTCTCATGTGGCCGAAAAAATATCTTTAGTATTCCAGTTCATACAGTTGGCAGTTTTTGATTTTACCATTTACTCCCGTCTTGTATTGCTTTGTTGGATTGCTTAGTTTGTTATTTTACTTGGTTGCTGTAATTTCCCTGGTTTGACCCTTGTCAGAGTTACCCATTTTGTCTTGTCAAATATGGAAATAATTGTAATAGAAAGAACACCTCATGAATAATGATGGACCTTTTCCCTACTTACTTGAAATGGACCGTTTCCCTACTTACTTGAAAATCGCTATTTATATTCACCTGCTATGATCTAACTTATATATATTTTATAAACATAGGTTTGCAATCTAGAGGTTGGTCATTTGTGGCTTGCTCATGTATCAGTCAATACCCCTCTGATGTAGCATTTTAATGATCAAGAGGGTCGCTGCTTATAGTTTGGGCTTTAGAGTGCTTAGGCGAGCACTATATTTTCCACTGATAATCCTCCACGCAATTTTGTTTTGTATTTATCTGGCATGTTTTTTGGTCGGCTGGGCTATCGTGTTATTCTATTGCCTGTTTTGGTCAATCCTATGTAACAATGATGTTGATGATTGGCAGGCTGAGGATGAACTAGGTTTACCAGCAGTACCTCGAGCATCCCTTCGAGATTAGAGAGGAGTTTGTTGTGGTAATGGCGAACTTCTTTTTACCTTGTTTAATGGCAGGGTGCTTTGTGGAATGCTATTGTAAAAATACACGGACAATCTGCCATATCGTATTTGGGACCAGCTTGGGAGGCTGTTGAATAGATAATGGATGAAACATTGGATAAAACTAAGAATGCTGTTGATAGTTCAACCACTTAATTCTTTCTTCTTATATGTGTATAGATGTTTGTTTTGTTTTAATTTCATTCTTTGTTTGGTCACATGTTGCCATTCTGTTTGACTATTTGCTTAGTTATATAAAATTTTTCTCTATGTTTTGCAAAATTTACATCTGGTTTACTTCACAAAATGAACATATTTAGTGAATTGTCTCCTATACCATACAAGTTTGCAATTCCTTTTGACGCGCAAACAAGCAAGAAGTCGATATGCTCATGCCCAACTTTGCACTTCATAAATAAATGATTAAATGCCATAGATTTAAATGATTCTTTCCATTTTTTTCCCCATTTTTGAACTGAAATTCAGTTGTTGATAGATTGCTAACACAACTTTATCATAAAAATTCCCATATGTAAATGTACGGGTGCTTTAAATGAGAAAGGTAGTGACGTGCTCCAATGAGTATTTATTTAAATATATATTATTTACCAAGAATTTGGCTCAAAGGGTGGTAGTCATTAAATCCATTTATATATTTCTTAACTTTACAATTAAGAAGTTTAATTAATGCGCTACGAAAATAAATCTATAATCTCGTAAATTTAATAATAGGACAATTTGGACTTTTTATTTTTAAGCACAGCATTTTTTGTGGGAAGTATGGAGTAATTGTTTGTTATTGACGACTGGATATGGGATATTGTAGATTGTGTTACTTCATTGTTCGTTGATATTATAGAAATGTTTGTTTTGGCTTTTGGGTGCGTGTGGTTTTAAATATATTTTTTTCAAAAATTGTATAAAGAAAAAGGGGGGTTAAAATTATAAAAGTATAATAACAGAAGTGCATGTATTTTTTAAAAGTGAAGCAAAATAAAAATAGCCTATATTTTTTTATGGAAAAATGTTGGATATGTTCAAAAGTTTTACTAAAACGATAACTAGAATATTAGTAAAACAGGCTTTTGGATTTATTATTTTATTTATAATTTTATATTGATGATAATACCATTGTTTTTAACTAATTTTGGGATTTAAAATGTAATATTTGATATATATTCAATAATTCTCCTAAAAATATGAGATGGATTTGCTCGAGGTTGAGTTATTGCTCAAGGCATGAACAATTATTGGTTAACCGAGGCATATTCCGTATGCTAATAAATAAATGTGTCTAGTCTATAATAATATGAAATTCTTGAGATTTATATTCATTAGGACCACGTTGAAAAAAAAGTCTCGAAAGGAAATTCAAATCAAACTCAAGAAATTTGACTAAAGTTTCTTTTTCTAGCTTTAAATTCGACTAAAGTTCAGACTATGTATCTTTTGTTCAGATCTGTATTGTTCATCTTTTTAAACTTACTGTGAACAAAGTTTTTGTATTTGAATTTTTGTAAATAAGAAATTTGTACAAGTACATTGAAATTTGAATCAAACAGACTTCTGTGTGTATAATTTTTAACTTAATTTCTGATTCTTCCTTTGATTTAAACTTGAATAATTTTACAAATTTTTGAAGCGTAGATGGATTTGATTTTATTTAAAGTTCGTAGGATCTCTAAGAATCATTAATTTTTTAGTTTAATGCTCTAATCCTAAATCAAACGTTGAAATTTAATAAACTTTGTGAAAAACTCTTTACTATCGCAAGAACACCCTAAATGTCACTTAATTTGTTTGTGAATCATAAACTCTCTAAAAGAAATTGGAGATTAGGTATGACTTGCAAACATTGTGTTTATATAGTAAGTGTTATACTATTTAGTATAAGATAATAAAAATAAAAGTATGTAGATACATCATTAGAGAATAAGTATTCGAATACCAACTCGAAGAACAAAGTAGATATATGGAATTCATTCTCTGCTGTCAATGTTTTGTCTCGTAGTCATGCTAAATGCGTACAAGTCTTAAATTTAAGACGATATAGTTTTCTTGTGTACATTATAGTTAATGTGTCATTAAGCATTAAGGACTATCATCTATCTTGGTTTGAGGGGTTATGGGTTCAACATACCATTATTCAGATGTGTATGGAGGTATGTATGTGCATTCAATAAGAGATTTATCTTCTTATAAGTGAGCAAGACATTTGTCCTATGCAATTGATATTACTTGAAATAGAAATGCTTAACCAATATAGTACAATTGGAAAGGAGCTTTCAATTGAACATTAGTCTTAGAAAATAACATTGATTGGTCATATAATCGAGTCCATAAATTTGACTAAATTTATGACCCTCGCTTTGTTGGCATAAAGTATGACATAAAACTTATATCACATGATATTCATGATTGGGAAAGTTTATATGATCTATTTACTTCATCTTAATTAAGTTATAATATGGGTTATACACTAGTCGCTACTCATATCCTTCGAATTATATTCTTTGTCAATTAAGGATGAATATAAAGAGTCACATACAAAAAGTTAAAATATAGGATAAGTGATAAGTTGATTGGGATGAGAACAAGGTTTGAGAAGTCTAGTTGATGAATCAATTTGGTTTCAATTGGATAAGACCAATGGATTTTGCTTTGTGTTTATTATTAATTAGAAGTATGTTGGGCCTTTAATTTAATTGATTGGATTAATTAAATTGAAGGATAAGACACAAATGGACCTTAAATTATCTATAGGCTAAAAATAATTAAAGGTCCTTGTAGGAATTTGATAGAGTCCATGTCACGTATGTCTTAAGTAATTTACATGAAAATAAAAATCCTACTAAGTGTAGGAGGTTGTGTTTTAAATTATAAGAGATTATAAGAGTTTCAAATTATAAGAGATCGCAATTATTTTGAAAAAATAAAAAAAATTCAGCCATCTCCGCTAAGTAATAGAGGGAAAAGTTCTTTGCCTCCCTTTTGCTTCTCTGTGTTGTCCTAAAATCCTCGAATTAAGGCTTTGAAAAGGGGTTTGAAAAGATATAAGAGGCGCTTATTCTCATTTCAATCATGTGGATGAATTAGAAGTCAAGATTTAAAAGCCACAACTTCAGCTGAATTGGAGTATAATTCCAAAGGTACAATTTAACTACTTTCTTGATTGAATTGTTTTATGTGTGTTATATAATGAAAATGAAATGATTATGTTTTGCTTCATATTCTTTGATGATTCATGTTTTAAATTTTGAAAATTTCCATCCCACATCTATTAAAATCCAACAAACATACGAGCCATGTTTGTATGATGACATGGTAAAATTTGATTGGTAGAGAATATATTACATGTCAAAACATTAATAATTGCCTTTCATAATTTTAAAATATTTAATTTGATTGTCAAATTGACAAGATTCGACATTTGAAGCAATTTGATTAGTCAAAATTGACACTTGTCGTAATTTGATTAAGTTGTCAATTTTCATTAAAATATCAATTCATCTTATTGTTTAATTTCAGGAATTTTATTTAGTTAAACTCCTAAAATATAAATAATTAATTTTCAATGATATGTTTTTTTAAAAAAAGCCACATGTTGGCATCTCCTTTGCCTCCGCCACATTCCTTGCTACCACATTCCCAACCTAAGCTCTATCTTCTACTCTGATTATTTCACAAATGTACTGTTTGAGAATGGAAAAAAATTGATTCTATTTTTAAATTTATATTTTAAAATAAACTTTGGTACCGTTGACTTCCACAAAAATAATAAAAACATGATATACTAATTAATTTTATTGGTAAACATAATATATTAGTCATATTAGCATATTTTTTCAAAAATCAATGAACGATATATTTGTTATATGAGAATAATTGATATAAAAAAAATTAATTTCCTTACAAAATATTAGCACAAAAGGATGTCGTTTGTAGTGAATTTTGTATGAAGATAAAATGATCAATAAAAATGATAGGTTTCTAAACTATTAAATTGACTCGACAACAATTATATACAAACATCATGTATAAATAGATTGAGAACATGTATAAATTCAATGTAAGCAAAAGAAAAACTTTTTATTCAAACGATATATTCAATTCAAAATAGATAAATATAAAAACAAATAGAGTATATGGAATTATTTACCAGTAAAATAAAATAAACAAAATAATAAATCATAAATTGTTTTAAGGTTCTATGAATTAGGTATAATGAATAAAGTTTATCTCAAATTAATGTGCAAAAAATAAGAAAAATAAAAAGCAAAAAAAGTAGAATTGAGAAGAAAAAATAATAATGAACATGATTTTATCATATTCTACAGTTTTTTACTCTGAAGAAACATATTAATTTTTATGAGAAAATGTATATTTTATCATCATTAAAATATATATTTCATCTTAATTAATTCTTTTAAAGTTTTTTATTTTAAGTTTCTTGTTGTAGGCAAACTAATAATCTAATTGAATAATTTAAAAATTGACCACATAAAAAATTATCTAAACGTTAATGACAAAATAGTAGACGTAGCTAATTTTCTTAGGAATGACTTTGACTCTGTTTCTAAGGTATGTTTGGTGACACCCATAAATATATTTTATTGTTTAGGACATGTTACACTTACTACAAGGAGCCACGGGTTTGCCAGGACTTGTTATTTACTTTTACGGTTTTACCCCTGTTCAATACATAAACACGAAACTGATTTTGACAGGTTAATGCCCGTTTACTTCTCGCCTCTTTACCTACTTCTGATACTTCCCCAATGGCGAGCGAGCGAGCAATCTCACCATAACCCTGATATTGGGACTCAGCTACGCAGGAAAGTGGGGGTACCTGAAGACGAAGGCCACCCAAGTAGCCACACAAGGAGGTTCACTCGCCGGACCAGCAGCATCTCCGTACCCAACCCTTCCTGCACCACCTGCACACGCCTCACCTCCACTGGAGGATTTGGCGGCTGGACTCGATAGAGGAGACCTTGGATAGTTTCTTCGGCTTATATGGTGGTAGGACGTGAGGTGTCCTTCGTTACCATCTCATAATGCTGCGGAGGATCTCCCACCTCCGTTCATCCCGCCGCCCTGCTCATCCCCGACCGACGGCGTTGCTGATGATGCGGTGGCTTAGGCTTCCGATCTGATCGCAGGCTATTTCTTTCCTTTTCTCCCTTCTGTCTTGTTTTTTCTGTGGAAATCATTGAGGTCCATGGTCGCCTAGGCGTGGGGATGAGGTTAATTGAGCCTGAGTGTATTGTGTTTTGTTTTACTGCTTTTGAATTTGATTACTTGTGGGGGTGGATTTGTGTGGTAAATTAGATGTTAATTTTTTGAACGCTGGACTGTACTAAGAGGCTAAACTTATTTTTCAGCGTTTATAAGTTACGTATGTTTTTAAGAATTTATAAGCTAATAAATTTTATTTTAAAAATAAGTTAATCAAGTGTTTTGTAAAATTATTTTATAAAATTTTATTAAAATTTATAATTATGATCAATTATTATTTATTTGTTGTAATAATGATAAAAATAGATTAAATATTATTAATATATTGTAATTGAAGATATTTATGTCATTTTAAATATATATAACAAAGTAACTTATAAGATATTAGGAAAGTCTGACTTATTTTTAAAGAATTTACTAGTTTTAAATATCTTATTTTAAAAGTTTATAAGTTTTTTTATCAAAAAATTTACTAAACATTTTAGAAGAGTTTATAAGATCTCAAATGTCTCGTAAGATGTTTAGATAAGTACGTTCACTCAAACACCCTCTAAGATGCTATGTTGGAATTTATTGGACATGGATAGGCATTGTTGCGAACTGCGTTGTCATGTTATGTTTGATTGTTAAAATTGTGTGAAATTTGATAATTCTCGACTTTCATGTTGGAGAACCAATATTGTTGAGTGGATAGGTTGACGAAAATATAGGATTAAGAGCAATGTCCTTTTAGGAAACACATAGATCATGACACAAGCTTGCACTCTAACGTATTAGATTTCTTTGGGTACCCACATTAATTCACCAAGTGATAGCTTTGATTCACTTCACTTATCTAATTTATTAGAATTTGGTTGCACCGAAGAGTTGGAAAAAATGGTAGATGAGTGGTTAAAAGAATGAAAAAAAAGTTACTGAGTTTGAGAAAAACCTTGACTATGACTATTGTGCCGGTTCAAATGTTTATTTTTGTTAAATGTTTATTTTTGCATATCCCTACTCTTTTGCTAACATTACAAGCTTTATAAAGTCCTATGTAATTTATTAACATATTTGAGTGGAAGATACAATGACATGTAAGTTGATGGAGTAGAAAAAATCATATATCTATATCCATATTATCTTCAAAGGTTGTCAAGAGTTGATAGTTTGTGAACATATATTGGAGGAATACTCAACCATGTAGGATGAGCTATTCACATACTAACATGTAGGGGGCACATTCTTATGCACCATGTTTGTAGCTGGAGTGAAGATAGGCTAGAAATTGCCACAATTGTGCTTCCAAGATGAACGATAATAACTTTTGGTTGCTCTAATTCTTGTTTGTTGGAGGACTAATGAACCTTTAATTGTAGGATTGTTTTAAAAATTTTAAAAAGAGAATAAATACTTGATGTCCTGAATAGGTCAAATTAACATCAGTCCGTGAGCCATTTTTTGTATTTTTGTTGCTGAAATTGCATGTTTTACACAAGTGCATGAAGTGAGTGCATATTCACATTTTGTATTTATGTGTGAGTTTAAATCGATGGATTGAGACTGAATTGTGAGCTTGACTGACTTCTTGGTTGGAGTTGAAGTTGGATATGTTGGAATGAGTGACAATGCTGATATGATTGCAGCATATAATCAAGCATTGTAACTAATTGTTGTCATGGTGATGGGGCAAAGCGATGGAGCTTCTACAAACGTCGGGTCTCATTCCTGTGGTAGTGAAGGGGATACACAGTGGATTTAGGACTAAAAAACCTTCATGGCTTTTGAAAATGTATAAATGGACATGTAAGACTTTCAATGTAAACGTCTTAGCCACCATTCAATTATAACTCCCAACCTAAAATTTTCTCACTTTTTCTCTAGCAAGTGATTCAAGATAAGAAGCCCCAAGGATTGAAGGGTTTGGCAAGCTACAAGATTCTAGGGATAAAATTTAGATGTTTTCTTTTCTATACTTTGTTGTTCTTGAATTTTAATTTTTTTTTAGGAGAATAAAATTATAGTTTGTTTTGCTTTTACATCCATGTGCAGCTAAATTATTTATTTGTTTGTGTTTTGAACTTGTGATAGAGTAATTGAATTCATTATTTGGGAGCCCTTGTTTTTATTTTTATTATTTGTGTATTTAATACTTTTTTAGTACTAGCCGTATTTTATTAAATACAAGATTTGGAAAAACTAGTGAAAGTTTAACTTTTGAATTAGAAGGTGGGAAAAGGGGGATGAGATCAAATGATGGAATAGAGACGAGGAAATATGTTTGGCTATGTAGAGGAGGGGCTGGAGAAATCGAATGTCCCTCTCTCACCTCATTGACATCCCTACATGTAAATCTTCTGTGCCCCGTGCTTTTTTTAAGAATAGAGAAAGAAGGGAGAGACGTGCAAAAATAAGGAAAATATAGAGATATATCCATAGAAGAGGTTTGGTTGAGAAGAAAAAATTACAAAAGAAGAATTCCTTCTACTTGAAAACAGTTTAGTTTGGTGCAATTTTTTCATGTCAACACCACTACCAAATCATCAAATGCCGTGTGATTTTATTGAAATTTTAGGATCAAGATTTGTGTTTTAAATTTTTTAACAACTAAGGTTGGGGTTGATACAAGTGGTTTTTAAATTTTTTTTATCACCTCTAATCATATAAATTATTTTTGGTTTCAAATTATGGACATAAAAATATATTACTACATTTATTAATGAGAGAATGGACAAGGAATGCTCCAAAACGCCCCCCCCCCCCCCCCCCCCCGTCCCTTTCCCATTTAACAATAGAAAAATGAAAAATGAAAAAAAAATATTGTTAATAGACCAAACAATTTGATTTGGATTTGATTAAATCAAAAATATTTTTAAATCTAATTGAGTTAGAATTTGAATGTTAAAACTTTTTCAATTTCAATCTCTGTACTTGATGTTCAATTTGTCTTTTAAAATATTTAAGTTAAATTCTAATAGTAATCAAATTCAAAATATCACTTAAACTTGACAACACCCAGAAAATAATAGAATGGCAAACCCTGCAAATAACTTACGAAAAATTAAATTAAAAACGAAGGGCCAAGGACATATTTGCTCTCTTGGTTTTCCTTCTTAGCCTTCACCTCCACTGAATTAAGAGAATAATTATTCATTCTTCCCACCTCCTTTCAATCAGAGCTCCTTTTTTCAATTTCAATATATAGAAATATGTTATTTTAATCACCAACTAATATTATTATTAATTATCACCATTTCAAAAACTTGCTTTATGATGTTCATAACTTCAAATAATGCAGTTGCTTAATAGTTTCCAGTAACGAGTTAACCAAACGTTGCCAGAATCCCCACTTCTGGGTCCCATGTTTTCTCCCTGAGCAGGTTATGTATTCCTGTGGATAGGTGGAGAAACAAAAGAAAGGCCATGCAGGCTTCAGTGAAAAAGCCCATTTTAAAAAATCCATACCACAATTTTTCATCTGCCAACATCAGGAAATCCATATAATCAGGGCCTTCAATTGATCTCCTTAGGCAACACCAAGAGAAGTTTAGAAACAGCTGCATTACAGCAAAAAACTGGGTAGTGATCTGGGAAAGAGGTTCTGCTACAATACACGGATGCTATGGCTTTGCATGTGAAGGAAAATCACATCTAGAGAGGAGAGCACCTGTTTCCAGTCACCTCAAAACATCGCTAGTCTAGTTAAAGTCATTTCCTTTCTATTTTTCGCTTGTACTGTCAAATTACTTCAACGACTAAGGAGATCAATAGGCAGAAAGCTAAGTAGAAGCAATGTTTACCGAGCAGATTCACCTTGAATTTCCCACAGATAGGACCAACAAAGAGGACCGTTCCAGCGCAGACAATATCTGTCAGTTTAGATCAAGTTTTTGCATGTCTTTAACATATTCCAGACTGCCTGTCAATCAGCTAAGTAAGCAGCAGAGCGTTGCCGGTTGTGGATTTTGTTATCAGTGAAAATGGTTAAACCAGTTCTCAACCTCTCTGCCTCTTTCTTAAGGGACTGGTACTCACCTGCACAAAGGAGAAATAAGGATAATTAACTTCCGGTAATGTATCTGGTCAAACCTGACAAGGGTGCTGAGATAGAAACAAGAAACATGCATGCGTGACTGAAACACCAGAAGCACAGCGTCACCCAGGCAGAATCATTTCCATTTTTCTTGCTTGTAGTCGAAGGATTGATGATGCTCTCTTTTTATGGGTTGCATTACTGCCTATGGGGAATGACGTAAGATGGGGCATTTCATAGGGTGAAGAAATTGTCAGCTGAAAATCAAAATAGCTGAGCTATCAGGCAAAATACTGTTGAAAATGAACAGTAAATGTATTTGCTCCCACTACCGGTGTTCAGTCAGCTTGTTCAACAGTTATTTTGTCAGCAGGTAGCATTCCTAAAAACAAGCAAAACAATGCTTATTGAGGCAAGAAGGAAACAGATGGCTTTAGGACTTTTCTGTCCAAACAAGCAATACTTGTATGGGGCCATCTTTACAATGTCTGTTTGAATAGTCACAACTCTCCACAGAAGAAATAGAGCATGCGTTTGTCACACATTATAAGAAGTGCCAACTGTATGAAACTGAATAAATTACAACAGTAAGATGGGTAGTTAGTCGAAGGCCAAAATAATTAATGATCCCTCGTTGTCAGATGAAAAGGGAACATCTAATGCAACAAATAGCAAATGCTATCCTGAAAAAGTTTGTGATATATCCCACCAAATGCTGGTATTCCTCTGCAAGCCAAAACTAAACTGCAGCGTTCATAAATCAACCGAAAATCTTCTCAAGAAATTTCACTTATGTAACAGCTGAATTGCAAAGTTGGATACCTTTGTTACAAGGTAAATAAATTAAAGACTCTCCACAGTTTGTAATGTCTCAATAATACTCTAGAGTACTTCTCTTAATTATTACATCTATTATCAGCATTACATATCCAAGAAGGCAGCTAATATAAATAGAGGTTAAATTTCATTGTGATGACCACCCAGCTTGAAAATTAAAGTTTGAGCATAAGACTTTTAAATTACTTCACTCTTCTTCAAACACAAAACTTTTGAGTGGGGATGGTTTAGCTCAACAAGAGCACAATGATGGTCACACAGCACTTTGTTGATGGACAAGTAATCGGCACATAGCTCGATCACACATAAGAAAAGCAATTAACAAATTATGTAGCTAATTATATTTTTGTGCCGACACAGGAACTATACCAAGAGGTCTTTAGACCACTTGAATTTGACAGATTAAGAAAATTTTATATGGTCATAAAAAAATATGGAACCCGTTGCTTCATCGATCTAAATAAACCAAATTATTTTTTATGCTCTAGAAGTTTCTCTTTACTAGAGTTACACAGGGTAGCATAGCCCTTGTCACAGGGCTATCTATAGAAGAAGATTTCAAAACCATCCAACGATGGGACTAGATTGAACAAAAGTTATCATAGTGGTGGTAAATTGCATTTTGTGATGTTTGATTCATAAATCTAATAAAATTGCAAATAACCAACAGAATGATAAACTTACCATCTACAATGAATTTCCGTTGTTGCACTCTTAGTAGCTGCTGCTTCAGTGCGTCATTCTCCACTGACAAAGTAGCACGTTGCACAATTTGGGAGTCAACTCTAACAGACAATTCTGATCTTACGTTCTGAATTATGAAAACTTTTCAATTAATAGAGATTGATAGATCAAATGATAGTTGACAGAGTAAGCAAATACTAATTAGCCACAAAAATAAAGCAAGAAGAAAATGTATGCAACAAGTAGACAGGTGTATTACTTGAGATGAATGCTTATTAGATCATGCTATTAGGCCGTCATATGTATTAGCACATAACTATACAGATTTTTAGCCCAGCCTCCACAGCCACTTATTCTTGTTAACTGGGAGCTTGCAAGGTGGCCATCCTCAATTCTAGAGTACTGTTTTGTCACAAAAGTATTAATGAAACACTTGTTATACATATACTCTTATATCAAATATTGTACTGGTATATCTACTTGTTAGAAGAAAGTATTCAAAAATCTTTAATTTGATTTGGTATATATATTCTTACATTACATAGTTTACGTGTTTACGTATCTTTTGTTTCCAACTTTATATAATTTATTTCCTACATAATACGATTAAAGTTGTGTTAGTAGTTAATTTATATTTATAATCTTCTGTAATTGTTATCCAATCTCATACTACAAATTGAGATAAGATTTTCATCAATAAAATACAAGTTAATTTTTTCAATTATTTTCCAAAATGGTAGCAAAGTAGTAAAGCCTTGGGCATCCACCACATCATGTGTCAAATATAACTCCTACTTTTTTGGGTTAGTTTATATTTATATTGTGATTGATTTGTATCCTCCTCTTATGGTTTGCTCATTTTTTAAGGGCAATTTACATCAACTTCCCCGACCTTTATTGAAATTACAACTATCTTCCCTATGTTTAACAAATTACTGTTATCCCTAATTTTAGAAAAAAGACATTACAATGGTGGTCCACCGATATGGTCCCAAGCAAAAAATGACCCTCTATATTACTGTTGTTTAGTTTGGCCAAAGTTTATGAACTAAAATACCCTTTGGGTTCTTTTGTAGCGCTTACATTAGTCATAAGGACTTATTGTAACATCATATATATAAAGGATTTTATTCTGATATAATAGCAACTTAATCTTTTTTCAATATTATTTTGCATTTTAATACTTTCATATATTGCGACAAAGATTAATATCAGTAAAAAAATATTATAAAATTAGTCCAATTATACTTAAAATATAAATATAACAATTATTAGATTGACTACCTGCTTGTTTGTATGATCACCCAAAAAACATAAATGATTTTAATTTAAGATCTAAATCGTATAAAACATATGAGCTCAATTTATGTTTAGTTCAGGTTTATCTAGGAAAACTGATATAAAATAGATTAAACAAATTAGCACAAATTTGAATGCAATCAAGAAAGCAAATCAATGATATTCATGAGCTGGAACGGGCAAGACACATGATGTTCTACATGCTACACAGCATTACAAGATGCATGAAAGTAGACTAATGAATTGAAACAAGCTTGCTATAGCACAGTTCAGCTAATGCTATCCAATAGTAATTTCTGAACTAATGTTTCCCTCTCTTGATTCATATCAAAAATCTGCAAGAATTGACAGAAAAACAATGTAAATTGTTCTCTTATTTGGAGTTATAACTTTCATGAAAACATTTATATCACTTGCAATAGCGGATGTATAATTCAAGTAAATTTTATCGTGCCTAGTCCCAACCCCATCAAATCTGCCGCCTTCAGAAGCCTGTTAGGCACAGTGTGGAACCCCACATTGGTGACATATATGTGGTCTCCACTATTGTCTAAGAAGATGATTTAATTGTTTGCAACAGAAGCCGCATCAATGAGGCCTCAAAAGCCAAGGGTGAAGAGAATGGCAGCCACGAGTGACATTTTTCAGGATTTAGGGCATATTGGCATTTCATTAAAAATGAGGGGCAGATTTGTTAAGGGCATTCCAGTCATTTCAATATTTTATTTTTTAAAATTTTTCTTTTTTCTCACTAGATAACTTATGGGCAATTATATCATTTTACACATTCTAGAAGCTCATGGTAGTGTTTTTCTAAAAATAGGGGGTAATAGTAATTCATTAAACATGAGAGCAATAGTTATAATTTTAGTAAAGATTAGGAGAAGTAGATGTAAATGCTTATTTAAGACTTTTGGTGGGCATTGAATTGTGCCTCTATCCCCTAATGTTTATTGAGTTATTGTGGCTGAGAATTGTGTGTTTTTAGTGCTTAGTGACCTTCGCAATTGGTTGTCTATAATCATGGATGTTTATGTTACTATTATCCATGTTACTTGTATGACACCTGTGTAGGGTAGTAAAATTCCAATGTCTTTCGAAACAAGTGTGTTGCTTATGTCAGTGTTGTGAAAGACATCTTTTTATAATTAAAGCATGTCGTTAAGAATGAAGCTATCAGTGTGTCAACTAGTAACTATCAAGCAAGTGGTTGCATATAAGATCACCTAAATGTGGTCTTTCATCTACCATCATAATGTGTAAACTTTTATTAGTGTGTCCATGTTGTATCATAGATCGTGCTTGATCATGCCTGTCAAGTGTCATGTGAAGAGTGATTTTTTCATTTATGTTTGCTAAGGTCTCAATATTTCAAGTTGAACAATTCAAGAAAATTTACTATGCTCAACTTGAGGAGAGTGTTGGAAAAAATATTTAAAACTAGAAATAATTACAACGCTCTCTTTTGAGATTAGGGTTATGTACACAAAACATCCTTAAATTTGAAAAATTACAGAGACATCCCCTCAAATATATCTGTGACTAACAATTAAGCCTAGTTCAATCATTTACCATATATTCATGAACAGTAAAATAAAGTTCAAAAACACCAAAAATATGGTTTGATCATTTACCATATATGAATGAACAGTAAAAAAATGTTCAAAGTGGAATTATAAGCACTGCTAAAATATAGATTCTATTATTCCTTCTGATTATATACCTGAAGAATATCAACACTTCTTTCCAGCTCGGCAATATATTGGAGTTTTTGAGCTCGAGACCTCTGTCCAGGGTGACTGCATATTAAATGACCAAAATATAAGAAAACTCTTTGCATAATAATAAGTTTGGAGGTCAGAGAAAGACTAAAAGGCAAGATAGGTGTAACAAAACTACCTTAAACACCACCAAAAAATTACAAGAAACATCTAGAGAATATAAAAACAAATCATGGTGTTAACAAGCTCCAAAATCGCTATAGACATGATCTCAAATATTGTTTCTGCAGTTGCACTCAAAAACAGAGGCTGATATATTCTTGTTTTGCAGTCAAATGGCAATGTCTTTCAGTCTTTCATGTTTTATTTTTGCTTCAACCAGCAAAACGAATGACATCCAAAATGTTAATAGCACAAATTTTCCATTGGGCATTTGTCACGCCCCGAATCCGGGACATATCACGGCAATACCCACAAAGAACTTCAACATATACCAAAGTCAATTAATATGAAGCAACTAATCCATTAAAGATACTTCAATCTCCAAAAGGAATAATCATGACGTTGTTTAGCAGTAGAAAGTAAAATATCCTAACTGTTACATTAGAATTGTCTTAATTGCAGTAAATGAAATAAGACTATGCTAAAATCTTCATTCTTCCATTATTCTACCATCTCCAAGCTTGTTCGCTCTCATTGGCATTTTCTTCTGCAAAAATAACATTTCGAAATTGCAGGCAAAGAGTTACCCAATAAATGGTATTTATTGTTTTTCATGGGATGTGAGCGGAAAAATAAGTTATATAAAACAGATTAGAAAACAAACAATACGAATCGCATTTAAACAGTTTATAAATACCACAACATTTTGCAACTTTTCTAATCATTCATCGTTCATATGAATTCACATATCCTTGTTCACTAGCCTACTTATAGGATACGTACTTCTTATACTATTTTCACTAATCAAGTCTACACCTTGACTAAGGAAGGTCACATGAAATATCGATTGCGCCCACTGTGAGTCTCCGTACTTCAACTTCAACTAGGCAGTATCCCAATCTATTATTTCTTGATTGGTAAGGGCACGTGTCAGTTTTCGATGTTGCTGAACCCAATACTTCTACTCCGATTAAACAAATCCTAATCTATTATCCAATTGCTAAGGTGAAACTCGTTCCACATTATCGTTAGTATCACATGAGAGGCTTTTCACCTTTATTAGACATTCAAGTTTTAAGAATAATCATTTTCATAAACTTCACTTGAAAATAACTTACATCTTGATTTCAGGAAAAAATAAATATTTCAAGATTCATAGAAATAATTTTAATTAGGTAATAAAGATTTCAGTTATATAATAAAATAGTTTTAAAAGCATTTGTAAAGCTAGTAGGGTGTATCCACTTGCCTAATTTCTCATTTTATTGATCAACTGGTTCACTGAGTACCAATTCTTGACTTCTTATTATTCAATCAAATAATCTTTCATTTAATACCTAATTCAATTGAAATCCTATTCTTTTAGATACACTCATATGTATCCTACATGCCCCACATTATTTATTTTTTGAGATTTTTATTTCTTATTAAACAAGTGTTCCTATCTGAGGTTCACTTGTTTAGCTTTGTTAAAATCTAGTCAGGTCTTAGGTCTAATATTCAAGCTTGTTTTAACTTCAAATTGGTAAAATTAGGCATTAATTACCTAAAATAACATTCTGCACATTGATTTTAAGTCCCACACTTGCAAAATTGTGCCTTGCGACCGCGAGATGTGGCCCATGACCGCATGACAAACCACGGTGCATTCTGTTCATTTGTAGTTTTGACTTGCACCCATGGAAAGTAGTCTTGTGATAGTGAAAAGCTTGTTTGCGGCCACTGCAACGACTGCGGAACATTCCACTTCCTGGCGTGGCTAAGCTTTACAACCACAAAGCATTACGTCACAACTGTGGGGTGCTAGTCTCATGACCACGAAGGCTCCCATGGAGCACACTACTTAGCCTCATGGTACCGCTTCATGTTCATGAAGATATGCCCCGCAACTGCGAGGTCTCGCTTCGCGATTGTGAGGGTGCCTGCAAAGTGACGCTAAACTACATATAAGGCACTATTTGGCTGCTTTTCTTTTTACAAATAAACTCCAACCACTTTATCCCTTAACTACATGAATCCTACGGCATATTAGGAATATTCTCATGAATCCTAGGCTTAATATTCTTAACATTACAATTTATACATAAAATTACAAGATTCAAACAATTTATGTAACTTGACTATACTACGTATTCAACAAGATTCCTACGCAAAATCTATGCTACAAGAATTCACGATTCAACCTGCATTTCAGCCATCAAAATTGAAGCCAAGATCATGAACAATATCATTACCTATGTGCATGCATGAAATTATAGGATTCGGAGTAGGATAAGTACTTTAAATTCTACGTGTTTCGGTGCCAAAAAATACGTGTTCTCCCTCTGCTCTCACTTTGTCTGAGTCCTGACGTTTTACGAGCGAGGAATTTGATTTTCTCTCACGCTTGTTCCCTATTTATACTAGTGTTTATGAGGTATTTAGAGAGAAACGAAATTCTAGTATTTTAAAGGATCCAAACTCTCATATATTATTATTATATTTTCTGCAGATTTCTACAAATTTCCAACTTAAATTTTCTATTTTCGGCTTCTTAAACATGGCAAACTCCTCCTAAAATACTTAGAATATTTGACAAGATTTGATTGCCACAGAGTGTGCATCTCTCTTTTCCATGCTTGTTTATACTCACCCAATTAATTTCACACGAAAATTAGTTAAAAAAAGACAATTATATAAATAAACCCTCTATCCCAAATATCAATAATATTTTTATTGTTTCTAATGCCCCAAAGTTTTCAGGGTATTACAGCATTTATACAGTAGGTCAATCCCGCACTACGTCAAAGTTTTTGCTATGAATTCCTCTCAGCTCTTTGAGTATATATTGAACTTCCAAGGTTGCAGGAAACCGAACATGCATGAAAAGAAATTTTATTTCATGAGCAACTCAATCGAAAGCATACGGAGACAAATTGAATCATCTCACTAGATTAGTTATATAATCAAATAGCTTACTTCATTGTCTAGTTGCTTAGAGTCTTAAACCTTAAGGTATTACCAGTTGTGAAGTCTAATGCCATAAGATGGCCATGATTTTCTGAAACCTTTCATAAAATTTATCAGCCTGTTAATGGAGCTTGATTTCCTTGTGAAAATGCTAGATAAAATTTCGAAAGGTCAGAAAGACTACATAACTCAAACCGGCGGAACTGATTTTATTTCAATAAGATTGTCCAATGAGAAATGACAAAAATCACAATATTAATCAAGTGCCAGAATATTTTGAGTGTAACAAGAACTTCGCACAACTTGAACAGATTCATCAAAGTGAGGCTAAATCTAGCGGTGCCCACTCAAATACCCCATGTTGGAAAGGTCAAAGGTTATAATTTGTCCAGCAGCAGGTAATCAAATAAAGAGAATCTATTTTAAATAAAAACATGCCAAAAATAGAACCTGACCACTTCATTTGTTTGTTCCCAGTGTTGATCTCACCAGATGAACCACAGGGGCCACCAACTGAATCCAAATGCTGAACTCCAGACACAGAAAAATATTCATCTAAACGCTGCATGGGATTTTGCACAACATATTCTGAAATTGCAGAAATAATATCCTTTTCCGGAAAATCTATCTTGCTTTTTCTTCGAGGGGAATTAGGACCATAGTTACAACTAGACCCCAATTCATTGTCTGGCTCACAAGAATCTGCAGCTTCTGTTCCATAAAGTTGGTCCAGATCTGGTAACGGCGGTAGACTATCAGTAAGTGTCAAAGAATCACTGGCAGCTCTGCAATGTATTGTACCACTGGAACTTAAGTCTGAATCAATCAATAAATCATTCACCCAAGTTCGTTGCTCCTCTGATATTGAGCTCTGTGAGATGGATCTGTAGTGTCCACATTGCCTGGGTTGAAACTCGATATCATCAAATGAGGGTGGGGAAACAGGGACATCTGCTTGGTTAGCTGTGGTTTTCTTTTGGAGAGGGCAACGAGGAGGGAGTTGAGCTGGCCTTGACATTCTGAAGTTCATTAGCTGCCAAAAAATCAGAGTTTCATGTTCTTATGTCAGATTCTTATGCCTCCATGCCTCAAGACTAGGATATAACATTTATAAACTGCATGCCACTGCCTTCAATTTATTTTTATTCAATTGTTGTAAATTGAAAGGAAAGGAATACATGCTCAGGAATACAGCGCTCTTAAAAAGGAATACAGGCTTTAGGAAGATAGGAATCTAGTAAGTCAAAGAAGTACAAAATATTAGATACTAATGACATCCTATGAATGAAATTGTCGTTTGAGAAGCTAAAAATAAAGACTTAGAAACTTAGGGTTCTTTGTTTCTGTGAACTTCTTGTTGACAAATTTAAAAACAAAGCAAGATTTATAGGCCTGCAAGGACTGGGGTTTGATTAAGTATTAGCAATCTGGCATGTATTGGAGTTTCTCATAGAGAAGGAAATCAAACAGCTGAGCTCTTTGCTGGTCAAGCCTCTGATGCACATAATTCTGCAATACTCAGCATAAACCAATTCCAGTATCAGATATGAAAAGCTACTGGACCAGACAAATGGAATCTCTGCATAATTTATAGTTAGATAAACATGTAAGGGAGTAATATTATAAGTTATATTTCAGGCTATCCCTGATGCATTATAATTAACATCAAATAAATGGGGCTTCGTTTGAAAACTGCCTTTTCCAAATTCATTTAGAGATATTGGAACAGTACTTCCGATTCTCAAGCTGAAACCAAAAAACTTCAGGTATCACCTCTTTTTGGCTACATACAAAAATCAAGACGTTTGCCATCTATCATCAGACACAAGATGAGGAAAAATAAGCAGAGCAAGGAATCAATGCAATGAAATTGGACAAATTTGTCCCTACCTCAGAAAACAAGACCCCCAAAGAGTATATATAACTTTTGTTAATGAACATTCAATTTTATCACCCTTCCATCACATAAAACAAAATTTCACACAGCCAAAATGGAAAAAAAAGGGGGGGGGGGGGGGGGGGGGAGGAAGAGGCCACACGACAGTACACACACATTATGTACGAAAAAACGACAACGGAACAGAAACTAAAATCAAGAAAGTCAATGCAGTTCTCCAATTACAACTTCATCTATGCCTTTCTTTCCAATAACTCTTAAACAACCGTCCGAGAGAGAGTGAGAGAAAGAACCTTTTCAGTTCTGGGCTCCAGAATTTCTGTTCACTAGAAGAGAAACAAACAAACGAGCGTCCTCCTCCGCTGCTCCAGGCGGTATAATCTGCACAAAGATTGAAAAAATTCTCACACAACCCATGAATACATTTAAACCATCTATTCTGACAACCAACAAATTTCTGGCACTAATTAACATAATAAATCGCAATCAAATTCAGAAACCAGGACAGCATTGTGCCGTACAAGTAAGGCAAAGCGAGGTAGTTTGTTTCTGGGGCAAGAGCGTTTCGAGTTGTGCACAGCTCAGCCATAGCCCACATGGTAACCTTGCAAGCATATTAATGCCACCCTCCTTCACTTATTTTGAAATTCTAAGAGAAACCTTGTGGCTATGTTTGGTTGGTTTTTACTTATCAAATATTTTAACTTATAAATTTTATTCAAATTTCTACCTCTTTTAACTTTTAGAATTAGTTAAGTATTTTTCAATTTTATACTTATTTTTAATCAAATAAATATCGATACTTATAATTTCTTAAGTTCATTTTTTTATTATCCTATGAATTTATATATTATCACATCATTTAATCATTAATACATATTAAATATATATATATATGTAATTTTTTAATCTACCAAAATATTACAAATCCTATATTATTTTCATCTCCACTTAAATCACTTAAATTTTACTCCCCCACCCTAATTTGAAAACACACATAGCCTATTTATTCAAGTCCATTAATGTGCCCTATTTTTTAATGCAAATTTGCATCTACCAACATCTATCTCTCAATGTATTTATATACTATATTATTAAGTGTTTGAGTTCGCTTTAGTTACAACATGTAAAATTAAGCATTTATCTTTTTTATTTATACCATGCAAAATCACATACGTATCCTTTTGTGTTTTCTTTCCATTTTTTCACTTTCAATTCCATTTTTCTTTCTTTATTTTATTATTTTAAATATTTTTACATTTTTATTTTAAATAATATTATTTTTATTATTTAAAATACAATAATTTTATAATTTATAAATTATTTTTTACACGCACTTGAAGTGTGCCAACTCTACATATTATGTACCCTTTTCACATACTCTCCGGCATATTATTGTAAATTATTTCCTCTACTTCATAATCCACTAACTAAAAGAAAACGATAAAGAGTTAATGTTGTTAATTACATAGTTGAGTATTATTTTCTTTAAAGGTAAGAATTCTAATTAAAAAATTCCAATTTATTGGTTCACCATAAAATTAAGGAATATTCATTCTAAAATAGAATATTAAACATATGGTAAAGTTAAACTAAAATCTATTACTATATATTAAAGAAATGGAGTGTTTTAGGTTATCAATTGTATGCTTACGAAAATAACCTCCTCTTTTTAATCCAATTCTTTAACATGTAATTGGAAATATGGATTGAATCAAGTATAAAACTATAATTTATATTCAGGTTAAATTACATTGTTTGCACCACATAATATAATATCAATAAATTTATGATCGTATGGTGATCAAAATTTTAAAATTGCACTATAATTTAAGAAAAACGTTACGGCTTTATTTATTTTGTAATTATAATGTGTGCTTTTATTCGTTTTTATCTCGATAATTGTATAAAATTAAAATAAAAAAAGAGATAGAAATAGAAGTATAATAACTGAGTGGGTGACAACTTTTAATCGTTCCACACAAGTTTTATTTAGCTTTAACAATTGAAACACGTGCAATAAACGTTTACCTTAAATTCCACACAAGGCGCACGTGCGTTGCATTCTTTGTCCCATAGAATGTGAAGGTTTACACATTGGGTCCCTTAATTTACGTAAATTCTAATACATGACAAAAAGCCCCATAGTTTAAGTTTCGGCACCTTAATTTTATCGATTATTTAATGGAATGCTCATGGGTACATTAAATTAAATTCAAACAAATGAAGACAAAAATTAAAAATATAATAACTAACAAAAATTAAAAAGGGAAAAAACGACATAAATTTAATAATTTAAAAAGCAAATGAAAATTCCTAATAAAACAAAATTTGAATTAAGAAAAAAACATAATGATAAAAATAAAAAAGGAAATAAAATATGAAATTAAAGAAAACTAATATGCAACGCTAAGAGCTGAAAAGTCAAAACAAAGAAAAACCACAATAAATATAAAATAAATAACCAAAACTGAAGTATAATAGCGAAAAATACAGATAAGTAAAACCTGCTGAAAACTCAATGGAAACTACAAAAGTCAAAGAACTTAAATTTTTTTTAAAAAAAATCCACTGCAAAATGCATATGAAATTCTAAATCAATAACTGAGAATGAAAATTAAAATATATAACATATAAATATTATAAAAACCACAACACTAAAAAATGAGAGAAAAAACCCAAAAATTTAAAAATAAATTTAAAAAAACAACAAAGAAAATTTAAATGCAAAGAGGACAATAAAAAAATTTAGACTGCAAAATAAAAATAAGCAAATTGTCGAAATTGAAAAGAAGAAGAACAATATATACAGAAACCTAAGAGTTGAAAAATAAGAGGCATGAATCTAACGGAATAAAATCTAAAATAAAATAAAAATATAATGATGAAAATTTAAAATACAATAAACATAAAATTAATGGAAAGCACTATAAAAGCATTAAATATTTTAAGTATGTTTAAACTTATCATTGTGCTTTTCAAGTTTTTTTCCGAATTTTGTTCTGTTGGGTTTTCTCTCTTATTTTTCAATTTTTGGAATTCATATAGGTTTTTTTTAATAATTTTTATAATTTAATTTATTTATTTTTATTATCAATTATTAGAATGAGGGCTTCATTCGACATTTTTTGTTGAGTTCCATATTTAGTTTTAAAAATATGAACTCTCAAGTAATTTCACTCGTAAAGTTGATCTTCTGGATTCCTCTTATTGATACTTGATCCAAGGGCTACAACAATTTTGGTGGGGGCAGGGGGGGGGGGGGTGTTGGGGTTTCTTTTATTTTTTAGGTCTTAAGATTGATACAATAGTCTCAAATTGATTTTCTTTAATTTTATATTTTATTTTACTTCTTTGAAAGGGTTACTTCAAATTATCTTGTCTTTTTGCACCTGTTTTTCAATTATTAAATTTTATGTAATTTTCTTCTGTTTTATTTTTTACAAATTATTATATTATTAACTTTTATTTTCAATTAGTAAACACCCTTTCTGGAATTACAAATATTGAAAATACAAAAAAGGAAAGTGGAATATAATCAGAGTAAATGGAGAAAAATGGAGGGAGAAAAACTGCACTAAAGTGTGTCTTTTGTCATTGGTTAAAATATTTAATTTAGGTAATTATTTAATTTTGATAAGACTGTACTATATATTAAAATTTTGGCCCTAAATAGTTACACTAAATCAATTCACTTATATGCCAATCTCAAATTTAATGATTATAAAGTTATATTCTTCAAACACATTCACTTTTAAGGATGAAATTGAATTCCATTAGTATTATTTTGAAAGATTATCTAATCACATTTGATGTGTGGGATTAATTATTCTTAATTCTAGTTATTTTATGCCAACCTTAATAATAATCAATGCTTTTATTCATTATAAAGAAAACGATAATTAAATTTGATAAAATAATTTATCTAACATAATTATTCAAAGTGAGTATGGCCTTTCGTTAATATTTTTTGTTTTTATTTCTTTTTCTAATCATGATATATTTGTAGCACAAGTATAAAATAAATATTTAAATTAACTAATATATACTACAAATACAATAAATTAGATAACTACTTTTAGTTTTATATATTAAGATATATTTAAGCACACATATATGGTGAGCAAAATTTACAAGTTTTGATTAATGGTTTAAAATGCTTAAAATAAATTGAGCCCCACTTTTCTCGACTTGTTACATGTGAAGTATATTGCCATTGTTCTGTGTTGGCCATATTGGTCATGAAAACATTGTGTCTATCTACGTGGAGTTGCGTAAAGTGAGAATTTATTATCATTAATATCTCACTAATTTGCATTTGTTTTCCACTAATCTCTCCTAATTTAAAATATATTCGGTTGTGAAAAATTTTTGGAAATTGGGATTCACAAACTGTAGACAACTTTGTGCATTATAGAAGTAAAGGCTATGTTTGAAACACTACTAAACTTCTAACATCCCATCAAATTTTAAACAATAAAATTTTCATTGAATTTCAAGTTCAAATTTTTATTCTCTCACGAATTTAAGTAGCTAACGATTCTTCAATCATTTTATTTATTGATAATTAAATCAATAGTTATTTGTACACAAACATATACTCACATTTATATATATATATATATATATTTATACCATACAAATTAATTGTTTTCCCAATCTACTATACATTATTCAATTATTATTATATTTTTATGCATATATTTAAATGAATCAAAATTTTCGAAATAGCAAAATTTTACAATAACATATACTATTTGTCCCAACATTATTCTACCAAACATTATTCCCAACAAAATTTCTACCGAACATAGACAAATTATTGCCTCAAGGGAAGTGTGATCACATTTAATATTTCTTGACAATTATTTAAAGGTTATTTGATTTTGAACCGAGAATAATTGAGTTATGAGCGAATTTTAAATACATATATATTTGTGTGTGTTGAGAGAGGGAGAGAGGGGGGGGAGGGGGGTGCTGGGGTAAAAATTTATCTTGAAAACACCACCCAAGTCAAATATTTTCAAGAAAGAAAAAATGCATGAAAACGATACCTCAGTGGTGAAAAATGACGACCACTAATACCAAGAAATAGATTGTTGTTCGTGGATTATTGATCATATGTCTTTGTTTGTTTTTAAATTTTAACATGTGTTTTTAAGTGTATTTGTCTCTAAAATTGTATAAAAATAAAAAATAATAATTGAGTATGTGTTTTAAAAGTGTATAATTACAAAACAAACAAAGTGGTTATTAAGACATAACACCGAAAAAATGATGCATTTCAAACTGCTTTCATCAAGTTACAATGGGAGGTTTTTCATTTTTTATTTTTTATTTTTTACATTTTAATCTTTTATACTATCACACATTGAACTAAATTATGCATTTCAAAATGCTTTCATCAGAGATTTTGTTTTATTTTTCATTTTTTATACTTTTATCTTTTATCTGTCCCACAGACTCACCTAATAGTTGAGATTTGAACTCCAACTCCCATATGAGAAAATGGTGGAGAACCAGGAAATCATTCACACACACCCATTTGGAATAGGAGGTTAATGACATGTATGTTATTACTTGACATGAAAACATCCAATTAATGTCAATTAGATCTCAACAATACTATATAAATGTTATTTTTGATAGTGCTTAACTCACATTGTTCAATGTCTTCATACCCAAGGTATAAAATAATATCCATACTAATGCATTGAAGATGCATTTTTTAAGCTAATATTGCATAAATTTGCTTCAATTTATTGTGCTTGAGAATGAAGTTGCTTAACTACTAGAGTTGCAAATTAGCAATATTCCCATGGCTAGAAGATCTTCTCCAAAT
Source organism: Avicennia marina (assembly GCA_019155195.1). Classification (NCBI taxonomy): domain Eukaryota; kingdom Viridiplantae; phylum Streptophyta; class Magnoliopsida; order Lamiales; family Acanthaceae; genus Avicennia; species Avicennia marina. The sequence continues at coordinate 3,812,563 of CM032773.1, forward strand.
TGGCCACATAACAAGTCTTGTAAGGCATACATTTCTTTTTCCTACATATAATTTTCTATATATGACAAAAAAAAGGGAATGTTTATGGATTTGTAAATAAAAATTATCCTCATTATCTGAAATATGCGTGTTTGGTATGTTATGTGCAAGTGATCTCGTAACCTTAGATACCTCTCGTCAATTCTTCAAAAAACATATTACTCAAGAAAAGGCAATAAAATAAAGAAGTCTCCCCATTTTGAATTTGGAAAAGATCACATTTTGCATTTGCATTGATTTATTTGGACTGGTCCAACTTCCGAAGCATAATATAATGAACTTATCGATGAAGACTGGCAACATGAACTGAGTCTTTTACCACTTTCTTTAGTGGTCAAACCTAATACAAATGAACTTTTGCTTTTATTAAAAATATATATATATTTTATGTACCATTAAATATATATATATATATATATATATTGTGTAATAATCATTATTACTTGTAAATTATGTACACTAGACTTTTGTACATATAAATACAACAACTTCATAATTTGTGAATGCATTTGTTCATACAAAAAATATATAAAATTTATTATTTAGAATAAATAGATAGCTAGTATTCAATTATGTATAATATTTAATGAGAATCAATTTTTTTTCTTTTTTTCAATTTAATTTTTAAAATAAAATTAGATATTTTTCTTTCCTTACTTAAAGACTCGCAAAGGATAGGAAGAGGGGCAAGGGGAATATTTATAGGGGATGGGGGGGAGGAATTTTTAGTTATGGAGCATGGGATGTGGAAGTCATCCCAATCCCCCCCCCCCCACCCCCACCTCATCGCCACTCCTACTCATGCTAATGGTGTTGTTAGAGTTCTAGCAGTTCACTAGTAAATTGTGTACTTCAATGAGAAATGTATTGACCCTTTATAAAAATGTAAATAAATAAGAGAAACTAATTTAGGGAAGATAACTTGTAGTTTCTCAAGTGTTTTAAATTTTTGTTTTTCTTATTTTTGGATTACACATATGATTTCAAGCATACAAAAGGCGGTTTATCAATTTATATAATGTTAGATTTGTTTTCAAATACTGTAGGAGAAGAAGGAAAACCACAAACTATTTTCTTGATTTTTTATTTTATTTTTAACAATAAAACGATTTTATTCTATAATATCATTTACATGTATATTTTTTTTCTAAAGTGTTTCATGTAAAAAAAAATTTAGTAATTTTTTTGAAACTGAATATTGGAGCATGATCTTGTACAGTTTGTGTAGCTGGCTGGCATTCCACCTCAGCTCTTGCTTGGCATGTCTATTTGTACTCTTTCAGTTTTAGGTGCAGTTATATATTCTTAGTCGTTGTGTTAGTGGTTGTATGTTGGTTATGCAAGTTAGCTGTATCCGTTAGCTTCCTTTTCCAACCTTTAGATTATATATATGGCCAACAATAAGATTGAAATTCAATGTAACAATAACATCTATCTAGCTACAGAGATATTTTTTCTTCTCCATCATTTTTGTTTTTGTTTTTCTTCATTTTTACATGAATCCCTAGCACAGTTCTATATGGTACCAAAGCCTTGAAGAGGGTAGGATGAACCTATACCAACTATCATCATGTTGTCTGGATCATCATCTGTTGGCAACCATTAGCAACCACCGGTAGAACAATTTCTGAACTTTGTCGATCCAAAAAATTGGTTCAAGCTTGACAAAGGGGATAATCCCATGGTGGCCCTAGTTCTTGACCTCTTTGAGAACAAAAAATTATGTGATCTTGCGCGCAGCATAAGAAGAGCGCTTACGGCAAAGAATAAACTAGGATTTGTGACAAGACTATTCAAGAAACCAACTAAAGGAGACCTTGCCTTGGTTGAAGTTTGAAAAATATGCAACGATATGGTAGTCTCCTAAATTCTTAACTCCATCTCACCTTCTATAAAATCGTGCTTATTGTTTGTGGACGATGTTTATGAGCTTTGAAATAAATTGAATAAGAGGATGTCTCAACACATTGGACTGAGAATCTTTCAATTGAAGAAAACTTTAAGCATGCTAGTGTAAGGGGATGACATGGTGATCACTTACTATGGCAAACTCAAGGCCATTTGGGATAAGCTTGTACTGTATGAAAGCATGCCTAAATGCACGTGTGCAGCTCATGATCCTCACAGATAGACATCGAAGGAATTGTGTGCTTCAATTTCTCATGGAATTAAATGAGGCATGTGCTTATGTTAAGGATCAAATCTTGATGTTGGATCCTATACCACCCATTAATAAAGTGTCTGCAATGATTTAGCAATAGAAGAAGCAACACTAGATTGTTACTAACATGCAGAGACTTGAAATACAAGCACTGGCCACACAAAGGACTCAAAGCATTCCAAGAGGTGGAGGCAAGACTAAGATAAAATTTTTGAATAATAAAAAAAATTGTATAAGATTGAATAAATTTGGATCACACTAAATTTTTATAAGTTTTATTTTCCAACTTCAATCTTATAATTCTTCTTTCAAGAATGCTATTTTGAATTTTGAACAATCTTTAAAGAAAGAGCTTGTGGTTGATATTCCTTAAAAGTTGTTAGATCTTTAATAACATTAATCTTCAGGTTTACCACCATGATTTTAGATCAAACGCTGGATTTGGAGACTTTTAAAGGAGAACGCCTTGAATTTGGTGACAAATTCTTTGAATTTGATGAAAAACGCTTCAAATATCTTTAGGAATCTTAGAGAGAATTTGAAGAAAGTTTTCACTACTTCAAGTCTTCGTTTGTTTTAACTCTGCCTTTTGCTCTTGCCACCATGGAATATGACTTTTACCTATAGCTGTAGTAGATATAGTGTGACTGCATCAACTTACTGATGTGGCGTGTTTTTATTGGCTATCATAACTTGAACCCTATTAAATAACTTAATTGATAGATTTAACATTATAGGGTCTTCATCTTCTAAATTTTTAATAGGATTTCGCCACTTGTTGTTATTTGATTGGTCAATTAAAATATTAATTATTTATTTATTTATTTTAGGAATTATGTATATTATTCTCTTTTTTTATAATTGATATTTTAATACCATATTTTTTTTGGCCATTATTTGGTTAGACACCAAAATTTACGTGTCTACAAATGCCTCATCCAAATTTATTTTTTAAAACTTTATTTTGAACGAATGAATCTCAAAATTTTTTTTTACACTGATCACGACCTATTAAACTTAGAGAGCACTTTAAATCTTTGGTTTAGGAATTTCTCGGATGGGGTTCAAGTCCGGCTATCTTCACCCAGCTCAGTCTGTAATAGGTGATAAACCATCCATGAATGGACTCCAGACCCTAAAGCCCACATTGGTTTGTCCAAGTGCCATTTCCATTCACCCAAATGCACTGAATTATCATTGATGGCAAGATCAACGTAAGCCACAAATTTGCCCAAGTTCCTTTCTGAAGCCCATCAACCTATCAAATAACGCCACTGATCTTTTCCCGGTAGAATTCTTCAGACGTTAGTTAAACACAGGAGTCCTTGAGTCCACAGTTTAACATGTCCAGAAGACATTAACAGTCATCAAACAGATTTGCACATATTCTTATATGGATATTCTTCAAAGGAATCACTCTTTCAATGGGGTCCTGTTACCTCCTCTATAAATGGTGATTAAGACGTGATCTCTTTAGGCTCTCCAATTCGATTCAAGCTTCCTGGACGTCTTTGAGGTGAGCATCCAAGAAAGGTGAGTTCCTCTGCTCTTTTCTTTGGCTTTGATCATTGTTTTCTTGTGCTTCAAAACATCTAGAACATCACTCACCATAACTGTTGCCACCAATTCGTCATGAGTCGGCCTCAAGTCGCTAACAACTCTGCTCACTCTTCTCACAGTTACGGTGGTGTTGGGGTGCGGTAGTGGAGGTAAAGCGGCATGGTTCATGTTCTAGCAGCGGCGGTGTTGCGATCTAGACGTAGTGGCAGGCAGTGGTGCATGGTTGACCAGCAGTCTCCAGTGATGGTGGCGGCTGGAAAGACGTGACAACAGACGGCGGCGATTGTCGAGGTGCGACAGTGGTGGGCGATTGGCGGAGCACCAGCGGGGTTTGCTAAGGCGAGCGACTAACCGGTGGTGGAGCGGTGGGCGTTTGATTGGGGGATGGCTTCCAGGCGAGGGCGGCGGTGCGGCGACGGGGCAGTAATGGGTGAGTGGTCACGGTGAGGTAGTGGTGGTTTCTGGAGTTGACCGTCAAGGCAGACTTCACGGAGGAGGAACACGAAGACTGGAGCCGCGTTCGGGCGCCACTTTTTCTGCAATTTAAGGCTGTGTTTGGGCGCGGCTTTTGGAGTTTTAAAGTCGTGCTTGGGAGCAGTTTTTTTTGGAGCTTAAGGTTGGGTTTAGGTGCGGCTTTTAATTTTGGGGAGATGGGAGACTTTTGACAAGGCTGTGTTTGGTGCAGATTTCAGAATTTTTTTTCAGGGCCCTGTTTAGATGGAAGACGCTCCAGAAAATAATTTAAGGTCATGTTTGGGAAGCTATAGAATAAGGTAATGTTTGGATTTCACCATTCTAGATTGGGCTTTGTGGAAATGACCTAACTAGCCTTTTATAAACCCGCCTTTTTTAGCCCATGAATACCTCTACTTAATTTAGCCCATAAGTATTGTTTAGCTTTGAATTTTTGGGCATTCGAGTATTAGATTTAACTTTGCCAGCACATCATTGAAGCTTGAAGAGTATCAAACTTAGTTTTGCTGTTTAAACTTGAATTTTTGAGTTTTTGAGTATCAAACTTTAATTTTTCCTGTGCTTACCATTTAAACTTGAATTTTGAGCATTTGAGTACCAAACTTAATTTTACTTGTGCACATTATTTAGACTTGAATTTTTGAGTCTTTAAATACTAGACTTAATTTTGCTTGCGCATACCATTTAAACTTGAATTTTTAAGTCTCTGAATACCAAGTTTAAATCTGCCTGCGCGTACCGTTTAGGCTTGACTTTTTGAACATTTGAGTACTAGACTTAATTTTACCTGTGCATACTGTTTATCCTTGAATTTTTTGGACAGACTTAAGTATGGCAGGTCCAAGCTTGTATTGAGAGTAAACGTTTTGCTTTATTGAAGTTTTTACCATTTTGACTTGGCTCTTTAAAGATCTTCTTTATGTATTTTATAGAGCATTTACTTATTTATTCTCTCCTTTATTAGTCAAAACTTGATCCAACTCTCTTTGTTCTCTCTTGTAGTCAAACATGATGGTGCATTTCAAGAGTTGCATGTCTTCTTCAGGTGTGGAATATTTGGTTGTCCTTAATGAGGAGGATCATCCTATAGAAAAAGGGTACAATTTTAGCAATTTACACTTCCTTTATCAGTCATTCTTAGCTTAAGTTGACGATCGCTCATCGGATGGATAATTGGACTTTGAAGACCCCATTCAATAAGACTTTGAAGGCTTGGACCCTATAGTTGATCACCACCATTATGCAGTTAGGTCAATTTTGGTACCAACTTTAGGATGCCGGATTATGGAAGGGAAGGCCAAATGGGGGGATGTTTCTCCGTTCACTGGCAAGTTCTACTTCATCAAAGGTTATTGGAAATGGGCGGAAGATATACTTAGCCGATGTAGATGTGAGCTGAAGGCAGCCCAGATTTATCATGAGGTATGTGCCTTGTTTTTTACTTATGATTACAACTTGAACATCTTACAATCGATATATGAGGCATGGTATCCTTCAACTAATATACTCTGTACCTCTTATGGTGAGGTATCCGTGTCTCTTTATGACTTGTAGAGCTTGGTAGGTCTTCAAATTTATGGAAAATTTTATGATAAGGTTATTCCAAGTGCAAAGGAGCTCACGGGTGTTAATGAGTAAGGCAAGAGATATATTTAACTTGAGCTAGTTCCATGTTTACCACCTTCTTTAAGGAAGCTTAGATGACACCTAAGTTCCCTTAGTTTCTATCAAAGATTGGAGTAGTTTTTAATATAAAAGGGAAGTAAAATATTTTACACCCCAGCCTGGAAGGAGAAAAAGATAGCTTGTCTTAGATCTATGTGTAACCTTTCTAGTGAGATTGGTGCTCATAAGCCCTGGTCATCTGCTAATGAGAAACCTTTTGCATGTCTTAATGTTAGTGAGAATTTTAGAGTGGAGACCTTCTTGGTGGCATTTCTTGCTTGCTAGCTTTGTGTTTTTGCATTTCTTTTTTTTTTTTATTAAGGACGATGGTTTCATACGTCTAAGCATCTTCAAGATAGCATGTATTATGGCAACCGAGAGGGTGGTGAGCCTAGCCGTTCCCATTCTTGCAAGTATTTATTGAGGCTTAGGCAGAGTTGCACATTTCCAAAGGCCTTGATGAGTGTACTCACCTTTTCGCTTCTTTATATCTATGTGTGGCTTGTGCACTATTTTAAGACTCATTAATTGATTTGTAAAACAGTTGATACCTAAAGATATTTGTATATTTTGGCGAAGGTGGGGGAAAGGTATTATGACCCACACGAAACATGTTAAAGAATCTATAGAGGTGAGCTCATTGGTTGGATTAAGACTATGATTGCCAAGCAGAAAGACATTTTATACGTTGATGATGGTAGTCATAATCGACTCGAATAAGATAATTTTTCCACCATCCATTTATGTTATCTCTTGTTAAGGTAGTGCAATTGGTTTGCTGTTGAGTTTCATAGTCCTCATCGGTTTAGCCACCAATTTGGATACTATCATGAGATTTCCAGAATCCTTACACGTGACATCCATGAAACTTCTCTGGAGGAAGACTTGTATTTTTGGAGGGTGTCTACTTTGTCCAATTCGAGGGTTAAGGCATGCTTTTCTCGTATTCCAATAGTGAGGAAATTTCATTTTAATGCTTATAAGGAGTGGTGGACTAAAGTTTACGGAACTACTTAGTGGTTTGCTACTTTTTTCTTTGCTTCATTTTCCCTTGCTTTCTCTTCAATTTACCGAAAATCTTTTCCCTTTCTTCCTTTTAGGTAGAGAGGTAGGCTTTTGGAAGTGACAACGAGGGTTTTAGTGATAATTATAAACTTTTTGTAGAGTTAAATCCACTGGTAACCACAACACTAGAGGAAGTTCGTGTTTTGAAAGAGAGTAAGAAAGCACTTTCTCTTGCAGTGACTTTAGTATTTAAAGTAAAGAAGTTCCTCTGGAGTTACGAGAAGGGGTTCCTTTCTCGGTTGTGGGTGTGTCTTTGCAAGGGGTTAGTTGGCACCTCTCTTGATCTTATTTCTTCTCTCAAGGATAAGGTTATGCTTATTCTTGAATCCTGAAATGTTTTGACCATGTTGATGTGTCCTTCATAGAAGGGTTCCTAAAGGTGTTATTTGCTAAAGAGGTCATTATTAAATAGTTGGAAGACGTAGAGGGTCAGGTTTAGGAGGCCTTAAACAGGGAAGCTGAGGGAGCTTGGCAAGTTGAACTTTCTGAGGCTAAATTGAAGATTGTTGAGGAGGAACTCCAACTTTTAACTAAGTGATGAGAAGAGATGTCTGCATCTCTTTTGTGGCAAAAAGAATCCCTCAAGGAGGCTACAGTGAAAGTTGGTCAGCTCCACGGGAAGATTATTGCCATACAATCTACTGAGCTTTCAAATGGTGTGGCTGCTGCGTCTTTGCACACTGCTAAAGAAGATTTAGTAGCTGCTAAGGACGTGTTGGAGAGCTTGAATCCTTTTGCTTCGCTTTGTTCTGATTATTGCTTAGTTGCTGATACTATTTTTTTGCCAAGCATTTAGTTTGTAAGGTATAAGCAAGCATTATCCTCCTCGGTCAACTCTTCTTGTATGGTGATTTGTAAGGATGGAATTTGTTGTTCACGTGGGATGACGACCTCGACACCATACAATATATAAATAGTTGCTTGCGTAGGAGTCTTGTAAGTGGTTCGATAGGCCTACAAAGCTTTGTCGATCCTTTCGTGCTAATCTATCTTTGATTTTGAGATTACTTTCTTCAATAGGTTAAACAAAGTTTTATTGAAATCTTTTACAAGACCATTTGCCGAGGCATGGTACATTAAAGATTTCCTTTGCTTGAAGCCAAATTTTTGATATAATTTGTCAATGATGCTATTGACAAATGGTTTCCCATTATTGGTGATAATGTACCAAGGAATTCCATACCTATAAATGATATTGACAGGATGAAGTTAGTGATATTTTCCTTCTTCACTTCCTTTAGAGGAATCACCTCCACCCATTTGAAAAAGTAGTTAGTTGCAGCGAGATTATAGAAATGACTGGTAAATAACATGTCATAGGTCTAACAATATCCAAGTCCCAAGCATCGAAAGGCCATAAGGTAACTGTTAGGTGCAGGGGTTCAAGTGCTGGATGAATGAAATTGGTATAATATTAGCATGCTTGACACTTTTAGGCAAATTTCATGCAGTCTTTTACTATTGTTGGTCAATAATATCTCATCATTTTAATATGAAAGTGAATGACATGATCAAAGATCGCGTCAGATACAACGATGTAATCGAACCCGAATTCGAAAATCCTAGGGACGCGAACCGAGCAAAGAACGCCGACCTAATGTGGTAGGATTGGATTGAACTCGATGGAAACAACCACAATCTGTACACCGACTACTGATTGATATGTTATGAATCACAGGGACCACTCCGGAATGACTCGATTTGTGATAGGAATTCACGAGAAATTGGGAAACACAATTTCAGGGAATTTGAAAAGAAACTTAAATTGATTAAAATTCTCTGTTTACATTGTTTGTATCTGAATTTCTTTCAATTAAATAACAAACTGCTATTTATACTAAATGCTATCAGACTCTAACCTAAAAGTCCATGTGGCCTAATTTATTAATAAAGCCCATTAATTAATAAAACTAAAATTACTAAATACTAAAATAAATTTTGTCGGGTCTTGGGATCGCGTCAAAATTGACGTGATCAAAGATCGTGTCGGATACAACTTTGTAATTGAACCTGGATATGAAAATCCCAATGCCCGAACCGAGCGAAGAACGCCAACCCAACGTGGTAGGCTTGGATTGAACTCGATGGAAACGACCACAATCAGTACACCGAATATTGATTGATATGTTACGAATCACACGGACCACTCCGGAATGACTCGATTTGGGATAGGAATTCACGAGAAATTGGGAAACATAATTTCAGGGAATTTCAAAAGAAACCTGAATTGATTAAAACTCTCTATTTACATTGTCTATATCTGAATCCCTTTCAACTAAATAACAAACTGCTATTTATACTAAATGCTATCAGACTCTAACCTGAAAGCCTATATGGCCCAATTTATTAATAAAGCCCATTAATTAATAAAACTAAAATTACTAAATACTAAAACAAATTTCGTCGGGTCCTGGGATCGCGTCATACCCCTTCTCTTGAAGGCGAATTGTCCTCAATTTGAATTTATGTCCTCCTGGTGGTCAAACACGAATTTCTGGCAGCTCATTAACTCCTCATTGTTTTGCTAAAACTTTAGCTTCATCTTTCCATGAGCCCAACACAGAAATATCAGCAACAAACCATATAAGGGAAGAAAAAATACTGATGATTTGTCTAGATATGCATATGTAGCCTTTGCAGATAAAAATATCTTCAACTCTAATATAGTGTAATTGGACAAGGCATCTGCTAGATGGTCAAATGGATCAATGCACACGTGGCTCTGTATAAGTCTAATCTCCTAATCTTTTATTTTTTCTTCATTCTGGTGGCTGTCCTCAACTTTTACTTTAATTTCTATGGCTTCTTCCATCTCAACTCTATCCCTTTCAATTTCTACGGATTCTGTTGCTTCTTTCCGTTCACTTTTCTCGTCAATTTCCAGATATGTGCTAATACTGCCATTATCTTCATATTGTACTTCCTCTGGTGGCGTTTCTCTGAAATCCTCACTTCAGTCAAAGATGTCATCTCTATGGATGGGCTTCTCTTCTCTCCCATAACTTTACTAATGCTAATATGAGTATCAACTTCCTCGTTTCGACATTCACTCATACTATGCCCACGCTGAAAGTAATTAAGACACACCCAAATTTGAGTTTCAATATGAGAACTCGATAGCTTGGATGTCTCGTCGTACTCATCCACATTCGATCCACAATCTCTGATATTATAATGTCTTGATGGTGTATATTTTTTTTTTGTCTTCTCGTAGTCTTGTCGATCTTGCCTCACGGGCTTGACATGATGCTCATGTCCGTCTCTAACCTGAGCTATGCCTGGCACAAGACTACCTCTGCGTCCAGGTGGCTTGGACAATGAACTGTCTCTTTCTAAGGTCGCAGCTTGGGACGCTTCTACGCATCATAACCGGTCTTGTATATCTGTCATTTTGTCCTGCATACCCTCCACACTTTTGGTGAGCTTCCTCAATTCACCAGAGAGAGATTCGAATAAGAACTTAGCCTCGTCAGGGCCATTACCCTAGCCTGAATATTGACTGGCCATTCAACGTGACTTTAAGTTGAACTGCAGGCCTAACACAACCCCAAAATAAATAAGCAGATAAATAAATAAATTCCTCTCCTTTTTTTTTGCCTTTCTTTTTTTTTTTTGTTGTTGTTGCTCCCCTTGTTTTTTGGCCTTTCTTTCTTTCTTTTTTTGTTTCTCTTTTCTATCTCTTTTCTTTTTTTTGGCCCACTTTTTTTTTTTAGAAAAAATCAGAAACCAAACAGGCCCTTAAGTGGAACAGAAACTGTAACCAAACACGGCCTTACCATATCAGCGTGGATGGTCCAGCCCAGCAGCAACTCCTAGTCCAGCCTAATCCCTTCGACCCGAAATACGCCTCTGGCCCAGCGGCAGCTTGGCCTAAAACAATTCCAACCCAATCAACTCCAGCCTAACTGAATTTTTTCTTTTTTTGCTTCTTCTGCCCGACTTTGGCTTAATTGGCAACTTGGCCCAAAATTTTCTCAAGCCCAAATCAACCCTCGACCCAACCGATAATTTTTTTTTTTAACAGAACATGGGCGGCGGCGGCGAAGTAGCAACGGGATGATTTTGCCAGCGTATGTCCATGGCGGTGGCCGCAAAAGGTCGGCTCGGCCTGGGCAAGTCCTAGGAGAGCCTCGGCGGTGGCGACGGGCGGCGATTTAGGCTGTGGCGACACGAATTTCAGGCGGGAATTCACGCGGCGTCGCAGCAGTTCATGGCTAGTTTTCTCCCAATTTCAGTGGCGTTAGCTTCAATTGATGGTGGCAATGGAATAGGCTTCGGGCGGCAGTGCGGTTGGTGATAGTTGTGGTCGTGAATCAGTTGCAGCAGCGTCGAAATCGAGGCTACGACTTTTGGCAGTTCACGGCAGTGACGATGCCTTTTTTTTTTGATTTTTTTAACTTTTTTTTTGTTTTGAAACTCTAAATCGTGTATCGAATTAAAATTCAACACAAGTTTGCTTTGATACCAAACTGATGTGATCAAAGATCGCGTCGGATATAATAGTGTAATCGAACCCAAATCCAAAAATCCCAAGGACGCGAATCGAGCGAAGAACGCCGACCCACCATTGTAGGATTGGATTGAACTCGATGGAAATGACCATAATCAGTATATCGAATATTGATTAATACGTTACGAATCACACGGACCACTCTAGAATGACTCGATTTGGGATAGGAATTCACGAGAAATTGGGAAACACAATTTCAGGGAATTTAAAAAGAAACATAAATTGATTAAAACTCTCTATTTACATTGTCTGTATCTGAATCCCTTTCAACTGAATAACAAACTGCTATTTATACTAAATGCTATCAGACTCTAACTTAAAAGCCCATATGGCCCAATTTATTAATAAAGCCCATTAATTAATAAAACTAAAATTACTAAATACTAAAACAAATTTTGTCGGGTCTTGGGATCGCGTCAAAACTAACGTGATCAAAGATCGCGTCGGATACAATGGTGTAATCGAAGCTGAATCTAAAAATCCCAAGGATGCGAACTAAGCGAAGAACGCCGACCTAACGTGGTAGGCTTGGATTGAACTCGATGGAAACGACCACAATCAGTACATCGAATATTGATTGATATGTTATGAGTCACACGGACCACTTCGAAATGACTCAATTTGGGATAGGAATTCACGAGAAATTGGAAAACACAATTTCAGAGAATTTGAAGAGAAACCTGAATTCATTAAAACTCTCTATTTACATTGTCTGTATCTGAATCCCTTTCAGCTGAATAACAAATTGCTATTTATATTAAATGCTATCAAACTCTAACCTAAAAGCCCATATGGCCCAATTTATTAATAAAGCCCATTAATTAATAAAATTAAAATTACTAAATACTAAAACAAATTTCGTCGGGTCCTGGGATCGTGTCAGTGAAGTTTTGGTTTGGACTGATGGACACCATAAATCCCACAGTATGCTTCCTTCATGGCTTGTATAACTTCGTCATCGCTTAAACAGCACAGGAATACTCCTTCAAACGAATGTCTATATAATGTGCCATTGAAATGGACGAAATGGGCTGCTCGAAGTCGAATATCAACTTTTCAATGCGGGTCTTCCGACAGCTTCACATATTTTAAGTAGACAACAAATGGTTGGCACCAATCTTCTCTTTCAACTTTGAAGACTTCTATAGAATAATTCTCTTCTTCGTCCTCTTCATCTTTGAGCACTGGTGATACAACCTATTTTTTATATATGGGCAATTGGTATTTTGCTTCGAGTAAGGACATGGAAGAGGCATGCTTGGTTGATGCATCTGCTTGCTTGTTCTCCCTTTTTAACACATGTTTAATTGTAACATCTCCAAGCCACCCTATGAGCATATTAGCATAGTTATAATATGAAATTAACTCAAGCTTCTTAACTTTGTATTCCCTAGTAGCTGGTTGATCATCAACCTAGAATTCCTATAGACTTCAAGGTATAGTTGCTTGATATCTACAATGATCTCAAGCCTAATGATTAAAGCTTGATATTCAACCTTATTGTTGGAGCATCTTTCCGTTAAGGTGAATAAGTGAGGTAGGACTTCTCCTTTCGACGTTATAAACACCACCTCGGTATTGGCTTCTTCCCTATAGGAAGCTTTATTAAAGTGCATCTTCCATAGAGGAATGATTTCAACCATCACGGCATCTTCATCTGGCAAGTCATCAGAGGGATCCCATTTAGTTATAATAGGATGGTCCATCAAGAAGTCTACCAATGCTTGTCCCTTATGGCTTTTTGTGCACATATACAATTTTAAATTATTGGAATTAGAGGTACCACCTTATAAGCTTGTCAAAGAGAATAGGTCTTGTTAGGGCATATATTTCAACGGGTTCATCCATAGTTAGCATCTTCTCAAACACTCCAATATTTTCCTCAAATTATACAAATGATCTTCTTTTCTCTTTGACTTTACCATGAGGTCATCAATATAATATTCGACATTTTTATGGATTATATAATTGAAGATCTTCTGCATGGCTCTTTAGTATGTGACCCCAACAGTTTTGAGGTCAAAGGGAATGACCTTGTAGCAGTATATGCTTTTAGGTGTATGAAAGGCTATCAATTTTTCATCTTTATGTGCCATGTGTTTTTGATTATACCTATCTGATCCATCTATAAATAAGAGTGCTTCATGTTCCGTAGTGGTGTCAATCATAATCTCGACGATGGGTTGAGGAAAATCATCCTTAGGGTATGCCTCATTGAGATCTCTGAAGTCCACAGAAACCTAGAGTTGCCCATTCTTCTTCCTCACAGGGATAATGCTAGAAATCCATGTGGGATATTTGACTTCTTAAATGAATCTAGTCTCAATCAACTTGTGAACTTCTACTTTAATTTGAGGGTGGAGTTTTAGTTGGAAGTGATGTGCTTGCTTAACGAGACAAGCTTCCCCCTTTCATAGCTAAGTGATGCACAGCCACTTTCGGGTCCAAGCTAGGCATCTCTCTATATGATCAGGCAAATACATCCCTGAATTCCTTTAGTAGCTCTATGTACTTGTCAGCCTCTTTATTTGTTTGTGTGGCATTGATGTGGATGGGGCGAGGATTGTTGTTGTTTCTCAAATTTACTTCTCTTAGCTCATTTATTGTAGATTTAGCTCTTGCTTCCATTTGGGATGGTGCAGTATCAGCATCATCTTCAATAGGGTCTCTTTCTTCACTCAAAGTGATGTTATTGCACAAACCCACACTTTTTCTATCATCATCTTCTTTAACTTGAGTTTTGGTAAAGAGAACAGTTTAAAACTTAGCTTTGAGGATTTTGTTACATGAGATAACTAAGTCTGTTTGCCATTGCATGTAAGAAGGGATGTTGCTTCGAAGCTTCTCATCTTGTCTTAGTGCTTCAATGATGCTTGCTTTTGCCATGCAATACTTCTCTCTTTTAGGTGAGCAAAGTCTTTCGAAGACTAATACCCGTGCTGGTTTTTTCTTAGTTTTTAAATAGCCATCCTCTTCAGTAATGTTGTTGGTAGAAGCTCTTTTTATGGCGATACAGATCGGACCTTTTAGCTGCTCATACCTAAACCTTGCTCATAAGTTTTGACTCGAAAATTTTTGTGGCAGCTTTCCTAATGGTGATTGCTCCTAAGGGTTAACTCCAGCCTTCATGAGGAGTTTATATGCCTTGGGACTGAAACACTTTGTAGTCCTTAACTCTTAAACCTCTTGACGTTCCTTTGTAGCCTTTTTGGGTAGTTGGGTAAGTGCGTCATTGTTAATTTGAGTTAGAGGTAGCATTGAAGCTTGAAGTATCGTTAATTATTGGCTCTTTATCAGGTTGGCTTTTAGGATGCACTTGGTTAGCCTCATCTTTCTTTGCCAAACTATCATCTTACTTCTCTTTCTTTTAGGAGCCACTAGCTTCGAAAGTTCCAACCTCGTTCAACTAATACTTTTTATTGGTAGGGTGGGACTTGACTTTAGTGAAAGGTTTGTAGTCGCCGAGCACCTTTTTCATACTGTCACGACAACATTTGAAGTATTGATGCTAAGTAGTAAGGACTACCCCATTTTCTTGAAGCCACGACCCACTAAGGAGTAGTTTGTATGACGTCTTGGCATCGATGAAGTGGAACAAAGCATTTGATTCCATATTGTTTATAAGCAGCTTCATTTTAATGGTGCTTAAGGCCTTTTGCCCCCCTTTGATTGAATCCTTAGATTATTAATTGACTATTTGAGAGCTCATTAGTTGGGATCCCCAGTTCTTTTAATGTCCGTACAGGTAAGATGTTGACTACCAAACCCCCGCCGACTAACATTCTGTTGATTCTTTGCTCCTGGGCATAGCTAATGACGAACAACAGCTTGTTGTAGGGTTGAGACCCTAACATCAAGTCTTCATCAATGAAGAGCATCACAGTCATGCAATCTTCAGCTAGTTGTTAGCTTTTTGATAGAAGCTTCTAGCTTCGTTAGGGAAGTCATTGGTTTCATTAACTCCATTTTTTTTTATGATAGAGGGTGATAGTGTTGGCATTTATACTATTATTCTCTAATGTGATTTTCCTTGATGGGGAAGTTCCACGACCTTATCCTTGAATATGAAATAGTCGTGGATGGGGTGCCAAACCAAGCGGTGGTACTTGTAGTATTTGGGATCATCAGTTTTCTTGACTTTTGCAGGCCGCTTCATTTTGGGTAACTTAATAAGGTTGGTCTTCAGCAAGTCATCGAAAATCCCTGAGACATCCGAGTTTAGGAAATGGTATGATTTGCTATGTATTTCTTTTAGTGTTGGTCTTTTAGCATCTAGGGAGTTTCTTTCTTTTTGGCCACTTTTTATTTTCCTTTGATTGGGATAAGTTTGACATATATTGCACTGGATTCTTTGTTGGAATTTTGTAATAGGAGGCTTGCCTCCTTTCTTCGTTTCTTGTTTGTCCTTTGGCTTGTAAAACTTAGAAACAGGTGGTCCACCAACACCACGGGTGGCTATACTTAGCTTTATGTAATGAGCTCGCGTGGCCAATTCTTTAAAAGTTTTAGGTTGAATTCCTTGAAGAATATACCGTAACCCTTAGTGTATATCTTGTATGCACATCTCTATACCTGAGGCTTTGGAAAGTCTATCCTTGCAATTCAAACTTAGGTTCCTCCATCGATTGATCTAGTTAATGACTAGCTCATCTTTCCATTAGTGGGTATTTGTTACCTAGATCACGTTGACAGTTCGCTCTATATTGTAAAAGTAGTTAAGGAACTCTGTTCTAGTTGCTCTTAGCTATTGAGGGACCCAAGCTTGAGATCTGTGTAACAGTCGAATGCATTTCTTTTTAATGAGCAAACAAATTGCTTAACTAGATGGCCTCCATATGTCCCGGCATTATTATGTCCACATGAAGTGAGCCACGTGTTGCTTGGGGTTTCCTTTCCCATTTAACTATTGAAATTTGGGGGGTTGATAGCCTGCTTACATCTTCAAGCTATCAATCTAGACTAAGTAAGGCTTGGCATATGTTAGGGTTAATGTGGTGCCTACATCAAGTTTGCTCTTGATAATACCTTCTATGAAGTCTTTTAGTTGATTGACAAGGATCAAGCCATTAAAGGAAATTTAGAGCTCTTTGATAGCAAACTTTTTTTGGTCTTCGTTCGGTGCTTGGCAAATGTCTCAACCTCATCATGGACTTGAGAGGCCTTTTCCACCGCTCGATTGTCGATTTTGTCCACCAACCTTGAGTTTCACAAGTTTTGTTCCTGAACATGTTTGGTCAACGCTTCGATGACCTTGCTTAATGCGACAGTTTAGTCTTCTAGAGTTGAGATGTTGGTGATCATAACTGGTGATGTGTTGGAGATAGATGAGGTATTGAAGGTACAGAGTCATCCTTGTTGCCTTCACTCACAAAGAGTGGATTGTTGACAGCTTCAGAGAGAGGTGTTGGCTCAGAGTATGCTAACCTTCTTGGCACACTCCAGGTGATAGCACCAGTACTCTTTGCAGTAGCCTCAACAGTAGCAACTTTGGAAGACTTTCCCTTATTACTGGCCATGATGATTTGTTTGAAATTTGATGAAATTTGCTTGGAAAAAAGAGAGAGAGGTCAGAATTCTTAAATAACAAGAAAAATTGCATAAGATTGAATAAATTTAAATCAAACTAAATTTATGTGGTTCTATTCTCTAACTTCCATCCTCTAATTCTTCCTCTAAAAACACTGCTTCGAATTTTGAATAATCTTTAAAGAAAGGGTTTATGTTTGATCTTCTTTGAGAGTTGTTAGATTTTTAATAACGTTGATGTTTAGGTTTAGCACCATGATTTTGGATCAAATGTTGGATTTAGAGACTTTTGATGGTGAATGCCTTGAATTTAATGACGAATTTGAATTTGATGAAGAACACCTTGAATATCTTTCAGAATCCTAAAGAGAATTTAGAGAGAATTTTTCACTGTTTTAAGTCTTCGTCTACTTTAACTTTGTCTTTTGCTCTTTCTACCATGGAATATGACTGATATTTATAGCAATAGGAAAGATAGAGTGACTGCATTAACCTACTGATATGGCGTGGTCTTATGGGCTATCACAAGTTGGACCTTATCTACCAAGTTAATTGACAGGCTTAACCCTGTAAAGTCTTTATCTCTTAAGCTTCTAATAGAATTTCACCACTTATCACTATTTGATTGATCAATTAAAATATCAATTTTCTATTTATTTATTTTAGGAATTATGTTTATTATTCTCTTCTTTTTTTAAACTCCTAAAAAAATAAATAGAATTCATTTAGCTGGTATTTTAATACCATTGTAAACATATTAAAATTTGGTGCCAATCAAATAATGCCAGATGAAAAATATGGCGTTAAAACATTGATTAAATTATTTATTTATTTATTTGAAAATTTAAATAATCATAATTTCTAAAATAAATGAATAAATAATCAGTATTTTAATTGTTTAATCAATGGTGACAAATGGCGCAATCTTGTTAGAAGCAGACAAGATAAGGACTCTACAAGATTAAATCTATCAATTAAGGTTGTTGGATAGGGTTCAAGTTGTGACAGCTAATAGGACTGTGCCACATCAGCCGCTGATGCATCCATATAGTCTTTCTTACAACTATAAATAGGAGTCAAATCCCACAATAGAAAGAAGGATAGAAGTAGAAAGTTGAAGCAGTTAAAGACTTAAAGCAATAAAAGCTCTCTAAATTCTCTTTGAAATTCTCAAGAATATTCAAGGTGTTCTTCCTTAAATTCAAGAAGTTTATCACTAATTTCAAGGCGTTCTTCATCAACATTCAAGAAGTTCATCACGTTTTTCATCGAATTCAAGGAGTTCGTCACCAAATTCAAGACACTCTTCGTTGAAGTCTCCAAATCTAGTGTTTGATCTAAGATCGTGGTACTAAACTCGAAGATCAACATTATTGAAGATATAAAAACCCTTAAGAAAGATCAAGCATAAACCCTTTCCTTGAAAATGATTCAAATTTCAAGCAAAGTGTTCTTGAAGGATGAATTAGAGAATTGAAGTTAGAGAATAGAACCTGTAGAAATTCAGATTCATCTTAATTTATTCAATCTTGCACTGATTTTCTTGTAATTTAAGAATTTTATCCTACAGATTTCTGGCACATCTAGTGGGACCTCTGAACCTCTCATCTCTTCCTTTCAAAAAAGTTTCAAACTTTAATCAAGTCATCATGGCCAGCAATAAGGGAAAGTCTTCCAAGGCTGCTATCACTAACACTACTGCAAAGAGTTTTGGTGGTGTCGCCGGAAGTGTGGCAAGGAGGTTAGCATACTCCAAACCAACTCCTTTTCTTGAAGCTATCAACAACTCACTTTTTGCAAGTGAAGGCAACAAGGATAGCTCTCTAGCTTCAATCCCTTGCTCCAACTCCTCGTCCGCCTCCAACATGGCACTAGTCATGACCACTAATGCTTCAAGTATAGAAGATCAAATTGCTGTACTAACCAAAGTCGTCAAAGGGTTGCCAAACATGTCCAGGACAAGACTCGTGAATCTCGAGGATGATGGACAATGCTGAAACTAGTTGAGTAGTAGAAAAGGTGCCCGAAGTCCACGATGAGGTAGAGATGTGGGCTAAATAGCCAATTGAAGATAGACAAAAGCCTACAGTTAGAGAGCTCCAAAGTTCCTCTGATGACTTGATCCGTGTTGATTAACTAAAAGACTTCATAGAAGGTACTATCAAAAGCAAGTTTGAAGGAGGTGTCAAGTCAACTTTGACATACGCTAAGCTATACTTAGCTTGAATTGACAACTTGAAGATGCTTGCAGGCTATCAACCCAAAATTCCAATAGTTCAATGGGAAAGAAAACCTCAAACAACATGCGACTCACTTCATAAAAACATGCAATAATGTCGGGATGTATGGAGATCATTTGGTAAAGCAGTTTATTCACTCATTGAAAGAAATGCGTATTGATCATTACTTTCGATGGTGAAGATGTTATTGATTGTGAACCAATATTGGGTTATTTATATAGAGGGATGGAGAAATTTGTAGAAAATCGAATAGTTATACAATATTTGCCTTATGTAACACGTTGGGATTATTTAGCTACAGTGTTCACGAAAGCAATAACTGTAAGTGTGCCCAAATAGCTGGGCAATATTTAAATACCTAAAAGGGCTAGCTATATCAGAGCTTTCATATTGGAGTTAAGTCATACCCATGGATTGGCTAGTTTCGATTTGAAAGGCTATAATTCGTTAACGGCCACAATTTCTACTCCTGCTAATAGTTTAGCGCATTCTTTATTATTACTATGAGGTCTTGAAGCACAAGGAGATTTTACTTGTTGGCGACACCGATCTTGAGCCTGGGTCCATCAATTGCGAGGGGAATATGAAGTTAAAAAACTTAAACTACTTTTATACTATAACTATGTCAATATACTTATGGGATGGCTCAGAGATGCCACAATAAAACATGTGCTAAGAAGAGAAAACAAGCAAGCATATGCTTTGGCCAAGCTTGCCTCCTCTTTGTCCCTGCTCTAAGCAAGATACCATGTGCTCATATGCAAGAAATAGGTAGCGCCACCAGTGTCGAGGACAAAGAAGACAAAGAAGAGAATTATTTTGTAGAGGTCTTCAAAGTTGAAAAGAAAGATTAGTACCAATTATTTGTGGACTATCTAAAATGTGATAAGTTGTCGGAAGATCCACGCCAAAAAGCTGACATTCGATGACGAGTAGCCTATTTCATCTATTTCAAGGGCACTTTGCATAGGCATTCGTTCGATGGGATATTCCTACATTATTTAGGCTATGACAAAGCCATATAAGCCATGGAGGAAATACACTCTAAGATTTGTGATGCTCACCAATCCAAATTGAAACTTCACTTCTGCATCGAAAGGATAGGATATTACTGGCCAACAATGGTAAAAGATTGCATGATATTTGCCCAAAAGTGTTAACTATGTCAGTACCATACCAACTTCATTCATCAACCACTTGAGCCTTTACACCCAACGGTTGCCTCATGGCCCTTTGACGATTAGGGTTTGGATATTGTTGGGCCAAGCCATTTCTACATTCTTACTGCAACCAACTACTTTTCCAAATAGGTAGAGGCAATTCCTCTTAAGGAAGTAAAGAAGGAAAATGTCACTAAATTCAACTGTGTCAACATCATTTATAGATATGGAGGCCCTCGATATATTATTACTGATAATGGAAAACCATTTGTCAACAACACTATTGACAAGTTATGTTAGAAAATTAGCTTTAAGTAAAGGAAGTCTTTAATGTACCATACCCCAGCAAACGGTCTTACAAAAGCTTTTAACAAAACTTTATATAACTTGTTGAAAACAGTGGTGTCAAAATCAAAGAAGGATTGGCACAAAAAGATTGACAAAAGCTTTATGGGTCTATCAAACCACTTACAAAACTCATACGCAAGCAACTCCTTATCCATCCTTGTGAATCGCTATACAAGAGGAGCTAACTGAGAAAGACAATGCTTGCTTACACCTTGAAGAATTGAAAGCATTTGATGAAAAAAAGTCTAGATGCACAATAAAAGATTACATGCTATCAAGTTCACTTATCTAAGGCGTTTAATGAAAAATTGCGTGCGTTCGCTTTCAAATCGGAGACTTGGTACTCGCAGTAAGAAGGCCTATGATCATCACCTACTGCACTGAAAACAAATTAATCTCTAAATGGGATGGACCATATATCGTCAAATAGGTTTATACAAATGGGGCTTATAAGCTAGTTGACTAAGATGATGAAGAGTATGCCCAATCAATGAGATTTTTGAAAAAATATTATGCATGAAAAATAAAAAAAATAGCAAAAGAAGTAAAAAAAATAAAAAGAAGAAGAAGAAGAAAAAAATCAAATCAATGATGCAAAAAAAATGGGAAAAAGAAAATCAAAGATGTAAAAATAATGATGAAAATCAACTCCTTCTTGACATAAGCATAAATTGTCAAATTAAAATCAAATCAAAGTTCCTGAACATGAATTTAAAACTGTCAAACCTAAATTAAATTCAAATGCTTCTTGACACACGAGTTTAAACTGTAAGTTACTGTTAACCTGTAAGAGTATAAACTGTGAACAGCATTACCTTTTGCAAATTAAAAGTGTTTGAACTATATTATGATTTGATTCTATTTTATGGGTACATAGACAACTTGGATATTTTCTAAATTCAGTCATGAATTTGTGATATGTTATTCTCATGGCACAAGATGGCTATTACTGGGGGCACATCCATCAACAAAACGGGAAAGCCGGCAACGATGAGATAAGATGTTTTATTGATAAAACTAAATGCTTGGAAAAAATAATAAATTAGCAGCTAAGCAATAATTCTAACAAAACCTAACCAAGCTAAGCAAAGGTTTCAAGCCCTCCAACACGTCTGTAGCAGCTACTAAACCCTTTTCAGTAGAGTGCAAGGTTTTTGTAGCCACATCATCTGAAGGCTTGGTGGACTGGATGGCAACAATTTTCCTATGGAGCTCACCAACTTGCGTTATTGCCTCTCTAAAGGATTCTTTCTGCCACAAAAAGGGTGCAGACAACTCCTACTATTACTTAATTAGAAGCTTAAGTCACTCCTCAACGCTCTTTAATTTGGCTTCAGAAACCTGAACTTGCCTAACTTCTTCAGTTTCCTTATTTAATGCCTCCTAAAGTTGACACTCTGTATCCTTCAACTGCTTAGCAAGGACCTCTTTAGTAGACATATCAGCTACTGCGGATCTTGCCTCATCATAAGTTGTGTCCCTAGCAAATAACATTTCTAAAACCTCTTCTATAAAAAACACCTCACCATGGTTAAAATGTTTTATAGATTCAAGGACTAACATAACCTCGCCCTTGAGTGAAGAGATGAGATTAAGAGAGGTGCCAACTAACCTCTCGCAGAGACTCACCTATAGACGGTAAAGGAACTCCTCCTCGTAACTCAAGAGAAACTTCTCTACTTTAAATACTAAAGCCACGGCAAGAGAAGGTGCCTTCTTACCCCTTTTTGAAACACTAATTTCTTCGAGTGCTGTAGCTTCAAGTGGATTTGGCTCTACGATAAGTTTACGACTACTACTGTAGCCCCTGCTACCACTTCCAAAGGCTTGCCTCTCCACTTGAAAGGAAAAAAAAAATGTTTTGGTAAATTGAAAAGGAAGAAAAAAATGCAGCAAAGAGACAAGTAACAAAATACCTTCTGGGCAAGATCCCTGATTAACTTTGGACAGCTAAAAAGTTTGCCTTCTTCCAGGCTTAAAGGAGAAGGGGCTCTCCTAACTCTTTTGTAGTGGCGATCCCCATTGCTATTGGTACTGTCATCTATCATTTACAAACATGGCCTCTTTTTTGCAAAGACCACTGGGGCTGCAGGTTTGCGAGAGGGATCTTGGGCATTAGGAGATAAGCTTCCTACGTCAAGGACCCTATCTTGAGAGGGAGTGATGTACAACTTCATGACATGTTCTTCAAAGTAGTTCCCATGAACTTTAGTCCACCACTCTTTATAAACTTTCTAGTGAAATTTCCTCACAACTGCTAGAATACGAGGGAAGCATGCCTTCGTACTCGAATTATACAAAGTAAATACCCTCCAAAAATACAAGCCCTCATCTAGAGAAGCCTCACGGATGTCACGTGTAAGAATTCTAGGAATCTTTTGGTAGAATCCGAATTGATGGCTAAATTGATGTAGACTGTAAGGTTTAATAGCAAGCCGATTGCCTTGTCTCAATAGGAGATAACTCAAACAGATAGTGACAAAATAATCATCTTCAAGTCAATCATGACTACCACCATCAACATATAAAATGTCCTTTTACTGGGTAATCACAGTCTTAATCCAACCAAATAGTTCGCCTTTGTGGATTCTTCAACGTGCCTCACGGGGGGTCATAATACCTTACCTTGCCTTTGCCAGATTATGTGATCATCTTTAGGCTATCAACTACCTTCTAAATCAAATAATGAGTTTTAAAATAATGGGCAGACCACGCATGGATATAATGAAGAGGAAAAGGCGGAGTACACTCGTGAAGGCTTCGAGAATGTGCAATTCTACCAAAACCTTGATAAATACTAGTAAGAATGGGAACGGCTAGGCTAATCGCTTTCCTAGTTCCTATAATACTTGCCATAAAAGTACCCAGACAAACAAAACCAACAACCTCAATGGGAAGCAAGCGAGAAACGCCGTTAAGTAGGTCTCTGTTCTAAAATTCTCATTGACAGTGTGAAAGGTTCCTCATCGAAAAATGACCAAGGCCCATGAGTGCTAATCTCGTTAGAAGGGTTGCATGTAGACCTAGGATGAGCTCTCTTTCTCTCTTTTCTGGCCAAGGGTGTTGAGTACTTTACTTTTTTTTTTTACACCAAAAACTGATCTAATCTTCAATAGAAACCAAAGGAGCTCGAGTGTCATTTGGGCTTCCCCAAAGCAAGTGTAAACATGAAACAAATGTTGACAAGATCAACGAACATATCTTCTCCTTTGCTCATTAGCGACTGTGAGTTCTTTCGCACTCGAAATAACCTCATCGTAAAGTCTCTCATAAGTTGGAAGATCTACCAGGTTTCATAACTTATAGAGGGAAATGGATATCTCATCATAAGAGATAAAGACTATATTAGTAGTAGGATACCATGCCTTATAAATCATTTGCAAAATATTTGAGTTATGATCATAAGTAAAAAGTGAGGCGTGAATTGCATCATAAATCTGAGCTACCTTCAGCTTACATCCACACCAACCAAGAACATCTTCTGCCCACTCTCAACAGCCTTTGATAAAGTGGAACTCACCGATGGACAGAAGAACCCCTCTATTTGGCCTTTCTTTTGATAATCCTTCGGCCTAAAGTTGGTAGCAGAATTGACCTAATGGCATGATGATGGTGAGATGACTTTAGGATCTAAGCCTTTGAAGTCTTATTGAATAAGGTCTCTTGAGTCCAATTGTCCATTCGATGAGGAATCGTCAACTTAGGCCAAGAACGACTGATAAGGGAGGTGTAGACTACCAAAATCATGGCTTTCTCTATTGGATGGCCCTCCTCATTAAGAATAATCAAATGCTCCACACCTGAAGAAGACATGTTGCTCTTGAAAAGCACTATGATGATCAACTACAAGAAAGAACAAGAAAGGTTAATGTCAGATTTTGACAAATAAAGAAAAAAATGAATAAATAAAAGTTCTAAAAGGAACAAATGAAGGTTTTTTAAGAGCCACGTAAAATTAGTAAAGCTCAAAGAGGGCAAAAGCTTCAACAAAGCAAAACTTGGGGCCTCAATTCAAGTTCAACAAAATTAAGTTTGGTAATCAAATGCTCAAAAATTCAAGTCTAAATGGTACTAAAGTTTAGTACTCAAAGGCTCAAAAATTTGAGTTTAAATAGTACTTGTGGGCAAAATAAAGCCTAGTACTCAAAGGCTTAAAAATTCAAGTTTAGATGGTACACGTGGGGAAAATAAAGTTTGGTACTCAAACACTCAAAAATTTAAGCCTAAATGGTACACATGGGCAAAATAAAGCCTAATACTCAAAGGCTTAAAAATTCAAGTCTAAACAGTACTCACGAGCAAAATTAAGTTTAATACTTAAATATTCAAAAGTTTAAGCCTAAAAAGTACTCACGGGAGGAAAAATAGAGCCTAATACTCAAAGGGTCAAAATTTCAAATTTAAACAGTACTCACGGCCAAAATTAAGCCTAGTACTTAAAGGCTTAAGAATTTAACCCTAAACGGTACTCACAAGCAAAATAAAGTCTAATAGTCAAAAGTTTAAAAATTCAAGCCTAAATGGTATATATGGGTAAAATAAAGCCTAGTACTCAAAGGCTTAAAATTCAAACCTAAACGGTGCATACAGGCAAGATTAAGCCTAATACTCAAAAGCCCAAAAATTCAAATTTAAATAGCACACATAGGCTAGATTAAGTTGGGTGTTCATGGGCTAAAAGGGTAAAAAAAACGCTGTTGCCGTCAGAAACCCGCCACAGCAATGTCTCTTTTGTGTTCAGCGCCACCAGGCCTTTTACCACCATTCTAGCAATTGCACCTAGCCTTACCACTAGTTCAGCCACTGCTAGAAGTTCATCGCGTTGCATCACCTAACCTTTGCGCAGCACCAGCATTGCTGCAACCTCAGAATTTGCCGCCACTACTTCCTCATCTATGAGTAACGATGGCTAAAACTTTACTCCAACGAACATGACAGAACTAAGGTAGTGGTTGGAACTAGAACCAACAACAAAAGCCTACAAAAAGAAAAAGGAAAAAAAAGGGGGGGAGACAAAAATGGGAGGAAGAAGCAGGTTACTTACGTGAGAGGAAACAGAACTTTGCCTTATAGCCTAGGTGACAACCTCGTGCTACTAATGTTTGGGAAAATCCTTGACACCGTGTCAGACATCGCTCTGATTTATAGGTGGTAGCATGGCTAGAAAATTGAACTTAAGGAAACCGAGTTCATGTTTGGGAGGAAGTCTTGTGGGGAATAGCTATTCCATGGTAGCCGTCCAGCTAGATCCTATGTGGCAAGGAATGGGCATTGATCAATGTAATCCATCAAGAACAATGAAGGAGGGGGAATGGATGGCAAAAAATAAAAAAAAAAGTTAGCCCTTTTGATATGGAAGGAAATTCAAACTTCTCAATTCAAGTGTCAAGCTAAGCTTTGTGCTCACTTAGGATGGGAAAGCTTTGTCAGGCTCTCATTTCAAAACCTTTGTGAGGCTCTCAATTGAAGTTTCCCAAATGAAATTAATAGGCCCAAGAAGGGAACAATATGTATATACATATGGCCATATATCGATACTTGTTCATTCAAAATTTTTTTTCATAAACAAGTCTCGAGGGGGCATTTGTAGGCACATTAAAATTTCGTGCCAATCAAATAATGCCATATAGAAAATATGGCATTAAAACATTTATTTATTTATTTATTTGGGAATTTAAATAATCATAATTCCTACATTAAATGAATAAATAATCAGTATTTTAATTAACTAATCAAATGGTAACAAATGACACAATTTTGTTAAAAGCAGACAAGATAAAGATTTTACAAATTAAACCTATCAATTAAAGTTGTTAGATGGGATTCAAGTTGTGATAGTCAATAGAACTGTGTCACGTTAACAAGTTGATGCAGCCATACCATCTTTCCTACAACTATAAATATGAGTCAAATCTCTCAATAAAAAGGAGAGAAGTTAGAAAATTGAAGTAGCTAAAGACTTGAAGTAGTAAAAGCGCTCTAAATTTTCTTTGGAATTCTCAAGAACATTCAAGGTGTTCATCATCAAATTCAAGAAGTTCATTACCAAGTTCAAGGCATTCTCTATCAAATTTAAGATATTCGTCATCAAATTCAAGGCGTTCTTCATCAACATTCAAGAAGTTTATCACGTTTTTATCGAATTCAAGAAGTTCGTAACCAAATTCAAGATGCTCTTCGTCGAAGTCTCCAAATCTAGCGTTTGATCCAAGATTGTGGTGCTAAGCCCAAAAATTAACGTTATTGAAGATCTAACGACCTTTAAAGAAGATCAAGCATAAGCCCTTTCCTTAAAGATTATTCAAGTTTCAAGTAAAGTGTTTTTGAAGGAAGAATTAGAGGATTAAAGTTAGAGAATAGAACCCACACAAATTCAGTTTGATCCTAATTTATTCAATCTTGCATCAATTTTCTTGTTATTTAAGAATTCTGTCCTACAACCATATTTTTCTTCATGGAATTATTTGATTAGATACCAAAATTTACGTGTCTACAGCAAGAAGGATAGACCATACTACAACCACTGCAAAATTCTAGGGCATAACCTTGAGAACTGCTTTAAGGCAGGAAATGTCAAGGCTCCAGTGTGCACACATTACAATGAAAGAGGACATGTTGAGAAGTGCTATTAGTAGAGGACATATCCCTCTTAGACATAAGTTGTATCAAAAATGGCACAAAGGAAGTAGCTGAGCTCATCTCTCTAAGGCTGGTCCACAAGAATCAATAGGCTCATCATATAAGGATGGTGAAAGAATGTTCCTCCATAAGTCCCAATATCATGAGTTAAATGACTCTTCTTAATGCAGGAAGACAGCAATAAATAAGTTAAATGAAAGGGATCAACCTATCAATTGTGTTGCTGCTAACATTACTGTAGCAATTCCCTTCACTCACAACCCTCCACATACAACATGGCTGGTAAGCTTTTACCAACAACCTCACAAAAAATTTGCCATCATTAGACAAGAAATAGGCCTTTGATCATTGACACTAGAGTAATAGATCATATGCTGTGTCATCTAGGTCTTTTCACTTCTATCACATCCATGATCTGTGACCTTGCCAAGCTTCTAACTGGTTCTTAAGAAATGGCAACACACATAGGGACAATAAAGCTACTAAATCTATAACTTTGAAAATATGTTGTGTGTGGCCTCTTGTGCATTGAATATGATATCAATATGTAGCTGTAAACAACCAAAGATGAAATGGAAAAGTTCATTTGTCCAGTTTGTCCCTTTTCCAAATTGCATAGAAAGCCATTTGATCTCAGTTATGATAGAGCTTCATATCCTTTTAAGATTTTGTATTATGATTTCTGGGCCTTTCAATGAAATAGCCTATGAGGGAGTAAGTACTTTTTAAACATAGTAGATGATTTCACTAGGACAACTTAGGTATATCTACTTAAAGCCAAAATAGAAACAAGGCAGTGGATTAAGTTTTTTTACAGTCTTGTCCAAAATCAGTTTGATAAAAGAATAAAGGTTGTAAGGACAGATAATGGTACAAAGTTTAACCTAATTGATTTCTATCAAGAAAGGGGTATAGTGCATTAGAAAGCTTATGTGAAAAACCCTCAGCAAAATAGCATAATGAAAAAAAAAAACATCAACTGTTGTTAAATATAGCAAGGGCATTGAGATTCCAATATAACATGCTTCTTAAATTTTGGACTGATTGTATCTTAACAGTATCCTATATTGGGAATAGAACCCCCACTATGGCCTTAACAAGACACCTTATGAAATGCTTTTTGGAGTCCAACCTTCTTACCAATATATGAAGGTGTTTGGATGTTTGTGCTATGCATCCACATTGAGTTAGGGAAGAAAGAAATTTGATGCAAGGCCAAGAGAGTGTGTTTCTAGGTTATCCTTATGGTGTGAAGGGATATAAATTACTTAAACTGAAAACTAAGCACATTTTTATCTCAATAGATGTGATTTTTTATGAAGACATATTTCCATGTAAGTAGAAAAATAAAACCATTAAGCCACAACAATCTGTCCATTCTTAGCACTGCAGCCCTATACTAGGTCCCTTTCTCCTCACAAATAATGACCTAAGCTTTGACACACAATGCCAAACACACAAACCAACTAGCTCACAAGAGTCAGCTTCAGAAAACATAAGCGAGCCGCATTAAATTCCTAGCTCAATATTTGAACTAGATTCAGTCCTTAGTAAACAATGGCCTATAACTGCTCCATTGGATAACCAACCTGTACCTCTGCTAAGAAGATCATCTAAGGCAAGAAATCCTCCAAAATACCTATAGGAATACCTCTGTCAATAGGCTACCTCATCTTCACCACCCTCAACACTAAGAGGCAAGTCCTATTCCAAAGTCGTCACTAAATATCCCTTCTGTAGTGTGTTGAACAATAACAGATTCTTACTCATCATCAAGCCTTTTTAATTGCTATTTCTTCACAAGAAGAGCCAAAGACTTATGTACAGGCCTCAAAGGATCCAAAGTAGCAAAAGGAAATGGGGGCTGAGATAAACGCACTTGAGGAGAACAACACTTGGGTATTAGCCAATTTGCCAGCAGGAAAGGAGGCAATAGATTGCAAGTTTGTCTATAAGGTAAAATACAAATCAGATGGCACTATGGAGATATAATGAATGATTGGTTGCTAGAAGATTCGCACAAAAGAAAGGAATAGACTATCAAGAAACTTTCTCACCAGTTGCAAAATTGACAACTCTGAAGTGCCTTTTGGTAGTAGCTACTATTAGGGCTTGGATTTGGCATTAATTTGATTTGAACAATGCTTTCCTTCGTGGAGATTTAGTGAAGGAGATATACATGAGGAAATCACTAGGGTGTAAGAGCCCAGGTATACAAGCTGAACAAAAGTTCATATAAGTTGAAATAAGTTTCAAGACAATGGTATGCCCCATTGTCAAATGCTTTAATTAGTATTGATTTTGTGTAAAGCAAGGCTGACTACAATTTATTTAAGATAAAAGACTCTTTTATTGCATTGTTGGTCTATGTTCATGATATTGTAGTGGCAAGTGATTCATAGGGTATAATAACACAAGTAAAGGAGTTTTTGGATGACAAATTCAAAATTAAAGACTTAGGACACTTGAAGTACTTTTAGGGTTTGGAGATGGCAAAGAGTGTAGTTGGTATTCATATCAATCAATGAACGTATGAATTGGATATTCTAGCAAATGTTGGTTTATTAGGAGGGAGGGCTAACAAGACATTAATGGCACAGAACACAAAACTAGCAAGAAAAAAGGCAAGCCTTTGAATGATTAGATGATCCATCCACATCTAGAATGCTGATGGGTAGGTTATTGTATTTGACCATCATTAAACTAGACATTGCATATAGTGTGCAAATGTAAAGCTAATTTATGCAAGCACCTTCAAACACACACCTTGAAGCAGCATATAGGGTTCTTCGCTACATCAAGCAAGCACCAAGATAGGGGTTGTTGTTTCTATTAGATAATGAACTAAAACTAAAGGGATTTTGTGACTCAGATTAGGAATCATGTCTAGACACTCGAAGGTTAATTACAGGGTATTACATCTTTCTAGAATAGTCCTTGGTATCTTGGAGATCAAAGAAACAATTAGTTGTCTCATGATCATTACTGGAAGCTAAATACCGTGCCATCTATTCAACTTGTGCAGAATTAATATGGTTAAGATATTTCCAAGAGGCATTAGGGATTGAACATGTTGATGTGTCACAATTACTTTGTGATAATTAAGCGACATTGTACATAGTTGCTAATTCGATTTTCCACTAGAGAAGTGAACATATAGAAATTGATTGTTATTTTGTAAGAGACCAAATTTAGGCAAGATTAATTGACACTCATTATGTTTCAATAGAAGCATAGATTGCGAACGTTATGGCTAAGCCTTTAGCTACACATCTTTTTAAAGGTCATTTGAGCAAGATGGAAATGGTCAATTATCTTTCTCCATCTTGAGGGAGACTATTGGAGTATGATTTTGTACACATAAGCAGTTTGTGTCACTGGCATTCCATCACAACTTTTTCTTGGCATGTCTAGCCATGCTCTTTCGATATTAGGTGCATTTATTTATTCTTATCCATTGTGTTAGTGGTTATAGGCTTGTTATGCAATTAGCTGTATTTGTTAGATTCCTTTCTAGCCTTTAGATTATATATATAGCCAACAATAAGAATATAATTCAACGTAAAAGCAATGTCTAGCTAGTTGCAGTGATATCCTTTCTTCTCCATCATTTTTCCTTTCTGCTTCTTTTTTTCTTCATTTTCATATAAATCCTTAGCACACTTCTATAGTGAATAATTTTAAAATTTTGATTTGTCAAAAAATAATATAAATCTAATTGAAAAAATAATTTCAACATGTTTTGAAAGTTTCATTATCATCGATATAAAATTTAATGAAAATAATGCAAATTTCAATCTAAACCTTCGACATTAGAGTTTAAGTTCCTCTCCTACTCTTTGTCACAACATTGTTCTTCAACAAGTACTATGTGAGACATTTAATTTCTTTATCACTTCTTACGGTTGGTTAAATTAGCTTACTATATTTCTTCAAAGGATAGGTGCGTGTGAAGAATATAGTTAAGTACGAAAGTTCAAAAGTAATTATGACATGATTTGGGGATTAGTTCAATTTTTATTTATTATTTATTAATTGTTAATGGACTTAATTAATAATGGGGCCATATGGGTTTTTTAGATTAGGGTTTAGCAGGTTTTACAATAAATAGTTATTTTATTATGTTGAAAAATTATTTCATTGGTATTATGGAATTGTTTTGTTTTCTTTGGAATGAGAATTCTATTTTTCTAGAATTTAATTGAGTGATTTCTAATTTCATGAATACTCAAATCATTCAATAGGAATGATTCTTATTTAAGTTGTGACATACCAAACGATTTCGGTATATCAATTATGGTTGTCCTATCACATCGATTATTCATTTATCGGGTTCAATTTTAATTTCATCATGTTGAGTCAAGCATTGGATGCATGATCCTTAGAATTCGGGTTTGCTTATTTTCATTCTTCCACTACCCCGACTCTAATCATGTCAAGTGGTATTGGAGCTTGTTGTATCGAAATTTACTTCAGGTCTAAGTTGGAAAAAATAAAAAATTTAGAAAAATAAGAAAAAAGAAAGAATAGTATAAGCAAACATGCTGCTGCTGAAGCCCCAGACCATCCGCTATTGCCATTTAGCCTTTGACAACCTAGCGCTAATTTCAATGAGGCCAAAACTTCACTCGAGGTCAATTGCACCATTTTTTGAAGCCTAAGATGCTAGATTTTTAAGGGAATTTTAGCTAAGTGCTGCCGCATCACTACTATAGTTTTCTACCCCTAATTGATATGCCATTCCATTGCTATCTGTCGCTTGTTCGATGCTTCAATGTAGGCCTTATTCTTCACCTTACTTTTCAAAATTGTATAGGAACCTATACAACAACATTAACTGAGACATTAACCAGTTCAACAGTATGAACCATGAAAGTGTTGCATTAACATACCTCTCAAAAGGATACATCCATTTGTACTAAACTGATTTTCGAGCCTCGCTCCATACAAGCCTTCCTACTCTGGCCCATGTAAAAAGCTTTGCTTAAATCAAGACAGATTGGATATCCTATGAGTCTAACTTCATTCCACCTAAACAACATGGAATATGCGGACAAGTCATTAATTATCCAAACGAAAGCAGTTCACATATTGAAATAAGTTCTTTGGTAAGCATTGTACGTGGCTGCACCCACTGTCCACAATTGTATTCATCTATAAGTTATATATACATATATATATATAAGTTTCTTTAGATTTGATGGCCCTAGAATCACCATTATTGAAAACATATACGGATACTTCATACACATTTCTAGTGTTAGGTTATACAATGTTACTACAACAGGTTAACATGAATATGTCTTCCCATTTGACTTATGTAGGGTAAATCTATCTGCACATAAACCAAGCCATATGTTATGAGGATCGGCTATGAATTCGGGATGGATTCTATCAAAGTGATTTCATATCTCAATGTCTGAGGGTTGACGCATGCAACTATTGTCTATCTTGTAATTGGCATGTTAGGTCATATGCTCAACTTGTAATTTTGGATGTATATAACCTTCGAAGCTTTAGAATAAAAGGCATTTAACACAAATGCTTGTGCAGAATGTCCTTCTCATGTGACAAGGGCATCCTTCTCACTTTAAATTTTACCTCTCCAAAGAATTTGCAATGCTCTAAGTTCTCATCCCTTTTCGAGTATAACTCATAGTCAGATTTGTAATCGTTAATTCTCACCACTAGAAGACCTAGATCTCATGTCAACATTTTTGTACTATAGAAATTAGGAGGCGTTCAATGATCACTTGGTAGTATCTCACCAATCATTTTACAAATATCATCATAACAACTTTGCGACATGTGATTTACTTTAATATTCATCCATTCAGCAATTGTTGACAATCGTGAGAAATTTTTACAACCACTATATAGTGGTTGATTCACCGCATGTAGTATATCAAAAAATCTATTTGCGACCTTGTCCACATCCCTTGTGCTGCAACTAGTACCCTTACCATATTAAGTGGATGAAAAGTCAAGGTTACCTAGCTGCTCTCCTACCTTTAAGGAAGGGCCAGCCGTCACATGTGCAATGCCATTTAAAAACCTAATTGTATCATATACCATATAGTGCTTTCAACTAAAGTCCTGCATCGTTCCAATGTGTTCTAAGGTTGAGAGGGTTGGTATGGTACTCACTTGTACATTTGGCACTATATTGCAAAATAGGGTCTTATTGTGATTAATTCAATTATAAAAATTTTGAACAAATCTCTTTTTTATTAAATGAACCTTAACTTCATCAAGCTCGTGAAGTTTGCGTTCCCAGTCCACATGCTTGTGTTGGTGCACCACCTAGTTAACAAAATTATTAACCTCATTTTTAAATTCTAGTATCAAATCCCTATGTCTAAGTAAGTTTTTATTATACATCCATGATATATTGTTATGTAATATCTTACCTAAAAACCAAAAAAAAGAATTTAAAGTTCCATAACACACTGACACCGATACCTACTTTCCCTATACGTTAATTAGAAACATAAGTCATGAACAAATTTCATTTTCACTTACACCATGTGCAAAACATTTAAAGCCAACAATAGACAATGTATTGACCAACATTTTTCACTCAAAGTAAGCTTGTAATTGCAATGACAACAACAATTCATTATTCCCTATCTCAAAATAATAGATATATACCAAAACTACTACAAACATGTACATTAGTGACATTGTTTGGTGAAAATTATAAACTAGGTATATGGGAATCAATACCAACACAAATCTTACAAATAATGAGGTAGTTCTCCTTCACATTCATTCCAAGGAAAAAAAATTGCTCAAAAAAGGGGTACAAATCTATAATAAAAGCATAGACATATATTTACATGGTATAACTTTTGTAGAATAATTTCATAAATCCATCTCTTTACTTGGAAATGGTGTCTTCCTTGCATTTGAAGTGTGAGAAAACACTACCGTTCAACCTTAGTTGAATGTTAGAGATTGGTTGTTTAAATTTCATGTTTGAAACGATTTTGGAATGCCCTTGCACAGTGCCAAATTTAATACAATTTAGGGACGATTTTAACACTCCATATAGACAAGTTGTCCCAAAAATAGCACAGCATTGGGATAGTTTTATTTTATATTTTTCTCAAATTATTTTGGGATAGATTGCACTCTAAGAAGATAAAATTATGCTTAAATCGTCCCAGTATTTTGGATAGCTCCAGGATGGGTTTTTTTGTTCTTGTTTTCAAAACTTCGGGACGGCTAAGGAGTAGCTTTTATATCTCATAAGAAAAAGTTGTCTTAAGGCTATTCTAAAAGTGGCATGGCTTTGAGATAGTTTTTTTATATTTTTTTCAAATTATTTTGGTACAGATTTAAGATGAACTGTACTCTCAGACTATAAAGCCATGTCAAAACTATCCCAAAATCTGGGACGGTTTTGAGACGGGTTTTTTCTTCTTATAAATCTGGGATGACTTTTACACCCTTATTAAAAATGCCGTTGCAAAGTTGTCTCAAAAGTGGCACGGTTTTGAGACATTTTTTTTTCAAATTATTTTGTCACCTTTTTCAAATGGAGTCTATTCGTAAAGGATGAAGTTGTATTAAAATTGTCCCAAATTTTGAGATAGGATTAGGATGGGTTCCACATTCTTATTTTCAAAAATTTTGAAATGGCTTAGGGACAGTTTTTACATACTATATGAATAAGTTGTCACAAACGTGGCTCGAATTTGAGACGGCTTTATTTTATTTTTTCTTCATATTATTTTGGCACGGCTTTGAGATTGATTATAGTTGAATAGGATGAAGGCGTTCCAAAATTGTTCTAATTTGGTGCGGCTTTGAAACATCAATTCCAAAATTGATGATTTTGAGATAATTTCCTTTTTTAAAAAAGGCGTAATTTGGGACGGTTTTGTAACAAAAATTTTCCATTTCAAATTAACTGTCCAATCTTGAAAGAATTTGGTAGTGTTAGA
Source organism: Avicennia marina (assembly GCA_019155195.1). Taxonomy (NCBI): domain Eukaryota; kingdom Viridiplantae; phylum Streptophyta; class Magnoliopsida; order Lamiales; family Acanthaceae; genus Avicennia; species Avicennia marina. The sequence goes on from CM032773.1 coordinate 3,847,899, forward strand.
ATAGTTTTGATGGGTAAAATCATATACTTTTAGTACTTTTTTTAAGCCTCCTGTTGTAAAATTGAGAGCCAAGTTGATTTTGTATTACACATAGGAAAATATTAATGAATTCTTAACACACACACACTCTCTCTCTATCTCTACACATACATTCAAAAAATTTGAAAATTTATACAACATTAAGAATATAATTTTGGAAACAAATGAATAAATATAATGTTGTTCAATTTCAAAAGATACATTTAAAATCTAGGTATTGATGCTCGTATTGCTAGTAGCGTAAAAAGATCATTCAAATTAATAGTTATTCACCTAATTTTAAGACCAAAGAATAAAAAATAACTTTTCATGTCTATTTGTTTTACTCAAGTTACTTCGTTTTCAAGATTTAAATTGCTTCAAATATTAGTTTTTCTTTGTGCTTGAATTGACAAATATATTTTTCATGTTAGGACCAAATACTACAATGTATTCAAAAACGCATTTATACGATAAATATTTAATTTTAACAAAGTAAAATGGTATTTATTAGTTTAATAAAGAAAATGGCCAAAGCATTATTTAACTTAAGGTACGTTACAAATAACTCTCCTCAAAATTTTATAACTACTTAATTTTCCCTTTATAATTGTAAACATCTTGGTTTGCAAATTATATGTATGATTATACTTTTATTATTTTCAGAAATTAGAGCATTAACTACCATATAGAATAGAGGAGGCACTTAGAGAAATCAAAAATAGAAAATTACAAAATTGACCTTATTCATTAATATGGAAAATAGGCAAGAGAGTTATTTAAGTAAATATAGTCTTCTCATTCAATTCAAACTAGGCTATAATTAAGGCATTAATGTATAATTGACATAGTATTTATGTCCTTTTTTTATCTATTATTTTTTTTTAATCCCAAATAAGATGGAGCTGAAATTGATAAATTCAATGTAACAAATTACATATGAATTGACCAATGGCATTTTTATCTTATATTTTTTCTCTTTCACGAAACGCATTAGTTGAGAAAGAAAATAAGGAATTCATTAATTTAAATTAATGCAATATTATAATGTTATTATTTTATGTTTTAATATTTATCTTATGTTTTTTTGTCATTCATAATCTAAATTATTTGTACATGAAATTTATTTAATGTAATTAATTTATCTTATAAATTTAAACCTAAGATATTTTTTGTGTTAAGTTTTTTTTCCCTATTCAATAGTATGTAATTTCTTCCTTTTTTTTATTTCACACTTTTAAAGTAATTAATTTATCTAACATGTAATTTTATAATTTTTATTTATGGTTTGTTTCATTTTATCTTTAAATATTTATTATATGTATGAAAAGAATATAATTTTTAATAAAATTGCAATTTACTTTCTTACTTTAATCAAAATTTAAGGTGAAATTAAGTACGGAAACATAAATGAATTCCATAATTGTTTATTAGGTTAATACTATGGGAATTGATATTTGGATCCATATCTAAAAATTTGTGATTCACTAAATTTCAAGTAAGTTGGAGAATTTAAACAAAGTTTAAGTTTGATTCTCAAATTTCCATACCATATCTAAAGCATTTATGTTCTATTAATTTAATAAATATATAATACACATAGTGCGTTTGTATATATAAGTTAAAGATGATCGGTACTTTTTACTTATCCAAATGTAAAATTACAAAATTAGCCTTATTTTTTTAAAAAACATCATTTTTTTTTCCTTCCTCTTTTTTTTTTTTTTTTCCAATGTATTATGTTCTTTTTTTTTTTTGCCCTTTTTCCCTTAACCATCCTTTCTATCTCTACATTATTATATTATGTTCAATGGCTTTAGACTAATCAATTCTTTTTATTTATTCTCCTTTTTAATTACTGCAGATTTATTTTCTTTGATATTTTCTTCTTAAACTCATTTTTATTTTTCTAATGTTAATTAATTTTGAATAAATTTTAATTATTTAAAATATTAATTCCTATTATATATTATAATTAACAAATATATAAAATTTATGAATAATTTACACATGTTCATATGAAAGGTTTATTTACAATTTTTTATTTTTTAATTTTATATAAGTTAATGTTAAAATTGAAAACTTCTTATATCTTATTCCAAAGGCCTCAGAGAATCAAACATCAATTATATTAATGATACGCATTTCATATATTAAATCAAACAAATATATTAGTTTGAATGATATCATTTCAAACTCCATGTGAATGATTTCAATTCCAAATTTGATTTTAAAGTGCAAACTAAATGGTGCCTCAATTTTTAACAGGTGAAGTGCCATTCACCAAAAATATATTTTTCCTAATTACATATATTTTTAAGTTGTATTGCATATTATATTTATCTTGTATATGTTCGTCCAATGTATAAAATTCTGAAGCAAATATGTGTTTTAAGGAACTTATTGTACAAATTTGCCATTAAAATATAAGATAAAAATCCAAATTTGAAATGCATTTTCAATCTCAACAGTATGTAAACACGTGTCAATTTTGTTGAAATGAAAATTAGGAGTCTTAAACTGAAAATTTTAAATAATATAAAAATAAGAAAAAGAAATATTTATAAAAAATTATTTTTACTGGTTTGTATGCTTTAATTTTTATTATTTATTGTATTGGAAAATGTTGAGAGATGATATAACCATTAAATTTATCAAGTTTTTGTAAAAAAACAACAGGGTATAATAGATAATTATGCTTATTTGCGGGTAGTCTTTGTAATTAACCTTCAATTTAACCCTAAGCCCAAGAAAGAAATCCCAGCCGTACAAAGAGTAACTGCTGCCCAACACAAATCCGAACCGTCCAAAAATTTCATACTCATCATTAAGACGGCAGATCTGACCAAACTTACTTCTCTTTGAGCCGCCTCGATTTCGCGTCGCCTCTCCTGTTCCCGCCTGACTTCTCATCTGTAAGCGTTTATATATATATGTGTGTGTGTTTGTATCGAATTTTTGGTGGTCAATTGCCCAAGGATTTTGAATTTTTGTTGATTGAGTAGTTTAAAATTTTGATTGATTTGAAGAAGGGCAGTAAAGATGTTCGGGAGACCGCCGAAGAAAAGCGATAACAACAAGTACTATGACCTATTGGGAGTATCGAAGGGTGCTTCGCCGGATGATTTGAAGAAGGCGTATCGTAAATTGGCTATTAAAAATCATCCCGATAAAGGTGGAGATCCAGAAAAAGTAAGCCCTTTTGGTCTTTTTTGGTTTATGTTTGAATAATATTTATACGTATTTTTGACTTTTTTTTTATTTCTTCTTTGCAAGATTGCTTGGTTGGATTGTCGATAGTGGCCATCTTCTTCTTTTTATGGTTTTTGACGGTAGATTTGAAAGAACTGTGTTAGAAAACTGAAATCAATCAAGACAATTAAATGGTCAATTAGAACACTGATCTGACCAGGTCAATCTAACTTTTTTGGCGTAATTAAAGTAAAACGAAGTTTAAATCTGACTTTTTTGGACTCATGCTTTGAGGACTTGAATTGTGGAAGGTTATTATTCTCAGGACAACTAGTAAAAATTCATGTCTTTTGTCTTTGAAAATTTAGGTGATGTGGTTATCCTGCTCATATTGGTTAGTGCCTTGATCGAAGGAAACGATCTTCTAGAAATTTTAATTAAGGTTTGACTTTTGCTATTTGTGGGAAAAAATTGAGATAGTCCATTAGTTCTGTGGCTCCATGTTTCGGGGGAAGGGTTCCAGTTCAACTTCTGCATTCATGATGTTAGTTTCAAACATATCCACAGAGGCTTCTACGTTATGAACTGCTATTGTTTTTTGCTAGCCTTCAACAATAATTGTGTAACTTTTTGGATGTTGTAGTTCAAAGAGATTGCCCAAGCATACGAAGTCTTAAGTGACCCAGAGAAGCGTGAGATCTATGATCAGTATGGTGAGGATGCTCTCAAGGAAGGAATGGGTGGTGGAGGTGGCGGGGGTCACAATCCATTTGACATCTTTGAGTCCCTTTTTGGTGGTAATCCTTTTGGAGGTAAGTGTTTGATGCGCTACATGATTTAGATTTTCATGACTTTGCCCAGAACAGTAGTTCATTCTTTATGTTAAATGTTCCTAGGCGGTGGAAGCAGCCGAGGCCGGAGGCAAAGAAGAGGAGAGGATGTTGTTCATCCTCTCAAGGTCTCACTAGAGGATTTATACAATGGGACATCCAAGAAGCTATCACTCTCTCGCAATGTTCTTTGCCGTAAATGCAAGGGGTAAATTTTTCTCTAACAACACAGATCAAGGCCTTTAACTGGTCTATTATTTGTTCTAAAATGAGGTGGTGTGTCTGCAGGAAGGGGTCGAAGTCGGGGGCTTCAACAAAATGTGCTGGCTGTCAAGGGTCTGGTATCAAAGTTTCTATTAGACAACTGGGTCCTATGATCCAGCAGATGCAGCATTCTTGCAATGATTGCAAAGGAACTGGTGAAACTATTAGTAACAAGGACCGGTGCCCCCAGTGCAAGGGTGAAAAGGTTGCACAGGAAAAGAAAGTATTGGAAGTCATTGTGGAGAAGGGAATGCAGCATGGACAAAAAATCACATTTCCCGGGGAGGCTGATGAAGCGGTAATCTTAAAATCTGCACTTTCATTTACTGTTGAAGTTTCTCCAATACATGTCATTTTAATTAAATCCACATGTTTTGCAGCCTGACACTGTTACCGGAGATATTGTCTTTGTACTACAACAAAAGGAGCATCCGAAGTTTAAGAGAAAAGGTGATGACCTCTTTGTGGAACATGCCTTGACCCTAACTGAAGCACTATGTGGCTTCCAATTTATCTTGACTCATTTGGACGACCGCCAGCTCCTCATCAAATCTGAACCTGGGGAAGTTGTCAAGCCTGGTAAGTTCAAGAAATACCTAGCTGGCTCATAGAAAATTTGGCAGTCTGCTTAAATTAACACCTGTTATACCCCGGTTGTGGTCGTATTTATCTAGTGAACAGATATTTCCTTAAAGTTCTCCCCTATTTATCAGTGTGGGCAACTGTTTCTCTTTTGTCTTTGCTTAATTTCTCTTTCATTTGGCTCCCCTTTTTGGGGATTGCTAATATTCGTGATTGGTGAAACAGATCAATCCAAGGCCATTAATGATGAAGGAATGCCAATGTACCAAAGGTCATTTATGAAAGGGAAACTTTACATACAATTTTCAGTTGATTTCCCTGACTCATTGAGCCCGGAGCAAAGCAAAGCCATTGAGGCTGTGCTTCCTCGAAGGTCTACCCCCAAAATTAAGAAAATGGAATTGGATGAATGTGAAGAGACCACTTTGCATGATGTTAACATGGCAGAAGAGATGCGAAGGAGGCAGCAGCATGCACAGGAGGCATATGAGGAAGATGATGACATGTACGAAGGGGGAGGGGCTCAGAGGGTGCAGTGTGCCCAGCAGTGAGAGCCAAGGATCGGCTGTGTTGTGTTTGAGGCAGCGAGGGAGGCTTCCTCTTCTGGTTTTGGCGGTGTAGGTTAAAATCTTAATATTCCGTGTTACAATATTGTCTTCTATTATGTTTTAAGTTCCTAGATTGATTAAATTGATAGTGATTTGGGAAATGATCTTTACTTGCAAATGTAATTGCAGACGTTTTTAACTATTTGTTTGTTTAAAGAATGCTTCTGGAAATTGCAGTCTCGTAATGGGCTATTGTTTATGGGCCATGTTTCGGTGAGGTTTTATTGGGCGTAATTGGTAGTAACTGCATTGGGACGAGTTAGTAGAATCTTTTCTTGTAAGAGTTGTGTATTTTCAAAATTTGGATTTAAATATATGTACAAAATATATAATAATAATAATAATTTTATAATATGAAAATACATGAGGATAATAATTACTCTTTGGTGTAAATTATATATAATTCTGAGTAATATGTGTGTAAATATATGTGTTGTTTTGATTGAAAAGGTTTTATGATTAAAAATTAATTAATTCATTATATATGTAATTTAGAAAAATTTGAATTTGAATAAAATTTTTAAGTTTGATAGTATAAAATTTAAAGTGAATTATATTTACACTTTTGAAGTTAAGTTTTTAAATTTGGTTCAGATTTGTTGGTTTAATTGGCTTAGTGCGGAACCAGTTGATTTTTGGTTTGGATGCATTACAAAATCCGACCATTGTTTGACAAGTGGAGAACTACTCAAATTTGGTTAAGAGAGGTCAAAAATCGATTTTGTATTTTGTTATTAATAAAAAATTTAAAAACTCGTCCTATTTCAAAAACAATTAATAAAATATTTTATTTATGCTTTACAATTTTTCTCATAAAAAATTTGTTTTTATGTATAATTTTCTTGAAATATTTTTTTAATTTTATTTAATTATCTTTTAACTGTATATTGTTCTAATTAAATTATTAAAATATTAAATATTGAATCAAACAATTAATTTTTTTCATATTAATTATGTTGTCTTTTTATCAAACTAAATTTTTCAACATTTATATTTTTAAATTTGAATTTAATTTAGTTTTTTTTTATATTTTTATAATATATTTATATTTTTACTGAATTATTAAATTTCAATGTTCCATTTAAAACTTGTCATTTAGTATATTAATAAATAGACTTAAATTTATTTTATAAAATGATTTAATATGATTGTGCATATACATACATATATAACATTATATATAATATAAAATCACTAATTTTTTGTAAATAGTTGAACTAGCGATTTAGTTGACTATCTAGTTCGATAACCAGTTAGCTTTTAAAATCAGTGTCTTGAAATTGTTCAAATATCTAGCCTCCATTTCATGAACCCCTCATGAATTCTACGGTAATATAACGAGGAATTCTTTTTAAGGTTTTGGTGGAAAATTTGAATGAAATATCAAAAATATTCTTTGATCAAATCAGTTGAAAATTTGACCAAATTAATCGATGAAAATACTTATGGTTGTAATTGTCATATAGTGTAAGTATAAGAAGGGACATTTTCATAATATCATATTCTATATTTTCATGTTTTGATTTTTTTCTTACTAGAAATGTAAGGGTATTAGGGTCATTAGGTCTACTTCGATGACCTTCTGTTATTTTTAAGTTCTAGATGAGAGTTTTGGTAGGTTTCCAAAATAGAGGAGGACGAATGTAATTAGACCTAATCCAAGGGGTGTAGGTGTAATTTACCTTAAATTTTAATAGGTTATGTGAAGATTAAAAAGGGAAACAAGTATAGCCACATAAGGTATTGGAGAAGAATATTTGGATTGCTTGCAAGCATTAATAAAATGAAAATATTTTGTGCTTTTTGCTTGAAAGAAAAAGCTTAGAGTGCATCAAAATTGAAATTATTTTTTGCAATTGTGTAAAGAAATAGTTGAGTTTTGTATGGGCAAAATGGGCTGGATAAACTCGAAACACTAGAGTATAGCACATCATAAGAATGTCAAGAGCTATCCAAACATCGCTACATCGTACCATGACATGCGTATTTGCTACATTTATTAGGCTTGAAATGAAACGTTAACAATCATGCATTAATACCCATGCACTAATATACGTGCACTATGTGATTTAGTAAGGTATGCATAGACAATGTAAGGAGGTTAAGTATATCATAACATATGTGCAAAAACTCTAGAGCCTCTAGGTTGGTATCGTTTACTCACATAGTGCTGTGTAGGACTAAGATATGTTGTGTGACTTGCTGGTATTATTCCTAATACCCCTCCTCAATGCAAGGTTGGTTGTTGGGGTATTTAGTAAAGTGGAGCATATAAGATGGATCCCACCACTGATGTACATATATCGCATGAGGGGTGGCCTAATCTCTACCCACACTTGATTGTTTATTAGTACCATGCAATACATAATCACTTTTGTCAAGGTTTAATGGTATGGACTACATTGCTTTGAACTTTCTAACTACTCTGTCAGGGTAATGATGCTGGATTATCTTGAACAAGATCAGGGGACCCAAGTATGTCCATCAAGCACGTAACCTGTCATTAGACAATGACGTGAAGCCTTACTTGTGATGGGGCTACCGTATGAACTGCAAAAAATGAAAATTGTATATGTAGAAGTGTATTGTATACGACATTAATTTTTTATTCTATGTTGACGCATTGATGTAAACCTAGGTCCTCACCTCAGAGCCAAGGATGTCACGAATGACACACACAGAGTGGGATGTTGTCGCAAACAAGTCATGGTTGATCCTAATGTAGCTATATTAGGCGATTGTGTAATAAATTAATGCAACTAATGTCAAAATCTATAATGTTATATGTTGATTACCATATCATGGACCTAATTGAGTGACAGGAAGTACTCTACTGTCATCTAGCGATATCATCCTCACGTTCATCTATGCCTTAAGTGAGGACACATGGGAACAGATAATACTGTATAGAACCTATTTCTCATAGGAGCATTGCGGATTTGAGATCAACATAATTTGAACATTTCCACCTCCATAATCATGAGTGCTCACCGTAATGACATGATTTGTTCCTTCACACCTTTCAAACAACTGCACACTCTGTTTGACTAATTTGCCCTTTGTCTGTGCATAGATCTTGCTTGGTCACATCAGCTAATTATTCCCTATTGCAGTCATTTCTTGTCCCTTTAAATGCCACTCATGAAAATACGCCACAACGTGATCAAATGTCGGCTGTACTATAGCACAGATAGGCAACCTTCTGATTCCCTTAATAACCCATTAGTGGATTGATCCCATAACACTAGCCACCATCATGTGCAAATGTCCACTTCGTTGGATTGATTTGCGATAGCCAATCATGCACATGTGGCTTTAAGGCCGTGATGTGCTCTATCACTTATTCAAACTTAGATAGTTGAGTGTGACTCCCAACATACTAACATAAGTCTCTATAGTAGCGGTTCTTAAAATTTTTCAATAGATCATGCACACACGCCTTAAGTAGAATTGGTGGGAACCTTTAAGGGGAAGGAGTTTGAACTCATCAGCCATCTCCATGGCTGACAGCAATCTTGCATAATGGTCGGATATAAGACAAGTATCAGATCTATCTTGAACCACATGTGTAACTATCTACAAAAACCAATACCACGATTTGAAACTCTCTTCATCCACCAATATAGATGTAAGAGGCAACACCTATTAGTTAGCAGTAACCGCTACGACAATCAATAATTTGTGGTTGTACTTCATGTACAAGTCAATCTCGTCAACACTAATGACCTGTTAGTTGTGAGCATGGCCATTTAAGCATGGTTGAATGCCTATAACATAAAGTGCGGCATCATATTCGTTGGTATGTTGGTGTCCCTATGTTGCCACTCTACCACCATTTTGGGATTCCACCTTTGCAATGTTGACATATATGTATGCAACTTCTTCGTGGTATCTTCCTATGTGCCATACACTTTCTCCACTGCACGTTTCAACTTGTACTATGTCTTACAGTACTTTATCTCAATCCTATACTTGTCCTTTACAATTTGAATAGCATGTTTAATCAAATAGGCACCTTGTAGCAGACCATCCCGATCAGGAGCGACGCGACCATATCCTTGTCTAAATTTGTATGGTTTATTGACAGCTCCACAAGAACATTGGTTTGTTCAGATACGGATTAAGTAATTCAACACAAATTGTACCATTGATCGTATAAAGTAGCCAAGTGCTATTGTTAAGGCTGTTTCTCGGTGGCGTGGTGGCAGTCAAGCTTCCACATAGTCGGTGTAATCTTTGACACCAAATACTCCTTATAGACAACCCTAATAGAGTAGTCTTTCACAGTTGTTTACATGTGTTCTTTATATTAGAAAATCATATTGACATGCAAGTCAATGTTATGTTTGTCATAGAAATTGCTCCTCTAACCCTTGGGGTGCCAAGCTGTCATAATGAATCTTCTCACTTATCTATTTTTAGAATGACATTGATGGGTACATGGATGTCCTAATAGGTGGCACGTTAGGGCACATGGATGTCCTAGTAGGAGGCACATTCGGGAATGGGGATGTCCTAATAAATGACATTGATCTGACTAGTGTGTTGTATGTGACTGAAGGGCCTGCTTCTAATTGTACCAACACTTCCTCCATAGTTGCAATGTCAACTGTGTTGTTGTCGCCGTCGTAGTTGGATGTATTGTCTCTAGCACCTTCTCCCTCGGATGTAGTTTGTATTTGTTTGGTGGCTATGCTCGTCTGCATACTCCATATCTGTATCTTCATCATCCTTCTAGTTTAGTTAGGCCGTCTTTTTTGATTGCTTGCCATATGCATGTGATGTCTTATCATATGTCTACTACACAAATGACGCGCTATATTAAATATGGTTCTGTGTTTAGTTTATGAATTTTAGTTGAATCACAAACACCAAATTGAGAGAGTGCTTTGGTGACTCCTGGCATAGTAGTTATATCATCGCCAATAGAAAAAATTTGATGAGATAACATGCCTATGTCCGATATGCTTGGGGTATATGTAGACTAATTACTAGAATGTCTGGACTTTATTTGTAAATACAGTTGTAGATAGTTCAACTGATTGCTAAGGTTTAGCAGAAAGTTTAAATTAGTCTTAGTGTTAATAGGCAATACTGATATCATTTACTCCCTTAATTGTCCCTGAACATGTGGTTAGAGTAAATTCTAAGCAAAATTCTACTACTATTGAATCCTAACAGTTGACACATAGTAAACATGAATTGTTTAGAGTCAAAGTCACGAGGTATGAGGGTGACTATTGATAGTGTACGACTATAACTCACAAAAGTTGAATCTTGTAAAATAATGCTTCCATAGTACAAAACAGTTTGTTTCTTGCCCTGAAATGACATGGTTACACTAACACAAATATTATAAAACAAAAATCTATATCATTAATATGAAAATATAAAATTATATTTCCCCTAAAGTAATATATTAAATCAAAATCTTAAAACAATAAATGAAGGTTAACCAGCTTACAAATCTGACACTCAATGAAGAGCATGTAATGTTCAATTAAAATCTTCACAATCTATAATAATATGAAAATAGATTCAATCATAATACTACATACTAAATCAAAATCTTACAGCAAAACATAGGGGTGGCAACAGGTCAGATTGGCGGGTTGGGTCGATACTTGGGTATTACTCATAACCTGTTGATTTGAAACCGATTAGATTATTTTCATGAGTAAGAAAATCTGACCTGAATCTAACCCGCCAATTGTGAGGGTTACCCAAATTTGATTCGCCAACAAAAAAATATATTTTTCTTTAATTAAAATTAAGACTTAAAATTTTAAAAATTTACAAATTTACCATTTAAATTTATTTAATAAATTTTTATATTTATATAAATATTTATTAAATTATTTAAAATATATTCGTGAGTTTGCGAGTCATTTGGAGGGTCAACTTGAAATTGACCCGTAGCTAATTTCAGGTTGGGTTAGCTAATTTCAAGTTGGGTTCAGGTCAAGTTAGAAATTGACACCCCTATCAAAATATGAAATTAAATTAACAATCAAATGTAAAGCACAGTCTATATAATATGTAACGCATTTATAAAATGTTTACAAAACATAATTTATGTCCATAATATGAAAATATATTAAATTATAATGCAGTATATTAAACTAAAATTATATAGCATTACATGAATTAAACCAGCAAATAAAATTAATGAACAATCAACTTGGGAAATGAATAACACACAAAATAATGAAAATGGTCAATTCTACACAAAACTATTCACATTGTTGTGATTTGTACTCTAAAGTTTTCAATAATTGTAAATTCTACCCCTAAACTTTTTGATAATTGTGAATTCTACTCTAAACTTTTTAATAATTGTGAATTCTATCCTAAACATTTCAAAAATTCTATATTTTATGCAAAATCTTTCAAAAATTGTAAATTTTACCCTAAAATTTTCAAAAATAATGTCTTCTATCCCAAACTATTTAATAATAATAATAAATTCTTCCCTATATTTTACAATATTATTACATTAATTTTAATTGTTGGGTTAATTATAACATTCACTCCTAAACTTTCCAATATGACTATTTTCTCTATTTTTATAATAACTTCAGAACATATGTCTACTTCTACTACAAAAATTAACGTAAATTATAAAATCTTATTAAAAATAATAGTATTTAAACAAAGGCAATGCATACTTACAAATATAGTCAATGAAGTACCAGAATGGCAATAGAAACTTTCTTAAATTGTGTGCGCATGAGAATGCTTTCTCTGCTTTTATGTTAACTTGATAACATATATCTACTTCCACTACTACTACCAAGACAAGCGTAAATTTTAAAATTTCATAAAAAATAATAGTATTTGAATAAAAGAAATACATACCTGCAAATACAATTAACAAAGTACATGAATTACACCAAAAACTGTCTTAAATTACTTGTAAACAAGAATGGGTAAAAACATAGAGCTATTCTTTGAGAGCCTACCAGAGAGGGTAAGGGGTCGAGGGAAGTCTCATTGAGGAAGAGAGGGGAGAAGATGGGAAGTTGTTTGGGGATGTTGGGGGAGGGGCAAAAAAGGATGGGACGGAATGCAAGCATAAAATTTGCTACATTCCGTTGTTACTTATGATGGAATGGGACATTTCAAAAAGTCTCCCCATTCTTGTCATTTTTGAAAAATAAAAAATATAATATTTAATTAAAATTATCCTATATATACACATATTATTATTATTATTACATCAATAAATACTTTTTGTTATATCAAATTGCATAACTATTATATTGAAAATTCTTTTCATTTATCTCTTTGTTTCTTATTTTTCTTTTGGCCTATTTTTTATTTGTGTATTCTCTCAATTTTTTCTTTTCAAACTCTTCTGAACATTTCTTATTTCTTTATTTTACTTTTTTTCTATATTGTTAAATTGAGATATTCTTATTTTTTTATTTAAAATGAAATAATTTTATAATTTATAAATAAATTTGTAAACAAATAGGAAATTTTAATTTTAAAAATAATTCAACTAAAAAGAAAATTAGTTAAATAAAAATCAATTTAGTTTTTGGGATTTAGGTTTAATTCATTCAAAATTTCTAATTAAATTTAAAATAGATAAAGTAGAGTTAAATAATCAACAGCTCTAATCAATTTCTTTAATAACTACAATTAATTAATGTCTTTGGGATATCCCACAAACTAACCCAAAATGGCCTTTGCTTCTAACATATTTGCCTTATTCTTCTTAAGATAAGTGCATCCCCAAACCCTAATATGCTTCAAGCTCGACTTCCTCTTCACATCTCATATGGGATTGAAGAAATCAAATTATAGGGAATTCCATTCAAGATGTGGGTGGCTATCAAGAGGACATGTCCCCATGGAAAAATGGGTAAGTATGTGATGCTCATCATGGATCAGACCATGTTCAACAAAGTCCAATTCTTATGCTTGGCCACACTATTCGATTGAAGAGTTTTTTGTGATGTGAGTTATGATTCAATGCCATTTTTTTTAAGGTACTTTGCGCAATTCTTTCTCTAATGCTCCTTCTTGTTGCATTGAAAACTCTTTTCTCTGCCAATATAAGTACTGAATTCCACATCTTTCCCATTAGCCTTGGGAATGGTGGCTTTTTTTTTTTTTTTCGGTCTTGCCCTCCTTAGTTTCACTAATTGAGGGACTTGATGCCTTAAGGACATTCACCTTCCTAGTGCTTGGGATGGCAACTTTCAAGATCCCATCAACTCCTTAAGAAATGAGAATTCTTCTCAAACCTTAAATCCAATCAGCTATCTTAGTGCCAATGAATATGCTGGTCTCAAAAGCAATAATTATGAGAGTGAATATCATCATTCAAGAAAAATCTACCTTTATAAATAATCAAGATTATTAATTTGATTGTTAATATTGTTACCGAATGATTATGGACTTTAAATCATATGACTTCCTATTAGATTTTTTGAATCCCACACTCCTTCAGGTAGAAAATGTAAATCTCATTGCGAAAAATTTCTTAATGGGTGATTGGAGTCTTCATTAGGCATAGCATACTTCACACATATAATTCTTGGCACGATAGGCCTAAAAGGAGGTAATTCTTGCCAATGCATCTTATGCACAGTCCCACCTTACATTTCAACCCATGATCCAATGAAACATCACACATACAGCTCTTGGCACCTCAATCCATAGCCCAATGAAACATCACACATACAGCTCTTGACACCATGAGCTCATTTAAGTCACACCTAATGACTAAAAATTCACTGGATTTGTAACCTCATTAGTGGTCATTTAGCTTTTAAGGTAAAGTATTCTTTGAATGCCATATCTAATACACTTGAAGTTCTAAATATGCCGTCATAATGTTACCCCATGAATGTGATGATATCTCTTGCTAAGACCACGCCTAAAATTCCAAGCTTAGTGGAGGGTCATGACAAAACAATTTCACCATTACAACTTAATATTGTTGATGAAGTTTTCAGTCCATATGTTATTCTTTTACTTTGCACATTAGCTGTTTTACATACCAAACCTCATAGATGTAGTAAAGCATAACATATAAATAACATAGATGAATATGGACTTTCCAGATCCAATTGGATCTATCAATTAGGTTGTGCACACGTGTGTTTAGCCCTATATTATTACAAGACTTTAATATTTTCCTTGCTGATCTTGGATTCCTTGTTCTTCATGGCACGCTTAGACTATCAAAAAGTCTCCAACTCTTGGTCCTGAACGGTCAACAACTCCTTGGCTTCAAGCGATCACCAGCTTTTGGTATTCGGAATTACAATTACATCATGGTATCCTAGGAAAAAATAATTTCTATTTTAATTTAGAAAAAAAGCTTGGGCTTATGCCCTTACAACTCATGAAAAACAATTTATACATCCGGAAAACCAAGATCAAGATAAAGAAAATCCATTCACATGTGTCCTAAGTCCATAATTCATCAATATATCACATGTAGTGATTACCTAAAACTTTGAACAATCACTTTACAACTAGCACATTTCATGTCTTAGTTCTTGTTTGTGAAAATTTTATTTCCAAAGTTTCAACTTTTAAGAAAAAGCACCAAAAATCATTTGAAGGCTTTACTGTGGTTGTGAGAACAATTCCCTTAACCGCAAGCCTCTAGAAGGCAGCAAAATGGTGAGCTACAGAAAAATTTGAATTCCTACTGTGGCTAGGATTGCAATCTCAAGTTGTAGCCCTTTTTGTAGTGGGCTCATGGTGGCTTGCAAGCCTAGGCAAGATTTATGTAAATTCCATGTCTATGCTTTCAGTTGCAACTTGGGGCTTCACAATTGCGAGAACACTTCTCGCAATCAAGAAATAATAGTTGCTATAGCGTAGGAACACTTTCTTAATGCTCCAAATTTGACTTTTAATACACTTTTCTCAATCCAAACACCCACAAAACAATTTTGTAGGTATATACTAGTTTCAAAAACATGTTTACATTTTCAAATGAAGAATTACCATAAATTATAAAATAATTGTATCTAGATACATTTATACTAAGAAAAGCAGCGACTTTGATGGCATTGTTGGGTTTCATTGGATATGGCATGCCAAATTTTTAAAATTTTAATCACAAAATATTCAAAGAACATGACAGAATCCAAATTCTTAGCTTGGCTTGCTTTTCGTCACATAAAAAGCACAAATATAAATTCTTGAATATTTGCAAAGATGATTATCTAGAATCAAATCTCTATAATTTTTGTTTATAATTCACAAGTTGCGATGAGGTCTTGGCCTCCCGTTTGTCCACATAAACAAGGTGTGGTCTTTGGTTCTCCACGAATTTCTTTGTGAACTTTCGCAATTCCTTACACTTAGAGAATTTCTTGGAAGAAAATCTACAAGAGAGGCTAGCAATCATTTTCTCCAGTGTGCAAAATAGTGAATAGGGTCTGAGTGAACAGTACTCTATAGCTATTGGTCACATGAATAGTACTTTTGTTTAGAACTCTTCTAACTGATTTATTTTTAAGACATAATCTTATTTATATTAGAATACCTAGGGATTATGGAATGGATTGTATGGGTTTCACATGGAATTTAAAATTAATTCAAACCCATCCACCTTTAATTATTAATTAAAGCCTATTTGAATTATTTTCTTCAATATAATTAATCTCATTAATTAAATTAAAGGCCTATTATATTTCCAATTAATAAGCTCAATTATTAACAAAATAAGTCTTTTGTATCTCGTCTCTTTAATTTAATTAATCTCCATTAATAAAATTAAAGGTGCATCATGTTTCTAATTAATCATCCCATCATTAAAAAATAGAATGAGGAATAAATCATTCCAATTTGGTTAAATCCAATTGAAGCCAAGTTAATTTTACCATGAAACTTTTCAAGCTTTATGATAACTATTTTGCAAATGTCTTAAGCCATCATCTTATTCTTATGTGTGAGACTTTTTATGTTCATCTTTGACTGGCAACGAGTATAGTTCGAAGGAGATGGGTAACACCTAATGAACCTCTCAGATTGTGAATAACATGCAATATATATATTTTGTCTTACTTTATCTCAATCGAGTGCCAACAATAGATTTAATCAAACTTACCAACTCGATTATATAACCAATTAACATTTTCTCATGAGATTAATGTTTCTATCATAAACTCCTTTCCAATCACCTATTATTTTGTCCAAGGATTTCTATCTAATAGAATATCAATTGTATAGGATAAATGTTTTGTTTATTTGTAAGGAGACAAATCGTTTATTAAATAGATACATACCTCTATACACACAAGAGTAATAGAATTTTTGAGCTCATGACCTTACCTCATACTATGATAGATGTCGGTTTTTAGTGTCCTAATTAAGCATTCACTATCGTGTGTACAAGATAACCACGTTGTTTAAAGTCTAAGGTTTATGTGCATTTAATACCATCACAAAGTAAGATATTATCATAAATGTGATAGAACTACAGTGTGGAGTAAGAATGCCATGACATGGAAGGTAGGACTGCTTCAAGTTTCAATAGTAGCAACATTGTTCTCGTAGCCCTAGGTGGCTCGAAAAAGAAAAGGTTTCTCGGGATGTGCTCAAATGCGGGGGCTCTTACACATCTGTCTTGCCGATTGGGATTGACTTTGTCTACCATATACACTTTAGAGCTTCTTTGATGAAAGACAAGCTGCAACATACTAAGGACCAGCTATGGAGCACAACTATAGAGTTAAATGACACCCTGACACATTTGAAGCAATCTAAGGCTAAGTTGGATCACTGGCTAAATGTAAATGGCAAAAGAATTTTGGCATCACATTGGACTTTCTTGATGACCCATTGTAGACTGAGGATGATGGTGTAGGTGTGAATGATTCTGATGATCATGAGAGCCTTGACAAGGACAATTAAGTTATGTCTTTTAATGGCTATGTGTAACTTGCTATAATTTTTGCTAAGCACAAATTAATTTATTTTAACTTATGAAGGACCTGTGTGAACACCAATTATGTAATAAAATTTGCATTGCAGTACTATCTCCTATCTTGCCTATATTGTAGAGTTTTTGAAAATATTAATTATTACAATTTCAATTAAGATATGTCCCAAAAACTAGAATAGAAAGTTTAAAAATCAACTCAAATTCATTCCAAGGGTGTCAATGAGAAACCTTTCCCAAAACTGTTCTAAATTGAATTATCCAAACTCTATCCTTAAAAAACTTGTCTTAAAGTCATCTCAAATTAAAGATCATTCTAAAACCATCCCAAATTATATGGTCATCCAAAATAGTTATCCCCATTATTCTCTAGAGACATTCCTGTGATGAGTCATGGAATAACTACACACCATTTTGGGATGCTTATCTATAACCACAGATGGCATTTTGGGATGACCAGTTGAAGCCATTCCAGATTTTGATATCCCATATTTAAGGATGGCCACATTTAGGCCATCCCTATTTGGTTGTGACGAGGTGTTTTGGGACAGCCATGTAACTCTCCAAATGCCTGTCCTAGAGAATAAAAAGACGACTTTTTAAGATAAAGCCTTCTCAAATGGCTATCCCAATGTGAGTAATTTTGGTAGTATTAAGAATAAAAGAGTGGCCAAGATATAAATTAATTTTAACTAGATATCATAATTTTGAAAATGAGAATTTTTTAAGTAACAATTATTTTTGAAAAACAAGATATATCAAAATTTGAAACCAATTCAATTTTCTCACTTAAAAATAATTATTTTCACAACAACATAAATTTATATCTTTTTATATTTGAATCAATCAAATATAAATTACTTTTTATTATTAATTTTGTAGAGTTTAATATAATTTTCATTATGAAATAAATAAAATAAATATATAACCTAATATTTAAAAATGCCAATGGCATAAGGTTAAAAATTTAAAGATCATAACTATCACATGTAAAGGCAATAAATGAAATCAATTTTGCGACAAACAAAAAGGCACAAAGTAATAAGAATAAGATGATTACCCTTTATTTGAAAAAAAAAATAAAATATGAAAACACTTCGAAGTACCCACTAATTTGCTTACAACTGGAATAATAATTAAAAAACTTTTAATAAAAATTTAAATGTATACTGTAATTATTAAATGATAAAAATATGTAATTAGCAGATATTATGTTTACCTCTACACACTTGTGTTAACCATACCATTTCTTATGACTCATAAGGTTAGAGCGACTGCGCGCCTTTGGTCATTCAATAGATTTTTCTGAAATACCTCTTTTAAATTTAATTACAATTACTCTCCTTCATTATCTAGTGCAATTATAAAGGTCCATTTGAATTTTTTTATTAATCTTTTAAATAACTTTAAATAGTTTTATTCTTTTTTTTTTTATCAAAAACAATTTGTACAACTCATCAATGATAAAAATTTGGAATAAATTTTTTCTTATACTTAATACAATTTTATAACAATCTTAGCACATATGATGCACGCAACTCTTTTTGGTACGTGAAAATTAACAAAAATCATAATATTCTATGGTTGACCATTTGTAATAAACTATTACTAGCCTAGTGTTGCTCATCTGTCTAAGCCAGTGGGGGAAGTATTTGGTGATGGTTTTATTTAATTTCTTCCTCTTTTCTGTCTTCACATTCTCGTATGCCCAACTCTTCTCCAATTGCTTTCATTCCGTTCCCATTCTTAAACCATTTTACTAATTAACATTGCTAACCAAGACTACCCAGCTGTCATCCATGTATATGTTTATATATATTCACCTCCTCAAGTTGTCAGAAGGCACCACAAATCTCGACTTTCCCAACACCATTTTTTGGCACGTCGCTCTCCACGAATGAATAATAGCACTCTGGCCTCCGCCGATGGCTCCGACCCCAACCTCGGAGACCAAGGAATTGGTGGCTTTGGATACGGCCTTGGCCTTTCCATCGGAGTTCTTGTCATCTTCGTCGGAATCACCTATGCCTCCACCATGTGCAAGCGCTTCCTTAATAACGCCACTTACACCTCTAGAGCCGCCGTTTCCGACCACGACTTCTCCGTCGTAACCATTGGACACGGTGGATTGGACGAGGCCACTCTCTCCTCCTTCCCTCAATTCATCTACTCCGAAGTCAAGCCGCACAGGCACGAGGACAACGCCTCCGTCTGCTCCATTTGCCTAGTCGATTACAGGGACGCCGACGTGCTCAGGCTGCTGCCGGATTGCGGCCACTTCTTCCACATCAAGTGCATTGATCCGTGGCTGATACTTCATCCAACCTGCCCCGTTTGTCGAAATTCGCCTGCGCCTAGTCCGCTTGCTCCGGTGGCCGCCGTTGCTCCAGGTTCTTCTTAGAGATGTGCAGATTGGCTTATCTGAGTTGTAGATTTTTAAGTACGTATTTTTGCTTTACTTCAATCTATTTGTACATGCCACACCTTGGTTTTATGTATTTTGAGTGATGAAATAGTGCTATTTTAATTAATTGGTCAAAAATGGATTTTTTTTTTTTTTTTTGCCTCGTTGTTCCATTTTTTTACATGGCAAATATTTGCTTCATGTGATTGATAAGAAACACATCGACAAGAGCCAAGAGGTTGATTGTTAATAGAAAATAAACAATCGTTTTGGAGACCTTTAGAAAGTAATTTCCTCTCCTACTTCAATATTCTTTAGAAACAAAACACTTTTCTCTATCGACATAATTAAAATAGAAGGAATTGGTGTTATTTCCACATAGAAAAATATACTTCAAATTTGGAGCTCGTTGTGGAATGAACTTTTCTTCCCGTGATTATGTTTTACTGTTAGAAAGCGAAAAAATATATAGCTATTTGACTGAACAGACGCGTAGTAATTCTACTGAGTTCTTGTTTAACTCTTGTCATCTAACTACATATGTAATTCTCGTGTTTACATTTGTTTAGACACAATTAATTACATAGTAAGTAGTATTGATTTCTTTAAATTATTATTATTGATTGCCTCTTAATTGATTGAATTAAAAGTTGTAGGATTGAGCGTTTCTTCCAGAATTTTGCAAAAACCTATAGAAGATTATAACGATGGCTAAATTACTCCATCCGTCTCGTTAAACGAGGGTCTACAAATCCCATCTAGAATTTTATGAAAAATTTTAGAAGGTTATGTGTGCTGCAAATGCAGTGCATGTTTGCGTATTTGGTCCATCGGATACAGATTGTTTAAACTTTAAGCTTTTCATTTTATGTAAAATTGAAAATACAACAAAAATCTCGCAGTTCCAGTCCCGACGCCCTAATCCATTAAATTAAATTCAAATAGTTGAGAAAAATTTGAAAATATGATAAATTGTACAAATTAAAAAGGAGAAGAGTGCTGCATAAAACTCAATAATTGAAAGACTATTAAGTTGGTCTGATGGTTTATATTATAAGTTATGTCGGAATAATTAGTGAATATAGTGGAAAAATATAAAATAGAGCACCAAGAGTTTATTCATGGAATTCAGAAATAACCCTCAAGGTTTGTTGGGGCTGCATCGAAAAAAATCCAAGAACAATTGTTACAACAATAGGACAAGCTAACTGTATTAGCATAGGTACACTCGCCTACGCTAAACTACTTTGGACTCTCCATTCACTTACACTTTTATAGTCCAAATTCTTTAGACAACAAATCACCTTATCTCTGTTTGACTAAGACTTCTTGTCTGCTTCAACTTCTAATGTCGATGTGTGAGCTTCCTCTCCTAAGGAATGATGATCTTCAATTAGTTACTTGGATGGCCGTGGATGGATAGAAAAACTTCTAAAATCATTTTGCCACAACTTTCTTTACTCAATAATATTGCCAAGAAACTCAATTCGAAATCTTTTTAATGTGGTTCACTCAAAACATGAGTCTTTTTTCTCAAATCTATGAGTTCTCTATCCAACTGTGTCTTTTCCTCACTTAGTGCATAGCTTTCCACGCTTTTTATTGTCTAGAAATCATCTGTTTTATCAGCCTTGAAGATAGAAATAAATTTCCAATAAATTTGGTTGATTATCTTCAAAATATCCAAATTACTTATTGACCATGTTGGGGCATGTGGTACAACAGATTTGATATTCGATTCCTTCCTTACATCTTGGATAATTAGAATTTTCCCTTAACTAAATGATGTGATTATTCACTACAAATCTTACTTAATCACCCAGATATGATTTGGTTAGGATAAGGTCAACTATTAAATTTTCTTCAGATCTCTTTGGATAAGATAAACAATCTATAGTTAAATCAACTAATTAGAATATCATAAAATCAACAAGTCAATTGTACATTTAGGTGGTGATGGAAGGAAAAATTCAGATAGAATTGATAACTTAAATCTGGCAGATTTTAGAGTAGTTGCAACAATCTCTGAGACACATTACCATAATTTTAGGAATTTCATAAAAATAAATTTTCCATGTCAATATTCTCTTAGACACCACACAATCTATTGGAGATTGTGTCAAAAATAATGACAATTATGGAAAGTATGCACGTGTGACACTAACATTCTCCCATTTAGCATTATTAAACAACATAAGAAATACATCATCATAAACTACTCGTTTTATTTATACTTGCCGAAGTGAAAGTGTTGAAGTATATGTTGGAGCATGTCTTATAGCTAAGTAACACTAGAACTTAACAAAGCAACATTTAAACTAGTAGGCAATATCATACAACTTCAGAATATATAAGATACCCTTGAAAACCAAAATGAAATCCAAAATAGTAGCCACAAGAAGTCAAGGAAATCCATAGTAGAAAACCATTGGTATTAGAGCTAAACAAGTAGTAATCCTAGCTAGCTTTAAAATGCTACCGATTTAGAGTCATTTTAAGTTGTACTCCCCCTTCGTGGCACCTCATCCAATCACTCTTAATGGCACCTTGCCAGATTGCTCTCTCTTCATGCCACAAAATGATAAAGGGCAACACTCAAGGAGTAGTATTATCATCTGATTTAGTTCTCAATAGTCTAAATGTAATCATGTTAACACAAGTGCGTAAGGACTTGTGTTCAAAATCATGTGTCCCAACAAATGTTTAGAATAGTAGGTAGGAAAACCACAAAATGATAATGTACTCCTCAAACTGAAACTTTTTCTCTTATAGTTGTGCAATCTGGTGCTCTAAATCTTTAGGGGGAAACTAAAGTATCAAGCATTTCTTGAAATCTAATGGCTAGATGCAATTGTTTCCATGGTAGAAGAAGTTCTCTTAAATTCACTCTCCATTTTTGTTTTAAAACCTTCAAAGCATATACCATGGAAACTTTTAGACATAAACCACTACTTCAATCTTCTACTTTGAATAGTGGATGAAGTGTCCCCCTACACGTCTACTGGAGCTCCTGATTCTACTAGTGTTTCAACATTTAGTTCATTTGTCACCAACGGTGCTCCAAATATTAGTGGATCAGTGGAAACAGTTATGAGAACATTTGGTTAAGGTTTTAAAAGCATTTCAACTTCAAGTACCAACATTGCTTCTTCATTCTAGTGGTACGATGGTTGGTAGAAGTACATCTTACTGGCAGCTTATACTTTGTCATTGTCACCCAAGGAGTTTTTAGTGATAAAAGGACATCACGATCAAATTTCTTAGTATTTCTTGAAAAAGAAATTCCCATGATTGTTCTTAAGAACTCCAAGAATTTCAAAAAGAGAGGTTTTTTAAATATGAGATTCGAAATAATAAAAAATACCCTGCTTTATAGCCATTTTTTTCTACTTTACTTCTATAACAATTGTTGTAAGAACCCATAACTTAGAATCTCAAAATCATCCAGAATATGAGAAGATTTGATTCTCATTTGATCATTCTGCATTAATATAATAAGGTCATTAATATATGCATCAGAATTCAAACTTCCCTTACAACTTTTGAACTCCCCATTGTCATGCCATCCACTTCTACCACCAAAAATTGTAAATCATGCAATGGGTGAGATGTTTTTCTCCTTTTACCTTCTTTCATTTTTAATTTTTTTGAATATAAAAAATATTTATAAAAAATAATATACAAAATAAAATGATTAAAAAGGAACACAACACTTTAATTAGGTAGGCAGACACCAAATGCATTGCTTTGCGTCTCAAAATTTGTTGCATCTAAGGCCTTTGTCAATAAGTGAACAGACTATTGATGAATCGTATTTAGGGACAACTACCTTTTTTTTTTTTTTTTACTATATGCAATAGTCCTGTAACAATAACTTCATCCAAAGTAGCCAATAGGTTCAAGAAAGCATGTAAGTCATGCATATCTTGCTTACTTTTGATAGTCATTCATCATATCCCTCATTAGTCTAACTTCCAATAATAACTTTTGGGGATGATTTCATATATCTCAAGATGACGATTGAGGAATTTTAGCATCATCTTTAGAATCCTCAATAGTTGTTACATTATGTGTTGGAACAGCTGATGGCTCATTTGTGTTTTATTAGTATTATGCTTTGTTGCTTCTCATTGGTTCATCTTCTTCCTCACACTTCATTCAATAGACTATTCGTGCTTACTATTGATAACCACCACATTGATTAACAATGTGTTGAAGTTTCAAAATTCTTGATGTTGCCATGTGCTGCAGCATTTGGTTAGAAGTTTAGCTTTGCTTGCTCACCTGGCATACTCCATAAGAGCTTTCACTTTTTTGCTTGCTCAAAATTAGGAATCCACAAGCAATATCCAATATTAAATCTCGACCATATTATCTTGGTTTATATGCTCCAACATCTAGTATCATAATTCTACTTTATCTACCTCAAGTCTCATGCAAGTTATTGAGTCCTCCAATAGATTGCAATTGTCCACTAATCTCTTACCATTAATGATACAATTGTCACCTTCATATGCATAGCATTCTTCTTCAATGAATCTGATGTCCAGGTTTTGATCATATAATTGGTTTATGCACAAGAGATTTACCTTTAAATTTTGTGCAACATGTTAATGAGCCTTGGCAGTCCTTCTATGTTCAACACACCCTCACCTATCACCTTACTTTTGAAACCATCCCACATGTCATGGTACTATTGCAGCAAGATTTGTGGTTGCTCCAAAAATCACTGTCCCCAGTCAAATGATGAGAGCACATGTTGTCAAAGTACTAGTTGTGAGAAGTAGTGGCAAGAAGTGATGAATGGGCCACAAAACACTTCTCATCTGATTTCTTAACCATACTTGCTTAAAGAGGGTTTATTTGCAATAAATTTACCTTCCATCGATCAAGCGTTCAAATAACTTATAACAAAAGGAAACACAATGACAATTGAAATGACAATAGTTACAAGTAGGACCTTTCTTTAGCTTTTTAACAATTTTTTTTTGTTTGTTTCTTAGCCAATGTTGTAACATTTTGAAATATAGTCTAATCTCCTTCAAGAATTACACTGCTTGGCCGCCAGATTTACATGAGTATATCCAAGCCCTTGATGACCTCTAGAACGCTTGCCATGGTAAGGTTGTCCTCCAATTTTGCCTTTCTAGTATTTAGCTTATCGAGTGCTATGATAGACTATTTCATTTAATGTTATAAGTTCTTTTACGACATTTTAAGATTATGAAAATCCCCTAACAGTTTGGCATGTGTAGCACATACGCCATCTTGTTCGTTTTGTAGCACTTAATTTTCCACCTTCAACCTTCTATTTTTATGAGTAGCAGAAAACTTCTACACCAATATCTAATTGATTATCAATAGTTCTTCATAGGAAACCTCATTATCACTCCAACTACTATCATTAGAAACATTAGGTGTTATAGAATATGTGATAACATTAAATACAGCAATATCTTTATTTTTTTGTGAAACTGAGTTGAATGCAATGTGGTTGTTAGTACACCCATCACCTTTTTCATTGCTCTTTTTGGATCCATTGTCACTCCATGTGGTGGTTATAGATCTTCCTCGTTTCTTTCAAGTATTGGAAAATTTTGATTGAATGTGGTTTCATTATTCACATTCTCTACATTTAATCCCTTTTCCAGTCTCTAGCACTTTAAGTTTTTGTGTCTTCCACTTATTCCTTGTGGAGATATCCTTTTTGAATTTGTTGTTGTTAGATATGTTAAAACATTTCTTACCTCTCTTCAAGACTTTTATAAATCTTTTGGTTAGGTCTATTATTTTATCCTTTGAATCTTCATGCTCCTCTTTATGCTTGTCATGGTTATGGATGATAGTAGACAATTGCAGTACCATTCCTTTCTCCTTTTTGACCTATATGAAGTTCATTTTATAGGTCTACAATGACCCCATCAGTTTATCCAGCAACATTGTTGCAACATCTCTCTCCTCTTCAATTACAGTGACCTTTAGAGTGTAACAGTCAAGTAAAGGCCTCAATGTCTTCCTTTTCAAAACCGTCTCTAAGTATATTTTGCCTATTTGATATGCTTGATTAGAGATATCCCATAATTTTATGTTGAAGACAGCCCCAATATCAACATCACCTATTTAAAGATTCTTGGATTGGGACGCCAGAATCCAAAATTTAGACATGCACCTAAACTTGTAACTCCTAAGCTTCTCTTATTGTACCACACGTTATAATAAGTTTAAACTGTCCTTCATTGACACTTATAAAAATCACATTCATTTCACAAGATTCTTGAATGCTACTCTTTCTTTGCTTGGAGTCCACAAATTGATGCCTTTCCAAATAGTTTGATCATCGATTACACTTGTTGGTGGCAACCATCCTTCCTTCATGACAATCTATGCCTTTTCATCAAATGATTTAATGAAGGTTTTCATCTTGGCCTTCTAATATGGGTATTTCAAACCATCCAACTATGGAGGGCATGACATGAATGCTCCTTTCTTGGTACTCATTATTTTATCATCCAACTATCTAAATCTCACTTGCCTTAGGTGAGGAGGCTCTGATGCTACTTGTTAGGTCGGTTTAATGGTTTATGTTGCAAGTTATATTGGAACACTTAGTAAAACTTACACACACACATGGAATAACAAGTTAGAGATATCAAAAATTTTCTTTTGCAATTCAAACTTAACCATCCTATGTATGCAGGGCCATGCTTAAAAAATTATATGACAAGCTAACTCCACTAGAACAGATACACTTACCTAAGCCAAACACCTATTGGCTCTCAACACGTGGATGCATTTATAACTTATATCCGTAAGCAACAAATCATTTTTGTCTCCACTAAACCTAGGCTATCTCTTTGCCTTAACTCCCGATGTTAATACTCAAGGGTTCTCTCCTAAGGTATGATGATTTT
This sequence comes from Avicennia marina, assembly GCA_019155195.1. Lineage (NCBI taxonomy): Eukaryota > Viridiplantae > Streptophyta > Magnoliopsida > Lamiales > Acanthaceae > Avicennia > Avicennia marina. The sequence continues at coordinate 3,874,625 of CM032773.1, forward strand.
CAATTAGTTACTTGGATGGCTGTGGATGGATGGAAAAACTTCTCTAATCGTTCAGCCTCAACCGGCCTTCACTCAATGATAGTGCAAAGAAACTTTACTTGAACACCTTTCGATGTGGTTCATTATGTTTGGTTTTCCCACTCAATGATATGCCTTGCACACTTTTGACTATCTAAACATCGTCCTTCTTATCAGTCTTGGAGATAGAAACAAATTCCTAAAAAATCTAGCTAATTATCTTCAGAATATCTAAATTTGTTTCTTATCTTTTTAGGATATCTGGTTTGACAAATTTGGAATTCCCTTGAATCTTGGTAGATCATAATCTTCTCTTGCCCAAATGATTTGATTATTATTGCAAATATTACCTTAATCAACCGGACATGATTTGGTTAGGATTAGGTCAACTATAAATATTGTCCTTTTTTTTTTTTTGGATAAGGTAAGCATTTTATATTCAAACTAACTAATTAGAATCTCACAACGTTGGCAAGTCAATTGAAATTCTGTGTGATTTTGAAAGGGAGATTTTGGATAAAATTAATAACTTAAATCTACCACATTCTAAGGCAAATATTGTTGTGATGATCCCAATTACCAATAATTTGTTAAAAATTGGTTTTTCATATCAAGTGCCACTTAAAAGCCATATAATCCTTGAGGGTTCAGACCAGAAAATGACAAATATACAAAGCATGTACACATGATACTAACAAAAACAAAAGAAGAACCATACAAAACAAAATTTGAAATAAAATAAAAAATAAAATGATAAAAATTTAGGATGTATAAAATTATAAAATTAAGATATTCATTCTGAAACTATAAAATGAATCTTAAAATCTAAAAATCTAAGGAAGAAAAAACCCACAACAAAAACTAAATTAGAATAAATAAAACACACCATGATTAAATAAAAGTTTTTATTAAAAATGAGGGGGGGGGGTGGGATGGTGAATGATACAAATTATGCGTCCCCCAACGATGTTCTCAAAGCCCTAGATTTTACGCATATAAGAAGAATACCGACTTTGGAGAAGATCAAATCTACAAGAGGATCTTATTGCCTTTTAGCTTCACCATATATGTTTTAGAAGAAATATATAGTTAAATGACCTTTTAATATTTATCAAAATTTATTTTTAGAAATCAAAACTTAAATGACACTTTATATGCATTAGTTTAACTTAATTAAAAGATTATATCGTAGACCTGTTGAGTGTTAATGGTACTACTATCTGATTATCTTAAAGTCGAAACATGAAATTATTATTTAACACATTAGTCAGCTTCCCAAGTATGTCTCTATATGTAATATCATAAACAAATAAAATAAATAGATAAACTTATATTTAAAAAATAACTTGGCCACAAAATTTAAAAGTTATAGCCATTAAATCCAAGGGCAGGAAAACAATTCAATTTTAAGACCAAAAGTGAATGAAGACATAATTTGAATTAATTTATAACTCACTATTTAAAAAATATATAAAAACATTAAAGTATGCAATAATTTGATTGATTTAAAAGTAATCCAATAAACCTTTTTTAAATAAAATTTTAATTGTAAGTAATAAATATTCAAATAATTTAAAATCTATAATTAATAAATATAACATTCACCACTATACATGTTTTTGCACGAACAAACACACCACTCATCATAGATAATATATTTGAAAAAATTTTCTATGGGCTATATGAGATTGAGACAATAGAACCTATTGCTGACCATTAGGAATAATCAGCCTAGCTAGTTACTTAGCCAAGTTAGTGGTGTATCCAGCATGTATTTTATTTCCTCATCTCTTTTGTTTTTACATACTTGTATTAAATACTTCCTAGTTGCTTTCTTTAAGCCTTCATTTCTTAAACATTGTACTAAAATAAGTAGTCCTCCCCATATTGTCAACCATTCCTTCATCATCCGTCTTGAACACCACCAAAGATCTTTTTATTTTAATCTCTCTCTCTCTCTCTCTCTCTCTCTCTCTCTCTCTCTCTCTACCTTGAGGGATGGCCCCAACCCTCATCTCAGAGGCTTTGGATATGCCCTTGAACTCTACATCACAATCCTTATTATAAAGTTTATGATTTGGAGACGCCTCTTACATGGTCTCTTAAGAAACATTTCAATGACTTGCCACTTAATATTCAATACATAAAGAAAGCAAATTTGTCATGACCAAAGACCCCTAGCAAAATTGCTATGCATATTGAGAAAAAAATTGAGTCAATTTTTGCAACAATCATTCTCACTGAAAGAAAAAAAAACATATATCTTATGATGAACAAATGGCCCATGGCAAAAAGTTGTGGTAAAGAGGCCAGGACAAACTTGTCATAGCTATTGCCACAGAAAATGAAAAATATATTATAAATTTTTTTTTGTAAATTTCATCACTAATTTTTAAATTGATTGCCCATAACAATGGGCATGGAAAATTTTCCATTGAAATAAGAATAATTTATTACTAAAAAGTGTGAATGACAAAAGCCACAAAAAATTTGTTCATAAGTTTGGGGTGTGCCAACTTTTGCCACAACAATTACTTTGGTGTAAATAAAAACAATATAATAAGAAAGAGTATGACACCCGCTTGAGGTGAACATTGTGGCAATGTTTTCCATGATAGATCTTGGTGGCAAACTTTGCCACAACTTTTGTTATGCTTGTTTCTACAATATGTGGTGTTGCTCTGGAAAATGTTACTTATATATTTTTGAGTGTTGAAATTTTCTTATTTTTGGACAAGTTAGTCAAAATTTCGCTGAAAAACTAACAATCCTCAAAGAAGATCAAGCGCAAGCCCTTTCTTTGAAGATTAATCAAATTTCAAGTCAAGCATTTTTGAAGGAAGAATCAGAGGATCAAATTTAGAGAGTAGAACCCACAAAAAATTCAAGTTTATTCAAATTATTCAGTCAAATTCCAAATATTCTTGTAACTCAAGAATTTTGTCCTACAGATTTCTGGCACACCCAGTGGGACATCTCTACCTCTCATCTCTTCCTACATCAAATTTCAAGCTCCCTTCAAGTTTCAAACAAGTCACTATGGCCAGCAACAAAGGAAAGTCCACCAAGGCTATTACATCAACTGCTGCTGAGACTGCCATAAGAAATGCCAGTGCTGTCACCAGAAGTGTGGCAAGAAGACTTGCATACTCCGAGCCAACTCCTTTTCTTGAGGCTGTTGATAATCCGCTCTTTGCAAACGAAGGCTACAAGGACAACTCTGCACCTTCAAGCCCTCGTTCCAGTGCTTCATCTGCCCCCAACATGGCGCCAGTCATGACGACTAACACTTCAAGCCTAGAAGACCAAATCGCTGCACTAACAAAGGTCATCGAGGGCCTTGCCAAACATGTTGAAGAGCAAGACTCACGAATCTCTAGGTTGATGAATAAAATTGACGATGCTGAAACCAGCAGGGAGGCTGAAAAGGCACCTGAAATACCTCATGAAGCTGAAGCATCTGCCAGACAACCTGCCGATGACCAAAAGAAGTCCACAATCAGAGAACTCTAAATCTCCGCTGATGGCTTGATCCCCATTGATCAATTAAAAGACTTCATTGAGGGCACTATCAAGAGCAAATTCGATGGAGGCATCAAGTCAACTTTGACATATGCCAAGCCTTATTCGGTAAGAATTGATAACCTGAAGATGCCAATAGGCTATCAACCCCCTAAATTCCAACAGTTTGATGGAAAGGGAAACCCCAAACAGCACGTGGCTCACTTTATAGAGACATGCAATGATGCTGGAACATATGGGGACCATCTAGTTAAACAATTCGTCCGCTCATTAAAGGGAAATGCATTCGATTGGTACATCGACCTCGAGCCTGGAACCATTGACAGCTGGGAACAAATGGAATATGAATTCCTCAACCGTTTTTATAGTACAAGACGAACTGTTAGCATGATCGAGCTCACAAATACCCGTCAATGGAAAGATGAGCCAGTCATTGACTACATCAATAGATGGAGGAACTTGAGTCTGAATTGCAAAGACAGGCTCTCTGAAGCCTCAGGTATCGAGATGTGCATACAAGGGATGCACTGAGGACTGCGATACATCCTTCAAGGAATTCGGCCCAAAACTTTTGAATAGTTAGCTACACGGGCTCACGACATGGAGCTGAGTATAGCTGCAAGTGGTGTTGGTGGGCCGCCTATTTCGGAGTTCCGTAAATCAAAAGATAAGCAAGAAGTAAAGAAAGGGGGCAAGCCTCCCACAAAAAATGCCACTAAAGAATCCATGACAATACATGCCAAACCCGTCCCAGCCAAAGGGAAGGAAAAGGTGAACGAAAAGAGGGAAATAGCTCAAAAGCCAAGAAAGCCAACTCTAAAAGAATTACAAGCCAAAACATACCCATTTTTGGACACGGACGTATCTGGGATCTTCAATGACTTACTGAAGGCCAACCTCATTGAATTACCTGAAATGAAGCGGCCTGCGGAAGCCGGGAAAACGGATGATCCTAAATACTGCAAATATCACCGCTTGGTCGGGCACCCTATCCACGATTGATTCATATTCAAAGAAAAGATCACGAAACTCGCCCACTAAGGGAAAATTATGCTGGAGGATGATAGCGTAAATGCCAACACTATCACCATCAACAACCAAATGGAAGAAAGTCACCAAATGGACAACTCTCCAAATGAAGCTGGCTGCTTCCACAAGAAAAGCCAAATCCCCATAGAAGACTGCATGGCTACTATAGTCTTCACCGACGAAGATCTGATGCTGGGGTCTCAACCCCACAATAGGCCATTATTTGTTACCGGCTATGCTTACGAACGGAAGATCAATCGAATGCTGGTCGATGGTGGCTCGGCTGTCAACATTTTACCCTTACGAACTCTTAGAGAGTTGGGGATCCTTACTGATGAGCTTTCAAACAGTCGTTTAGTGATTCAAGGATTCAACCAAGGGGGGCAAAGGGCCTTGGGAACCATAAGAATGAGGCTGCTCATAGACGACATGGAATCAATAGCTCTGTTCCATGTTATCGATCTAGAACATCATACAACCTACTCCTCGGCCGGCCATGGCTTCACGAGAATGGAGTAGTCCCTTCAACCTGGCACTAATGTTTCAAATACAGTCAAGATGGTGTCGTAAAGAAAGTTCTCGGAGACTGCAAGCCATTCACTGAGGTTGAGTCCTATATTGCTGATGCAAAATATTATCTAAGCAAAATCTGGACTCCCGAAGCCTCTAACTCTCAGGAAAACAAGGAGCAAGACAACCTGACAAGAAACGATGCCCCAACTAATATGGCATACGCCAAAAGACACATCGGCAAAAAGCCAATAATCGATGATGCCCTTAAGGGTTTGACACTACCTTTAACTCAAGTTGGCAGTAGAGCATCTACTCAGCCACCCAAAGAAGCTGCAAAGGAACACCAGGAGGCTCAAGAGCTAAAAGCTGCGAAATGCTTCGGCCCCAAGGCATATAAACTCCTCATTAAGGCTGGATACAACCCGCAGGAGCAATCGCCACTGGGAAAACTTCCGCAGAAATCATCAAATCAAAACCCCCGAGCTGGAATTGGGTACGAGCAACCAAAAAGTCCTGTGCGCATTGCTATAAAAAGAGCTTCCACCAACACCATTGCAGAAAAAGACTGCTTTTCAAGGATTGAGATAAGGCCAGCACGAGTGTCAGTCTTCAAGAGGCTTGGCCCACTCAAAAAACAGAAATGCTGGAAGCCAAAAGAGGGCATCACTGAAACACCAAAACAAGAGCAGAAACTCCGAAGCCTAATCCCTTCCCGTATGAAGCGACAAACGAACTTGGTCATGTCATGTGACAGAGTCCTGAAAGCCAGATTTCAAACTATCGTCTTCACCAAACCTCAAGTCGAGGAAGACGACGATAAAGAAAGTGTGGGCTCGTCTAACCACATAACCTTGCAGGAGGAAGGAGAACTCACTGAAGAGGATGCTGAGATGGCACCACCTCAAATGGAAGCAGGTTCCAAGTCCACGGTGGACGAGCTTAGAGAAATAAATTTGGGGGATGATGACGACCCTCGTCCCATTTATATCAGTACCCTACTTACAAAAGAAGAGGCTAATGAGTACATGGAACTATTGAAGCAGTTCAAAGGTGTCTTCGCCTGGTCATACAAAGAAATGCCTGGCTTAGACCCAAAGGTAGCTGTACACCACTTAGCAGTAAAAAAAGGAGCTCGTCCCGTTAAACAAGCACAACGTCGATTTCGACCAGAGCTTCTTCCCCAAATTGAAGCAGAAGTCAACAAATTAATCAAAGTTGGATTCATCCGAGAAGTTAAGTATCCCACATGGATCTCCAGCATTGTCCTGGTGAGAAAGAAGAACGGGCAAATTCGAGTCTGTGTTGACTTTAGGGATCTCAACAAAGCATGTCCTAAAAATGATTTTCCTTTACCCATCACAGAACTCATGATTGACGCCACAACAGGACATGAAGCACTCTCCTTCATGGACGGATCATCCGGGTATAATCAAATACGTATGGCCCCTGAAGATGAGGAACTAACGGCCTTCCGCACACTTAAAGGCATATACTGCTACAAAGTAATGCCATTTGGCCTCAAAAATGCTGGGGCCACGTATCAGAGAGCCATGCAGAAGATCTTTGATGACATGCTCCACAAAAACGTCGAGTGCTATGTTGATGACCTTGTGGTTAAGTCTAGAAAAAGAAAAGATCACTTGCATGACTTAAAGAAGGTCTTCGAGCGCTTGAGGAGGTACCAACTGAGGATGAACCCATTAAAATGTGCATTTGGAGTCACTTCTGGAAAATTTTTGGGCTTCATTGTCCGCTACCAAGGCATCGAGATCGAACAAGCAAAGATTGATGCCATCTTAAAAATGCCAGAACCTCGAAACATTCACGAACTCAAAAGTTTGTAAGGAAAACTGGCATATATTAGACGATTCATCTCCAATTTAGCAGGACGTTGTCAACCGTTTAGCCGCCTTATGAAAAAGGGTATTCCATTCGAATGGGATGAATCTTGCAAGAAGGCTTTCGAAAGCATCAAGTCCTACTTGACAAATCCTCCGGTACTGATTGCTCCGATACATGGCCGTCCATTGATCCTATACATTTCGGCACAAGAAAGTTCGGTAGGAGCTCTACTAGCACAAGAAAATGACGAAAAGAAAGAGAATGCTCTCTACTACCTGAGCAAGATGATGACGCCGAATGAGCTGAAATATTCACCAATTGAGAAGATTTGCTTGGCACTTGTCTTCGCCATCCAAAAGTTGAGACATTACTTCCAGGCTCATACAGTCCGTTTGGTGTCCAAGGCAAACCCACTGAAGTACGTCATGACAAGGCCCGTTTTTTCCGACAGACTCGCTAGGTGGTACCTTCAATTCCAACAATTTGAAATCGTATACGTGCCACAAAGAGCTGTGAAGGGACAAGCATTAGCCGACTTCTTAGCAGATCATCCTATTCCAACTAAGTGGTATCTTCCTGATGACTTGCCTGACGAGGATGCCTTGATGATCGAAATCACTCCTCCATGGAAAATGTATTTTGACGGAGCTTCCCATAAAGAAGGAGCCGGTGCTGGAGTAGTGTTTGTAACATCTGAAGGACAAGTCCTACCCCACTCGTTCCCTTATAAAAAAAGTGCTCTAATAACACAGCTGAATATCAGGCCTTAATCCTCGGACTTGAAATCGTCGTAGAGATCAAGCAACTGTACCTTGAAGTCTATGGGGATTCTAGGTTGGTGGTCAACCAGCTGTTGGGGGAATATGAAGTCAAGAAGCCTGAACTACTCCCATACTACAACTACGCCAATATGCTCATGAGATGGCTTGGAGATGTCACCATAAAACACGTACCAAGGAAAGAAAACAAGCAAGCCGATGCATTAGCTAAACTTGCTTCTTCCTTGTCTCTACCTGATGCAGAATACCGTGTGCCTATATGCCAAAAGTGGGTAGTGCCACCAGTACTCGAAGATGAAGATGGTAGCGAAGAGAATTATTTCTTAGAGGTCTTCGAAATTGAAAAAGAGGATTGGCGCCAAACCTTTGTTGACTACCTAAAATATGACAAATTACCAGAGGATCCACGCCAAAAGGTAGATATCCGACGGCGAGCAGCTCGTTTCATCTACTTCAGTGGCCCGTTGTATAAACGCTCATTTGATGGGATACTCCTGCGCTGTCTTGGCAATGATGAAGCCATGCAAGCTATGGAAGAAGCACATTCTGGCATTTGCGGCGCCCACCAATCAGGACCAAAGCTTCACTTTCGCATCAAGAGAATGGGGTATTACTGGCCGACGATGGTAAGAGACTGTATGGAATACGCTCAAAAATGTCAACCATGCCAGTACCATGCCAGCTTCATCCACCAACCGCCCGAGCCCTTGCACCCTACAGTTGCCTCGTGGCCCTTTGACGCTTGGGGATTGGATATTGTTGGACCTATAACAAAATCGTCTGCTGGTCATCTTTACATCCTCGTTGCAACCGACTACTTCTCAAAATGGGCAGAGGCAGTTCCGCTCAAAGAAGTAAAGAAGGAAAACGTTGCTGACTTCATCCGTATCAACATCATCTATAGATACGGAGTCCCTCGGTATATCATCACCGATAATGGAAAGCCATTTGTCAACAGCACAATCGACAAACTATGTCAGAAATTTGGCTTTAAGCAAAGAAAGTCCTCAATGTACCATACCCCAGCAAACGGTCTTGCAGAGGCTTTCAACAAAACTTTATGCAACTTATTGAAAAAAGTAGTATCAAAATCCAAAAGGGATTGGCACGAAAGGATTGGTGAAGCTTTATGGGCTTATCGGACTACTCTCAGGACTCCTACACAAGCAACCCCTTATGCATTGGTATACGGTGTTGAGGCCGTCACCCCGCTCAAACGGCAAATTCCATCATTACGAATTGCCATACAAGAAGGGTTGACTGAGGAAGATAATGCTTGCCTGCACCTTGAAGAACTCGAAGCACTTGACGAAAAGAGGCTCGATGCACAACAAAAGATTGAATGTTATCAAGCCCGCTTATCCAAGGCGTTCAACAAACGGGTGCGTGCCCGATCTTTTCAAGTCGGGGAGTTGGTACTCGCAGTAAGAAGACCTATCATCATCACTCACCGCACTGGAAACAAGTTCACCTCCAAATGGGATGGCCCGTATGTTGTCAAAGAAGTTTACACGAACGGTGCCTACAAACTGGTTGATCAAGACGGTGTAAGAATTGGCCCAATCAATGGGAGATTTTTGAAGAAATATTACGCTTAAAAACAAAAATCCCATCGGGTCAGGGATGCCCAAAAGAACAAAAGAAAAGAAAAAAAAAGACGAAAGTCTACCCCTCCTTAACATGAGCATAAACTGTCAAACAAAATCCAAATCCACACTCCTTGACACGAGTTGAAACTGTCTACAAGTGTTCGAAGACTCCTTGACACGAGTTGAAACTATCTACAAATACCCGAAGATGCTCCTTGACACACGAGCCTAAACTGTATGTTACTCCTGGCCTGCAAGAGTATAAACTGTGAACGGCCCTAACTTTCACAAATTTAAAAATATTTGAACTACGTTATGACTTGATCCCATTTTTCTGAGTACGTAGGCAGCTTGGATACTTTCTGAGTTCAGTCACAAATTTGTGTGGGTTATGTTTTAGTCCTTGATTATTGTTGAAAACACAACCAGACAAAAAAAAAGAGAGGGAAATAGAAAAATAAAATGTTTTATTGAAGAAAGTGAGCACTTCGTGAAAGAATAATGAATGAAAATTAAGCATTAAATCTTGATAAAACTAAGAGAAAGGATTCAAGCTCTCCAACACATCCTTGGAAGCTATTAAATCCTCTTCTGCAAAACGTAAGGCTTCTACAGCTACATCATCTGAAGGCTCAGTGGATTGGATAGCAACAATCTCCCCATGCAGTTCTCCAACTTCTGCCGCCGCTTCTCTAAGGGATTCCTTCTGCCGCAAAAGGGAAGTAGATAACTCGTCCCGTTGTCTGGTCAAAAGATTGAGTTGCTCCTCGATGCTCTTCAACTTGGCCTCCGAAGCCTTAACTTGCCTAGCTTCTTCAGTTTCCCTATCCAAAGCCTTCTGAAGACGAGACTTTGCATCCTTTAACTGCTTTGCGAGGACTTCTTTGGTAGGCATGTCAGCTGCCGTAGATATCGCTTCATCATACGCTGCAGCCTTAGTAAAAAGAGCTTCTAAAAACTCTTCTATGAGAAATACATCCGCATGCTAAAAACGCTTCATCGACTCAAGGACAAGTATGACTTCATCTTTGAGGGAGGAAATAAGATTAGGCGAAGTGTTGGCTAACCTCTCACAGAGACTCACCCACAATCGGCAAAGGAACTCCTCCTTATGGCTCCGAAGAAACTTCTTTGCTTTAAACACAAAAACCACCACAGGAGAAGGTGCTTTCTTGTCTCCTTTTGGGGCACAAACTTCCTCAGGCACTGCAAGTACAGACGGAGTTGGCTCCGCAATAAGATGATCATTACCATTGGAACCCCCACCATCGCTCCCAAAAGCCTGTCTCTCCACCTAAGAGAAAAGTAACATACGATTAGTAAATTAAAGGCAAAAATGCAGTAAAGAGAAAAGTAACAAACTACCTCTTGGGCAAGATCTCTAACTAATTCTGGGTAACTCGAAGGATTGTCCTCTTTCGGATTTAAAGGAGAGGGGGACCTCCTAATCCTCTTCCAGTGACGATCCCCATTACTACTAGCACTGTCGTCTAAAGTCTCAAAACACGGCCTCTTCTCTGCAAGAACAGTCGGGACTGTAGGTTTACAAGGTGGATCTCTAACATTAGGAGACGAACTTCCCACACCAGGAACGCCACCTTGGGATGGAGTGATACACAGCATCGCGGAATGCTCTTCAAAATAGTTCCCATGAACTTTGGCCCACCACTCCTTATAAGCCTTGGAATGAAATTTCCTCACAACTGCAGGAGCATTAGGAAAGCACGCCTTAGCCCGTGAGTTGGACAGGGTAGACATCCTCCAAAAATCCAAGCATTCGTCCAAAGAGATCTCACGAACATCACGGGTAAGAATACCAGGAACATCTTGATAAAACCCAAATTGACGGCTAAACCGATGTGGACTATAAGGTTCAATGACGAATTGATTACCCTGTCTTAAAGAAAGATAACCCGAATGGATGGCAGTGAAATAATCATCTTCAAATCGGTTGTGACTACCGTCGTTGACATAGAAGATATCTTTCTGCTTGGTAATCATCGCTTCAGTCCAACTAAAAAGTTCACCCCTGTGAATCCTTCAACGAGCCTCGTGTGAGTCGTAATATTTGGCGCCGCCTTCACCAGAATATGCGATCATCCTTGGATTATCAACCGTTTTGCGGACTACATAATGTGTCTTGAAATAACAAGCAGACCACACGTACACATAATGAAGCGAGAAAAGCAAATACACTCGCGAAGGTCTCCGGGACTATGCAATTCTACCTAAACCTCGATAAATGCTAGTAAGAACAGGGATGGCCAGGCTTACTACCCTCCTAGTCGCCATAATACTTGCCATCTTGAAAGTACTCGGACGAACGAAACCAGCATCCTCAGTGGGAAGAACAAAAACACAAACCCAGCAGGCAAGGAACGCCGCTAAATAAGTCTCCGTCCTGAAATTTTCAACAACCTTAAGGCAAGAAAAACTCTCTATATTGGCAGATGACCAAGGCCCACAAGTTCCAATCTCACCAGAGGGGTTGCATGTGGATTTAGGACGCACCATCTTCTTCTCTTTCCGGGCAGGGGGTGCCGAGTATCCTGTCTCCTTCTTACACCAAAAGTTAATCCAATCTTCAACAGAAACTGAAGGAGCACGAGCTTCATTTGGCTCTCCCTGAAGCAAGTGATAAGCATGGAACAGATACTGGCAAGACCGAGGAACATGTCTCTTCCCTTGATCATTGACACCCGTAAGTTGCTTTGCACTCGGAACGTCCTCATCGTAGAGCCGCCTATAAATCGGGAGACCTGCTAAGTTACGCAAATCATAAAGTGACATTGATACTTCACCGTATGAGGTAAAAAGCGTGTTGGTGGAAGGACACCACGCTTCATAAATCGCCTGCAAGATATTCGAGTTATGATCATAGGTGAAAAGTGAGGCATAAACTGCGTCAAAATCTGAGCTGCCTTCAGCTCACGTCCATATCGACCAAGCACATCTTCGGTCCACTCCCAGTAGCCCTTGGTGAAGTAAAACTCGCCAGCAGACGGAAGAACATCCCCTCATTTGGCCTTTCCTTCGATGATCCTGTGACCTAAAGTCGGCAGAAGAACTGATCTAACGGCATGATGATGGTGAGATGACTGTAAGGTCCAGGCCTTTGAAGTCTTGTCAAATGGAATCTCTCGGGTCCAGTTATCAATCCGTTGAGAAATTGACAACGTAGGCCAAGGACGATTATTAAGAGAAGCATAAACAGCCAAGATCGTGCCTCTTTCTGTAGGGTGGCCCTCTTCATCAAGAATAACCAAATACTCCACACCAGAAGAGGAAGTGTTGCTTTTAAAATGCACCATGATGACAACTGCAGAAAAGAAGGCAAGGAGTGTTATAAAAGCATGAAAGAAACAAAGGCCAAGAAAAAATAACAAAATCAAAAGGGAAATTAAAGAGCGCCAACAAAGCAATTCCAACTAACCTAAAATTGTGGGCCTCAATCCAAACTCGAAGGCCCAAAAAAAAAAAAACCAAGCCTAAACGGTACTCGTGGGCTAAGCCAAGCCTGGTACTCGAAGGCTTAAAAATTCAAGCCTAAATAGTACGCGTGGGCTAAGTTAAGGTAAGCCTGGTACTCAAAGGCCCAAAAATTCACCTAATGGTAAACGCGTGGGCTAAGTCAGCTAAGCCTGGTACCCCAAGGCCCAAAAATTCGAAGCCTAAATGGTACGCTAGACGATCAAGCTAAGCCTGTACTCGAAGGCTCAAAATTCAAGTCTAAATGGTACGCGTTGGCTAGCCAAGCCTGGACTCGAAGGCTCAAAAATTCGAGCCTAAATGGTACACGTGGGCTAAGTCAAGCTAAGCCTGTTACTCGAAGGCTCAAAAATTCAAGCCTAAATGGTACTCGTGGGCTAAGCCAAGCCTGGTACTCGAAGGCTCAAAAATTCAAGCCTAAATGGTACTCGTGGGCTAAGCCAAGCATGGTACTCGAAGGCTCAAAAATTCAAGCCTAAATGGTACGCGTGGGCTAAGTCAAGCTAAGCCTGGTACTCGAAGGCTCAAAAATTCAAGCCTAAATGGTACGCGTGGGCTAAGTCAAGCTAAGCCTGGTACTCAAAGGCCAAACTAAGTCAAGCTAAGCCTGGTACTCAAAGGCCCAAAAATCCAAGCCTAGATGGTACACGTGGGCTAAGCCAAGCTTGGTACTCGAAGGCTAAAAAATTCAAGCCTAAATGGTACACGTGGGCTAAGCCGAATTAAAGCATGGTGCTTGGAGGCTCAAAAATCCCCCGCCAAACACAGCCCTCAAAATCCCGAATTTCTGCACCAAACACAGCCTCAAAATCCCGAATTTCTGCACCAAACACAGCCCTTAAGATTCAAATTTTCTGCGCCAAACACAGCTCTTAAAGTCCAGATTTTCTGCGCCAAACACAGCCTTGAAGTCCTGAGATTTTCTACACCAAACGCCGCCTTAGAATGTTGGAAGAAATAGCACCAAACATAGCCTTATTCCTCCTGTTCTTCTTCTCCACCGAAACACGCAGCAAATCTGCACCGACTGCTCCAGAAAACACCACGACGCCGACGCTTCAGGCTTCCCATCTGCTGATTCATCACACACAGCCTTACCGGGGAAACCTTTCATCATCAGACACCGCTGCTACGTCATCGCATTACCTCACGTCTCGTCACTCCACTTCACCACCTGCCGAAAAGCCAGCCACTACGTCGCCCAGCCGCCGGGCAGGTCCACCATCAGCTAAAAATAAAAAAAAAAAAACTAGAAAACTGACTGCCTTCATCGAAGCCCACCCATTCCCACGTCGAGTTTTCTTTTAAGTTCCCCGCCACAGCTGCTGTCGGCTCCGTCACCCCTGCGCTATCTACATCTACCAACAAAGAAATTGACTCGACGACGCCACACCCTGGAAACAATGGCGACTCGCCAAGAAAACCGCACTGTACCACCGTCGTCGCCCCACACACCGCCGCTGAGACCCGACCCAGCCGCTGCCAGAAAGCCACCTGCTTCTGCAACTACTACCTCCACCGTTGGAGCGTGCTGAACCAAAAAAAAAGAATAAGAGAATAGAGAAAGGCTTACTTTCGGACGATGTCTTCCAGCTAGCAGTGTTCTGGCGCAATTAGTGTCGTCACCGCGTTAAAACAAAGGTGGTGAAAAGGCTAACAAGAAGTCCCTTATTTATACAAGACCGCCAGTAGAATCCTTGCAAATGTAAACTTCCTCGGATTAAAACCCGCAACGCTATCTAAATGAGGTGTTTTTTCGGACGGACAATTATAGTAGATTACCCTCACAAGAGGTAGATTGACAATAGGATTCTAACCGATCGTGAGGACTCCCAAATTTTAAAGTCTATTCTCTTGAAGAGCGTCGAGGCCCCGAAAAAAAAATCGAGACTTATTCATTCGAAATAAAGTTTTTATGAACAAGTCTCGAGGGGGCATTTGTAGACACACAAAAATTAATGCCCAATCAAATAATGCCACGTAGAAAATATGGTGTTAGAAAATATTAATTAAATCAATTTTATTTATTTGGGGAATTAAACAAATACAAATTTCCAGAATAAATAAATAAATAATTAATGTTTTACCGGCCAATAAAATGATTACAAGTGGCAGAACCTTACTAGAAGTTTGAAGCATGAAGACTCTAAGTAGCAGAGTCTTACCAGAAGTCCAAACAATGAAGACTCTAAGTGACAAAGCCTGTTAGAAGTTCAAGCAAAGAAGACTCTATTGAGTTGTTGGGTAGAGTACAAACTCTGACGGCCAATGAAATCACGCCACGTCAGCAGACACTCTATCTCTCATACAACTTGTTTTACCGGCCAATAAAATGATGACAAGTGGCAGAACCTTACTAGAAGTTTGAAGCATGAAGACTCTAAGTAGCAGAGTCTTACCAGAAGTCCAAACAATGAAGACTCTAAGTGACAGAGCCTTGCTAGAAGTTCAAGCAAAAAAGACTCTATTGAGTTGTTGGGTAAAGTACAAACTCTGACGGCCAATGAAATCACGCCACATCAGTAGGCACTCTATCTCTCCTACAACTATAAATAGGGGTCAAACCCCACAAAGAGGAGAAGGAGAGAAGAAGAAGAAGAAGCAGCTGAAGAACTCCCCAATTTCTCTCGGGAATCCCCAAGAACATTCAAAGTGTTCTTCGTCAAATTCAAAGAAGTTCGCCGTGTTCTTCACCAAATTCAATAAGCTCGCCGTGTTCTTCGCCAAATTCAAGAAGCTCGCCGTGTTCTTCGCCAAATCCAAGAAGATCACTGAGTTCTTCCCCAAATCAAGAAGTTCGCTGTGTTCTTCTCCAAATTCAGAAGTTCGCTGAGTCCTTCCCCAATTTCAAGAAGCTCGCCGTGTTCTTCACCAAATCCAAGAAGTCCGCTGTGTTCTTCGCCAAATCCAATGAGTTCGTCGCTAAATTCAAGGCGTTTTTCACTAAAGTTCCCAAAATTCAGCATTTGATCCAAGATCGCTGTGCTAAGCCCGAAAATCAACGTCGCTGAAAAACTAACAATCCTCAAGAAAGATCAAGCGCAAGCCCTTTCTTTGAAGATTAATCAAATTTCAAGTCAAGCATTTTTGAAGGAAGAATCAGAGGATCAAATTTAGAGAGTAGAACCCACAAAAAATTCAAGTTTATTCGAATTATTCAGTCAAATTCCAAATATTCTTGTAACTCAAGAATTTTGTCCTACAACATCTAATTTATTTTCCCGGAGAGAAGAACTGGTCATTCAGCCCCCCGTCAACGAGGTAATAAACTCCACCAGGCGGTTGAGTGACTCGTACGAATCTCCACCATTGATGGAATTCTCCAGCTCCTGTTTCAAGTTCATTACCCTCTGTCTCATTACTTCCCCTTCTTCTCTGCCCATGAGTGTCCTAACAGCTGCCTCAACACCGCTCTCCGTGATACTCTCTAACTCCAGGCCCACCTTCCACACGTGCGTCAAATACCTGGCGTTCAGATTTTGGTCTGAAAAACAAGGCCTGCAAATCAAGGGAACCCCTTCACATATGCTTTCCAATGTCGAATTCCAACCACAGTGCGTGAGGAAACCCCCCACTGCGGGATGTGCTAAAACCTTCCTCTGAGGAGCCCACTTAACTATGCATCTTCTTTCTCGAGTCGTTTCCTTGAAATCTTCAGGCAGGGACTTAATCGCGTCCGAGCCATTAAGCAAGGAGGGACGTACTGCCCACAAGAACGGCTGCCCACTTTTGGCAAGTCCCCCAGCCATCTCAATGAGCTCTTCTTCACTTATTATTGCCAAGCTGCCCAAGCTTATGTAAACTACTGAATTAGGAGATTGTTTGTCCAGCCACGATAAGCAGTCATGGTCCTCTTCCAGTAAGCTAGTTCCTGACGGTAGGGCCAATTTATGTAAAGGGCCTATGGGAAAGAAGGGAACTGGCCAGTGCTGGTGGAGTTGCTGCAAGGGCCGACAGTCGAGTGCCACCGTTGAGTTCCAAATGACCGCTGAACTTGACTTTATGTCGGAGTAACTACGTAGAAAATCGAAAACAGTTTCCGGGACTTCTTGAGTGGCAGGCAGAGGTAAATCCTTGTACCTGAGAGGATGCGCTTCGGGTACTGCAACGTCCAGTTGAGACTCTGCAGACCGAATGAAAGGTAATTTGTTTATATAAGTTCATAATAGTACTGATAATATAATTAATGATTGACAGTTCAATTTTTGACTTGGCCCTTGTCGAATTAGATAAGAACCACAAAAATCAGATTTTCTAGCTAATGCACGACTACAGTTTTCGTCTTTTGAATTAGATATTTTGTCGATATTGACCCATATAATTTCCCAGTAACTGCAACTCTCCACAAGTAATTCGAATATTAAGTGAAGGTGGAATCATGAGTAAATTATAAAGAAAATTACAACGTTCTCTTTTGAGATTTGTATTTGGCACAAATCACCATCTCATGTATGAAAAATTACATATATTTTCTCTCAATTATATTTTTCATTAATATTTAAATCTATCTAATAAATAGACTTTACAAAGATTTATCTTTTCAAAAATTATATATATTTCAGAGATGCATATGTAATTTTCTATTTGAGAAGTTTATCTGTGTAAAGGCAAAGTTCAAACTTCATACTAGACACTCTAATTTCTAATTTCACCTAAATTATAAAGTAATAAAATTGAAATATTATGAACAAATATTTAAAGCAAGGAAGACGCTGATATAAATGTTCAGATAAATGGCATGCTCTTTAACCTGCGTCATTCAAAACCACTTCCCTCTTACCTGGCAAAGGAATTAACTTTTGTGCCAGAAGTTGAAACATGACAATATACGAGTGCATATAGGCAGCGCTGGTGGTTCTGAGCACCATGGATGGAATCTTCAGCTTACTGGCCACAGCATCAGCAAAGTTCATGACGGAATCGTAGATGATACATGCTACCTGACCCTGCGAATCCTGCTCTTCCAGCATCCGTATCATGTGTTCCTCAAATGGGGCTTCGCAATTTGCGTTCATAACGAATATTGCATTCAGGATGTTGTAGAAAGAAGTATCATAACCGTCTAAGTTGTCGGGTAAGGGCAGGAATGTGAAACGGGGGTGGTTTGAAGGATTAGGGGAATTAAACTTTGTGTGGGCAACTGCAATGGAGAAGCCCTTCGAATGGAGGATAGAGCCCAGCTGGAGCATCGGAGTTATGTGCCCCTGGAATGGGTATGGGAGTAGCACCACCCGTGGTCGTCTCTGTGTTCCTGATGATGCTTCCATTTCTTTCCTTTCCTGACGATGGAGTGCCAAGATTGTGATTTCTGCCACGTTAAAGTGATTCCTGGAACCTGCGATTTATCAACCATTCGATGAGAACAGTGAATGAGTGTAGAGACCGCCGGAAGACAAATTCTACATATGCTGGAAAAACAAACGAATGACGAGGTTTCGATGTATGTTTTTATGTGCATTTGGACACGAACGGTCAGACGAGCCGTAGAAATTTTGAGAATATTTTGGATTGAACGGCAAAGATGCGCGATTTGCCTTATCTGTCATTAAAGTGGTATGAGGTACTAGCATGGGCTGTTTAACTTTCCCTAAAATCCCCCTTTTCGCTGTCTTTCAGAACCTGTTGGATATGTTTGGAATCCATTTTTTCCATTGCTTCTGTGAGTTTTCTTTTAAAAACTAGCAAAAGATCCATTATATCAAATTTGACTAATTCACCCACAATTACCTCATCAAGACCATGAATACGAGCAACACCATCACCCACTTGAAGTAGGCACTAGTATTTACAATCTTGACTTCTCTATTATATTGATATGTTTGGATTTTTCCAAACTCCATGGACATGCAGAAGAGAAATGCAAACAATTACTAGTGCACCTAGTGTAATTCCTAATACAAGAGTTAAAATAGGGACAAACATCCATATGATCCACACAAATTAGAAATTTCCTTTATCAAAAAGAGAAGCTCGTGTTCAAAATATGAAAAATTATAAAACTTTATTAATTATAATAAAATATTAAATTATCATAGTTGTTAGGAAGAATTATATTTACACCAGTGAGGTCGGATACATCAAACCCCCTTTAGTTCACAAAACTATCAAAATCCCTTGAACAACTAAGAAACATTACAATCAGTCATTGGAGTAGACAAAACAACTTATCTTCTCTAGCGAAAACTAAAAAGAAAAAGGAGATGAAAAGTTAAAATACGAAATTACCAAAGTGCCCTTCCTTGGAGAGAGAGAGAGAGAGAGAGCAAAAAAGGCTCAGCCAATGTTTGCTTTCTCTCTCTTCGAATCCAAAAAACAAAAAAGGCTCAGCCAATGTTTGCTTTCTCTCTCTTCGAATCCAAAAAACCGTAGGCAACATTTTCTCTAGTCTCTTTCTACTGTACCAAATGTCAAGGGTGTTGGCGTCATTATGCTTTAGATATGGAAAGTTTTTTTGTGCTTTGATTAGTTATGTATTTAGGCTTTTTGACGAGCCCCCATATGTGAAGCTTTGCCACAATCAAGAGCTACGTGGCAAGCTTCATATGCTTTTGTCTTCTCTCTCTGTCTCTCTCCAATTCTCTGTTTTTATAGTTATATGTATATGTTAATGATTTCGTACATGAGTTACTTAGATATATTAGAGAATAATGAAATTTTGTGTCAATATTTTTAAGTGAGAGTTGGTTTATGGTTGGGGAACTATGAAATCTAGCAAAATTAAGTTTGCAGTAAATGAATTATAAGGCGCAGATTAGGGCTCAAACAAGCTTCATTCATTTTGTTGATTGGGAATTGGATTAGTTGAGATCCTTTAGTATTGGTTAGTTTTCTAATTTTTTTCTTCTATTTTCACGTGATTTTTTAAATGCTTTTTTCCTCTTTCCTTGTTGTAAGTTCAAGTTGTTAAGCTGTGGATGGGATTTGGTTGCCGTAGTATATGATTTAAGTGAAAGATACACATTATGGGACATTGATACCAACACAACCTCACTAGTCTCATTAATATATACAAGTTTGTTAGTTTGGTCTACATTCGCTGCGGAGTGGTTTTGAATCTCGCATATAGCAATGCTATTGTAGGCTAAGCAATCTGCCTGAGGGAGGTAGTTTCTGCATTGGGCCTTAGAATAAATCAGGTTCGAAGACCTTGCTAGCTAGCCAACCTCTTGTCCTTGTTCATACTGGCTACATCCTTTATTCCTTATGAATAAATTTGATGCCTTTGAAGACTTTTTTAAAGTAATGCACTAGAATATTGATTAAAGGGCACACATTGGAAGGATTGTTAGAATATGTATAGACCATGACAAAGATTCAAGAATTAAAGTTATTTAGAATTTTGTAATTCATTCAAGATTACACCCAAGTTTGCTTCACCAAAATGTTGTTGAATAATGGTGTCAATGAAAGGATGAACAAAGATTTATAAAAGATGGCCTGAGTGATGTTAAACTCAAAAGGAAAGAATTTGAAGTAATGGGCAAACACTATCAATATCACATGCTATATTATCAATCAAGTCAATCTCAATCCTACCGTAAAAAAAATAGACACCATATAAGAACAAGAAAAGCAAGAAGCCTCATATGTCCAAAATTCCGTTGGAAATTTCTTCATGAGCAACGTCGTTGCTGCCTTAAGCTTTCTGGCCTTGGAATGCCTCATAGGTTTTCTTGAAAGTCTTGGATATTCTAGATTGGCTTTGACGCTTATGTCAACCATCCTTGCATGATGATATATCTATATAAGATGAAGTTTGTGAAGCCATGATTGATTTGAATTTGAAGGGTGACAACATGGGCATAGAGGTTGAACAAAGGAAATTGTTAGAGGATGAGAGTAAAGCATCTACTGAAGATATGACTATAGAAAGCATGGAGAGAGATGATTGCAACCTTTTTGAAGAAGTTCAATCACCTTGTAATTCTCTAGGATTAGTTTGTGGGAATCCATTGCATTGGAAAAATCAATGTTAGCTAGAGCTAAAGAGTGAAGATAGGGTAAAGTGAGGGAAAAAAGGGAAAGAAAGAAAGAAGAAAAGGAATATGAGAGGAAAGGAAATGAATTAAACAAAAAAGATGAGGAGAGAGTTTTATAACTTCGGGGAGATTTAGGGCTTGTGATGAGAGAAATATTTTCACTAACCCATTGGAATATCATATGTTTTTCGTTGATTTTTTCTTAGAGCCCCTACTAGGGTTTTGGGCTGGAATTTTCTATGGAGATTTAGCTTCAAGCAAGAGAAGTATAAACAAAGGAGTTGGTGTTTCCATGTGAAGTTACACCATAGAAAGCGGTAGGCTATCGAAGGTATTTAATTTCATTGAGTTGCCATTCAAATAAGTTGCATGATGTTACATTGTTTGCTACATTTAATTCTAAAGAGGACTTTTATTCAGTTAGTTTGACATTCAAGCATCAATTTTTTGAGAGTTAATGGAGCTAATGGAATTTTGAGCTTTCAGAGCAAATTTCCTGAGAAATTGCATTATTGTAATTTAGATTTGAAAAATTGCATTTTATCATGCGTATGTATGATTCTTGGTGAGCACTTTCTGAATTCCATGACCATGGACAAATATTGGTGGATTTTTAAAGGTTATAACTCGAAACCTAAGGATTTAAGAATGAGTTGAGATATTAGGAGTTGCATGCATATCATAATCTAGACATAGTATATACTCTAGGCTCATTAGCATGGATTGCACAAGTGGAATTTAGGAGTTCATGTAATAATTGTGCAACTGTTTGTCATTTGTTGGACACGAGCCTAACAAGCATTCCTTTGAAGAATATCACTTAACTACATTTTGCGTCTTTCATTCCCAAAAGTTTACAATGTTTACAATGCTTTTATCCATATTTATGCATCATAAGAATCTAAGAATTTTGACAAATTTGCCTTAGGCCAAAGACATTTGAAAGACTTGTGTTTAACCCTATATTAATGAATAAATTTGTTTAAGTTTATACGCATAGCGTGCTTGAGTGTGAGAGTTGTGTTGTGATTCAATATGATATCATTGCTCATGCACATAAGAAAGGTGGGCGAAATTTTGCATATGATGCATAATACATGAATTGTGATATCCATGATGTCACAGGAGATGTTGGAAAAATTTGTTCTCATTTGCATGAGTTGTGTGTGATTGTGTATAGCTGTGGGCAAAATGTTGAAATTTTGGTGACTAATTGAGTGGATTACAAAAGTAAAAGCGGTCCTAATATGGCTGAATTCTAGTCCTGTCAACATAATTCACTTGGACATACCTTTCTCTAGATTCTTCTCATTTTTTGCACTCTTTACGAGACAACACATTTGAATAAAAGATAAATAATTTCTAGAAGACAAGAAATCCTCAAATGAGAAGCAACATTAACAATAATCTGTTAAATTTAAAGTAAATTAATAATTCTGAAGTTCCTAATAAAAATTTTTAATTGTACACAATACTTATTAACTAATAAAAATCTGTAAACAACAAGCACAACATTTGCCTCTAAACATGTATCAAATGTGCAAAACATGCAATTGTTTCTAGTATATAACATATGAGATAACAAAAATGTGTTTCGTGGGGTATGTCTCACAAAATCCACAAACAGACACACCTCGCCTCAAGCATAAAATGTTAGAGAAAAAAATTCTATTGACAATCTGAAATTGAGACAATGGAATCACCAGTTGACCAATGGGAATACAGTAGCCTCACCTGGTGGTGTAAGTCTGCTGTGAGTGCTTTATCTCCCCCTATCTTTTCCCTTCACTTTCTTCCCCAGTAGGTTTCTTTAGCCTCGAATTCTTACACATTCTGCAAATTAGCAACCCTCTCCAAATTGTCGACTCTTTACCATCTTCACCACCACAAATCTCACTTATTTTTCCCCAATCGCCATTTTTGTCTGCTTGTCTGCTCTCTCTCCGCAACTGAATAATAGTACCTTGGCCTCATCAGATAGCTCTAACCCTAATCATGGAGGCCAAACATTTGAAAGACTTGTGTATTAATGAATAAATATGTTGGAAGTTCATGCACAGTTGTCGGCAAAATTTTGAAATTTTGGTGAATAATTGAGGGCATTACAGAAGTTGTTTGGGACAGCTCAACTGAATTCTAGTAGTGTCAACATAATCACGGACATAACTTCGTCTAGATTCTCCGCATTCTTTGCACTCTTAATGAGTCAACATATTTTAATAAATAAATAAATAACTTGTGGAAGAAAAGAAATCCTCAAATGAGAAGCAACATCAAAATAATAATCTATTAGATTTAAAGTAAACTAATAATTCTAAAGATTTTAATAAAAATTTTACTTGTATATAATACTTATTAACTAGTAAAAACCTGTAATTAACAGCACAACATTTGCCACTAAACATGTCTCAAATGTGCAAAGCATGCAATTCTATCTAGTATATAAAATATAAAATAATAGAAAGGGAGAATTACACCACCTTTTCCTAACGTTTGGAGTAACCACATAGACCACCGTTCAAATTTTGCGAATTACATTGATATCTCCTGAGTTACTTCTCCGACTTACTAATTAGTCCTTCTAATTAGTCCTTTTAACGAGTGAATTGATAGAAATTGATGATGTCAGTATAAAAATGTTAATTTTACCCTCAATAGATATTTATAATAATTTATATTTTGTTAAATAATTTTATATTTTTAAAATTTGTATATATTTTAAATGTTTTATAACAAAGGCATACCTTTAATATTTATTTTCACATAATAAAATAATTTATAATTTATAATTAAAACATAATTTTTTTAAAGATTTATTTTATAAGAGCAAAAAAATTTATTTTCTAACTCATAAAAATAAATTGAAAATTTCAATTTTAAAATTTCCTAAAAATGAAAAAAAGATTTATATTTTATAAAAATTATTAAAATTCAAACTTTGTTACTTATTCCAAATATATTATTTGAATAATAAAAATATATATTTTAAGAATTATATTTCATAAAATAAAATGTTAAATTTAATAAAATTAAGAAAATCCTTAAAAAGTAAGTTTTATAAAAAATATAAAATAAATATTTATTTTTTTAACATGTAAACCATAAAAATATAAAACATATTCCTAAAAGGGTAAAAGAGTCATTTTACGATTTTCAAATTTTGGTTTTTTACCTGGCCAACCCGGCGGCGTAAGAGTCCAAGAGTGCTTTATTTCACCTTGTCTTTGCTCTTCACACGCTTGTACTAAGTTCTTCCCAGTTGGTTTCTTCAGCCTCCAATTCTTGGACATTCTACAAATTAACAACCCTCCCCAAATTTTCAACTCTTAACCATCTTCACGACCACGAATCTCATTTTTTTTCCCCAATCGCCATTTTTTGTCTGCTCTCTCTCCGCCAATGAATAATAGTACTTTGGCCTCATCAGATGGCTCCAACCCTAATCATGGAAGCCCTGCACTTAGAGGCTTTGGATATGCCCTCGAACTCCCCATCGGAGTCCTCATTATGTTTTACAAAATCACTTATGCCTCCTCCTTGTGTAGGCGGTTCCACGATGACACCCCTACTCTCAACCACCCGTCGTTCGCCTCCAGAAGCTTTAGAAACGCCGCGCCCGAACACGTAACCATTCAACTTGGAGGATTGGACGAGACGACTCTCTCATCGTACCCACAACTCATCTACTCCGAGGTCATCAAGCCACACAGGCACGAGTCCGACGTCGTCTCGGTGTGCTCCATTTGCCTGGCGGATTACAAGGAGGACGACTTGCTTAGACTGCTGCCAGATTGCGGCCACGTCTTTCACCTCAACTGCATTGATCCATGGCTAATCCTTCATCCCATTTGCTCCCGTTTGTCGAAGATCGCCTCCTCTTCCTCCGATGGCTGTTGCTCAGGTCCGTGCATAGGGATATGCATGGCATAATGTGTAGTAGATTGGCTGATCTACAAACTACGATATTTCAATTCTTCAGTACACATTTAATGTTTTATTTCAATCAATATGTGTATATTATTCGTTTACCTGTATTTTTTGTGTGTATGTTTCGAGTGATAGAATATTGTTAGAGTTAATAAGTAGGTCGGAAATGGAATTTTGCCTTGGCCCTTTTAGATATGTGGGGAACACTGGCTTATTTGTGATGTAAGCGATAGGGGCAAAGAATTCATTTAGGATATGATAAACATATTAGAAAGAAGAAAAAGACCATTATACTATATTAAAGTTAACTTGTTGCACAAGATTATAGGTCCGATACGTCATTCGTTAATAGAAAATTATACATTAAATTAGACACCTTTTCGAGACTAACTACTCCTTAATGTTCTTCAAAATTTGAGTTCTCTGTCTCCAATTTAAAAACACCATCACATAACATTAACAAAAATTTAACAATATAAATTTAATTAGATTTAAATCAACGCCAAATGCATCAGCACATAACATAACTTGTTTATATTTGGTAAGACCCAATTAATTCTATATCAATTATAAAAGTTACATTTATCATATATTTACTCACACTTTTAATTTGTATTCTCAGACTAAAAATATAGTTTAGATATTCGCTGTCTTGATTTTTGATTTATCGAACAATGCCAATCTGGATGTCCATATTCATTGATCTCTTTAAATGTTAAATTATTGATTCCCATATACTAGTGTTTGAGAAGAAAGTTGTAGCATTAAACGTCTTTAAAAAATGAAAAAGAACATGCAACTCTTGTGGCATGTTTAAGTTGTATCGGCATTGTATGACACAAGGCACATGTGTTGCAACACATATTACATTGCTGGATTGTCGGTTGCAACGAACTCAAAAAATCTTGTAAGATTTAGTTTCCATACTTTAAATGAGTCTTAAATATTTGAATAGATATAATTTGACCTTGACAATACATGGACGAAATCACCTTGGATAAATAGATGGATAACAAAACAGTATATCAAAGATGTGGAATGTGCAAATGAGGAAGAATATTCTAAACTAAAAAAGAAAACCAAATCTATTGAATCGTCCACTAGATGTTTCGAAAATTTAAGTGAGCTTGCTACGAAGAACACACATCAACCAGGGTAGAGCTCAATAAAGGTCTTGGTCGCGGCACATACAAGTGGAGTTGTCATGAGACGCATTTATGAATTGAGTGCCTTTGGATAGAGTGAAAAGGTGTGTTGCAAGAGAGTTCATTATTTGAGAGTTTGTTGTAACAGTTCTACCATACTAGTACAATGTTTATTCAGGATAGCCTCACAAATGTAGAAGTCATTAAGACTCCAAATGACATAAACAATTTGTCTGTCTCTCTTGGTTACTCTTGCTCTATTGTATGTGTCTTGAATCAAACAATACAACAAACATTATTGTATTACAACAACCAACCCCAACTTACAAGAGACATCAGAGCTACGTCACTATTTTTTGGTAGCTTGGTCTAGGGCAAGTGAGATCATAGGATATCTCAAGGTTGGAAAGTGAATACAGTAGAAGGAGAATTTGTATCTAGACCCCCATTATTAGATGTGACAAATTATTCCTACTAGAAGGTAAGAATGAGAACATTTGTTAAGATACTAATAAGTCATAAAGTTGTACTATATTTTCACCCCATGATAGTTAATTTTTACATGGATTTGGGGATAAAATCATTGCATTATTTTTGCATGCATGTAAAGAGGTTGATTGTGATGATTCAGTGATGCTTGAGTATAGTTTTGGTGATAATTGAGTGAATTTGGGTTACATCTACATGTAAACAATGTTTTTGTCTGAGTTATAGGTCTTGTGATTGGTAGAGACAAGTTTTCAATCATGAAAATCGAAAGCAATGAATTCTATAGTTGCCTGTAATTGATGGCTGCAGCTGCAGAAAATGTAGTTGCAACTGCAAGGATAAGTGCTAGGAGAGCGAATTGGACTGCAAGACATTCTAAAGGAGTTTGCTAGTGAAGCTCGCACTTTTGAGCTAGGCTATGGCAACCGCAAAGGAGAAGTCTATGACCATAAAAGTATGAATAGCAAAGAAAAGATTCTATTGTAGTTGAGCTCATGACTGTGAGAAGTGCAATCGTGGGACTTACATAGCAAGCCATGTAATGCTTGTTACCAAGGTTTGTGCACACGGGAAGGAGGGTGCAACCTCAAAGCTATAGTTCATGGCCTTAGATCATAATTTTGGGGTGGTAGTTTGCATCCATTTTCAAGGACTATTTCCTTTTTTCTCTTCCACTACAAAACCCCTAGGTGTCCATGCATATAAATATAAGTTCTTACATGAATTTGAGAGGCTTTTGATTAGTTGTTACATATTAAACACTTTGAAAACACAAGACACAAGGATTGAAGAGGTGAAGAAAAAGGAATTCACACCAAAATTGAAAAGAGTTCAATTGTTCGTGCAAGACACAGATATTAAACTAGTTTTATCGACTTTTATCTATTGTTTTTGAGTTTTTAAATGATGAACAAGTTAGCAATGGTTTTTATTAATTATGATGAATTGCTGAGTGTTTTTTTTTCTAGTCTCTTCTGTACGTGTTTGGCTAATGATGTGTGCACTACTTTATAATTAATTATCTTTGCTCTTGATTATTTACAGTTGGTATTATGATTTGTGATTAGAGGATTTCGCCAACTCTCTAATTAATTTATAGTTGTGTAAAGAATAATGGGAGTGAAATCTACACATTAGACTTCCAGTTTTGAACATGAATTCTGTGAGAATAATGAGAGTAAAACTATAGGATTAGTATGTGCAATAATTGTTCATCATAGATTTTCATAACTTGACTCAATTAAGCCCAGTAAAACCTATTGATATCTTGAATTGAAACTTTATGAGAGTTTGAGAGAATGTCTTGAAGACTTTAAGGTTAACAATATGTAACAAAACAATAAAATTAATAATTAACATAAATTGGAAACTAACTCAAGACAATGGGCTAGGCTTTTCAACATTAGTACTTCAGTAATTCAAACTTGTGACTTTGATTTCAAAAGTGTTCATCCTTTCATTATTCTTTCTATACTCATCACCTTTAGACAACTTGACTAATTGAACCTCAGTTAAATTGACAAACACACACCGCTCCTCATCAATATGACACACACCCCTCCTCATCAATCTTTTGATACGGCCCTTGTAATCGTAGATGCTTCTAGAAGTTGGTAGAAGGTTAGCTGAAGCTTCCATACTATTTATTTAATGTACATACCCCAGCTTCCTTAATTTAGCCAATATAACAATAACCACTCTACACAGAAACTTCACTCATCCAAACTGTGCCTTGTGCTTCCCTTTTGTTTGCATGTGTTTTTACTAATTCTATTTTGAATCTCATGTGCATGAAGTAGGATTATATTTCTACATGATACCAAAGCTTTGAAGAAAGGGAGAGGAAGGCATACCAAGCATCCAACATGTCTATAGGCTCATCATCAGTAGGAAATCAGCAACCATTAATAGTTTAATGTTTCCTTAACTTTACAGATCCCACAAATCCTTTCAAAATAGATATTGGAGACAACCCAATGGTGCCATTGGTTCTTAATCTATCAACAACCGAGAATTATGTCATTTGGGTGTGCAACATGAGGAGAGCACTTAGAGCAAGGAACAAATTCGGATTTGTGACAAGATAGATTGCAAAACCAATAGATCCAACTTTGCTTAAGGCTTGGGAAAGATGTAATGATATGGTAGTCTCATAGATTTTAAATTCAATCTCACCTTTTGTAAAGTTTAGTCTAATCTTTGTAGATTATGCATCTGAGCTATAGAATGAGTTAAATGAAAGAATGTCTTAGCACAATAGACTAAGGCTCTATCAACTGAAGAAAAGATGTTCAGTCATAGTTTACTACGGTAAGCTTAAGAGCATTTGGGATGAACTTTTTTTGTATAATAATAAGCCTGAATGCACTTGTGGACAATTTAAAATTCTAACTAAAAGGCTTGAAAGAGACTGTGTAATGTAGTTCTTGATGGGCCTGAGTAACTCCTATGGATACATAAGGGATCACATCTTTATGATGGATCTTATCCCTTCAGTTAACAAAATTGTTGCTATAGTACAACAACAGGAGAAGCAACACCAAATAGCGGCTAACATGTAAGGTGTTGAAGGATAGTCATTCCTAGCACAAAGAAGCCATAGCATAAGAACAAGGAATAGAATGGAAAGAGCATACTATACCCATTGTAAGATCTTTAGACACAACCTTGAAAATTGTTTCAAAGCTGGAAATGCTGATTTTCCAACGTGTTCACATTGCAATATAAGGATTGTGCTGTTGAAAGGTGCTATAAACTTACAAGATTCCCCTAGGACTCAAGTTACACAAGAAAGGAAGCAAAGGTGCAGCATCAGCCCTCTTAGCTCAAAGTGACTCTTAGCAAATGGCAAGCTCATCCAAAGGAAATGGAAATAGGATGAGCTTAACCAAGGCCTAATACCAACAACTGATGACACTCCTTGGTGTTGGAAAAATAGCAGCTAACAAAACAGGCAATGAAACTTAATCTGCTAACCTTTTTGTTGCAAACACTGCCATTGCACCCTTCTCATCTGCTTATATTGTTGAAACCTTGCGCATGAGTGGTAAGCCTTTGTTTTCAATGTCACATAACTATAATGAAACTATAAGAATCACTCATCCATAAATCTTTGACACTAGGGCAACAGATCACATGATCTGTCACCTAGGCCTCTTCATAACTATTAACTCCAAAATCTCTAAGCCACTTAGGCTTCCAAATGGAACGCAAGTCATAGCTACACAAATAGGCACGGTTAGATTGACTAAGTCCATTACACTGAAAAATGTGTTATGTGTGCCCTCATTCACACTCAACTTCATATCAATGAAGAAACTCACCTGTGGCAACTAGTGTTGCCTTGTATCCCCTTCTCTCTATTAAATCTAGGACCTTACTTCTTGGAGCACAATTAGGAAGGGTGAAATTAAGGCAGGCCTCTATAGATTCAAGAATAAAAGAATGCATCCACAATAGCTCGCCATCAATCCTTTTCTATAGTAACTCATAGTGATGATCATGTCCTTTAGCACTATAGACTTGGCCACCTATTAGATAGGAAGCTAAATTCCATTGATGATCTAATCGTAAACTTTGTCAAGAATAACATGAATGAATTTACTTGCTCAATTTGTCCTCGTGCAAACCTGCATAGGAAGCCTTTTAGTGATAATGCACATAAATCTTCGTATCCTTTTGAGATGTTACACTATGATTAATGAGGTCCTTGTAATGAACATAAATCTTCGTATCCTTTTGAGATGTTACACTATGATTAATGAGGTCCTTGTAATTAAATAGCCTATGATGGAAGTCGTTTCTTCCTAACTTTAGTGGATGATTTTATAAGAACAACTTAGGTTTACCTCCTAAAAACCAAGCCAGTAAGAAAACATTGCATCAACACTTTTTATAACCTAGTACTAAATCAGTTTAACAAGAGAGTGACGATTGTTAGGACAGATCATGGATCAGAGTTTAACCTTGGAGAATTTTATTAAGAGAGATGAATAATACACTAGAAAACATGTGTAGAAACTCTCCAATAAAATGGGATAATTGAGAAAAAACAGCAACACTTGGTGAACATAGCAAGAGTCTTAAGATTCTAATATAATATACCTTTTGCATAGTGGACTAATTCTGTATTATATTGTGAATAGAACACCAACCTTTGCCCTAAACAATAAAACACCTTACCAAGTGCTTTTTCGAGCATAGCCTCCATACTCATGAGGGTCTATGGGTGTTTGTGCTATGCAACAACACTTAATTAAGGGAGAAAGAAATTTGATGCTAGGGCCAAAAAGTGTGTGTTTTTGGGATATCCAGATCGAGTAAAAGGATATAAGCTACTAGACTTAGAAACTAAGTGCATTTATCTTAAGGGATGTGATCTTCTGTGAGCACATTTTCCCTTTCGAGCTAAAAGTTGAATCCAACAAGTCAATCCCTTGCATTAAGCCACAACCTCACACTTATGCACCAAACACTCATCCTATAACTTAGAGTGAAGTAGACCTTGATACACAGCAACAAGGATAATCCGACTCTTCCCTTAATGATCCCAATCCAAGATTTTCTACTAACCAACGACCAACCCTTAAATCAAAACCTAATTAGACACTAAACTAAGTAACTGATTTAGTACAACAACCTACAAATGTTGTTCCATTAGATAACTTGCTTCAACCCCCCTTGAGAAGGTTTGATAGGGTGAGAAATGCACTAAAGCACCTCTAAGAATATCATTGTCAGCAGGCCTGCTTGTCTTCACTACTCTCAGCTTAACAAGGTAATCTCAACATTAAAGTCTCAACTAAACAACCACTGAGCACTGAGTTATCTAACAGCAAATTCCTTCCCCATCATCAAATTTTCTTAGCTTCTATTTCCACACATGAAAAGCCAAAAACATGTGCAAAAGCCTCTAAGGATCAAAGGTGGCAGGAATCAATGGAAACTGAGATGAAAGCACTAGAAGAGAATAATTCTTCAACCTTGACAGACTTGCCTATAGGAAAGGAACCAATTAGATGCAAAGTTGTATATAAAATTAAGTTTAAATCAAATGGGAGTATGGACAGATATAAAGCTAAATTGGTGGCAAGAGGTTTCACACAAAAGTAGGGGATAGATTACCAAAAGACCTTCTCATTTGTGGCTAAGTTAACAATAGTAAGATGTCTCCTAACAGTTGCTAAAGTTAAGGAATAGAAGCTACACCAATTTGATGTGAACAATGCTTTTCTTCATGGCGATTTAAATGAAGAAATATATATGAGAAAGCTACCGAGATACAACAAAGGAAGGCCTACGCAAGTGTGAAAATTAAACAAAATTTTGTATGACCTAAAATAAGCCTCAAAGTAGTGGTATGCCACATTGTCCCAAGCACTTGTGACCTATGGCTTTACACAATTTAAAGCTGATTATAGCC
The DNA here is from genome assembly GCA_019155195.1 of Avicennia marina. Classification (NCBI taxonomy): domain Eukaryota; kingdom Viridiplantae; phylum Streptophyta; class Magnoliopsida; order Lamiales; family Acanthaceae; genus Avicennia; species Avicennia marina. The sequence goes on from CM032773.1 coordinate 3,906,368, forward strand.
TATTCATGATGAGGAAAGTGATTGATTTTATAACTCTACTGGCCTGTGTGGATGACATAATGTTAACTAGCAATTCTAACAATGAAACCACAAAGGTAAAAGAGTTTTTAGATGGGAGATTTAAGATCAAAGAACTTGGAAGTCTCAAGTACTTCCTAGGAATTAAACTGGCAAGAAACAAGATTGGAATACATATTAACCAACGCAAATATGCATTGGACATCCTCTCAGATTATGGATTACTAGGAGGAAAGCCAAGTAAGACACCAATGGAACAAAACACTAAAATGAGTTGACAAGGAGGTAAACCTCAGGAAGACCCCGCTATCCATAGGAAGCTCATAGGCAGGTTGTTGTACTTAACTATTACTAAGCCTAATATCTCATATAGTGTACAAATCTTGAGTCAATTTATGCAAGAGCCTTCAAAACAGCATCTAAAGGCAACATACAAGGTGCTACATTACATTAAAGGGGCACCAAGTCAAGGTCTCTTCTTCTCAGCTAACAGTAAGCTCAAGCTAAAGGCATTTTGTAACTTGGATTAGAGACCTTGTGTGGACACTCATACGTCCATCACTAGTTTTTGAATCTTTCTAGGATGTTCTTTGGTATCTTAGCGTTCAAAGAAGCAATCAATCATATCCAGATCATCAGTAGATGCAGAATACTGAGCCATGGCATCAACTTGTGCAGAACTAACATAGATCAGATATATACTTGCTGCCATAGGATTTGATCATCCTAGGGCCTCATAGCCATATTGTGACAACCAAGCAGCACTTCACATTTTTGGGAATTCAATATTCCACGAGCGAAGCAAGCCTATTGAAATGGATTGACATATAATAAGGAATCAACTCCAAGCAAGACTAATTAAAACCTGCCATGTCCCAACTAAAAGCCAAATTGCAACTGTAATAACTAAACCATTAGCTTCACCTTATTCAATTCTCATCTAGGCAAGATAGGAATCGTAAACTACCATTTGTCATCTTGACGAGTGCTATTGAGACTAAAACATCTTCCATGTCTCCTGAAAATCCACATCATCTGCATACAATTCTTTCACCACTTCAAACCCTACTACTTCCTAGCTCATTGTTTCCTGCAATGTCACATGCTAAATCCACATGTCTAGCATCTTTTTATGCTTCCCCTCATGTTTCAACATAAATTGCTACAAGTATGCAATCTACCCCACATTTATCTTACTAATTTGCTTTTGATTGTTAATACATTTAAGCACTAAATGATTCACGTATAAAAAGAATTGGTTCAATATCAAGTAATGTTCCTAATGCCATAACACTCACGTCATTAATGAATTTGTAACATCTATAATGCTAAAATTAATTGTTTGTATTGTAAATTCGAAAACCAAAAAAAATCAGTATATTTTTATTAAAATAAGAACTTTTCATAGTTTTCTAAATTATTTTCTTTTAATATTTTTATAGGTTTATATTCATTTCAACTTTGTTATAAATAATACAAACAACGGAGGGGACCAGGCCACCAATTTATTTAATCTAGTAAATGATGAATTCTTTGATTTTTGATTTTTTGCTTTATGAAAATTTTGTTACTTATCAACTTCTAATTGTATTAATTTTATTAATCAGTACAACCAAGCTATCTTGATCTCACTCTCTCTATATATGTGTTCGTTATTTCTTTAATCAACATTAACACGTAGTTGTATATATCTCCTTTTCAAAATTAGCTCATTAATGCTAGAAAGTTCATTATACTGCCATAACAACACACTCCTTGATTTTATGTTTTAGATAAATTCGGTGGTTTCCATAAATCATTATCAATTTATTATGTTTTAATTTGTTAAAATAATCAAATATTATATCGTTAACTTATAAAATCATTTTATTAAGATACACAAATACTAAATGGCTAATTTCAAAATTTTAATTAATTTTGACAGCAATCAAGCCATAATCAATCATTTCACACGTGAAAATTTATATTTCTTTATCTCAACTAGGAGATCATAAATTCAAATCTTTGGAATGGTTTGTAAATTGAGTGTCTTGGGTGAAATTTTTTATTAAAAAAATATCAAATATATTTTATCTCCATTATCACCAAGTCAGCTTAACTAGAATCCGAGCACTAATGTTACAAGGTGTCATGCCTACTTTTTCTCGTTTAAGCTCTGTTGATTTATTTTTTCATTCTTACTTAAAAGTTTTACACTTGAAAATTATGATATTTTTGCCTCTTTTAGTATAATTTATAGTTGTTTATTTACTTAATTTTTATCTCATTATAACACATATATGTGATGTATTAATTATGAAGATACTGTTTTCTTATTTGGCATATGTTTCTTTGTATATATTCAGGAAATTATTAACTTTTATTGTTTTTCATTAATTTGAGAATGTAATTTTGTTGAAAATAATCCGTAGGTTAAATAATTATTAATTTAATTGACAAATCACGTATTAAAGATTTCCATTTGAATTATAATAAAAAACAAATATATAATTATCCGTGCATAGCATGGGTTACATGCTAGTTATAAATTAAAGAAATTTTTTTAGCACCTAATTTCATCTTTTCATTTTTTTTATTTTTTATTTTTGGATTTTTCTTTAATTTGCGTTATTTTATATTATAATCGTGCTGTGGTACCTCAAATTAATGAATTCAATTAGCCAAATTCCATACACTAAAGCAAACATTAACCAGTAAATTTAAAGAAACAACAGGAAGCTTAAACTTCTGACTCAAATTTTGAGTCAAAATTAAGCAAAAAAAATTTATCCTTTTTTTCGTTTTTTATCCTTTGATTTTTCTATTGTTAATAATACGTTTTATAAAGTTGAAGAATTGTACTAAGTAGATTTATTATTTTAAATTAATGTAAGTTCATTTATTATCTTAAATCCCATATAATACTATATTTTATTCCAGAATTTCATATATTTCTTTTCAAAATCTTTATTTTTGTCTTTATTCTGATCCACACTGTTGAAGAATAGTCAAACTGAAGGAATATAATTAAGTAGATTTGATATTTTAAATTAAAGACATTCTGTTTTATTAACCTAGAATATAGAAATTAAATGCTGTAGATTTAATATTAAAATTAATGAAATCATGTATTCGTCCAAAGCTCACCTTTTCTTTTATTTTGTTTTTATCTTCATTTTTTCATCTTTTTCTCAGTTTGTGCTATTTCATAGTTACGAGGATTTAATAGTACATAAAATTATTGAATTTAATTAGCTAAATTTAAGATCAAAAAATTTTGAAAAATATAAAAATCTAAAAATTTTGATTCAAATTTTTAGTCAAAATTAAGCCCAAAAATCTTTTATTGTTTTATCATAATAAAAATTTAATCTTTTTCTCCTTTTTTATCTTCTAATTTTTTCTTTGTCAAAATATGTGGTTGTTTATAAGTTGCTAAAATAAAATGATTTAATTATGTAAATTTATTATTTTAGATTAATGGCATTCTATATTTGGGATGCTAATATGAAAGAATTTAATCAAGTATACCTAACATTTTAAATTAAAAAAGGTCATTATTCTAGCGCCTGACTTCTCAGCACTGCAGAGGTTAAATTTAAGTTGTCACAGAGTTTACATCTTTGACTTACTCTGCTATCCATATTTGAGATTGATTATTAAAAGGATTTTTAATAATTTTAAATTTATTTTCAACCTAAGATCACGTAACTTTCCACTTTTTTAACTCTACATAACCATTTTGCCTCCATCTTCCAATTCTAATCATTCCATAACCATCTTCAAAACCACTTTCCATTTTTCAAATATTCAATGCACCGGACGTGGTCATAGGTTAGGTTAGTGGATCCACAGTTTGGATTGCCGAATGTGTATTACAAGGAAACCGTTCGATCTAAATTTGACCCGTTTATTTTTACGATATAGTTTTTTTATTCAAATTTAACTTACTGATTTCATTAATCACTCGAATTTGACTTGTCAATTTTTGATCAAAATAAAGTTAGGGATAAATTTTTGTATAGTATAATTTTTTTTCTGATTTCAATATTATTACTTCAATAAATAATTTTAAATGTACTTAAAGTTTGAAGTATTATGCTATCTTGTTATTTTAAATTTTTCTGGATTAAATTTTAGTAAAATATGTATAATTAGGCAAATAAAAAAGGAAAAAAAAGAAAAAGAAAAAAATAAGTCAATTTAAATAGAGTTGACCAACTTGTATGGGTAAAGGTGCAAAGTGTGGATGATGCTTTGAATTTAGATTCTCATAATGAAAGATTGAGTTTAAGAATATAGAAATATAGTTTTATTTAACATAACATTTAAGTTTGAATTTTCATATATTTACTATTTTAACAAGTACTTTATTTAATTAGTTTTTTTATTTACATAGTTAATAATTTAAGAAGATAACACAATTCAAAATAGTTAATAAATTATTAATTAAATTATTTTAAATATATAAGCAGGTTTGCAAGTTAACCTCCTAGTAACTTAAAATTGACTCATTTTTTCTGTTAAGTTTGTGGGTTCAACCCAATTTTGACTTCACCGGTGAAAATTTAAACCCAAACCAGTTAATTTTGTTACCATATTTTAAGATCGTTTAAAAAATTACCACCCCCAATTAACAAATAACATGTTTTCGTTGCCCATATTTCGTGATCATAATATTTAGTGTAAATTTTATTTAAAATTACAAATTTGGTTAAAATTACATAACTATAATCAATTCATTTCCTATAATAATGTAAAATGTATAGACATCACATAATTAAAGAGTTTAGATTTTAATTTAAAATCAAATTCATTTAAATTGAAGGAGCAATATTATTGAGAAACTGAGTTAATCATTATATGGTACTTTGTCTAAATTATTTTTATAAAAGATTTTTCCATATATTCAGTATTTCTTTTTTGAACTTTGAATGGCACGAATAAAAAATTTCTCAAGAATAGGACCGTTACTAAAATAAAATTAACAGAGAAGTTCTTTCTTGAAGATCAAAAATTTATAAATTTTGGATTTTGATCAAAATCAAGCAATAAACTCGTAGATTACACTAAACTTTACTTTCATCTAATAAAATAAACATTTCTACGGCATAACTGAATACATATTTTTATTCATATAAAAATTACGTGCCAAAACAATTTATTTAAAAATAAATAAATAAAAAGGATGCCTAATTATATTACCTTAACAATTGATATAATCATTACACTTTCAATATAAAGAATTAGTATATCTGGTTTCAAGCTTTAGATAATTCATAGAAAACCAGCAATCACGTGAAGATTGATTGTTCAATAATTATTATGATAATTATCAATAAAATTACGTTATTTGAAGAAATCTAATATTTTATACATGGCAAGCTACGAGAAACGTTAAATTGTGTGCTTTTATAGTTTGTCAAATTTGAATTAGTTGCTTTATATATGTAAATAATAGGTACGTTTTCAGAATTTTGACATTTTCAAAATAAGGATAAAGATACACATTTGTAATTTTATTTTGCATTTTGAAAAATCGGAATCACTATGTTTGGGAAAGGGATTTTGTTAAAGGATGATGCTTAGTGTGAATTGTGTTAAAATTAGTACTTTAGATTAAAGAAAAAGATTCCATAGCTGAAACAGGCAAAGATTTTTATTTTTATTTTTATTTGGGTTTAAGAGGGCAAATTGACATTATTCAATACTGAAGTGCAATTGAACATTTATTTGATATAGAAAAAAATATTTAAAAAATAAAATGATTAGTTGTTTATACACTTGATGAATTTCTTATTTTCTGATATTTAGAAGAAATTTGTGCAAGAATTTAGTAATAGCATTCTCTATTTTGGATAAAAATAAGCATAAGTTTCAATATTATTTGAACATAATTTGTTGCCATAATTATATCCTTTCAAATATATCCCTCACTTTTTTTTAATTAAACTTAAAAAGGAGAAAAATGATGCTGTCAACACTTTCCACCTTCAAATTAATCTTACATTATCTTTCCCACGTCAGTATAGAAACAATTATTTACCAAAAAAATTGCTTTCTTTTTCTTTATTTTTATTTATTTTCTGGTGTTGTATCCCAAAATAACTATTCGAAATATTTACTCTTCCAGCTATTCTATGATTGTGTCCATATTTCATCAATTTTCATCTAGAAAAATTTACACAATCAAATATTTTATTCAACAATAATTTCAAATTCAAATTATTTTCTCTTTTATATATGTATAAATTCTCAAATTTTAATCGTTTCATCTAATTATAATTAAGTTAATATTAATATTAATATATACATAAATATAGTCACTTGCATATTTAATTACAATTTATTTAAATATTAACTATTATCTTTATATACTGCTGCGTTATTCAAATTTGGCACATTATATATATATATATATAGAAAATTTAAATAAACAAAAAATTTCACCGGTCAAAATTCTACTCATTGTTATTTATAAATGTCCGGAGTCCTGTCATGGACCCACCAAATCATCTCTAAATTTAAAAGCACCAATCAGAACTTACTAGCCGTTAACCCTTGTCCACAGTTCTTCTCTCTTTTCCCCAGCAGTGAGCAGACAGGGTGAGTGCAGTCTACTCATCAAACATATCGCAAAGCTGACACATGTATATGTTAGGACAATATTTTAACTCCATTATCTTAATTCTCTCCTGAATCGCGTCTTCTGGTTCTCCAAGGGATTCTCTAATTTGTGAATCAAAATTCATTCGGAGGCGACGAAGAGATGAAGGGACTCAAAGGAATGCTGCTGAAGAAACTGAAGACAATCAAGACAAAAGGGTACTTAAAGCCCGAAAGAAATCTACAGGTAAATGCATCAGATAGTTATATTCATGCTTCGTCTCCGACATCAAGCCCGGCAGTTCGATCTCCATTGGTGCCCATTCAGGAAGAAGAGCCCAAGAATCGGCCCAACGACGACGTTTTTCCAGTTCGGCAACCCGAGATCATCGACGTATCAGAGCTAATGAAGGACCTCGAAGACGAAGAGATGGAGTCCGATGACGAGATGAATAATAAAGAGAATTTTAATCCGGAGATGAGGCCCGAATCCGACCGTGATTCTAAGCAAAAGTCACGGACGATGAGACCGTTGGAGGCAAAAGATGCCGAGACATCAAGAACCAAGCTGTGTGAAGATGTAGAGGAGCCCCCTTTGAAAGCCCAAAAAATGGATCCACTGGCCGAATATGAAGAAATGTGTCCTCCAGGGGGGAGTAATTCAATCATTCTTTACACGACGGGGCTTCGAGGGATCCGAAAGACGTTTGAGGACTGTCAGAAGCTTAGATCCCTATTGGAGAATTTGAGGGTCATGTTCTTTGAGAGAGATATATCGATGCACTCGGAGTTTAAGGAAGAGTTATGGAGGATCTTAGGAGGGAAAATGGTGCCTCCGAGGTTGTTCGTCAAGGGAAGGTACATTGGTGGGGCGGAGGAGGTTTTGGGGTTGCACGAGCAAGGAAGACTCAAGAAACTCATTGAAGGGATTCCCGTTGACAGAAATGATGGCCCTTGTGAAGGGTGTTTTGGATTTAGGTTCATCTTGTGTTTCAACTGCAACGGCAGCCGGAAAGTCGTGCCGGCGGGGGGGTTTGAGTCCCCGGATTGCTCCGAGTGCAATGAGAATGGAGTTATCGTTTGCCCCGTTTGTTGTTAAATCACTTTTTGGATTACTTATTTTTGTGTTATTGGGGATTCTTTGGTTTGTTGGTAAGGTATGTGTGACATGGAAGATGGAGCTTCTATGGTCTTTTATTATTTGCCTGTTTTTCACAATGCACTTTTATGTGATTTCAATCCGCTTCATATATATTTTTTCTTCATTTTTTTTTTATCTAAGTACACATGCCCTTACTCAAATACGCTCTCATATAGTAGGTTTGAGTTTGACACCTAAAAGATAAAAGGATGGCATTCAAGCTATTGAGGTGTCCCCTAAAGAACTTCTTGGTATTTTTGAAGGAAGGGTTGCTAACATAGCTCATAACAATACGTATTTGAAAAATATTTTGTGCACTTGACATCATGTTATGATGAAAAAAGCAAGATTAAATAAAAAATGTTCGATTAGATGTGCAATAGGTCAAGCAAGATATTTGTTTCGAATTGATGTCAGTTGCTTTATTCATGCTTGAGCTCAATCACAACTCACAAGCACAACTATAGTGCAACTTGATTTAATACACACTCCCACGAAGAAATTTGGTTTAATATAGAAAATTCCACTCTCTAAAACTGTTAAAATACATGATACCCTTTATAATAATTATATGTTGTCTTTTAAAGATTTATCAAATTGCTCCTTTTTAAAATTAATTAGCTAATGCTTAGTAACCCCTCGTATCTTAGGTCAAATTTAAATTGAGATTTAGTTATTTTTATTTATAATCTTTTTAAATTGATTTTCTATTATCACAAAGTTATTTTTCACACACATTTGCACATATCATATAATGAAAAGATAAAATAATTTTAGTGAAATTTTGTATTTGCATTTAAATGAAACATCATGATTTAAACCTTTTATATTTGTATCAAATGTTAGATGAAAATAAGTTCAATATTTGTATAATATCAAATCAATAAATTAATTTTTTATTTAATTCTTGCATACACATGGAGTGTGTAATATAACTAGTATCAAGAAAGAATCAATTCTATTATCCCATTTCTTTGAACTCCAAAAATTCCAAAAAAATCTAAGAGGAAAAATATATATCATTTGAACATATTTATACTATGCAATTAAAATTTTGAAACTATTTTGGTTGCAAAATTTAAAATTACACTTTTGCTCTTAATCTATTATATTATTAAATGTATTTTGATAAGAATAAAGTACTTGGTAATGAATTTTTTACTTTGCTACAATCAAGTAATGTTCCTTTCTGTTAATTCTTTTTATTCATGATTTGTCTATATATACATGAAAGTCATTCTTAATTATTTGATTAGTTCAATATTTTGTTGTAATATAGTACTAAACCCGTTCACTATTGTAACATAATTTATTGTGCTTTTTATTTTTATTTTTGTTAAAAATATTGTAGTCATTGAGTGTGCCTCTATTGCTTGTAACTAATTATGCAAAGATCTTTTCTTTTGTATTCAAGTCATCATGTCCGACCTACCAATATCAATGGGCTTGACTACTTAAAGGCTTTGCATTTTTCATACTATATTATTAAATTAATAATATTTTCTAGTTTTACAATATCAAATCGCACGGATACTCTTCTTTTTATTTTTATTTTTATTTTTCATTTTCTCTTTTTTCTTCCTTCCTTCTATTTTCTCTTTTCCTTTAACTTATTATTTTTATTTACTTTTTCTTTCAATTTTTTTCAAATTCTTCTAGTCTGCATTTCTTTATTTTAAATATTGTTTAATACTTTTAACACAAATAATTTTATTTCTATCATTTAAAATGTAATAATATTATAATTTATAAATAAATTTATAGGTACATAGAGTAGGCAATATTTTGTAGCAAAGTATAATGGGCAATAGGCTAAAATCTGAACCCTGCTCTACTTTGCTCCAACTTCTGTTGCTTATTGATATTCTGCTAATAAATACCACACTTGATGCATGTCTACAATGATATAAATAAATAAATTATTTTTTAATATAATATTTATATTACTTACAGAATATATAGGATAAAAAGAAGAATCTTAAAAAAAAACTAGAATATTAGAATTTAGGGAGAAGATTTGAGAAAAATAGAAGTCAAAAAGAGAATTTTTAGCTTAATAGATAATGTGTGTATATATATTTATATATTTATACGAGCTATAGACAACACAAGTAATCCTTCAGTCAATTATGCTTGTTTTTACAAACAAAATATCTTTTGATAGTTAATTATTTATTTTATGTTGTATTTACCCTAAAGCTTATAGATATATGTGCATAATAACAAGTTAGTTTCAATGAAGAAATGATAAAATGAACAGCACAAACATTGAATGCGCAATTTTCCAGTTTGTCAACCACTACTTCAATCCTCAAACCTTCAAAATACCCACTGTAATATTTTTGCTGCTTATGCAACTTCGCCTATAGTTTTAGCGCTAAAATTTCTTATCATCTAAGACGTAGTGTCAACCCCTTCCAACATCAATTTTAGAGACAGTCTTACGCGACTTTGTATAGGCTAACCCCTCCTTTGGATATTGGTATTCAGGGGACGAATTGTACCCTATGACATTTTTAGTATTTGAGTCTCAGTTTTGATTGAGGTCGAGCCATAGAATCATGAATGCTACTACATCAGCGAATGTGCCTGGGGACAACGAGGTGGAAACTCCGCCGTGCGAGAATCTCACGACCAAGCAACGATTGGAAGCCCTAGAGGAGTAGGGCTCCCGGATGAATTTTGTAGCAACGACCTTCGAGGAGAAGGTCGAGAGTCTGGAGGCCGAAGTTATGGACCTCGAAGCCCAACTTGCCGAGAGTCAGGAATTATGTCAGGAATTAGTTGAGAATCAAGAAGCTGGTACTATTAGAGAGCTCCGAAGAGAGATGAAACAGATGTCCATTCAAATTGGACTGCTCCAGCGGGCAGTCAGCAATGCCCCAGCAGTCACCCAGGACCTTGGGTCGAAAATCTGAGTTCCCAAACCACAGCCTTATAAGGGCGCCGAAGATGCTAAGGAGGCAAAGAATTTCCTATTTGACATGGAACAGTATTTCCTAGTGGCCAATATGACTGATGAGGCCCGAAAGGTCACCGCCGCCACCATGTACTTGATGGGCGATGCCAAGCTATGGTAGTGCACCAAATATGCTGACATTCAAGCTAACTGAGTGCGTCTGGACACGTGGGAGCAGTTGCGAGATGCTATTCGGGACCAGTTCTTCCCAGAGAATATAAAATACAATACCAGGAAGGCATTGCAGGAATTGAGGTAGTCAAAAAGTGTTCGAAACTATGTGAAGTCATTTTTAGCGCTCATGTTGGATATTTGGGATATGTCCAAGAAGGACAAACTCTTCACCTTCTTAGAAGGTTTGAGACGCACAGCACAATTAGAATTGCAATGCCAGCAGGTAGTGGACTTGAGCTCGACCATGGGTGTGACTGAGCGACTCATGGATTTTCAGAACGAACCCCGTAAGGAACGTCCGGCAGTGAGTACACCCCAACTAAATGGGAACAGTGGGAGGCCGTTCAGGAATAATCTGAGCAGAGTTGGGGGAGACCGACAGTCTCATACATCGGTCCATCCCCAAAGTAACCTTAAGAACAGACCTGTCGACAGCAAGCAAGGTACTGCACCAAGAAAGACTGTGTGTTTTCTCTGCGATAGGCCACACATGCTTCGGGACTGCTCGAAAAGAAAACGAGTGAATGCTTTATCAAGTCTAAAGGATGTAGGGCCATCAAACCAAGCTCCACCCCGGTGCCTGAATCAAATGAAAATGAGTCAGATGTTAGGAAAAAAATCTTAGTGCCATCTCCCATCAATGTTGGACCATTTCCTGCCAAGTAGCAGCAAATCGCAAGGAAAGGTCTAAAGTCGGACGACCTGCCCTAACGCTAGCAGATAATCCTTCCAGTGAGGGGAGCTCTAAAGGCCACAAAAAGAATGGACTGATGTATGTGGACATGAAGATCAGTGGCAAGTCCATTCAAGCCATGATCAACACCGGCGCCACTCATAATTACTTGGCCACCACAGAAGTGGAGAGATTCAAGTTAGCGTTGGAGAAGACGATAAGACGAGTTAAGGCCATCAATTCAACAGCCCAACCTATTGTCGGTGTGGCAAAAGAGGTAAAGATAAAAGCTGGGCCATCGAGGGAAAAATCAACCTTTCTATTATTCAAATGGATGACTTCAAGCTTATCATTGGGCTTGATTTCCTCATAGAGGCAAGGGCGATGGTCTTACCATGTGGAGAAGCACTAATGATGGTAGGAAACAAACCCTGCATTATGCCCACTGTTTCTGGCCGACTAAAAGGGAAGAACTTGTCAGCTATCCAATTTGAGGAGGGATGCAAGCGCAATGAACAATCCTACTTATGCACCCTTTAGTTTGAGGAGATGGAGGAATCAAGACCAATTCCCGATATGGTGAAAAATCTTCTTGGGGAATTCGAGGATGTAATGCCTAAGGGATTCTCCTAAACTACCACCTAAGAGATCCATAGAACATGAAATTGAACTTCTTCTAAGCACTAAGCCACCTGCCCGAGCCTCATATTGCATGATGCAACCAAAACTTGTGAAATTGATGAGGTAATTAAGGGAGATGTTGGAAAGCAGTATCATTCTACCTATTAAGTCACCATACAGAGCATCGGTCTTGTTCCAATAGAAATCCGATGGATCTTTGAGGATGTGCTGTGACTATCGAGCCTTGAACAAGATCACTGTGAAGAATAAATTCCTGATACACTAATTGCTGATTGCTTTAACAAGTTGAGTCGGGCGAAATACTTCTCTAAAATTGATTTAAAGTCAGGATATTGGCAAGTCCGAATCAAAGATGGTGATGAAGCAAAGACTACTATGGTGACTAGATACGGTACTTATGAATTCTTGGTTATGCTATTTGGCTTAATAAATGCACCAGCAACCTTTTGTACCTTGATGAATCAAGTACTCCATAAGTTTCTCGATGAATTTGTGGTGGTGTACTTAGATGACATTGTCGTGTTTAGCGAGCCTTAGAGGAACATTTGGCACACTTAAGGAAGGTCCTCATTTGGCTCCGAGAGCATGAGTTATATGCAAAGCCGTCGAAGTGTTCCTTTGCCCAATAGACCATCCACTTTTAGAGTCATATTATTGAACATGAGAAAATTCGAATGAACCCAAAGAAGGTGCAAGCTATCAAAGAGTGGCAGCCTCCTAAGGATATTCATGAGATACGGTCATTTCTTGGATTGACCAACTGTTATTGGAGATTCGTGAAAGCGTACTCTGAGATAGCCAAGCCGCTTACCAATCTTATGAAGAAAATAGAGGAATGGAAGTGGTCATCGAAGTGACCGGTTGCCTTCAAGAGATTACAGATGACCATGACCACTAAACCCATGTTATTTCTCCTGGACTTATAGAAGCCATTTAAGGTGGAAACCGATGCCTCAGATTTTACTATTGAGGGAGTGTTAACACAAGATTGGCATCCTGTTGCCTTTAAGAGTAGGAAGTTGAAGGATGCAAAAAGAAACTACCCAGCACATGAGAAAGAGTTACTAGCCATAGTCCAGTGCCTTATACTATGTTGACATTATTTGCTAGGAGCACCGTTCATGGTCAAAACAGATAACAATGCAATGAGTTACTTCTTGACCCAACCCAAGCTTACACAGAAGCAGGCTCGATGGCAAGAGTTATTGGCAGAGTTTAACTTTATGTTGGAATTCCAAGCAGGCTACAGCAACAAAGCGGTGGATGCCCTTAGCCGAAGAGCAGACTTAGCTGAGTTGAGAATGGTTGTTGCCCTCTCTTCGAGTAAGGTGGTCACCTCCATGAAAGATTAGATACAGGAGTTGCTGATGCGAGATCCGACTGCAGAGTGTTTGGTCAAGTTAGTGCAACAAGGTAAGGCAAAACAATTCTGACTGGAAGAAGGATTGTTGAGGACTAAGGAAAACCGCTTATATGTTCCTAAAGGTAGTAACTTAAGGAAGTCATTGATCGCAGAATGCCATGATACCCTTTGGGCGAGACACCTTAGAGGTGAGCGTACATTGGCCCTAGTACAAAGGGCTTATTATTGGCCTCAAATGTGGGATGAAGTTGAAGCATATGTGCGATCTCACCTAATTTTTCAGCAAGACAAGATGGACCACTTGAAACCAAAAGGCTTGCTGGAACCCCTTTCCATTCCCTCACGACCTTGGGAGAATGTCTCTATGGATTACATCACTAGATTCTTAAAGTAGGAGATTTAGGTAGCATCGTTGTTGTGATGGATCGATTTGTAAAATATGCCACATTCATTGCAGCCCCAAAGCACTTGACAGTGAAGGCAACCGCACATTTGTTCTTCGCGTAAATTGTCAAATATTAGGCACTGCCAAAGGACATTGTTAGTAACTGAGATCCTAGATTCGCTGGAATATTTTGGACCGAACACTTCAAACTCCTTGGGTCCAAATTAAATATGAGCTCAAGTTACCACCCATAATCTGATGGTCAAATAGAACGCTTCAATTCCATGTTGGAGGAGTACCTTTGACACTTTGTGAGTAGTAATCAGAAGAATTGAGTGAAGTTGTTGGATGCTGCTCAATTGTGCTTTAATGATCAAAAGAGTTCCACCACCAACCGGAGCCCCTTTGGGATCGTCATTGGGCAGCAATCGCTACTTTTATACACTTTAGAGTCCCTGCAGAGTGCGAGATCTCCTTACACGGAGTTTCACTGAAAAGTGGAATTGTAACTTGGGGATCACAAAGAGCTACCTGGAGAAAGCTCAAAAGAGAATGAAAAAGCAGGCCAACTAAGGACAGCAATTTGTCAAATTCAACGTGAGAGACCTTGTGTTGGTAAAGGCACCAGACCCATTGCTAAAACAGTGTGTTCGGGGGAGAGACCCTTGATTCCTATAGAAAAACATTGGGCCGTGCTGAGTGGCAAAGAGGATCAGAAAGGTGGCCTACAAAATTGAGCTGCCCTCGTTATGGAAGACACACAATGTTTTGTACATGAGCCAGCTGAAATCTTTCACAGCAGACCTAGAGAACGCTGACCGTATTAAAAAGACCCGACCACAGCATCCATTTGAGAAGGTGTCGAAAAGAGTAGCCGAAGCAATCTTGGATCATCGAGTCATAAGGACAGCAGAGCGGGAGATCAACGAGTGCTTGGTGAAGTGGGAAGGCTGCTCAGAGGATGAGAACACTTGGGAGTGAGTGACGGATCTCAAGGTGCTAAAACCTCTAGTTGAAGCATTTCTGGCTTCAAGGGAGCCGAGGGCATCACCATCTCAAGTGGGGGAGAATGTAGAGGACCATCTACCCAACAAGCCCTCTTAACACAATGTTATCCCTACCACAACCCTGTGCCGAATGAGACATTACCCGTTGCTGCTAGGTTTAAGGCATTGTAAATACTTGTAAATATTTATAATTATTTTAGATTTATTTTTAGATATGTTTACTCGACTTTTTAATATCTTCTACTATTACTTGATTTTTTTTGTCAAGTCTATTATAGGGGGCAAGATATTATTAAAGCTTTGAGTAGTAATCGTATTGTCATCGTATAGCCTGCGATTGTTAGAGTAGCCCCCTCTATCTAACTGTCGCCCACTATAAATTGATCTTTTAATCAATACAAACAAATTTCTCTAACAAATCATGTACA
This sequence comes from Avicennia marina, assembly GCA_019155195.1. Classification (NCBI taxonomy): domain Eukaryota; kingdom Viridiplantae; phylum Streptophyta; class Magnoliopsida; order Lamiales; family Acanthaceae; genus Avicennia; species Avicennia marina. The sequence continues at coordinate 3,921,743 of CM032773.1, forward strand.
TAGCTACTGCTTTCTTTATATTCTGTGGAAACTGTCGGAATTATCCCTAAGGCAGTGTACAATCAATTTGCATGCGGATTTAGGCGGACGTAATCGGTTGTGGAATGACTACTAACCGCACGGTGCCCCTTTGTCCCTATCCTCGGAAGTAGCCCCATGACAATTGATATCAGAGCCTATCCAATGCATTGGTGCCCAGAGAGGGATCCCTTGCAATCAACTTGAAGCGTCGATCGGGCACAAGTGTAATCCTATGCGTAGCGACTTAGAGAATGGGGTCAACGTATGCGTTGTGCTTGAGAAGGGTAAATGATTTGGGGGATTACTACGCATGCACGAAGTTGTGCGTGGGTTTTGAGTGGGGGAGAATGTGAACCCCTACCAACATCAACCTTGAAAACGGTCTTACACGACTCTACATGGGCTAACCCTCTCCTTTGAATATCAGTGTTCAGAGGACGGATCAAACCCTATGATGACACGTAGTCTAGTTCAAGAGACAAGAAAAACAAAGCATGTATCTGTTTTTCTGTCTGGAGGACCAGTCTCCAGATCGCGTGCCATTTGGAAAATATTAAATAATAACAACAATAACAATAACGACGACAAGAACAATAATATCCAAACTTCTCTCATTTTCTTATAATTGATGTACTTTCTTGTTTTACAGTACCTGGAACAAACTTCTGAATTATTTTGAGAACAGCTGAATTGTACTCTCTCACGTCAACTAAATCAAGCAGTAAAGAAAAGGTAGACGCGTCTGGCAAGAATCCTTTCACACCCATTTCCTCAAGAAACATTTCGGCTTCCCCAAGTTCTCGCCTCATTAGATGTTCTTTTAAAATACAATTGTAAGTAATCCCATCCGGCAACACACATTTTTGTTCCATCGTCAGTAGGAGGTCTTTAGCTTCCTTCAGTTGGCAATTTTGACAAAATCCTTTAATCATGATATTGTAGCTAACCACGTCTGCTTCCAATCCTTTAGACGGGAGATCATGAAAAACAGCTAGAGCCACATCCAATTTTCGAGCTTTGCACAACCCATCGATAATTATATTAAAGTAGCTAATATGGAGATGAGTTCCCCTCTGCTCTAAGGCAGCCAACAAGGACAATGCTCGTTCGACATGCCCGTTCTGAGACAGTCCACTCAACACGTTACCATACGTATAAATGTCAGGTTTCAGTCCAGCAGCTTGCAATCTGTCAAAGATCAGTAGTGCGGCAGAGCATCTGCCCCCACGAAACAGACCCTGCAATAAAGTGGTGTATGTAACTAAATTAGGCTTCAAGTGTCTACTTTGCATCTCACAAAGGAGATGCATAGCATCGTCTAACTTCATGTTCTTGCAGTATCCATTGATTAAAATGCTGAAACTGTAGACATCAGGAGCAACATTCTGGCTAGCCATAGAATCAAAAACTTTCCTTGCTTCATATACTTGTCCTCGCAAACAATACCCATCCATTAATGCATTGTAGGACACTGCATCAGGAACAAAACTTTTCTTCATAATGTGGATTATATGTTCCGCTTCTTTGACCAGTCCTTCCTTACATAAAGCATCAATCAGGGTAGTGTATGTCACGTGATCTGGACAAATTTTACAGTCCGTCATATCCTTCATCAAAACTTTAACTTCTTTCCATCGACTCAAACTGCAAAAGCCCCAAATTAAAGCATTGTAAGTGACAACATCAGGTGCGATGCCTTGCTCAGCCATTTTATCGAAAAGCTTTATAGCAGGGTCCATCATTCCATCTTTACATAATCCATCGATAACCATGGTAAATACACGGACGTCAGGCTTACAACTTCCCTTCTCCATTACTCTTAGAAGTTCAATAGCCATTTTAGTGTTGCCAGCCTTGCAAAGTCCCTCTATCACAGTCCCATAAGCAACAACATCCAACTCAAACGATCCTTCTGTCACTATCTTCCTAAACAATTCTTGCGCATCCATGATCTTGTTTTCTCTAAACAAACCCTTCAACAAGGTGCAAAAAGTGATCGCATTAGGAACAAAACCACGCTTGAAGAACAAAGCCAAAATTGAAAACCCGAAATTAGCTTTATTGGAGAGGCAATAACTATTAATAACAATATTCATGGCACATTCGTCGACTGGAATTCCCAAATTGCAGATATCTTTGAAAAGGGAAACAACCATAGGATACTCTTTCAGCTTGGCCACACGCGTAAGCAGCCGACTAAATTCCTTCAAGCTGGGAAAAGGTCTCATTTTAGACATTTCATCAAACAAATTAAGAGCGTCATTGAGCCCCGTAATCCTCCCCAACTCACGCTTGACTCTTTGACGGGCAGTGAAATTCACCCCAGATTTTGTACCGAAACAACGAAAAACGGAGGGAAAACCCAGTGGGTTTCGGTAGATAATTTGGAGATTACCCGATTCATGACAATTACTGGAAGAAGTTAGCAACGACAACAGGCGCGAGGCCGCCTTTGCGTCCATCTCCCTCGAGGAGCAGTTCAATAAATTATAGTTTTAATCAGCCGAGCTGGACCGTTGATCTTAATAAACTAATGTTAAACTTATTATAAAATAATTATAATTAAGTATAATTAATTCCATATGATTAAATCCTTTCAAAATAATGACAATGAATGCGAGGATTGTTTTAAGAACAATTTTCAATTTGGTTTCAATATCTCTCAAAGTTAAAGCTTCCTTCATTTTTAAATTTTGATACGTTTTTAAATTATTTTATTTCAAAAATTATATAAAATATAAAATAAAGAAACACAACTTAAATTTTGTAATGATCGTATCCTAAATTTTTTGTGAGTCGGGTTAATAATTAATCTCTTATGAATTGAGTTTGAAGTCTCGTATTGGAAAGTTTGAGGACGCTTTTTTTTAAAAAAATGTTTTTATATTTTCATTCATCAAATGTTTTATTTATTTAAATCTGCATAATAATAAAATTAATAAATTTTAAATAATGCATGGCCCATATAAGCTGTTTTTGCCGACATCATGTGAAATATACGTAAAAGTAAGTCCTATCACTATATCTCTTGAAATTCTCTTGTTTTTTTAATAAATAATTGCTTAGTATAATCACCTTTGGTCATGAAATTCATTTGCCAAAACAATCCTACTGTATATACATAAATTTTGTCTGTCAATTAAATAATATCGTGTAAAAAAAATAATATTAAAAATATTAATTAAATTAATTTTTATTTATTTGAAATTTAAATAAATATAATTCCTAAAACAAATAAAGAAATAATTAATATTTTTATCAGCCAATCAAATAGCAACAGGTCACAAGATCCTGTTAGAAATCTCGCTAGAAGTCCAAACAATGAAGACTTTATTAAGTTGTTGGGTAGAGTACAAACTCTGACGGCCAATAAAATCGCTCCACGTCAGCAGACTGATGCAACCACTCTATCTCTCTTACAACTATAAATAGGGGTCAAAATCCATAGAAAAGGAAAATAGAAATCAGAAAATGAAGCAGCTAAAGAACTCTCCAAATTCTCTCTAGAATTCTCAAGAGCATTCAAAGTGTTTTTCATCAAATTCAAAAAAGTTCACCGTGTTCTTCATCAAATTCAAAGAAATCCGCCATGTTCTTCCTCAAATTCAAGAAATCTACCGTGTTCTTTCCAAATTCAAGAAGTTCGCCGTGTTCTTTATCAAATTCAAAAAAATTCGTCATATTCTTCATCAAATTTCAAGAAGTTTTTCGTGTTCTTCACCAAATTCAAGGAGTACGCCACCAAATTCAAGGCGTTCTTCATTAAAATCCCTAACTTCAGCATTTGATCCAAGATCATGGTGCTAAGCCCGAAAATCAGTGTTGTCGAGAAACTAACAACTCTCAAGATAGATCAAGCACAAGCCTCTTCCTTGAAAATTGTTCAAATTTCAAGTCAAATATTCTTGAAATAAGAATCAGAGGACTAAAGTTAGAGAGTAGAACCTACAGAAATTCAAGTTGATTCAAATTATTTGGTGTTACACCAAGTTTTTTTGTTATTCAAGAATTTTGTCCTACAGATTTCTAACACGCCCAGTGGGACTTATCTACCTTTTATCTCTTATTTCATCAAATTTTAAACTAACTCCAAGTTTCAAATGAGTCATTATAGCCAGCAAAAAGAGAAAGTCTACCAAGACTGCTACCTCAACTGCTGCTGAGACTGCCACAAGAAATGATAGTGTCATCACCTAAAGTGTGGCAAGAAGACTTACATAGTCTGAGCCAACTCCTCTCCTTAAGGCTGTTGATAATATGCTCTTTGTAAGTGAGGGCCACAAGGACAACTCTACACCTTCAAGCACTTGCTCCAATGCCTCGTCCGCCTCTAATATGGCACTAATCATGATGACTAATACTTCAAGCTTAGAAGACCAAATCACTGTACTAACAAAAGTCACCGAGGGCCTTGCCAAACACGTCAAAGAGCAAGACTCGCGAATTTCGACGTTGATAAATAAAATAGACGATGCTGAAACAATAGAGAGGCTAAAATGGCACCTAAAATGCCTCATGAGGCTGAAGCATCTACCAAACAGCCAGTCGATGATCAAAAAAAGTCCGCGGTCAGAGAATTCCAAATTTCCTCTAACTGTCTGATCCCTATTGATCAACTGAAAGACTTCATTGAGGGCACCATCAAAAACAAATTCTATAGAGGCATCAAATCAACTCAAACATATGCCAAGCCTTATTCAGTAAGAATTGATAACCTAAAGATGCCGGTGTGCTACCAACCCCCCAGGTTCCAACAATTTGATAAAAGGGAAACCCCAAACAGCACAGGGCTCACTTAATAGAGACATGTAATGATGTTGGGACATATAGAGACCTTCTAGTCAAGCAGTTAGTTCGCTCATTGAAGGGAAATACGTTCGATTGGTACACTGACCTCGAGCTAGGACCATCGACAATTGGAAACAAATGGAGTATGAATTCCTCAACCATTTCTACAGCACAAGGCAAACTATCAACATGATCGAGCTTACAAATACCTGTCAGTGGAAAGATGAGCCAATTATTGATTACATCAATAGGTGGAGGAACTTAAGTCTGAATTGCAGAGACAGACTCTCTAAAGCCTCGGGCATTGAGATGTGCATACAAGGAATGCACTAAGGGCTGCGATACATCCTTCAAGAGATTCGGCTCAAAACTTTTGAAAAATTGGCCACGCAGGCTCAGGACATGGAGCTAAGCATAGCTGCAAGTGGTGTCGGTAGACCACCTATTTCGAAGTTCTGCAAACCAAAAGACAAGTAGGAAATAAAGAAAGGGGACAAGCCCCCCACCAAAACTGTCAACAAAGAGTCTATGGCAGTGCGTGCTAAACCTATTCCGGTCAAAGGGAAAAAAAAGGTCAATGAGAAAAAGGAAATGGCTCAGAAGCCAAGAAGGCCAACTTTAAAAGAGTTACAAGCCAATACATACCCATTTTTAGATATGGACGTCTTTAAGATCTTCGACAACTTGCTAAAAGCTAACCTCATTGAATTACTAGAAATGAAGCAGCCTACGGAAGTTGGGAAGACTGACGATAACAAATACTGCAAATACCACTGCTTAGTCGGGTACCCTATCCACAACTGCTTCATATTCAAAGAAAAGGTCATAGAACTCGCCCACCAAAGAAAAATCACGTTGGAGGATGATAGCACAAATGTTAAAACTATCACCCTCAACAATCAAGCGGAGAAAAGTCACCAAATGGACAACTCTCCAAACAAAGCTAGCTACTTCCACAAGAAAAGCCAATTCCCCATCGAAGACTGCATGACCACGATGGTCTTCACGGACGAAGATTTGTTGTTGAGGTCCCAACCCCTCAACAGGCCATTGTTTGTTATTGGCTATACCCATGAACAAAAGATCAATAGAATGCTGATCGATGGTGGCTCGGCCGTCAACATTTTGCCCCTACAAACTCTTAAAGAGTTAGGGATTCTAATTGATGAGCTTTCAAATAGCCATTTGGTGATCTAAGGATTCAACCAAAAGGGGCAAAAGGCTTTAGGCACTATAAGAATGAACTACTCATAAATGATATGGAATTGATAGCCCTATTCCATGTCATTGATACTAAAACATCATACAACCTACTCCTCGGCCAACTGTCTCCATGAGAATGCAATAGTCCCTTCTACCTGGCACCAATATTTCAAATAATGTCGAAATGGTTTCGTAAAGAAAGTGCTCGACAACTGCAAACCGTTTACTGAGGCTAAGTCCTATTTCACCGATGCAAAATATTATCTAAGCAAAGTTGGGACTTCTGAAGCTAATGACCCTTAAGAAAACAAGAAACAAGACGATCTGGTAAGGAAAGACGCCCTAACTGACATTGCATAATCTAAAAGCCACATAGGCAAAGAGCCAGCGATCGATGATGCGCTTAAAGTCTTAACACTGCCTCTGACTCAAATTAACAATAGAGCACTTGCCCAGCCACCTAAAGAAGCTATAAAAGAACACTAGGAGGCTCAAGAGCTAAAGACTACAAAAGACTTTAGCCCTAAGGCATATAAACTCTTCATTAAGGTTGGATACAACCCGCAAGAGCAATCACCATTAGGAAAGCTTCCGCAGAAATCATCAAGCCAAAACCCATGAGCAGGACTTAGGTATGAATAGCCAAAAGGTCTTGTCCACATTGCTATAAGAAGAGCTTCCACCAACACCATCACAGAGGAAAACTGCTCTTCAAGAATTGAGAAAAGGCCAGCAAAAGTATCAGTCTTCAAAAGGTTTAGGCCACTCATAAAGCAAAATTGTTGGAAACCAAAAGGGGGCATCACTGAAGCACCAAAATAAGATGGGAAACTCCGAAGCCAAATCCCTCCCCATATGCAATGGCAAACAAATTTGATCTTGTCTTATGATAGAGTTCTTAAGGCCAAATTTCAAACTATCATCTTCACTAAATCTCAAATCGAGGAAGACGATGATATAGAAAACATGGGCTCATCCAACCATATAACTTCATAAGAAAAAGGGGAACCTACCAAAGAGGATGCTAAAGTCGCACCACCTCAAATGGACGCAGGTTCCAAGTCCACAGTGGATAAACTTAGAGAAGCAAATTTGAGGGATAAGGATAACCCTCGTCCCATTTATATCAGTACCCTACTTAAAAATGAAGAGGGTGATGAATACATGAAACTATTAAAGCAGTTCAGAGATGATTTCGTGTGGTCATACAAAGAAATGCCTAGCTTAAACCCAAAGGTGGTTGTGCACCACCTGACTATAAAAAACGGGGCTCGTCTCGTTAAGCAAGCACAACGTCAATTTCGACCAAAGCTTCTCCCCCAAATTGAAGTATAAATCAACAAATTAATTAAAGTTAGATTCATCCAAAAATTTAAATATCCCATATGGATCTCCAGCATTGTCTCGGTAGGAAAGAAAAATGGGCAAATTCGAGTCTGTGTTGACTTCAAAGATCTCAACGAAGCATGTCCCAAAGATGATTTCCCTTTACCTATCATAGAGCTCATGATTGACGTAACAACAGGACATGAAGCACTCTCCTTCATAGATGGATCATCCGGGTATAATCAAATAAGCATGGCACCCAAAGATGAAGAATTGATAGCCTTTCGCCTTAAAAATGTTGGGGCCACGTATCAAAGAGCCATGCAGAAAATCTTTGACGACATGCTTCACAAAAACGTCGAATGCTACGTTGATGACCTTGTGGTAAAGTCTAAGAAAAGAAAAGATCATTTTCATGACTTAAAGAAGGTCTTCGAGTGCTTAAGGAGATACCAATTAAGGATGAACCCATTGAAATGTGCATTCACCTTCGAAAAATTTTTGGGCTTCAAACAAGCAAAAATTAATACTATCTTAAAAATGCCGGAACCTCTAAACATTCACAAACTCAAGAGGCTACAAGAAAAATTGGCATATATCAAAAGATTCATCTCCAACTTAGTAGGGCGTTGTCAACCATTCAGCTGCCTTATGAAGAAGGGCATTCCATTTGAATGGGATGAGTCCTGTAGAAATGTTTTTGAAAGCATTAAGTCCTACTTGACAAATCCTCCAGTGCTGGTTGCCTCGGTACCCAGCCGTCAGTTGATCTTATACATTGCTATACAAGAATGCTCGGTGGGAGTCCTACAAGCATAAGAAAATGACAAAAGAAAGAGAACGCTCTCTACTAACTAAGCTAAATGATGACACCAAATGAGCTAAAATACTCACCAATTGAAAAGATTTGTTTGGCAATTGTTTTGCCATCTAAAATTTGAGACATTACTTTTAAGCTCATACAGTTCGTTTGGTGTTCAAAGCAAACCCACTGAAATTCGTTATGACAAAGCCCGTTCTTTCTGACAGACTCACCTAGTGGTATCTTTAATTCCAACAATTTGAAATCATATATGTACGACAAAGGGTCGTAAAAGGACAAGCATTGGCCGACTTCTTGATAGACCATCCTATTCCAGTTGAGTAGGACCTTCCCAATGATTCTCTATGGAAAATGTATTTTGACGGAGCTTCCCATAAAGAAGGAGCCAGTGCTGGGATGGTGTTTGTAACATTTGAAGGATAAGTCCTGCCTCACTCATTCACCCTTATGGAAAAATGCTCAAATAATGTAATTGAATATCAAGTTTTGATCATCATACTCAAAATCGCCGTGAAAATCAAGCAACTGCACCTCAAAGTTTATGGAGATTCTAAGTTGATAATCAATCAGCTACTAGGAGAATATGAAGTCAAAAAGCCTGAACTATTCCCATAATAACTATGTTAATATGCTCATGGGGTAGCTCGGATACGTCATCATAAAGCATGTGCCAAGAAGAGAAAACAAGCAAGCATACGCATTGGCCAGACTCGTCTCTTCCTTATCCCTGCCTGAAGCAGAATACCATGTGCCTATGTGCCAAAAATGGATAGTACCACCAATACTCAAAGAAGAAAAAGCGAAGAAGAAAATTATTCCATAGAGGTTTTCGAGGTTGAAAAGAAAGATTGGCGCCAAGCCTTCATTGACTACCTAAAATATGATAAATTATCAAAAGATTCATGCCAAAAGTAGACATTCGACAATGAGTAGCTTGTTTCATTTTCAATGGCATATTATATAGACGCTCCTTTGATGGGATATTCCTACGCTGTTTGGGGGATGATGAAGCCGTACAAGTTATGGAAGAAGCAAACTCCAACATTTGCGGTGTCCACCAATCAAGATAAAAACTTCACTTCCGCATCAAAATGATGGGGTATTACTAGCCGATAATGGTAAAAGACTACAAGGAATACGCCCCAAAATGTCAACTGTGCTAGTACCATGCTAGCTTCATTCACCAACTGCCTCAGCCCTTACACTCTACAGTTACCTCATGGCCCTTCAACGCTTGGGGTTTAGATGTTGTCGGACCCATAACGAAATCGTCTACCAATCATCTCTATATTCTAACTGCAACTAACTACTTCTCAAAATGGGCAGAGGCAATTCCTCTCAGAGAAGTAAAAAAGGAAAATGTTACTGACTTCATCCATGTCAACATTATTTATAGATATAGAGTCTCTCGGTATATCATTAAGATAATGGAAAACCATTTGTCAACAACACAATTGACAAACTATGTCATAAATTTGGCTTTAAGTAAAAGAAGTCCTTAATGTAAGCTTTCAACAAGACTTTGTACAACTTATTGAAGAAAGTGGTGCCAAAATCTAAAAAGGATTAGCATGAAAGGATTAGTGAAGCTTTATGGGCTTATCGAACCACTTACAGGACTCCTACACAGGCAACTCCTTACACATTGGTGTATGGTGCTGAGTCCGTCACCCCGTTTGTACAGCAAATTCTATCCTTACGAATTGCCATATAAGAAGGGCTAACCAAGGAAGATAATGCTCGTCTATACCTTGAAGAACTAGAAGTACTTGACAGAAAAAGGCTTGATGCACAACAAAAGATTAAATGTTATCAAGTCTGCTTATCTAAGACATTCAATAAATGAGTGCGTGCTTAATCTTTTCAAGTCAGATAGTTGGTGCTCGTAGTCAGAAGGCCTATCATCATCAGTCATCGCACTGTAAACAAATTCACTTCCAAATGGAATAGACCATATATCGTCAAAGAAGCTTACACAAATGGCGCTTCCAAACTGGTTGATCAAGACGGCATAAGAGTTGGCCCGATCAATGGGAGATTTTTGAAGAAATATTATGCTTAAAAAAGAAAAAAAATTCCCATCAAATCAGGGATGCAAAAGAAGAAAGAATGATGAAAGTCAACTTCTCTTTGACATGAGTATAAACTATCAAACTAAATCCAAATCAAAGTTCCTTGACACGAGTTGAAACTTTCTACAAATGTTCAAACTCCTTAACACAAGTTGAAACTGTTTAGAAATGTTCGAAGACTCTTTGAAACGATTTGAAACTGTCTAAAAATGTTCGAAGACTCCTTGAAACGAGTTGAAACTGTCTACAAATGTTCTAAGACTCCTTAACACGAGTTAAAACTGTTTACAAATGTTCTAAGACTCCTTGACACGAGTTAAAACTGTTTACAAATGTTTGAAGACTCCTTGACAAAAATTAAAACTATCTACAAATGTTCAAAGATACTCCTTGACACACAAGCCTAAACTATATATTACTCTTGGCCCACAAGAGTATAAATTATGAACGGCCCTACCTTTCATAAAATTGAAAATGTTTGAACTACGTTATGACTTGATCCCATTTTATGGGTACGTAGGCAGCTTGGATACTTTCTAAGTTCAGTCATGAATTAGTGATAGGTTATGTTTTAATTCTTGATTATTACTGGAGGCATATCTAAACAAAGAAAGCAACAATAGCGAAATAAGATGTTTTATTGAAGAAAACAAGCACTAGGCAAAAGAATAATAATGTGAACTAAGCAATAATCCTAATGAAGCTAAGAGAAAGGATTTGAGCTCTCCAACACATCCTTGGCAGCTACAAAATTCTCTTCTGCTGTACGCAAGGCTTCTACAGCTACATCGTCTGAAGGCTCGATAGATTAGATTGCAACAACTTCCCTATAGAGCTCACCAACTTCCGTTGCCGCCTCTCTAAAGGATTCCTTCTGTCGTGAAAGGGAAGTAGACAGCTCATCCTGTCGTTTGATCAAAAGTTCAAATTGCTCCTCAATGCTCTTCAATTTGGCTTTGAAGGCCTTAACTTGCCTAGCTTCTTCGGTTTCTCTATTCAAGGCCTCTTGAAGTAAGATTTGGCATCCTTTAGCTGCTTAGCGAGGACCTCTTTGGTAGGCATAGCAGTTGTTGTAGATCTCGCTTCAACATATGCTATGGCCCTAGTAAAAAGCGCCTCTAAACATTCTTCTATGATAAACATGTCGGCATGCTCAAATCATTTCATGAACTCAAGAATGAGCATAACTTCATCTTTAAGGGAAGAAATAAGATTAGGCGAGGTGCTAGCTAACCTCTTGTGGAGACTCACCGACAGTTGGCAAAGGAACTCCTCCTAATGGCTCCGAAGGAACTTCTCTGCTTTAAACACAGAAGCGCTGCAGGAGAAGGTGCTTTCTTACCCTCTTTCAAAACACAAATTTCCTCAAGCACTGCAGGTACAAGTGGAGTCGGCTCCGCAGTAAGTTTATGACTACCACTAGAATCCCCGTCATCACTTCTAAAAGGCTGCCTCTCCACCTAGAAGAAAAGAAAATGTGTTGGTAAATTAAAAAGAAAGACAAAGAATGCAGTAAAAAGAAAAGTAACAAACTACCTCGTGGGCAATATCTCTAACTGACTCTAGGTAGCTTGAAGGTTTGCCTTCTTTCGAGCTTAAAGAAGAATGAGGCCTCCTAACCCTCTTCCAGTGATAATCCCCATTACTGCTAATACTATTATCTAAGATCTCCAAACACGGTCTCTTCTCCATAAGGACAGTTGAGACTGCAAGTTTACAAGGTGGATCTCTGACATCAGGAGACAAGCTTCCGACATTAGGGACGCCGCCTTAGGATGGAGTAATGCACAGCATCACAGAATGTTCTTCAAAGTAGTTCTCGTGAACTTTAGCCCGCCACTCTTTATAAGCCTTGGAATGAAACTTTATCACAACTACAAGAGTGTAGGGAAAGCATGCCTTGGCTCATGAATTGGATAAGGTAGACACCCTCCAAAAGTACAAACCTTCCTCTAAAGAAATCTCACGAATATCACGAGTAAAAATGCCAGGAATATCTTGATAGAACTTGAACTAGCAGCTAAACCGATACGGACTATAAGGCTCAACAACGAATTGATTACCCTGCCTCAATGAAAGATAACCCGTACAGATAGCAACAAAATGATCATCTTCAAACCAGTTGCGGCTATCATCGTCCACATAGAAGATATCCCTTTACTTGGTAATCATGGCCTCGGTCCAACTAAAGAGTTCACCCCTATAGATCCTTCAACGCACCTTGCATGGGTAGTAATATCTGGCTCCACCTTCACCAGAATATGCGGTCATCTTTGGGTTATCAACTGCTTTGTGGAGCAGATAATGGGTCTCAAAATAATAAGCAGACCACGCATAGATGTAATGAAGCGAGAAAGGGGAATACACTCGCAAAGGTCGCCAAGAATGTGCAATCTTACCCAAACCCTGATAAATGCTAGTGAGAACAGGAATAGCCAGGCTTACTGCCCTCCTAGTCGCCATAATACTTGTCATCTTAAAAGTACTTAGACGAACGAAGCCGACATCCTCAATAGGAAAAGCAAAGATGTAAAGCCAGTAGATAAGGAATGCCACCAAGTAGGTCTCCGTTCTAAAATTCTCAATAACATTAAGACAAGTGAAAGGCTCTATATCAGCAGATAACCAAGGCTCATAAGTGCCAATCTCGCCAGAAGGATTGCATGTGGACGTAGGACGCACTGTCTTTTTCTCTTTTTAGGCTGGGGGTGCTGAATATTTCATCTCCCTTTTACACCAGAAGCTAATCCATTCCTCAACAGAAATTGAAAAAGCTCGAGCTTTACTTGGCTCTCCCTGAAGCAAGTGATAAGCATGGAACAAATACTGAAAAGATCGAGGAACATATCTCTTCCCTTACTCGTTAGCACCTATAAGTTGCTTTACACTCAGAACGACCTCATCGTAGAGCCTCCCATAAATCAAAAGACCTGTCAAGTTCCGCAAGTCGTAAAGAGACATTGCTACCTCGTCATAAGAAGTGAAAAATATGTTGGTAGAAGGACACTATGCTTCATAAATGGCCTGCAAGATATTCGAGTTATGATCATAAGTGAAAAGCGAGGCATAAACTATGTCAAAAATCTGAGCCCCCTTCAGCTCACGTCCACATCGGCCAAGCACACCTTCAGCCCTCTCCCAATAGCCTTTGTTGAAGTGAAACTCACCAGCAGATAGGAGAGCATCCCTCCATTTGGCCTTTCCTTCAATAATCCTGCGACTTAAAGTCGGCAGCAAAACCGACCTAACGACATGATGATGACGAGATGACTATAGGGTCCAAGCCTTTAAAGTCTTACTAAATGGGATTTCTTGGATCCAGTTATCCATCCGCTAAGGGATTGACAATTTATGCCAAGGACGACTATTAAGGAAAGTGTAAACGGCTAGAATTGTACCTTTCTCCATAGGATGGCCTTCTTCATCAAAAATAAACAAATATTCCACGTCGGAAGAAGACATGTTGCTCTTAAAATACACTATGATAATCAACTACAAAAGGGGACAAGGAATGTTAGGAATGAATTTTGGAAAATAAAAACTCTATGAAAGTACCAAAATAAATAGCTCTTAAAGGAGCCAAGTAAATCAGCAAATTCCGAAAGGAGTTAAAAGTGCCAACAAAGCTGTGGAAAGTTTCACAGGATAAGGCTATGTTTGGCTGTGTTTCGTCTTCTTCTCTGAAGTAGAAGCCATGCCCAAACACAGCCTAGTTCCTTTTTTTTCTTTTTTTCTTTTTTTCTTTTTTTGTTTTTCTACTTCTCTCGATAAAATCTGCACTCGCTGCTTCGCACCTTCGCTGCTGAGCTCACCATCGAGACCGCACGACACTGCCAGAAAAATAAAAAAAAAAGAAGGAAAAACGCCACACATCAGAGCCTGAGTCGCCCGCGTTAGGCCAGCGCCGCCCAACGCTGCTGCATCTTCCTCGCACTACACCTCCATCAACAACAGGTTCTGCCACGGCTGACCTAACACCACCATGTCTCACGCCGGCGATTCAGTCCCAAATTGAGGCCGGTAGCCAGACGCCCGCTCAAACCGTCACCCAGCCACCGCCCAACGCCGTTGCCACTGGAACGCCAGCTGCTTTCACCACTGGTCCACTGTCCAACGCCAGCCATCATAGCACCTCCTCACTACTTCATCACACGCCACCCTACTCGTCGACATTGCGTTCGGTGATCGAACTATGGGCGGAGGCGGCGGAAGCAGCAGTCGACGCAACAGAATATCTAAAAAAGAGAAGAAGAAGAAAAAAATGGGGGGCTTACTTCCTCGATCGGACGTAGGTGATAGGCTTGCGCTGATGACGTTTTGAAGAAATTTCTGCTTCTATATCCGAAGGTGGTAGCAACAAAGGACTGGAGATTATTTTATAGGGAGAGAGGCGTGAAGGAGCAGAGTTATGATGAAAGATGGGTCCTCGATCAGCATGAGTTTAGGAACGAGCAACTTCTCAAAAAAAAAAATCTATCTTAATCTAGATGTTCACATTTTCTTATGAACGGCATCTGCTAATCAAAGAGTTCGCGCTAAGCACACGGGGAGTGATGGATAAGTCAAACTCTGTTGATTGTTGGAAGGATTGTTGGAAGGAATTTGCAGGGGTCTTAGTTTGTACGGAAATCAAATTGGACACATGCCCCTGAGTTAAAAGAACCCGTTCAAAAAAGCCCCGTTACAAATTCAACATCTAAATATTGGGCCTGCTCTAGTGTGTGTGTGTGTGTGTGTTTAAGTGTATGTATATATATATACACACACACATATATATAAAATTTTTCGAGACTTATTCATTCGAAAAAAAATTTCTATGAACAAGTCTCGGGGCATTTGTAGACACACAAATTTTGTATACCAAGTAAATAATGCCACGTGGAAAAAAAATTACATTAAAAATATTAATTAAATCAATTTTTATTTATTTTGAAATTTAAATAAATACAATTTCTAAAACAAATAAAGAAATAATTAATATTTTTATCAATAAATCAAATAGCAACAAGTGGCAGACTCATATTAGAAGTCCAAAGGTTGAAAACTCTAAGTGGCAGAATCCTGATAGAAATCCAAACAATGAAGACTCTATTAAGTTGTTGAGTAGAGTACAAACTCTAACAGCCAATAAAATTGTGCTACTTCAGCAGGCTGATGCAACCACTCTATCTCTCCTACAACTATACACAGAGGTCAAAACCCATAGAAAAGGAGGATAGAAATCAAAAAATGAAGCAGTTGAAAAACTCCCTAAATTCTCTCTAGAATTACCAAGAGTATTCAAAGTGTTTTTTATGTTCTTCCCCAAATTCAAGAAGTACGACGTATTCTTCATCAAATTCAAAGAAATTCATACGCCAAATTTAATGAGTTCGTCACCAAATTTAAGATGTTCTTCATTAAAGTCCCTAAATTAAGCATTTGATCTAAGATCATGAGGCTAAACTCGAATATCAGTGTTGCTGAGAAACTAACAATTCTCAAGTAAGATCAAACACAAGTCATTTCCTTGAAGATTGTTCAAATTTCAAGTCAAGCGTTCCTGAAGAAAGAATCAGAGGACTAAAGTTAGAGAGTAGAACCCACAAAAATTCAAATTGATTCAAATTATTCGATCTTACACCAAATTTTCTTGTAATTCACGAATTTCGTCCAACACCAATTCATAAAAAAATTCTGCACAAAAACTACTAAACAAGGAAGAAACTTCTTTCCACATTAAACTGAGCATCATACCCAACCAACTTTCAACACAGAACTGTTCTTCTACCAAAACAATCTACCCTACCTTTATTCTTGTTTTTCTATTCTCATTTTTCCATGCCCTATGGGTGATAATCAACAAAGAATTAATGCTATAGTTGGAAGATGACCGTCGCATGTGGTGAAGTTTAATAGAGGTCTACCTTGTTGTTCGAGTTGGAGTTAGATGGAGAATTGGGTTAGGCAGCAACGCATATGGAATGATCCCTTGATACCTCGGCCATTTACATTCAAAGTTTTAACCTCATCTCCCTCACATACAAAAGATGCCAAAGTTTGCGAGTTAATAGATGCATTGGATGGGGAGTAGAAGTCTTATATGGCCAAGAATTTATTTACGTTGATGGATACCAAACTCATTCTTTCCATTCCTCTGTGGAGTTCTTGTAATAAAGATGCACTAATTTGGCACCATGAGGCAAGGGGCATTTTTCTGTACGCGGTGCTTACCATTTGTCCAAAGTTATTGGCTTTCATGGTAGAAGCGTTACTAGTCATGGCTCATCTTCAAATCAAAGCTCAAACTGGAACTTCCTTTGGATGGTCTCAGTACCTATGAAGACTGAAATTTTTGTTTGCAAGTCATTTCAAAACACAATTCCTATTTACACTACTCTCCACCAAGTAACAAAGCTGACTCCACCATCTCTTCCTCGTATCAGACTGATGTAGAGGATACTGACCATCTGTTTCTGATATGCCCGTTTGCAAGGCTGGTTTGGGCCTTTTCCTATTTACAATGAGAGAAGTTTTAGACTGGATTGTCGATGTTGAATTCTGGATACATTTTGTCCATAAGGTGTTGTCGAAAGAGGATTATGCACGCTCCCTAGATATATTATGGACATTATGGTGGAGTAGGAACAAACATCGAATGGAGGGGTTAAAACGTGAGAGACAGACTGGTCTTGTCGAATCAGTACTAGCTCCCAAAACCTATTTACAGGTGATAAAGAGATCATCAATTACGGGTGCTCTCTCTAACAGTCGTCTGGAAAGGGGCTTATGGTTGTGGTGGAAAGGGACAATATGGGGAGGGTCTGGCCTCGACTTCTCTTAAATATATCGACGTTGGAAATGCTGAACTATTTGAAACCATCGTTGTGTTAGAGGTGATCCAGTGGGTTGTGACCAAAGGTTGGCGCAAAGGGTTGTCCGAAGGGGATTACGCAACTCTTATCTGGAAACTGACTTAAGGGTGAGGTGGATTCGTTGCCCTACGATGCTCTGGTCCATAATACTTTGTCTGAATCCAAGCCTTTTCAGCATTGCTCATTTTCCCTTGGTTCCTAGGAGTGGTAATCAAGCTGCAATTTCCCATCTTTAATGGGGTGGTTATGTCATTTTGGAGCAACCACTCTTAGAAGCTAGTCTACAAATAATAGATTTGTAGAAAGGGCTATGGAGGGGTAATGTACAAAAATATCTAGCTAATAAAATATTTGGTGTCTATTTTCTTTCTTCTTGTTATTGTTTTTAGGGTGTCCAAAATTATCATTCCACTCCGTTTAGGAAGCATCAGCATTAATCAGATCAATTGACCAAAATTTCCAAAAATTACCGAATTGAATGACCCGCACATGCCAACTCTCGGTCAAATTTCTTTTGGAGTGCAAAAATGTATGTAAAATTAAAGTATTAAATTGTCAAATTAAATTTTAATTGGACCAAAAAAATACCACCTCATATGGTTTCAAGACGAAAATTGAGAATTTCTCGATTGCAATCTTGAGAGAAAAACTTTGATCTAGGAAAATAAAAGTCGCTCGATGAGATTTAATGTATGGCAAGCTCTGATTTTGAAACATTCAAATTTAAGAAATAAATATCAATTTTATGTGTACTAGTTTTCACTAACCTAGCAATATAATTAGGTTAAACATTGTTCTAAAGAACGAACATCATCACAAACCCAACCATAAAACTATATACAAAAAATAAAAAAATAAAAACATTGTAAAAAGATATTCCACCTCAACGATAGGAAGAAATAACTTTAAAATAACAGATATGAATTATTTTCAAATATCTATAAACATCAATAGATAAATAAACAAATAATGCCTTTTTATCAACTTTATACTATTCAAAAAAACAACTATACTCCAAAAACTAATAAATTTACATAATACAAAAATAAATAAAAAATGTCTCCGGAGCTAACGTCCTCTTTGGTCTTAGAGATCATTTTAATCCCTGACAAAAATAATGGACAAAGTTCGGAAGGCCATTCTAAGAAATTTTGGTGGACTATTATTTTAAGTATCAAGATCATGAATAGTGTAAAGGTTAAAAAAATAAACAACGTATGTTCTATTGGAGATGTGTGTGTGTGTGTGTGTGTGTGTGTGTAATCATACAATTATTTGATGATAAATTACCATATATGAATAAAAGCTTGATTTTGTGCATGTTTGGAAGCATGGCAGAGCCTGTGTTAGGAAATACTCACGATGTTTGGAGGGACAGTCTATGACGGGGACCAAACTAGAATAGCCCGTCCGAGGGGCTTAACACAGAAGCCTTTAATGGAGCATGTGGACCTAATATGGCAAGGCATGATAGTGATTTGACACGTGGGCCTTTAATAGGACACGTGGGCTTAAACAATGCATGGAAGGATTAGTAGTAGGTCTGACAAATGTCAATGATAGCACGTTTGGTTGAATTATCACTGCCCAATACAAGAGACGTTTGGCCGAACACATCGATGTTGGTCCACCGCATCCAAACAAATCCTTTGCTTCTGTCTTCGTTATACTATTCACATCTATCAAAATTTTTACTAATTAAATATCTTACCTTATAAATTGTTATGTAAATTTAAATTCAAACAATTTTCCCTATTACAATATAATTAAGTAATTATTTTTCGATACTTATACTTATTTACAATCAAATCAACACTTGTATATATACACGTATACTCTCACGTTCATATATATTAATCTCTATAAATTTATATATTGTTACATTATCCAATCATTATTATATATTAAACATATGTATATATATAAAAATAATCAAATTCAAACTATTTTAAATTTTCCATCTCTTTTATATCTTTTTATCAAACATAATTTATCTACTCGTAGCCTTAGCTAAAATCTCCTTCACTTTCGTCCCTACACAAATTAGAAAACAAGCACAACCCTAGAGCATCAATATATGTAAATGATCGAATACGAGTAATTTTAACTAACAGTTTTACTTTGAGTAAAAGAAATGATTAGATCATGATTGAATTTTTTTAAAATATATCTTTGAATGTTAGTTTATTTCGATTATATTTATTATGATAAAATAGTATTTCACCTCGTTGTCGTTATAATCAGGTGCAGTCACAACAAGCCAAGCAAGTATAAGGTTACAAGAAGTTAGCTGTGTAAATTACTGTTTTTAATTGAAGCTGTCCCCTTTTGTAGAGGTAGTGTTGCTAGATTCCCCCAAAGAAAAAAGGATAAAATGAAATAAAAATTGTTCAGCTTATAATTTATTTATATTCTATTTGATATAAAATACGGATATAAAATAATCACTTGAACATATATTTAAAGTAAAATATATGTGTGCCTGTCAAGTATATAATAAGTCTTAAGGAAAGTTCAACACAATTTTACAAGGTGATATTTGGATTCTAGTGCTGGGGTATCCTTTTTTTTGTTTTTTTCTTTCGATATTTTATATTTTTGGGTTTTGAGGATAAGGCCGATATATAAGAATATGTTTTACTTTTTTAAAAAAAATTGATTAAAATAGGTTAAGATAAATTGTCTGTGTTTGATTTTGAGATTTGGGTGTACTGGGAGGACAAAATTGTTAGTGCCATGTGTGCATAACTTGTATTATTGTCACGATTTTGGTAAAAATTTCGATAGATTATGTGGCATCTCTGACCTGGCAGATTTAATTCTATAAAATTTTGGATTTTATGGTAATTTGTCAAGGGAATATTGTAACATGATCTGCTTTAGAATATGTCGAATTTATGTGTTTGTTTTATCTAAATTTTCCCTTTCAAAATTATAGAAAGATATTCTGTTGACTTGCTAATTTAATAAGATTACAGTAAGTTAATTTGGATAGTTTTGACTTGTTTTATTGGTAAAGGTATGGTAAGATATAATAATTAACCATATTTTAACCAAATCTTCTCTGGCCACATAAGGAATGATTTGTGGAGGATAATCAAATCATTTTTGTTATGGAATGTTATTGATTTGCTAAGAAGGAATGGAATTTCAAATATGTTGCATCAATTGTCCCATAATAAAAGCAACATATTCGAGTATTTTAAAAATATTTAGTCAAATTTCATAAATATTTGTTACCATCTTTTAAGACTAATAGGATGGATGATTTTAAAATGGCCAACAATGAGAAAAACACAAGCATTTGTAAAGAGAAAAAATATAGGATATACTGGTTTTCATTTTTTTTCACTTAAAAAATGAGCATTGTAATTATTACATTTTAAAAATTTTTTTATTTCTTTCTTACTTTTATACAATTTATAGAAATATATATATATACACAACAAAAATGAAGGCACGTGTATCTATACAAACTAGAGAGAACTCCAAGATTGGTTGAGAGACTAGCTATGAGTTATTTTACTTCAAGAATTTAAGGAGGTTTTCTTTGTCTACATATTCGAAAAGAAAACGCAATAAAGTGGTCAAATGCAGTGACGAGTTCACTATGTATCCACTCACCACCCAAGTTATAAATTGAAGAAACGTTGTTTGGGAGTCTACATATTCAAAAAGAAAAGCAATAAAGTGGTCAAACGATGTTAAGAGTTCATTGTTCATCAACTAACTACTCGAGCTATCGATTGAAGAAACATTCTTTGGGAGAGAAAAACTTGCATTCAATACTTGTTAAAATCAAGAAGTAGTCTTGGTCAAATGAGGCAAGGGGTTTTGCTTCCTAAGAGTGCTAAGCTGCAAAGGGGTTAATAAGTTGAGGTAAAAGGAATTTCACTAATGATTGTTTCTATATTAGTGAAGCTATTAGTCTTAACAATTATTGTAACATTTGTTAGTAGAAATTTTTTGACATAATCCCTTGGATATGAAAGGGTAATCTTGAAACTACGTAAACAAATTTTTTATGTCTATATTTACTTTTCTACTACGTATGTGAGCGTATAATACAAGTTACGCTAACATAACTTACAATATGATCTATTAAAAAAGTCTAACAAAAATATTGTACGTCAAATTAGATTGATTTATACGAGTTATTTTAGTATGAATATAATACAATGTAATGTAATGAATAATTGTTAATTCTAGTAAAGATTAAACATAAATAATAATTTATTTTTGAATACAAGCAAATTTTGATGAGCTGCTCATATACGTGTGTATATATGGGATTGAAATATATATACATATAAATATATATATATATATATATATATTAAATGTTTTAAAATATTTCAATTTAAAAGTATTAAATGATTTTTGGGATACACAGGAGATACAAGTATGAATTAAAACGTCTAAGCAGTCAAATTTTAGAAATACCAAATCCTTGGAAATTGAAGGCAAACCGTTAAATACAAATCGTCGATGGCCACAAACATTGGATATTTTGATAGGTAACCCGTCACTGTCTTCCTCGTTTGATCACACACCTACTTGGACCAATGATTCAGTATACAAACAGTATCGCTTTGGCCCTTACCATTCAAGAATCAAAACCCGTTGAGAAAAATATACTCCTCCAATTTCAATTTCAATTTCAATGGGGCTCTGCAATCTTTCACTAGCTCTTCTCGTCTTCCAGGCCCTGATCTTTGTGTCGTCTGTTAGAGCCGCGGGCCCTTCGAACCCCAGCCTGTTTCGCGAATATATTGGGGCTGAGTTCAAGAATGTCAAGTTTTCCGATCTTCCCATAAATTCTGGTGTCGAATTTCACTTCATCCTGTCTTTCGCCATCGACTACACCGCCCTGTCTTCTCCCTCCCCGACTAATGGCATGTTTAACGTCTTCTGGGACAAGGATAATCTCAGCCCTGATCAGGTATCGGCCATCAAAAGCAGGTACTCCAATGTGAAGGTGGCGCTCAGCTTAGGAGGAGACAGTGTGGGAGATGACAAGGCTTTTTTCAATCCCTCCTCCGTGAATTCTTGGCTTTCCAATGCTGTATCTTCCTTGACACATATAATCCAGGAGTACAACCTGGATGGAATCGATATCGACTACGAGCACTTCCGAACGGATCCGGAGACCTTTGCGCAGTGCATAGGAAGGCTTATATCCACCCTCAGGGAAAAGGGGGTGATATCTTTCGCATCCATAGCTCCATATGACGACGATGAAGTTCAAAGCCATTACATGGCTCTCTGGAGGAGTTACGGGCACCTAATTGACTATGTGAATTTCCAGTTTTACGCGTATGATAAGGGGATTAGTGTTTCCCAGTTCTTGGACTATTTCGCCACACAAAGCTCCAACTACAAGGGAGGGAGGGTGCTGGCCAGCTTCATCAGTGATGGTAGTAAGGGATTGACTCCTGAGGCTGGCTTCTTTACTGCTTGTGAGAGGCTCAAGAGTCAAGGAAATCTTCATGGGATCTTTGTTTGGTGTGCAGATGAATCTAAGGGATTGGGATTCAAGTATGAGATGCAGTCCCAATCACTGCTTGCGAATCCCCATTAGTGTGTGTGTGTGCGTGTGTTTGTATTTCTGTACTACTAATCTCATGAATTTGCCCACGGGTGAAGTGATTGCTCTCAAATTCATGTCCTCCTTGTGAAGAAATTGAATTTCACTATTACTTTTGCTTTTGATATGGTTCTCTATTGTGATTGTTAGTTCTTTTTATAAGAAATAGTCGAGCCCATTTGACGCGATCCAGGGATCCGTCGAAAATTATTTTAGTATTTATTAATTTTAGTTTTATTGTAAATGGGCTTAATTAATAAATTGGGTCATATGGGCTTTTAGGTTAGAGTCTGATAGTTTTAGTATAAATAGTAGTTTGTTATTCAGTTGATGATATACAATACAGAGTGTTTTCAATTAATTCAGGTTTCTTCTCAATTCCCTGAAATTGAGTCTTTCAATTTCTCGTGAGTTTCTATCCCAAATCGAGTCATTCCGAAATTGGTTCGAGTGATTCGTAACGTATCAATCAGCAATCGGTGTGCTGATTGTGGCCGTTCTTATCGGGTTCAATCCAATCCTACTACGTTGGGTCGGCGTTCTTCGCCCGGTTCGCGTCCCTGGGGTTATCGGATTCGGGTCCGGTTACACCGTCCTATCCGACGCGATCGTTGATCACGTCAATTTGATATCAGAGTCATTTTGTGTTGAATTCTAATTCGATACACGATTCGGAGTATAAAAAAAAAATCAAAATCAAAAAAAAAAGGAAAAATCATCAAAAAAAAAAGAAGGGAGGAAATCGCCGCTACCGCCGACGCCGCCGCGAATCTACCCCCGTTCAATCGACTCACGGCAGCAACCGATCCAGCCGTCGCCGCCGCCGCAGGAAAGAAATAAAAAAAAAAGGGAAGTCCGAGCCGCCGCCGCCGTCGCGCCGCACCGAGGGAAATTGCGGCCGAATCCGCCGCCGTTTCAACCGATTCTTCGCCACAAACGACCCTAGCATCACCGCCGCCGCAAGCCCACCGTCCTCCGCGTCGAATCACAGCCGGAGGAGGCGCGAATCGACGGCAGAACCGCCGCGAGCCGCGCGATTCGCTGAACAAAAAAAAAAAACCGCCGTCCCGCCGACTAGCCGCCGTCGAGGGGGGTTCGTCCACGCCTGGGCAGCCTCACCAGCCGCCTTTCGCGGACGAACGCCGACGAAATCAGCGGTTTCGTCTCCGCCGCCGCCACTGCTACAAAAAAAAAAAAAAATTCTGTTGGGCCAGGGGTTGAATTGGGCCGGAGCAAATTTTTGGGCCAAGTTGCTGATTGGGCCCAAGTCAGCAAAAAAAAAACAAAAAAATCTGTTGGGCCGAGATAAAATTTGGGCCGAGTATCTAGTGGACTGGAAGCAGGATCTGAGCCAGATTGCAACTGGGTCAGGCTTGAGCACAAAAAAAGTCATTGGGCCGAAGGAATTGGGCTGGACCAGAAGCTGTTGCCGGGCCGGACCTTCTGACGTGGTAAAGCCGTGTTTGGTTACAGATTTTGTTTCAGATTAAGGGCCTGTTTGGCTGCAAAATTTTTATTTCTGCTTAAGGGCCTGTTTGGCTGAAAATTTTTATTTCTTTAAGGGCTTGTTTGGCTGCAGAATTTTTATTTCTGCTTAAGGGCCTGTTTGGTTACTGAATTTTTTTTTTAAAAAAAAGAGAACAAAAAAAAAGAGGCAAAAAAAAAAAGAAGAGGCCAAAAAAAAAAGGAGCAACAAAAAAAAAAGGAGAGGAGTTTATTTATTTATCTATTTATTTATTTTGGGGATGTGTTAAGCCCGCATTTCAACTTTAATCGCGTTGAATGGCCAGTCAATATTCAAACCAAGGTAATGGCCCTGATGAGACTAAGTTCTTATTCAAATCTCTCTCTGATGAATTGAGGAAGCTTACCAGAAGCGTGAAGGGTATGCAGGACAGGATGACAGATGTGCAAGACCGATTAGGGCGCGTAGAAGCGTCCCAAGCTGCAACCCTAGAAAGAGACAGTTTACTGTCCAGACCGACTAGACGCAGAGGCAGTCCTGTGCCAGGCCGAGCTCAGGTTAGGGACGGACATGGGCATCATGTCAGGGCAGTAAGACAAGATCGACGAGGCTACGAAGAGACAAGAATATAAATATACACTATCCAGACATTATAATGTCAGAGATTATGGATCGAATGTGGATGAGTACAACAAGCCATCCAAGGTATCAGATTCTCATATTGGAAGTCAAACTCGGGTGTGTTTTAATTGCTTTCAGCGTGGGCATAGCATGAGTGAATGTCGAAACGAGGAAGTTGATACCCATATCGGCATTAGCAGGTTTTGGGAGAGAAGAAAGGCCCATCCATCGAGACGCCATCTTTGACTCAAGTGAAGATTGCAAAGAAGATGCCATCGGATGAAGTACAATATGAAGATAATGGCAATGATAACACACATCTGTAAACTGAGGAGAAAGGTGTACGGAAAGAAGTAACGGAGGCAGTAGAAATTGAAAGGGATAAAGCTGAGATAGAAGAAGCCATAGAAATTGAAGTGGAAATTGAGGACAACCACAAGCATGAAGAACAAGCCAAGGATTGGGAGATTAAACTTCTACAGAGCCACGTGTACATTGATCCATTCGACTATTTAGCAGATCCTATATCCAATTGTACGGTGCAAGAGTTGAAGATAGTTTTATCGGCAGAGATTACACATGCATATCCGAATAAGTCGTCAATGCCCTTTTATATTCCTTTATATAGTTTGTTGCCGATATTTCTATGCTGGACTCATAGGAAGATAAAGCTGAAGTTTCAACGAGGCGATGAAGAGTTAAAGAACTTCCAGAGATTCGTGTTTGATCCGGGAGGATACAAATTCGAATTGAGGACAATTCGTCTTCAAGAGGAGGGGTATGACGCGATCTAGGGATCCGTCGAAAATTATTTTAGTATTTATTAATTTTAGTTTTATTGTAAATGGGCTTAATTAATAAATTGGGCCATATGGGCTTTTAGGTTAGAGTCTGATAGTTTTAGTATAAATAGTAGTTTGTTATTCAGTTGATGATATACAATACAGAGTGTTTTCAATTGATTCAGGTTTCTTCTCAATTCCCTGAAATTGAGTCTTTCAATTTCTCGTGAGTTTCTATCCCAAATCGAGTCATTCCGAAATTGGTTCGAGTGATTCGTAACATATCAATGAGCAATCGGTGTGCTGATTGTGGCCGTTCTTATCGGGTTCAATCTAATCCTACTACGTTGGGTCGGCGTTCTTTGCCCGGTTCACGTCCTTGGGGTTATCGGATTCGGATCCGGTTACACCGTCCTATCCGACGCGATCGTTGATCACGTCACCATTTACTTGGTTATATGAAAATTTCAAACTCAAGTCAGAATACTAGAATTATCTAAAATTTCAATCATAAATTAATAATATAAAAGCTTCTATTTAATGTAGGTAGCATTAATATTAGTGAAATTTAAACTTCAAAATGTTTTAATTGTAGAATTT
Organism: Avicennia marina; assembly: GCA_019155195.1. NCBI lineage: Eukaryota > Viridiplantae > Streptophyta > Magnoliopsida > Lamiales > Acanthaceae > Avicennia > Avicennia marina. The sequence continues at coordinate 3,947,885 of CM032773.1, forward strand.
CAATCATACGATTTTAACAAAACCTTCATTGTACCATTCAAAAACTTCCTTTCAAATATATTACTTCAACACAATCCACCAAATATCATTCCAACAAAACCCCTCCTCCCAAATGGTCTTTTCAATTATGCATGTTTCGGGTGCGGCAGATCGTGCTTTTCATGCTTTTTAAGCTTTTTAAATTTATTAGTAATTAAGTTGTTACACTTAATTAAATATTTTAATTCAAAATATATTTTTTTATTTTTATTAATTGAGGTTTGAGGTTTATTTTATCCTTATTTTAGATTTTGGCAAATCATTTTTTATTTTTTGTTTTCTATCTGTAATTATTTAAAGTTATTTAATATTTATGCATGTAGATAGAAGTATAACCCTTATTAAATAAATAATTTTGGTACATTAATCTTATCATTGAAGTAATTTTTTTATTTTTATATATTAATTTAGAAAATGCATTTTAATGTATAAAAATTGGTAAAAAAAAATAATACACTAATTAACAAACACTTTATTAACTATTATTATTAAACAATGAAAATGACATAGAAAAATAGATTTTGAAATAAAAATATTTAATTAAGTATTATCAATTAAATTGCAAAATCAAAAAAGAAAAATAAGTACAAATCGTAACATTTGTCACCATTTACCTCACTCAAAACAATAGTTTGAGTGCGTAATCGAATTGACCCTCTCAAACCCTTCCCAAACATAGCCAAATATTTATAATCCGACTCGTGATCAATGCCCATCGCTTCACCATATAAAGTGATGTGCATAAGATCAGAATTTAGGTTGTCAATTTAAAAATTTCCTCTTTCTACATAGCAAATTCTCGCGAGTGGAATGTAGGTTGTCAATTGAGTGCAACATTTGCACATGATTTTTGTTACAAGTAGGATGTTTAAAAGAAAAAGTTTATAATTTATTTAAATTTATATATATATATATATATATATATAATATATAATAATAATTCGATCATATGAGATTATACAGAAATGATAATTAATTTTTAGAGTGTAAGTATATATAAATATGAGAATAAATTTGTGTATATATATATATAATGTATATATTGAGTTAATTATACATAAGTATAGTATAATGATTAAAACTAATTAATTAATTAATTATATAAAAGAATAAAATTAAATTTAAATTTTAAAAATAATTTTATCGTATAACATGTTTGGGAGTGGAAGTCATAGACGGTTGGTTGAAAAGTATCCGTTCAACGGAGGAGTGTGCCGCCGAATACTACGACTCTTGACATAATATTTGACTTGATCTTCCAAACAAAGCCAAAAAGATAGAGACAGACGACATAGTTATTGGTTGGTGGCTAGTTGTGGCCTTACTGTTACTGGTGGGTCGATTGGACATGTGACACATGAAAAATGGGTTGATGGGAATTAAGAATTTTAATTAAAAATTGATCCTTGTTAACAGAGGAACATGTCGACGTGAGTACTTTCGTGCGATGGTTATCTGACGAATGCCTTTTTTGAAGCAGCATGGAAACGTGGATAGGTTTAGAAATTATTACATGAAGAAAATAATGTAAAATTTGTATAAAAAATACGAGGTCTCTAATAATAGTTCTAATAAAGGTCCTATTATTACTTGTAGAGTTCAATTCACAAGCAATTTGGGCTATACTATATACTAGGAGAATAATTTTGAATAAATACTAGTTCAATTAATAATCTCAAAATAATCAAGAATCCTATTTAGATTTGGTATTAAACCCTATCTAAATAAATAATAATAATTTTAAAAGAATCTTATTCAAGATAAACTATCTAAATCTATTCTCAATTGAAAATTCATGGTCCCAATTGATCTGAAGTCAACCGGATGGATCCGTGCCTCTTTTGATCAATCTAAGTTTATTCATCTTGTCCAAATCATAATTTCAAAATCTCATGATCCAAACTCTGTCGATCCGGCTTGTCAAGATCGATCGATTTCTCTCTAGATTGACATTTTTATCTCAATCTACCTTACGTTAGATCAATCTCATACCATTCGAATCAATCCTTATTAATCTGGATCGATCTGACGCTACCGAATTCATATTTTAGAATGCTATTTTCTTTTTTGAATCTTTCCAGATCAACCTTATAAGCCTTTGATTGATATTGTAGAACTTTAAATCCTTCCAAAGATCATAATTTTCATCCAAGATTAATTGAACTCGTCCAATTTAATTTTAAGGAATTTTTCTCTATATTGATGTTCTACATCATTTTTGACAGTGAACTTTGTTGAAAACTAAGGATAAGGGTGTTTAGAGAACTTTATGCCATAAATTGACTGGGAAAAAAAAAAAAGTAAAAAAACCTTTGGGAATGTAAATTTTACTTTGAATTTCTTGAGTTTCACTTAGAGCAAAAGATTAACTACGTTGGTTAATAAAAGTAAGAAAATATTTCACATATCTTACCCCACTGGTAAGGTTACTCATTAATCTTTCTCCATCAAAAATGTTAACTTGCTGCCTGTTATGGATAATGCGATATATCTTACTTTATTTTTGGATTTGCTGTAGTTTTAAGCATAGGAGTATGAACTTTATAAAGTCGTCTATGCTCGTCTTTTGCATCATTTGTAGCTGGTATCCTAGGATATGTTTGTTATTAAACATATTTCTTACATCCCAACATTTAATCCAACCTCTCACAACCAAACATTCTAAATTTTTTCTAAATTCAAATTCAAATTTTAATTTTCTCTTTCTTATATATAGAATTAACTATTATTTAATTATCATACTCATTTACAATCAATCAAGATTTATATATATACATATATATTCTCACATTTATATATATTTACATTTTGAAAATAATCACTATCCCTTCATACTATCTAATCATTTTTTATATATTTGTGCATAACCATTGAAATCTTATAATCAAACATATCATGCATCTTAACCCAATTTCCATCAAACATTATTCCACTATGAAACCCCTCTTAGAAATATATCCCTAAGGTCAGTATTTGCCATCTTGTTGGAAATTTTTATATTCTTTTGCTTGGTTGATTGTGTGTGTTGTTTAATTCACTATTAGATGGTTGCAATCATTTAAATCATTTATTTCAAATACATCACGCTTCAAAATATCACTTGTTATTCTTTCTCTCTCATATTTTAAAAATATGTTCAAGTTTTCCTGTCAAATTTTATCATTCTTGAATTGGATCCAAACATAGCCCATGGATTTATCATGGGGCGCATTTTTATACATACATATTGGCCCTCCTAAGGTATTCTTCGAATGTCATTTTAAAACTAAATTATCATGGTTTGAAGATTTTAACATGACCCATATTTTGTTAATTAATTATGTTTATATAGTCTTTGAAATTAACTATCAAAAAGACATAATAAATATCGTTGGATGGTCTTCTCAAATATAACTTATGTGGGCTTGAATTTTTGACATGGCCCATATTTCATTAACTACACACGAAAAATGGTTCATCAAATCAAATTAATCAGGTTATCGTAAGATATGAGCTAATCAATTGAAAAAAATTATTTCATCTGGAAGTAATGAAACTTGTATCATAATAGGCCATTCTCAAAATCTCAAATTTAACTAATCTTATAATAGGTCGTTCTCAAAATTCCAAATTTAAATTAATTATTTTTCTACCACTGAAATTTTCAACAAGCTTTCATAGATCATTTACTTCATTTTGGGATATATGTTACTATATTATCAAATTAATAAGACTTTTCATTTGGAACAGTCAAGCCCTCAATTAAAATTCTATTCATTTTTCTAGCTCTATATTCTTCACTTTTCATTTAATTTACTATTATTATTTATGTTCTCATTCAATTTTTTTTTCTCTTTTCCAAATTCTTTTAAATTTTCTTCATTTTTGTATTTTCAATGTTTTCATACTTCTAATTTTAAATATTTTTAGTATTTAAACTAAGTAATTTTATAATTATATATAAATTTGCACGCACATAAGGTAGATGACTTTTATTAGTGATAGCAAAAAGAAAGAGCAGCGTGGACGACATGAAGCCATCTATCTGGGGTGGATACTCACAGCCCTTTTGCTACAGTAACAATATTTATAATTCCCTCAAATTCTTTTCCAAATTTTCTCCTTCAAATGTGCAGACAGGTTCCCTTTTGACTTGAGCAACACAGATGGAAGACCAAGATAATTTTTAAAACAAGTAGAATGAGAAAGATTCAAAATTTTTGAAAGTACCCATCTAGCAAAATCAGAACCATATGAAAGTGATATTTTTGTGATATTAATTTCTTAATATTTGTTTGTGAAAATATAGAAAGAAGTTGACTAATCATTTGAAGAAGATTGTCATCTTTTAATGAAAGAAAGTAAAACCATATTAAACTAGAATATCATCCAAGGCACGTCTAAAGAATCATCAAAGGATTAGAGATTGAGCTGCCAAAATTAAAAGATTAAGAATCACATATTAAAAGGAAAATTAACTCGTCTTATTGCAACAAATAGCTGATAGATTATGATAACTGTAGAGTTAATCCAACTAAAAAGATCTTGGTATATTAAAATGATCCAAACTTTATGGAAAGTTATTGAATAATAATCTACTTATATAAAAAATGCAGGAAGTGATCAATTCAAGCCTTAGAGATTGTTGCGCTGAAATTCTCTAAGTATCGAAGAGAGTTGATCAACCACCTTGGTAAACTTAAGTGAAATATCCATATATTGTTAAAAGTGTCAAGCTTTTTATGTAAGACTTCTACAATTAAGTTCTAGAGTCATGTTTCTCACTGGTATTGCTCACTGGTATTGCTCACTTTGATGAAAGGATGAGGATCATTAGTATTAGGTCTTTATTCTACTAAATGGGAAGTGTAGAGTACCACCAAGTCTTGAACTTAAGTGTGTGAGGAAGTGGAGCTGTTAGAGTGAAATTCAGATTGAGTTTAGTAAGTTGTACAAACTCATGATTCTAGTGGACTCATTTTTAACTAGATGAAGCCCCACAAACATAGGTGTAGTTAATACCAAACTACGTGAACAATTCTTTGCATTCATCTCTTACAAATTACACCATTGAGTGTTAACATTTTAATAAAATGAAGTGAACACAAGTACAAGTTTTAAATTAAGAATTTTCAAAATTGTTCGCTGCTTGTTTGGTATTGGTTGCTTGTTTTAACATACCAACAATGAGTCATAATGTGACCGTCCACACCAACAAGTGACATCAAAGTCATTTCACTAATTCTGACTTGGTAAATCAAGCAAGTGATATCTCAATTAACGTGCGTCGATGATGAATATGAGAAAAAGTACATCAATAATGTACCCACCATTGCTAGATGGCTTGAACTACCCTTATTGAAAGGCCCGAATACATACCTTCATCAAATCATTTGATGAGAAAGTATGGCTTGCCATAATTGTAAGATGGGAACCCCTTGTTGCTTAGAGTGAGGATGGCAAGGTGGTGCCCAAAATTCAAATAAATGGACTATGAAGGAAGAACGAGCAGCCCTTGGAAAAGGTTATAAATGCTATATTCACAAAGGTGGATGAAAAACAATTCAAATTAGTATTCACTTATGATTTTGCAAAAGAAGTTTGGGACATTTTATAGAATGTCCACGAGGGCACAAGTACAGTTAGGCAATCAAAACTGCCAATGTTGGCCTCGAAATTTGAAAATTGACAGATAAATAATTATGGGATACTTGTAGTGTTCAACAGAAAGCTAAGCAATATGGTAAACCAAACCTATCAGCTTGGGAAAAAAGTACTCAAGGTCAAAATTGGTCAGAAAAATTCCGAGGTTAGTTCTAAAGAGGTTTACTTCTAAGGTTGCTACCATAGAAGAGACTCGTGACATGGATAATACGTTCTTAGATGAGCTTATGGGATCACTCTAGACTTACAAGATGAATATGAAACAAACCATTAAAGAAAACGAGTTGGGCTTAAAATTAAAAAAACATACCCAAGAAGATGAATGTGGCAACATTGATAAGGATGATGCTACTTCTGTTAAGGAACAAAGGAATAGACTAAGGATGAATAAGAAATCTAGTAAAATAGAATGGAAAGCCATCTACAAAAAGGGTACAAATGATGTTGGCAACAACAATTTTAAGAAAAATCTAAAGTTTAACACCTAAAAGAAATGAGTCCAATGTTTAAATGTGCCAGCTTTGGAGATGTGATGACCGAATGTACAAATACCTCAAAGAAACAAGGAAAGTTCATAGCCACCACATGGGGTGAAGAGGATTTTGATCAGTCTGAAAAGGAGAGGCAAAACAAGAGTCATATTTCCTTTAATACTACAAGTTGGGAGAAAGGGACTGTAGGTCGTGTTGCAATAACAAACAAACATGAAGATGATTCTGAAGGAAGCAACTCTAATGATGAGGACATTTCTTATAAGGAATTAATGGAAACTTGTCAGTTGATGTATGATCACTGAATGACCACTTGTGGCAAGGTAAAGTATTTAAGGATAAAGGTGGATACCATGGGAGGTGAAATTGGTGAACTCAAGAGGACTTGCAACAAATTAAAAGAAGAAAAATCAAAATTGCAAAAAGCTCTTAATGAACTTGGAACATCCACATCAAAACAAAAGAATGAAAATGACAAAATTGAACTAATCATACCACTCTAAACTTATGAAACTGAATGAAGCATAAGCTAACAAGTTAAATAAGGGTAAGACCAAGTTGGATGATTTATTATATATTAGAAAGCAAGCCAATGACCATTATGTAATTAGCTATACAGGAGATACGGCCCTTACAAAAACTACAAAGGGTGAGATAAAGTTTGCAAATGGAATAGTTAGTAATGATAGAGATGTTGCCAACATCATAATCACAATTCAAATGTTCTTCCCATATTGCAAGATCACAAGCCCATGAGTGCAATTCTATTCATGTCATAATATCACAGACTCCTAGTTCTAAGAAGAGGCGTAGGCAATAGGTTAGATTCAATTTTTGTTCTAAATTTGGACACCTTATTTCCAGATGCTACACTTTGTTGCAATATATCATGAAAAGTAGATCAAAGACAGCCCATGTAAGAGGCAAATAGCAAAAGATCAAGAAAATTTAAATCAAAAATCCTGACAAAAAGTTTAATTCCTTACAAGTTTATCAACAAGTATGTGATAAAGTTTTGGGTTACTGTGACAAAAGGCATATGATTGGAAATAAGATGGACCGGACGGACTGATTCAAACCTGTCCTGCTTTCCACGCTCAGTCGCCGCGGGGCTCGGGGCAAGGAGGGGTTCCACACCGGTTACACCCATCCTTGCCTCTGGCTCGGGCTAGTTCTTGGTATAAATCTAGCCCGAACTGGCCAGTCTTCTATAAAGTTTGTAGGCCTTTTCAAGCTCCGGGCTATCTTCTAAGAGTCCTACTATTAAAATGCATAATGTTAAAACTCTTTATGATGGCGATGTTGGAACACCAGCCAAGGCCAATGCCTTTCTCCTTTAGATGGGTTTGTGTTCTGTTCCCCTTTAGATCTTATTGGCAATATTTAAAATTAAGGGGAGTAACTTGAGAGATAATAGGAGAGCTTGTAAGAGCATTTATAATTGTTTATCTCTAGTTGTTATTTGGTTATTATCAATTGTTGTTGCTTTGGAATTTATATTTTGGCTACCTATGCTCTTGATACAAATATACAAAGGGTATGCCTTCGTCTCTACTATTTTTATTTGTGCATTGGCATTTGAATATGCTTTAAACAATTACCTAAAGATCTAAGGAAGAAAGTAGCACATGAAAAAAAATTTTGTCATTAAAGATGAGTTGAGAACATGACTTCTGATTGACTATGTCAAAATAAAGAAGCAACATGTAAATATTCTTTACTAAATCCTTGAATTCTGGCAAATTTAAAGCCTTTATGATATACCTTATAAATGTCAAAGTTGATGATGATAAGACAAAGGATCAAAATGCTGAAGGAATCAAGAATGATAGGCCTCAAAAGGAAAAGGCAACAAGAAAATCTAACTGTTGCAATACAGAACAGACTAGTGATAATAATGTTACAACATCAAAGTCACAGAGTGAGACTAATGATGAATAGAAAGAGAAGAAATGACAATCATTTTTTAAGGTGAAGAAGAATCACCAACTAGATGCTATGATTGGAGATCTTAATGATCGAATAAGGACTTGATGAATCAAACACATAATTAAAAGGAACTTGGAAATAACACAATTGGAGAGAGAAGAATCAAAATTTTAAGAAAATCTTAGAAGATAATCATGGTTTTGATTTCCTTAAAAGGCCTCTTCCCAAGTCCTTGTTGTTTCTGTGTACGAACATGTAATCGGCCACTCTTCATCTTTCTCATAATATAAATACTCGAGGAGACCTAAGCCTAAACACAAGCAACTACCAGCATTAGTTGAAGAAGGACCTACACCATCTTAGCATAAAGCCCCCTAAAAGAACAAACCCAGCTCCAACACCCCTAGCCCTGGTCCCTCTTGATGTTACTATTGAAGCTAAACTTTTGAATGTGCTTTAGCTTCTCACACCACCCACAAAAGAGGAGACTCCAAATTTGTGGTATCCGGTGTCAAATATGGAGCATGAACCCTTAAGTGTAGATATTTTAGATCTAAATGTTGCAATCGAGATATAACATGAGGAGTAAAAACTTGCCAAAGACACATCAATTGAAAGTGGGGTTGAACTTAATGTTAGCACGTCTTATGCAGCTATTGGTGGTAGCATTAAAGAAACAAAAGAAGTAGCAAATGCTTAACATGAAGGTGTAGAAACTAGATGTAAAGGTCCTATTGCAACACAAATGTAACATGGTGAGTAGAAAATTGATGATAAGATTCTTTTATCTTTTGTTTTTTTGCAGCTAGAGGAAATCTATAAAATGAGCATTCAAATGATACTTAGGAGAAGAATTACTACCAAAGAAAAGACAAATTACTCTCAAAGAGAGTAACCAAAGGTCATCTAGAGTTGGATTCGACATTAATGATAATAAGGCTTTCTTATGGAGCTTCTATATAAGAAAGGCCAAAGTATTGTCCCATTGTTATGTTGTGAGCTATTCAAGAGAAGAAGACATGGGTAACCATCTTATTGAATAAAAAATCAAACAACTAAGGGAAAACAAGAATGAGAATGAAGGAGAAAACTTACAGGGAGAAGAAAGTGGTGACAGCCTTCTCCAAGAGGTTGCTGATGAACTAAGTAAAGGCATGGAGATCAAAACTATTACAACAAATGACCAACAAGCAAGTGTAGGTACTGCAGAAGCTCTTAAGATTAGGACTATTGTAACTAATATCTAATAATAGAGCATAAATGCTAAAGAAATTAGGGAGATAGCGCCTGTTGCACTAGGGACCCAGCAAGCTAGTACAGGTGATAGAGATCATGAGTGCAGAATTGATTCTAATAGATAACCAACAACCAGTGATAGGTTTAAAAGATGGAACAGTTGTTGCAACATTTGTATGACAGCCTGTCCAAGTGGATCTTGATAACACACCATATCATTCTAAAAAGTCTAAGAAGGTCTAAGAGGACAATTCCCATTTAAGAAACACCTAAAATAAGAAGTAAAACTATCCCTAGCTAAGTTATCTGAAAGAAATTCTTAGTGTAATATGGAATTAATGTGAACAAGGTAGATAATTTGAATTTCTACACCAAGAGGGCTAGAACTTTGGCTCAACGTTACACTGTTTGAAAAAATTACTGCTAAAAGGAAGCTTAAAATCTCCAAGTATGAGGGCATATGCTTGGCTGATGTTTTGAAAACTATTGATGTGTATGCATTTGTGACAAAGTTCAGGGGATTCCACTGTATGTTCGTATACAAATTATGTGCCAACTTGAAAAGGGATGCTGGAGTTCCTAATTCTTCATAGTTTAAGAAAGTGTATGTGTGAGATTACAAGGACTTTGAGGGAGAACAAAATTGCATCCTAGCCATCTGACCGTATACTGAAGTCCTTAGTTATGACTTCAAAATTCTCTAAAATCTTAGTAAAACAAAAGCAACATACTCCAAAGTCTACTTGAAGCAAACTTGAGTAAAACATTCATTACATGGAAGGGTTTGTTCAAGGCAATGATACTTATATTCTAGAGATTCAATAATAAAGGATTACTTTGAAATTAGACATGAGCAAAAACTAGTGGATGATGAACAAGAGGCAAGTTGGATTTATGTTGAAACAACAAAATGACACAACCTTTATTGGAAGTTTATTGAGGGAAACAAATGGAGCCTACTCAATGGAAAACTCTTGAAGATGAACCAATGCAGAAAAATGAAATAAATCCAATAGAAGTAGTCAATATTTTGTTCAAAATAGAAGATGATCGTGGGAGGTGAAAAAGTGGATGATATATGTCTTGTTGTGACGCAGAAAGAACATGAACTTGCCTCTATAAGAAACACCCTTGATGCAATTGGTACCTATCTTGAGGGTTATGTTGGAGGCATTAAAGCACATAAATTGCAATTGCAAAAACAGATAATTGCCTTAGAGTTGGAAATTGTAAATGTTTAGACTTTGATGAATACTTCACCCCTAAATGATATGAGAAACACATTGATACTTATGCTTGTGCAAGAATCATTTAATGAACTTGATGTCAAAATAATGTTGTAACATCTCCAATACTAGATGATGAAGGTTGGACCTTCACACACCTAACTCGGTTACTTTTTCTCCTCTTTCTTACTCTTACTTTGTCATTATGTGTCACAAAAGAGGAGAGTCTATGAGGTGAGAGTCTATGGAATGAGAGTGTGTTTGTTAAGTATGTGTTTAAGGGGGAGTCTATGGTATTGTTCTAAATTATATTGTATTCTTTTGTCTTGCTCTTGCCACAAAAAGAGAATAAGAAGTGAACGGAATATATAGGGAGGTTCTTTGTTGGATTAATAGAAGTTTGATTTAAAGAGAAGTCTATCTTTGTTACCCATACATATTATGGTAGCTTGTTAATTCTTTGGAATCCTATTTATAGATTTGGGTCTTGCTTGTCACATTAATGTTGCAACGTCGATTAGGTTAATTGGGCTATTTATTCTTAAGCTTGCTTGGGTAAACAAAAAGTAATGTTTCACACGTGTTGCCAAAATAGAATTAAGAAAAGTTGTATCACATAATATCAAAGGGAGAGATTGTTGGCATTATGGTGTGTGTTGGCACTTATATAACACATACATGATTATCCAACTTAGCAAAATCATTGCCATATGAAAGTGATATTATTATGATATTCATTTACAACATTTGTTTGTAAATATATGGAAATAAGTTGACTAATTATTTGAAAAAGACAGCTATCTTCCAATGGTGGAAAGTCAGACCATATCTAACCAGAATATCATCCAAGAACCGTCTGAAGAATCATTGAAAGATTGGGAATTGAGTTACCAAAATTAAAAAATTGAAAATCTCATGCTAGAAGGAAAGTTCTTATGCTATTGCAACAAGCAGTTGGCAACTACAGAGTTGATCGAATCAAAAAATATCTTAGTGTATCAAAATAATTCTAAACTTCATAGAAAGTTATTGAATGAGGATCTATTTATGCAAAGGATACAAGAAGTGATCATTTCAAACCTTGGGGACTATTGAGCAAAAATTGTCTAATTGTCAAAGAGAGTCGACCAACTAACTTAGTGAGCTTGAGTGAAATATACATATATTGTTTAAAGTATCAAGTTCTTTGTGTGAGGATTTTGTAATTGAGTCCTAGAATCATGTTCTTCATTGGTGCTACTCACTTTGATAGAAGGGTGAGGATCTTTGATATTAGGTCTTTATTCTATCAAAATGGGGAGTGTAGGTACCACCTAGTTATGAACCCAAGTGTGTAGAAGTTGTACAAGCTCATAATTCTAACGGACTAATTTTCTATTAGGCGAGACCCCATAGACATAGGTTGATACCAAATTGCGTGAACAATTCTTGATATTCATCTTTTGCAAATTACACCATGGAGTAAGTGTTAACGCTTTAATAAGGTGGTATGAAAACAAGTATAAGTTTTCAATTGAAAATTGTCAAAATTGTTTTGCTGCGTGTTTAATTGTTAGTTATTTATTCTAATACTAAACTAACAATGAGTGCTGACATCACCCATCCACGCCAACAAGATGAATATTCACGCTCAAATGAATGATCTCCAAATATCACAGAGGCTGAATTATATTTACACATCTTAAGATTTTCTTAAATTATATATAGTTCTCTTTAAAATTAGAAGTTATCATTATCTACCAAAACTTGAAATTCATTACAACGAAAAGCTCTTTATAGGGTTCTAGTAAAAAATTCGAGTAAAATACCAAAGTGCCCTTCAATCAAAAGAATTGCAATCACTAACAATATGTACAGTAACTATTTATTTATATACCTATATAATATTAATTAAAATATTTATTTTTATGCGAGACATTGTTTTCCTTTAATGTGTCACTCAATAAACTTGGTCAAATTAATAAATTGTTTTTAATAAATTTTTTTTTTAAATTGTTGCCTAAGGAATTGGGTTTTTTATGATAAACCGAAGTTTGGTTTAAAAACTAGAATTCGATTTTTTTGGCTTTTCTTTTATTTTTATACGAATTTATCATTAGAAAAATCTATTTTATTATTATAAACTAACTAAAAGTTATTAAATTACAATGGTCCTTAAAAAAATAATTGAAAATTGGAATTTCTCAATTTCAATTTTTTTTAACTTTTGCATGGTTAGTATTAAATCTTCATCATTAATTTTAAAATTGAAAATTAAAACATTTAAGATAGTTATTCTATTTTTAATCAATTATAATTTTTGTGTGTTGCATATGTATTTAATATTAAGTTATAAATTATGAATATTGCAAAGAGTAATCAAATTTTTATTTAGCTTTATGCTCTAATTGTGTGCATTTAAGAGTGTAGTATAAATTTGAAAGGATTACAACTAAAATTAATCAAAAGTTTTATTTTGTTTTTAACATTAGTTTTAGTTGAATAATTAATTTTATTATTGTAAACTCATCAAAGCCTAATAAAATATTTTTTTTCTAAAAATTTGGTTTAAAATTGGATTTCCATTATATGATTTTAATTTATTAAATTATAAAAATATATATTATTTTGTTATTAATATTAAAGCAGACAATTAAACACCTAAGAACCGTACTCTCGTATTTCTAATAAATTAGAATTTTTAAATTTTATGCATAATTAATTTTGAGAGTGACATACTAAATACCTCAATACATAATTAAAAGTATTCAACCACTTATTACATCCTAAACCCACTTCCGGTAGTTGATTTTGAATCCACAATGAAAAGTTTTACAGAATTTAAATGTCATAATCAAATTTACATTTTTTGTTTCTGAAAATTCTTTTCACACAATTAGTGGATAAGCCTCCATCATATATGATCTTTACAAATAAAAAAAATATTTTAATAAATAATATATAGATATATAAATAAATATTGGATCTAAATTTATAGTATATATTATTAAGTTGTTACAAATAAAAGCCTAGTCCATTCTAATGTTATATATTATATATAGGTTCTTCAGTACTAGTACCTAATATATCCCTTAAAAACACCCATGAAGGCTCTGTTTGCCCAAGCGTTGCAATAAGAACGTTCTTGTGACTTAAGTTATGTTTCTGTGTCGCTATTACTTTTATGTTGTAGCTTGTCATTGTCTCTTGTAACCAATTTTGTAATCTTAGGTGCAACATTATTGTTCTTACCTCTGATAGAGTTAAATGCCACATTTTCATTCCATGCAATATTTATGGACTTTTTTTATTTCTTGAGTGTGGTGGAACGTTCATCTTCAATATGGACAAAATTGTTATATTCATGATATTGAATTTATTTCATTTGAACTTCAACTTTTTGATCTTTCTTGAAGCTCTTTCTAGCATCATCTTTAGTCTTGTAAAAAGTGCTTCTAGTCTTGTTTAATACCTTTTGTTTACTTTTTCTTATTAGGCCTCTAAGCTTCCTTGCCAAGGAAGCACTATAAGTATTAGTGTTACAATTTTTCTCTAATTTGTCCTTTTCAATAGAAAAGGCTAGTTCCATCTATTTCTTAGCCTAATTTAGGTTCATCTTGAACGTTTAAAGAGAATTCATAAGTTCATCTAGTCGTATGTTGTTAAGAATTCATGCCTTCTCAATTGCAAAAACTTTTTGGGGAGGGACTTTTAGATTTTACTTCCAAACTTCACTTGTGAGTACCATATCATGTAACTTTCGTTGAATGTTACAATATTTTGATCACCTTTCATTCTCAAGCTTTCAAACTGCGAAGGCACTATCTAAAGTTTTGATATTCTCTTTGTGTGTGTGTGTGTGTGTGCATTATATTCTCTCTGTATGTGTGTCCTTATTCACATTCTAGATAATGTTCCAAGCTTCTTTAGCTAATTCACACTTGAAATTAGTTTGGGTTGTGCTTCAATTAAGCTGAAGGAGATAGTGTTTTTCACTTTTGAATATACAAGCGCCCGCCTTTTAAATGCTCTCATTTAAGCCTTTGAACAGAGGTACTTGATTTCATCAAAAAATGGTGTATGAGTCAATGAGGCTCTTTCTCTCACACTTATGATTCAACAACCCCCTTGTTCAGGGCCTCACCAACCTTGAAAAACCGAGTCATAATAATGATGTGACTCTTATAGACACTTAAAAGTTGGGCTGGATGTTATAACATACTCATGCAATAATTCCCTAAATTGTTGTAGCACACACCACAATACATAGAGGATGAAAAAACAAAAGAGCCAAAACAAATAGTATATCTACATAGTTTGAAGCAAACTCTCCTACGTTTATGGGGTTTTACCCAAATTGAATAATTCTACCATGACAAATGAGTGTCTAACCTATCAAATTCAGCAACTTAACTCCATGAATTACAATGGGTTGACACACCAATCACAAACTCCTTGTATTGTGCATTGGTAAAACTCAACTTCAACCTCAAATCCATCCATGTAGAATCTAAAATCTTTCTTGCTTCATATTCTTAGCCCTACAAACAATATCCATCCGTTAGATTGTTGTAAGACATCATGCATGTGGAATAAGTACATACATTCTCTACATTATTTGCCAACTTTTATTTACATAAAGCATCGTACAAGGCAATGAATGTGGGAATATATAGATACATTTTACAGTCTATCGTCTCTTTCATATCATTTTAATTCATCTCAAGCACATGCACATACTCAAATTACATGCCACCACAATCCAAATGTTGCAAGTAACAACATTTGCTTATGTGACCTATGTCGACTTAGGTCATTTGGAAACTCTAATTGAATTTCTTTTGATTTGGTAACTTTTTACTCATTTTCAATATATATATATATATATATATGTATGTATTTATATGTGTGTATATATATGTATAGGTCAAGAATGATTATATGTTCTATGCATAACAAGCTACAAGTAGAAAGTAAATTTAGATTTAAAAAAAAAAATAAAATGTGTTTTAATGTTGAGAACCTTTTTAAATTTGGTTGCTTAAATAATAATTCAATCATTCTAAAATATTTTGGTGATCATTCATTTGAGCATGATATATTCATATCAAATTGTGAAGAAGTGGTGAAGCCTACATGCTTCATACTTTAGATTATGTAAAATATAAAATTTCAAGCCCATGTCTAATGAGCTGCCATTTGGATGCTAATTCAATTCATTATTGTTTATTAGTTTATTATACAGTCTTAAATTTTGAATATTGTAATATTAATTTGTTCACAAATTTCTAAAGATTTTGATGCATTCAAAAAATACAAATAAACCAGAATTCCCATCTCCTCGACTTCGATTGGTCCTAACCGAAAACTAGTAGACCTAGTTAATAGGCTCAGACTTTTGCATGCCATTTGATGGCTAAATTAATTTAATTAATTGATGAATAAGACTAATTTAATTAATTCATTAATATTATTAAATAAAACAATGTTTAGAAATATGTCATGGTTTTTACAAATTCAATATATCATAGAATTTGAATCTCCACTTTTCTTTTTGGTTTGGCTTCATTTTTTAAATATTGTTGTTGTTGTTATATAATTTTTTATATTAAATATTGTTATCCTTTAATTTTAAATAATTTTTTATTGTTTAAAATATAATAATTTTATAAGTTATAAATAAAATTTTCCATGTGCAATTTTTAGTAGTTAACATTTTATAATAAAAGAATACGTTAAAAATGTTTTTAAAAGCATTTCTTAATTTATTAAAATAATTTCATTATATTAAAACTTACCATAACATATCAAAATTTTTGTTCCAATTTATTGATTAAAATTACTATTATTATTATTTTAATTAATGGTAACTCTACCTCAGATGAATATCTTAATTAAAACTTATGTGTTGCCTGCTCAAAAATTAAAAGGTAATAACCAAGCGTAGGGCAAAAGTAGGATCAGACCTGGGCACGTGTGCGGATCTCACACGCACGTGGAACACACGTGCTTGTGTGTGTGGTTGGCCTAAGTTAGACTTAACCCAAATTTGGGATTTTATCACCTATGCAGCCTAAAGGCTGGAGCCCACTGCTTGGATATTAGAAATGGTACTTATTTGTGGGTCTATTTTGTGTTTGTGAGGGAGTTGAAATTTCGAAATTGGGGATGTCTAATCTGATTGGCCCTCCCAATGATTTAATTACCTAAGATATTACAAATTGAAGCCATTTCAACTTCCTCGTATTACACACAACCACACACATTAGCATTTTAACACATTTGTTGCATCTTTATAAATAAATTATTAGAACTATATATACACACACACTTATGTTGATTGTTATAATTTAATTATATTGATAAAAATTAATTAAAAAGGACAAACATAAATAAAAATAAATAAATTTAAGTTTAATATTTAAAATTGTTGGGCTTGGCCCAAATCATGGTCTACCAAAAATGTAAAAAATATAATTAAAAAAATACATTATATGATATATACTATTATAAAATGAGAGAAGTGGTGGTTGGTCTTTTAATAAAATTACTAAAGTACCTTTTTGTTGTAATTTTTTATGCAGCATTTTCTATTTTTCAATTTCCCTACTAAAACATAGCTTCATTCTTCCACTGATTTGATTCCTCTTAAATTTTGATGATATTTAATCCATATATCTTTTATTATTATATTTCTTATGTATATTTTTTATTTATGTAATTTTATTTTGTGATTGCACTGCTAAAAATATTTATATTTTATTATGATTAAAGTAATTTTACAAATTTTTTATAAAATGCACATAGAGATATTGGCAAGTTTTACTAAATATCTATATGATTATATAAAATAGATCCTCATAATTATAGCTTTTTTATCTCATTGCCAATAAATTGTTATTAGGTTTATAACTCTTATGTGGCATGATTTTGAGATAAATATAATTACTTATTAGGACTGCAAGTCAAGCAAGCAAAGAATAAATGTTTCATTTTACAAAGCATGTATGTAAGAAATCTAGAAGAAAATTTTAGCTTCAAGATTCTAGACATGTGCAATACCCCTCTCAAGGACAACCAAGATTACACAAGGCAAAGAAGGGAAGCTAGTTGATGCAAACCAATATAGAAGCATAATAGGTAGTCTCGTATCTCTCATAGCCAATATCCTAACGTTTGCTCCAGTGTTTAAATTTGTGAAAGATACCAAACCACATAGTGCTAGCTATGACTTCTCTTTTCTTATTCTTATATTCTTAAAAGGTTCCTGTAAAGTCCTAGATTTTATTATATATGTTATAAATACCATTACTGATATAATCTTGATAGCTTAACTCTATAACCATAAAAGGTTCTTTTTTATGGTATAGGTATTAGTATTACTTCCTTAACACGAAGAAGAGTAGATGTGTATTTCCTTTAGAAGTCAATAAAATCCCTTAACACCTTAGGCCGATGAATCTTCAATGACTACTCCACTAACCGTGAGTTTTGCGATGATAGATCCGTCTATGTGGGCGATTATTCCTTATATGGAAAATTGTGGTGCAGGACCTATTGTAACTATTGTCCCATCAATTCTAGTGAAGAGTAAGAAAAACATACCAAAAATGTTGATGATAAACCTATTTATCTTCACACAAGAGAATCATGGCAACAAGTTCTAGCAAAACCTATTTTACAAAAAACTTGCAACATTTACATGAATTAATGGGCCTTCTATTGCAAGCAAAGAGGTGAACTAAGTATGAAAAAATGAATATGAAGTTCTCATTGCTAAGTTGAGACAATCAAAGTGCAAAGCCACTTCAAAATCAACTTCACTTAAACTTGACCCCTTGACAAGGAAGAAGGGTAAGAAGAGAAGTTTTCTTTGCACATGTAAGGAGGAATATTGAAATCAAAATTGATAAGGCTTACAATGCAACATTTTTTCCAAGAAAGCAATGGCCCTTTCTAGGTATGTCGCTTCTTACTCATTTTCTATTGAGCATATGATTAGTGTTGAATCATTTAAAAAAATTGATTTGCAAAAAATTTGAGAGATTTGGGGGTTGTTTAAGTTTGTGACTTGATTTAAGGAGTTCTATCTCTCACTTGTTACTCAAATATTTTGAAAATTATTGAAGACAGAGTTAACATGGTGTTACAAGATTTATTTGAGAGGAGAATTTGTGAACAATTCACAAATTCTATCAACAAGATATCAGAAAAAACCTAGATATCAATTGGAACCAACTTACCCGAGAGGTTTTGTAGTAGATTTTGATGAGATTGATAAGATTTTGAATGGAAGTAAGTTTTGGAAAGGCCAATGATCCTCTATGCTATTATTAAAGTTCTTCTTGCTCCACAAGGATGTGGTTGACAACTACTATCTCCATTTTAGTGACAACATTTTAGTGACAAAGAGACATAACTACACACTTAAGCTATCTAGACACGAAAGCCAATTTCAATATTCACTACCATTTTAAGCCATGTTGAATCTCAAACTATAACTTTGCAATTTCCAAGTTCTTAATTCATTTTAAGGCTGCTTATTTGCAAAACAGTTTCAATTGAAGAATCTAGCTCGATAAGAGAACTTGAGATTATGGAGCGGAGAGAAAGAATTCTAAAGTCGAGCAAGGTGAATGACTTGCTACATGTTTCAATATCTAAGAGAACATGGTCCTCAACTCCTACCACAAACAAGGAAAAATTGAGTGCTGTTGTTACTCATCTTCTATCTAAAGTGAATGGCATACCTTGGACCACCAAATAGCAAAGTTGTAAACAACAATTGACACTCCCCCCTCTAACATTGATACTCCTGCTAAAGATGGACCCTTTTATTCTTGAGTCATTTTGATGGTTCTTCTTCTTATCTGGGCATCTTCAACACTATGTGGCACAGAAAGAGAAATTATGATAAAGAACAGGGAGTGTGGCAAGCATTGTATCTTTTGAGGGGGAGTGTTTTTATTAATTTTTATTAAGTCATTTTGATTATGTCTTATGTTGGTTTTCTAGCAAGTTTGTTTTTTATTAATGTTGGATGTGTTGGTAGTCATTTACAACTTTTTGTGGTTTGCTTATGGGTCTTTACGTTTTTCGTTGCTTATGATATTTTAATATCTAGTGTATTATAAATAGAGTGAAAAATCTATGTCTATGCTCTAATACCTTAGATGCTTTGATATTTTTTATATTGAGTCAAATGTTACAACATTCAAGAGTAATAGTTCTTTTGAAGTTTGCATGTTTCAAGTCTTGTGTGTTTTCCGATTATGACATGTGGTGGAACTTTTTTAATGAAGCTTTAGGAGTTGTATCTAGCAGTGAAAAAGTGGGGAGAATATTAGTTTTGGAATGGGATTAGTTGGTAATAAAGTGGCAAAAGGAAAGTTTAATAAGATCTCCGGGTTCCATATTTTTTAGGGTTCCTAAGAACCCATATTATGATGGAATCTATATTTGTTTGGCAAGTGAATTAAAAGAAAGAAAAAAATCTCAATATTTGCTAGAGATGTCTTGCCATACAAGTAAGAGACTTGGCTAATTCTAAAGAAGAAAAGAATCCATCTATTTATGGAATTCTACTAGCTATTTCGACAACCTAAAGAACTTAGATATTTGATGGAAGATTTATTTTCTAAATTTTAGTAGGATAGACGACCTACAAAGATGCAAAATTATACTATATAATTGAGCAAGCAACTTAGGTGTAGGGCAAGCCTTCAAATACTTTAAAGTGAGCTTTTCTATATAGAAAAAGTGTAAGTATACATTGCAATCATCCACCTATCACCTAAATGTATTGATTTTTTATAATCTTGGAGAGAGAGAAGAAAAACCCACATCAGCATAAGGTTGAGGCTAAAGTAATGTATAGCCAATGTATAATGTAAAAGGAATCTTTTGATTGGTGTGCCAATTAGTTGCAGGCAAAAGTGTTTGACATGGGTGGATTTGCTAACAAGGATTGTTGAATTTGTTTTTGGTGTAAACTCCCGTTCGTAATTGTGACATCATTTGATTGGGCAATACACCGGAGGCATAAAAAAGTATGCTCTGAATTGCATAAATATATCATTTGTATTGGCATGTTTGTTTAGTCGGTTGGTCGGTTTTTTTTTCTTGCCTTTGTGTTTTTATGGCATGTGTTACAACATTTCTAAAAACTGATGTACACTTCTCTGATCTAACTTAATTTTCAAAATATATGAAAATAAATATATTGTCTGATATGTTTTGGAAAATGATTTTTGCTTTATGTATAGGTAGAAGCTAATGTTAGTGGATTAAAATGGAAGTCCATAGTTCATTACTCATTATTTGTCACATTTTTTCTCCATGAAAGATGAGAACTTTGGAGAAAAAATAGGGAGGGAAAAGGGTCAAGATCTTGAGTGTTTAACATTTTTCCTTCACGTACAACTATAAGAAATGATAATATAAATGAAATAATTGACCTAGTTTTTTGATATGATCGATATTCATTCTTAAAGTTTATATTTCTCAATTGTTTGTAGTCATATTTCACACATTGTTAGTGAGAGGCAACCTTTCTCACACCCAATTACCCGGCAAACATAAATATTTAGGATATTTTGGTTTGGATACTAAACTAGAAACATTTCCAAAGATAAGGAAAAAGTATAATAATTATAATATAACAAACTAGCCTTTTAAATTGATATGTTCGTAAATATAATGCATGTATGTAGGCATATATTCAATGTTAAGGTTAAAATTATTAGAATAATCAATTTCTAATTAAACTTTGATGCTTAAAATGAAGTTAATATCTATTTAATTTATTCTCTCCTTTCTATTTTCACTTTAATTCTTGACTTGTATTCTATTTTCATATACTCCATTTAAATTTATTATTTTAATGTAATTTTCTTTGTGCCTTACAAATTATTAGCATAATATGAACAAGGTCTAATGAATAAGCCCTTTTTGCCACTCCAAATATTCATTTTTTTAAATGAAAGAAAGAAAGGGAAAATACATATGCTTACAAGTAGAGAGTGCCCAAATTTGGATTTTGCTATTGTTTGGTTGTACCAAATGGGCCTTCTCACGAGCCGTTGGCTTCGCTACTTTCTCCCTGTTTGCTGGCCCGCGCTGTCCAGCCCTCTGCCTCGCTTCCTTCCCTTTCCCTTCAGTTTCAGGAAAGCTGAACCCTCTTCTGCCTTAGCTGCGTTCTGCGGCCACTCCAGACTCAGGTGAAATTTGACGCTGTTCTGCCTCAGATACATTGGGCGCTTGACGTGCTTCTACGCGAATCTATTCTGTCATTTCTTGAATTGTCATGACCCTTGATTTGCTTCTCGCTTTGTCGTGTAATGCATGTGTTTTTGTGGTACAGAAGCTATTGCAAGAATAGGAGTCTTCAAGGTGCAACAATGGAGCATGTTGTGTTTGATGGTGCCGAAGTAATGGTGGGCGACCCCCAATTGCTTCAGAGAAAAATATCGTCTATTCGGTTCGAGGGCCCTTCGAAACTTCAGGTTTCTGTCTGTCCCTTTATATTATTCCGTGTTTTTAGCAGTGTGGGATTATTTGCTGTATTCTTTTAGCATCTGAATTGCCTAGATTATGGAGTTCGTCAGTTTATGTTTGTGTGATTGGTTGATGTTTTGAGCTCTAAATATTTTACGTACACAATTTTGGCACAGGCGTTGTTGGATAAACGAAATGGATTTTTAGAGAGATGTACTTTCACAAGTTAAATAGGAAATGATCTCTGGTATTTCGACTGAATGATTATTGAACTATGCAGAATATGGTTTTATCTCAAATAATGGGAATGATTTCTACGTGCAGAATAGATTTTAACAACCAGACAATTACAATGCAGCATTAAGGAAATTCGAAAACTTTTTGAGTTCACTCCTAGCAACGATTGTTTGCTAGTGGTTCTTTTATGAGACGCTTTCAGTCTGTTTTTAGGTGTTTCAATGAACTTTTTGACATTCAGGTGAATTATTTGCATATCAAAGCTTCTTCTTAACTTCCAGCCTGTCAATGTGTATTTAACTATTAATGCTATCTGCTAAAAGGCATCCAGGTAAATCATGTTTCCTCGAAAACTAACAGAAAATTAAAACCGTGTAGAGTTGTCAAGTCTTGTTATTTTTCTCTGAAAAGTTGAACTGCTTTGTATGATGGGTAATATGCATCATTTGGCGTATTGGAATTGTGTGCACCCCTTTTAAACTTTTGTAAACTGAACTTGAATTTGCTATTACTGTATTGTTACATATCTTTTCATTTTTATTTTCTCTTCACATAGTCGAATAATAACATGGTAAATGAAAGATAAAAATTCGAAAGAACCAAGAAAAACAATGTACAAAGGACCAAGATCTAGATTAAACATTCAAATGAAATGAAGAAGTTTGATTTAACTTGTAGCAATTGTACAGGAAAACTGGAGTAATATATTATGACAATGTTGTGGAGATCACTTACAACAATAATCATGGTTGTTAGTGGCACAAAATGGTGTGTGCCATGGTGCATGGCGCAAAAGGTGCTACAAAGTGCTCCTCATTGAAGACGGCATTTCAGAGTTTTTTTTTTTTTTGTCTCAAAACTTTTTTAAAAGAAAAGGAGGAAAAACAGCCACAAAACACGGAGATTCACTTGGGTTTTGATGGGCCACTTCCTTTGCTACAAACAGTGATTGCGTTTTTCTATCACATGATTTTATTGCATTTTCAAAGGTATGCTTGGTTTCCATTTTTTGCTTTGAACAAACATTAAAATGTTTTGGCTTTTCTTCTAACATGCTCCTTTATCAACAACTTCTAAATAATTCATGTATTGTTTATTTTTTTGGTTTTTCTCTTTTCCTCTCTTTTTTTTTTTAACTTTTATATCTTTCTTCTTTTTTCAATTTTTATTCTTTCTTTTTCCTTTTCCTTTTCATCTTCTTTGTTTATTAAATAGTCTGTGAATGATTGAAGTTTTAAATTTTTATGAATTATGGTTGGGTTTAGCTAAGTTTAAAATTTTAATAAATTAACTGTTTGGGCATTGCTTGGATTTTGAAATTTTTACAACTTGAGTGGTTGAGTATTGCTAAAATTATCGAATTTTTTATTTTTGAAATTCTAAAATTTTTACTGCTAAAATTCTTAATTTTTTGCATCTAACAACTGCATTTTAGCTAATTCTTTGTTATTTGTTTTATTTTTAAAGATAGGAAACTAAATATTATCTGCAATTATTATTTAATATGTACTATTTATTTGTACTATATCTTTGTAAAAAATTAATGACAATATATGTTATATATATTTCACATGTTATGCAATGTTGTACCATGTTTTAATAAGGCACGAGCCACACCATATGTCATGCTCCATTGCTCTAGAAAGCCTTTGCTTCGTGCTGCATCATTAACCATTAATAACTATGGCAATAATGAACAATTAAGAGAACCTAATTTGGGAACCGTATTGATTTTCAAAATTCAGTGATATTAATGATTTGTGCAGACTCATATTTATTTCTGCCATGTTTGTTGAAGGTTAATATTTTGATTCCTTTCATTGTTTCATTATTTTTTGTTCTCAATGTCATGCAATTTAGATGCCTATAATTTTTCTTTACTCAGTGTCCATGCCACATCAATTTTTTTTTCCCTGAAAAACCAGGTTATTGCAGATTTTGATGCTACACTAACGAAGTATTGGATTGACGGTGAACGAGGGCATAGTATGTTGGCTCTGTTTATGTACTTGGGGATATTTTCCTTGTTTCATTGATATTGTGTTACTATGTTTGTCTGCAGTCACATAGGGAAAAGGCTTGTGAAATAGCTGTTTACAGCCTTGTCAAACTAATTGCTTGTTAAAATTTAAATATGTAGGTAGTCATGCCCTTTTGCAACAGGGGAATCCTGAGTATGATCTCAAGAGGCAGAAATTATATGACTATTATCATCCATTAGAAATCGACCCAACAATTCCACTTGACGAGAAAGCAAAACTTATGGAGGAGTGGTATGTGATTTGATCACCCGTACAAAGTGCCGCCTACAACCACTTCAAAGATGACTCGAACTTACTTTTGTCTTTAGTCTGTATAGTGAAGCATAGAAGCTGTTAAATCTGACACTTTAGTCGCCCAGTGTTTTCTTGCTGTAAATATTTTGATCAAGTACTTGGCATGTCTGATATTTTCCTACTGGCTTTGAGGCAGTTGAAGTGGTTGACACCATATATGCAGGTGGGAGAAGACACATGGTCTTCTTATTGAGGGAGGGCTCACGTACGATGCTATAAAGAGCTCTGTGGTTAAATCAAGGATCACATTCAGAGAGGGTGTTGCTGAACTTTTTGATCTGTTAGAGGTAAATCCGGAGCATCCATTTTCTTACATCTTAAAAAATTGAAAATTAGGTAGGTTCTGCTAAACACATCAAAACAAGGAAAGCAGGAATTACTTTTTCTTTTTTTTTTGGTTTAAGATTGCTCAAGTTATGGAAAATGATTCTTACATGCCTTGTCAAGTAAAGTAACCCGTGCAAATTCTCCACATCCTCCTGTAGCAGTTGCTAAACAATTCTTGATTGGCTCTTCACCTCTAAATTCTTATCTATTTTACTTGTCACAGAGGAGTAATGTTCCTGTCCTTATATTTTCTGCTGGCCTTGCTGATATTATTGAAGAGGTTAGCTTTTCTGAATTCCAATTACTGGTCTTACATGTTTTTAGCTAGATGTTTATGTGTGCATGCTTTGGAAAGGTGGTAATAAGGCTTACATCTGCTGCCTTCTTTACCAGGTGCTGAGGCAGAAACTTCATCGATCCTTTAAGAATGTTAGAATTGTCTCCAACAGAATGCTTTTTGACCACAATGGTAACCTTATAACTTTTAAAGGTATGCATCTTCCTTATACAAGGCTTATTAGTTACATAGTCTGTTCCATGTGCATTTGTCTCTGATCCTTGTGACTTAACACCTTTGATTGTCTGCTATTTCTTGTAGATTGATGCCGTCGTATTATGTGTGAAATATATTGGCATTCTGCACAATGATATTGAGATCTATGTTCTTTGCTATTTGGTTAAAATTTAAAAAATTTCATAATGCCTTCATTTTCCGGATATTAGATTAGTGCTGTAGTCTTCCCTCAGGCTGTGAAGAATGGCTTTTTATTAGAAATATGATTCTGGATTAAGCCTCGTTTTTGCATATTTCCTCCCTTTGACTGTGCATCTTTCCTTGCTACATTAATGTCATCCAAGATATTGGTTAATTTGTTGCAGGGAAAACGATTCATGTATTGAATAAGAATGAGCATGCAATAGACATGGTTGGATCTGTTCATGATCAGCTAGGTGATGCCAATGGATTGACTGAAGATTCTTCCTCTGTTAAATTGAGAACTAATGTGCTACTCCTTGGTGATCACCTTGGAGATCTGGGAATGTCAGATGGTTTGAACTACAATACAAGAATATCAGTGGGATTCCTGTAAGTAACAGTACCAAGAGAATAATTGTAAAAATTTGCTGTCCCTTTGTCTTACAATATTGTGCCTAACATATGTTGCAAAAAAGCAGATGGTACTTGTACCCAAGGCTATAGTTTTTTATCATCACCATGAGAACTGGTATTCTACAATTTTTTTTAACAAAATTGAAAATATTTGCTATGTCATGAATCCATCAGTTATTAAGCCTCAGACCGACTACATTTTGATGTTGGACTTATTGATTTGATTCCTTTGTAATTCATTTTTTTAATTGTTTGCTTCTTTTGATCCAAGTTTTCCCACCTATTTTCTGAAATCACAATCATAAAACAACAATATGACAATATTGAAGTGGCTTCAAGACATTGTTGGATGGATTTGAGTTAATGTTATGACTTGGTCCAAATTTTGAAATTTGCAAGTTAAATCCAGCTCTTTGCTTTCTATCTTATATTATTATTGTTTTGCATGGTGGCGGGCATTGTCGGTTTAACTTCTCCTTTACTAGATTCACAAACTCACTTTAGCTATATTGCTCAAATTTTTTAACCAAGAATCTGGTTGGTGCTGAAGGTGATTTTGCTGACCCCAAGCGCCAAATTGGTTCTAATTACCCCAAAGGTTTTTCAACCTACTGTTTTATGTTCTCAAATTTGTTCTACTTGGGAAGCGCAAGCACAACCTCTTTATCCTTAGTCCAATTTGTTGTCGTTCGCATGGGACATGGCTTGATTTTCAAATAGATTGTTTGTTTATTTAATGAAGCACCTCAGAAAATAAGGTATCACTAGCAGGTTTTTCTGCATGGCTTGTTTGAGGGGGAATCAACCCTAGTTATTAGCATTTGTAACAATTGATACTGGAGAAGATTGAGAGTTTGGGGTCTCTCGTTACTTCTTCATGGTTGCTTCTTTGAGAAGTAATGTGAAACAGTTGGTTTTATGTTCCCATTATGAGAATTACTACATATTGAAACTGCAATTGTATTTCTTACTCGTTGCAGTATTCAGGTGTGTTATCTGGTTCCAATCGTTACTTGTTGCTCGGCTGCTAATCAACTTCCATATATCTTTGTTCTTGAATTCAGTGTTTCTACTGAGCTTGTAGATTGGTATTGTTCTGTATTTCAAACTTTAGTTGACCCTGTAACTACTTTGTAAGAGAGAACATATCTGTTTTCCCCCCTTTGACTGTCCTGTATCTTTTGTTTCATTTATCCTTTTTTTGCGGTAGCCGATGATAAATAAATTCACAATGTGATGCATTTTTGATAAATTTTCAGTTGTCTCATTTCAGGAATGACAACATTGAGAGTTCCAGTGATAGCTACCGTAATGCCTTTGATGTTGTGTATATGGTAAGTTTAAAGCTTTGGTGAGTTTAGACTCATTTTTGTTCCATTTCAGCAAAGATGATCTACCTTGTGTTACCAGCGGTAATCTTAAATTAGATTTACTGCCAAAATTTCTGACACATCAAAAATATTCAGACTACAGCTTTAGATTCAGCATGTTGTAGCACTCGGATAAATGAACTTGCCCAGAATTTCCATGTGGGATATTCGTGTCGTACTGTAGAATCATAGTGCTGATGCTATTTGTGTGCTTTTCAAGTGTATGGACCAAAATCATTTGCTTATGTTTACTAAGGAAAAGAAAAAGAGGAGCCACAAACTTCATTACTGAATGCTTAAACTCCTGTTTCGTTGGCTCTCGTTTAGCACAATGTGTAAAGCAGCTTTCTCTGTCTCTCTCACTGACTTACAGTTCGTTCCCCATCAAGTTCAGATGAAAGCGTAGAGAAGCTATGATGTATTTGATTTTCTTGAGTTTGTGGCGCAGAACGATGCATCCATGTGTGGAGTTGTTGAGCTTGCCTCTCGGCTTTGTTCATCTGTAGATGATTAACCGGGGACAGACCACTGTTCCCATAGTCCCAGAATTGAGAAGGAGCTTCAATGCAAAGCCAGCCAGAGTGCAGCCAATTTGGTCTCTGTGAGACGTCTGTTCATTAAATTTCTCACTTATTTCTGTTTTTTTCTCCTTTCATTTTTTCTGAAAATGCTACTGATTCTAGTTCTAATTCAGGATACAAGGTGGTTAACTTCACACACTCTGTGTTACTGCTTCTGACTTGATTGGAAAGTGAAGATTATTCCTTAAAATATATGACTATGTTTGTTTTACAATTATTCACCATCTAAAAACGCGCACACAATTATTACCCACTTTTTTCTTATCTTTTTTATTTCTTACTTTACATAATTCTCGAGATAAAAATATCTATAAATACATATCAAAATTTAAAAACAAACAAAGCCTATATATATATATATATATATATATATATGAAGTTAATTAGCTAGGAGAAATGATTTTCTTGGTCCCCTGTGGGTCATTTTACCTATGAAGTCTTTTTTTTTTTATTTTCTTCTGGTTATCAATCAAACTAAGGAAATGATGTGTTTGGAGCTGTGGATTCTATCCCCAGTGGTTTGTAATCAAATGTGGAATTTGGGCATGCTGAGTTTTGAGTTCAATTCTTGGGTGTTTTTGAGGTATTGGAAATATGCTTATAAACATGTGTGGGTGTGTAGATTCCTTTTCAATGATTTCTTATTTCAAATTTAGTCCATATAACTTTAATTTAAGATCATTTCAACAAAAGACAAATACTTGTATTATTATTGAAAAAAAAATCTTATCTTATTCCCAAAATATATTATCTAAAACTAGAATTTGAATAAAACTATATAATTCTTCTTCGACATTGGACTTATATCTAATTTAACCCACTCCAAAGTTCAAACCCCTAGTTGAATGAATATCTTTTTATATTTTTGTATACAATTAAATTCCAATCTATCAAGATTTTCTTTTCCAATTCATGTATTTAATTTCTTTTTGCGTTCGTTCGAAATGTGTATGATTCAAATCCAATTTGACCCAAAAACATTAACCAGTCAATCTCACCATACTCTCACCACATGACTTACTCTTTTGTTTATAATTTTAAAAAATGAAGGCATGCAGTTTAATTATTATATTTTAAATTTTTTCTTTTTGTCTTTTTGTTTTTACATAATTTATAAAACAATAAATACAATAACACAAGAACAATAAAAACAAGCACAACCTAAGTAACTTTAGCCAGAACAACTACCTAATGTACAAGAACTGTAGGGCAGAGACACAATGCAACTTGGAACATGAGACCACCTTTAAATTTTAGGAAACATCAAAATTAAAACATGAACAAGAGTGTTTGTATGTGTGCAGTAAACACACTAATAAAAATCATTAACCTTGAGTATTTAAAATTCTTTATAAATTGTAAAATTATTATATCTATTTATCTATTCTATACATTTATATTGAGAGTATAAGAGAATTTGGTTGCAAAATATATAGTTACTAAATTATTCTTATTTCTTTATGCATTTCCTTTTCATTTGTTTAATTCACAGTCGATTGTTGTTCATTCTAATTGTTTGTTTTGTTTCAAACATCCCTTTCTTTTTATCATTTATATGAATTATATAAAAGATAATATTATTTAATTTATATGCACAAACATCGGGTGTCCTTTATTTTATTCTATTATAACTTTTTCCTTCAATCTTCTATCTTGATTTCAATTTTATTCTATTTTTCTTTTTTCAAGTTTTTAATTTTTTATTTTATGAATGATTTAAAGTATTATTTATTCCTTTATATAATTATGCAAACACATTGACTGTGTTTTTTTTTTCTCTCTAGTTGATAATATGATAGTGAGGATACAACCAAGTTTTTGTTGCACGAAGTAATTTACTAAAATATTTTTAACTCTTTACAAATTTTCATTTATTTCATTCATTTACCTTAATTTAATTTATTTTTTTCAAATAATTTTTACGAATGATATCAAATTTATTGTTTAAGAAATATTATTACTTATCTATATGCACACCCATTAAATGTTTCACAATTTTTTTAAAAATTTATTTTTCTTTTTATTTGATAAATAATATAAAACTTTTATTTATATATAATATTTGTTTATCTAATTATACATACAAAGAGTTAAAACTTTTATTCACTTCATATATTGATGTTTCTCACATGCCCAATACATCATTGCAATGTTAACATCCAATCCTCATTTACAATTAAGGATAAGCAAAGTTTACACCATATTATTCTGAGCAAAGGGCACAAAGATGTAACGCATTAAACTCATTTACATCAAGAAAATTGGTTATTCATGTAAAGATAAAATGGAAGGAAGGTCTAAGGTTAAGTATATTTTAGCAGAACTCAGAAGCTGCATTCCCTGCCCTTTCCTGTGGAGACAGGAAACAGAAAAGTAACACAGGGCTTTATCTCTATACTTCATCTGGTTCTAGTGGTGTGGTTGCCGATGTATCGTCCAAGGTTGCCGGTGTATCATCTACTGCTTCTGCTACTGGACTCTCCCCAGTGCAGTTAAGGCTCCTGGTGTAATGGAACTCAATTTGTAGCCGGTGATGAAGAGGCGTAGACGCCATTAATCCCTTTGTAAGATCGACTTGCAACTCCCTAATTGGGATTGCAGCCAAAAAGCTCTTGATGTACTCCTTGCATGACTCTTTGCCCATGCAGACAGTCACCGGCTCTTCTTCTTCTCCTGCGCTCTCTCTTGGAGCATCATTACTAGCAACTTCTTTCCCAGTTGAGCTCTCCTTCGCTGCATTTTGCTCCGGTTTTTCATGGGAAGGTTTATGATCATCCGGCTTTTGAGCCTCTTTAGCAATCTGATGAATCAGCGTATCTCTGTCAAATTTCAAGATAAAGGCTTGGCTGCAGCCTTCATAGAGCCTCTCACCAAGAGTGTCGATGATGTAATATGCATCCTTTTCAACCTTCAGGATGAAGAAGTGGTCATTCCAGCTGATGATGTAGACCAAAGGGTCACTGGAAGGGGGCATCTCCGAGGCACATCGACAGATTTCATCCCAAATGTTGTCAAAGGACATGGCACACTGCAGGAAATCGAACCCTTTGTCCTCTAGCCCTTCTGGGTGGAAAAACCCAATGAAAGATTTCTCCGGGACAACAGAAAGTGGGCGGATTTTAGCCTCCAGCACAGTGTCTAGGTCAAAATGCTTGTCTGGGAATCTTTCCCCATGTATCTCATTCTCACAGAGATTCCTCCACTCAAGTGAACCTTCACGAATCAGGGCGTCGAGTTGGGACTTGATTGGCATCCCATCACAGTTGGATTGTAACCAATCGGCTATGACAGCAACCAGAGCCGTACATGCACTTTCACCAGCTGCTCGCTCACTCCTCTGGTCAATGGAAGCAAAGAAAACTTGTGTTTTCAATTTCATCTGTCCATCACGGCTCTTTATCTCCTGCTCCTCCCACGTACCAACAGCAAAGTGATCATCTCCAAATTCAGAGGCATATAGTTGGTTTGCAACTGAATATTCCGCATCTTTCAGTTGCTGCCACATGACAAGACATTGTCAAGAACGTTGCACCAAAAAGAGGAAGGACTATTACACGTGACGAGAGGGTCAAGCACACATATAACTTTTTACCAAGCTCAAAAATTGGCAAAACTTTTTTTTTATGCTTTGACAATTTAATCAAGATTATGGATATATATGAATAGATCATAAAGAAAACTCAAATATAAAGCATAATCTTACAATGGCTTCATCTGAGGAGCTAAGCTGCCTGCGATCGAAATCAATATCATCTCCACCTTCCTCTCCATAACATTTTTTCAGAAGTGGCTCCCCCTTGACTTTAGGGGATCTGAAGCTTAATTTCCTTTTTCGCCAGGGAAGAAGTCTGCGCTTTGATTTATTTTGTGTCAAATGATCAGGAACAGCTGTCTTTGTGTCCTCCCCAAGATACGTAGGCACTGCATCAGATTGGGGGTTGCTATAATAGATCCAGTCTTCATCCTCACTACTGGTTGTGTTTGCGTAAAATGATGCTCCAACATGGTTTGCATAGGCCAATGTCCCATAACTGAATGATTTCCTGACGGAAGTATCCTCCTTCACTTCTTCAGATGCCCCTTCATCCGAACCATCTAGTGAATCTGAGTCAAGAGGGTAATTGAACTCAATGTCCTCACTTCTGCTCGAGCTCCTCTCATCACTGCCTTCCTCTTCATGAGCAGTCTTTTTCGTTCTTAGAGCAGATAGCCCCTTGAAGATATTATTTACTCTCATTGGGCTCGCCTTACGAGTTGAAATCTCTTCTTTTTCTGTCAAGCTGACTTCTCCATAACATGGTGATCGTGGGAAGGATAGAATGCGTCTTGGCATCACTTCAGGAGGTTCCTCATTGTTGCTTAATTCTAGAAGAACAACTGAAACCTGCATTATAAATGAACTAGGTCATAACAGATGGAGCCAAAAAGGAGAACTCCGAAGAAATAGACATCTGTAACAAAAAAAATGACAGACAGTGATACATAGCAAGATTAGTTGCTTACATGAAGTGCAGCACTACCAACGACGGGACTGCCTGCTACTGCCAGAGGAATGTTGATTTCCCTGTCATGTTTTTCAGATGCAGAAGCAAAATCTGCTAGGTTCAAGGATGCCATAGCCATATTACGAACATTGTTATTTGTCCCTTGCTTCAAACCCTGTTATAGCACGAGGGGTTAGTACAAATTTCCATGTCTAATGGTAGCGTTATCAAGTTTTCCCATGATAAATAATCAGACAAGAAACATTAACCATACAAGCTTATCCAAAAAGTAAATAGACATCAAAATAGGAGGAAAGATAACTTAGGTTGTCAATTACAGAGTGACTAATTTCGGCAAACTCAAGTCTGAAAACTGGGGGTTGCATCCTCCATAGCAACAAGTACCACCAACACATCTCATGTAACTTCTCAAACAACACACAGTAAACTGATACACAAATTTTGGCACTAGGAGTGGAGACAAGAGAAAGAAGAACATGACTTCACCCGCCAATTCTTACTTAAGTTGTCCAGAAAAACAAGTAACAAGAACTATTTTCATGAGAAGCCAAAGTGTTTGTATCAATGATCCAAAACTCTGGTGTCTTCTTAGTTAAATACAGTACTCCAAAAATTTAAAAACAACAGCCCCGACACAAGACCAAACTACAAAGAGTACAACAGATTGAAACAGAAAGATAATAAAAAATCGTGTTGTGAATTTGAAAACCCCCCAAAACATTTACGAAGATTGCAGCCTAACTCTCCTCTCAAAAAGGCGAAAACTTGAGAAATATATGATCACATACAAAAAATGCAAAGAATCAAACTTCCCCTCTCGAAAAGGTGAAAACTAGAGAAATATATGATCACATACAAAAAATGCAAAGCAAATAATTCACATCAATTTTTACATACGAAAATTAAAGCACTTGTGTAAAATTAGAAGCTGCACCGTGTGATCTAGGATCAGCTAATAGCACCTGTCAGTTAAACAATGACCTAACAAAGAAAACCCCAACAGCAAACATACAAATCAAAAGAAAATTTGAGGACAAAGAAACGAGACCCAACAGAGAACTCACATTGAAAACTGTAAATGAAACCTCCCAGGGATGAAACACGCCCTCCTTATAAGCCGACAAATTGCAGACACAGCGAAAAACCTCGTCCCACCGAACGACCCCATCTTCCCCCAACAGCTCTTCCCTCGTGAAATTCCTCCTGACGCTCCTCCGCAAAGAACCCAAAACCATCCCCTTTGAGCCTTTCCACTTAATCTCAACCGAAAATCTCGGAGAATCTTGGGGGTGGGAAGGTACGAGGATGCCTCCGAGGTGATGCACCGTGATCTTGGCCTCGAATTTCTTGGACGCCAGTGGGGGCCAAGGCCGCCACTTCATCATCTTTACTACCATTGCTCCTCTTCGCTCGCTTCTCCAAGCTCTCTTGTTGACTTTTGATGGAATATATTGCGCTAAAAAACACAAAAACGGTCTCTTTGAAGGAGTGTGTGCGTGTGGTTTTATAATATGAAAACCAAGTTTATTTTCCAATTTGTGTAATAATTAGAGACGGAAAACAGAAGAGACAGTCGTCTTGACGATTGACAGGCCGAATGCGCTTTGCACATCCACTTCGACGTTGACAGAGAGGGAGAGAGAGGGTGGAGGCGGGGGCGGGGGCGGGCGTGGGGAGAGGGGCCGGCTATTCCTGTTCACAGGTGCACGTACACAAGAAGACCCAACGCTGCTCCAATCCAACACAAGTCATTAAAGTTATGTTTGGGAACGTTTGTTTTGTTTTGTAAGACAAAAAAAATAAATATTATAATTATTATACATTTTAAATTTTATGTTTTTATTTTTATTTTTAAAAAAAATACAACAAAAAACACACTTACCTAAAAATATAAACAGATATAACCTTTGTTTTTACTTCGTGAAAATTATAAAATAGTTTGTAGTTTTAGTGTGAGAAGTGTGTAAAATAAGGAATGGATAATCCGATTTCTTCTTTTTTTGGCATATTATTATATAATAATTAAATAATTTAACTTTTAATTAGAGCAGTAATTAATTTTAGAATGTAAATACATAGAAATGAATAACTGGGTATTTATTAGATTTTGAGTAATTATGTATGAATAAGATCGAAGAAAACTTATTTTTGTAAGTATGGTATGTTGAGGCTGTTTTTGAAAGTGTATATGCCTTTATAATTAAAAAGATTTTACAAAAAAAAAAAAGGAAAAAACAAAACAACGTGGATTTGGATATTTATTGGAAAATATTGATGGTACTATCCACTCAATTTTTTGGAAAGGTTTATTGAATAATATGGTTATAAAATTTAATTATATGTGTATATTTTATCAACATATAATCAGTCGATTCAGAAAATTATAATCTGTTGAAAACAAAAGAAATGAATTATGTGATTACACGTGCTATTGAGTTCGATCTCAATAATGATGAATTTGTCTCAAGTTAATTTTGTAAAATTAAAATTTGAGTTAAACAATAAAATTAAATTAAAAAATTTACAAGTCTGGCATGCAATATCTTTATTAAAATTAGTAATTTTGACACATTAATGAAATGTATATAACATAAATTAAAAATATTTATTTAATTTATTTTATTTTTAGCATATATTAATATATCTATATATTTATTTTTATACTTATGTAAAAAAATATTATGATTAAAAAATAAATAAAATTAAAATTAAATTACTCATTATTAAGTTGAAAAATAATATATGTGTAAATCTGCTATAGGATAGTAGCTCTAGGGCCAAACTCGTAATTAACTAGCGATAAATTCACACTCATTGTGTGCACATATGACACCTAAAATCAAAATTATAATGCCAATACATAGATTTTATTTATATTACATGACAATTTAAAATTATTTTGTATATGCATTTCATGTTGTAATTTATCACGTAATAAAAATTTACCCACTGTATCTACATGTATAATATCCAAAATTATACATTTGTGACAAAATATAAGGTATTATATTCTTTTATAAATTTTGAGTGATAGAAATAAATTATTAAAAATTTAAAAATGTATTATAAAATTATATAATAAAGTGAGATAGAAATTAAGAAGTTTAGTACCACAAATTTAGGAAGAGGAGAGAGAGAGAGAGAGAGAGAGCATAAAAGGGTAAAGAAGTAAAATACAAATAAAGGTGGGATGGTTCTGTTTGTCTACATTTTATAATGGTATTTCGCATTCTATATAACTAATAAACACCAATGATGGAAGCACAGTCACCGTGTGTGTAGAAAAAAATCTAATACATAATATGTACAATTAAAAAAAAAAAAAAAGCGTGTAATTAGATTATAATTAAAAAATAGAAAGGATGAAATTTATCAAAATTATGGTAAGTCCAATTTTATCAAATCAAAGTTTTACAATATGAGATTTGAGAGAAATGAAAAAGCAATTGCAAAAGTTAAAAAATAAAAAATAAATAAAAAGTTGAAAAAGAGCTTGAGAGAAGAAGAAATGTAGAAGTTCTACAAATAGAAAAGAGATTTGAGGAAAAAGTGAAAAGGTAATTTTAAAAGTTAAAAGTTGAGGGATAATAAATCGAGAGAAGAATAGACGAATAAGTTAGTAGGGTGAATAAATATTTTAGGCTTTAGTTATTATTATAAAATTATTATATTATCTATATTTTAATACATTAATATAATTTTGACTCTTTTTTTGATAAGGATGTGCATGAAATTGCAAGTGTGCAACCTAACAATATCCTCCACCCAAAATAAAGTTAGTAGATATAGATAAATAATCTAAATTTGTCATAATTAATTTATGGCCCTCTCGTTCCCATATAAATAATACACAACTAGTAAAATTTGCATACTCTATGAGCGTTCAAATTTATTTATAGATTATAATATTTAATTTAATAAAAATAAAATTATTTAATATCAAAAATTATAAAAAATTATTCAAAATAATAAAATAAAAAAAAAATATCAAGAGACTTTAAAACAAAAAAACAGAACTTTTTCAGGAGCACACAAATAAAAAAGTTAAAAGGAAAAAGAAAAATAAAAAAATAATATTAAAATAAAAATTTATATAATTTACATTGTGTAAAAATATTTAAATAAAAATGATGAAAGATTAAAAGAATTTAAAAATGATAAAATCTTAGAGAACATATAAATATAAATTGCAAGTCATATAAAAGAAGAGAAGAAAATAATAAAAAGGTAAAAATATGTAACATGATGGTAATTCTGTAAATTTAACCAAAAATCCTTAATGACATAATAATATGGTATAAATAATACAATCTCGTTTTTCTTCTTAAAGGAAAGTCTTTGCAAATTACTTATGGGGTTGAGTTTTAATTCAAATACAGCATTTGCATTATCATATTTTTATTACATTAGAAAAATTATTGTCATATTATATGAATAAGAATTTATTATGTACATT
Source organism: Avicennia marina (assembly GCA_019155195.1). Taxonomy (NCBI): domain Eukaryota; kingdom Viridiplantae; phylum Streptophyta; class Magnoliopsida; order Lamiales; family Acanthaceae; genus Avicennia; species Avicennia marina. The sequence continues at coordinate 3,984,847 of CM032773.1, forward strand.
ACTTTAAAATGAAAGAGAAACTAAAGAAAGCAAAATTGGAAAGATATGGGAAGGCAAAAGCAGAAATACTATTTATACTGTAGTTAGAGTGAAATCAAGACGAGAGTGATATTTGTAGTTGACGCGATCTGAATCATGTCGAAATAATATGATAGCACGGTGTAATCAAATTCGAATTTGAGAATTTTAGAGACGCAAATCGAGTGAAGAACATCGACCCAACGTGGTAGGATTGGATTGAATCCGACGTAAACGACCACAATCAACACACTGAACACTGATTGATATGTCACGAATCACACGGACCACTCCAAAATGACTCGATTTGGGATTAAAATCCACGAGAAATTGAATGAACAATTTCAGGGAATTTGAAAGGAATTCTGAACTGATTAAAACTCTGTCTATATGTTAATCTGTTTTCAACTGAATAACTACTATTTATACTAAATATTATCAAACTCTAACCTAAAAGCTCATATGGCCAAATTTATTAATAAAATCCATTAACAAATAAAAATAAAAATAAAAAATATTAAAATAAAATTCGACGAATTCTTGAAACGCATTAGTAATTTAAGAACTAATACACACACTAGCAATTAGACACATTCAATGCGTGTACAAAATACACACACACACACATAAATACATATATTAATAAAATAATAAAAATAGTAATAATTGAATATGATTAAATTTTGGAAGGAGCAAATTCTTCTTACAATTGAACATAAAATGATAGATAATTGAGTATTGAAACTTTAGTATTGCACAATAGTATTAGAGGATACAAAGTACGTGGAAAGAGAAAAAGTGAGTAGTTTTAGGACTCCACTCTTTCTTGAAAAATTACCTAAATAAATAATTTTTTGTATTAAGTTAGAAAGGATGATTTTGTAAATTTACTTTTGACAACTAAAATCTTACCCCTAATGTGCTCAGCAATTATTAATTGTAATATATGTATATGTACTGCAACAAACTGATAAGATATTAAACGAATAAAATAATATAAATTATATTTTTATAATTATATATAAAATTAATTTGATTATCAATTTAGTCCTTCATAACTCAAAATGTTTGAATAGTTTGACTTTTTTTTAATGGACATTTTATTAATTTTCTAATAATGGAGATAAGTTCGAAGAGAAACCATATCTTGTTGAGTGAAAAATAATCTCAGTTTTAAATATACTGCATTTATCAAATTGTGTAAAGATAAACTTTTAACAATGAACTTCAGATAAAATATTAAATATATAGTTTCATTTAATCCGTATGTATCATTGGCTAGATGATCCGATTCAAATGCAAATAAATTATTTATTTGTGTTGTGTCTTCATAAATAAATTCATTCACCTTGCCAATGCTATGAAGTGGGGCTCGTTGAATCACTTTTTTTGGGAAGAACATTGTAAATAAGGATTTTATTTATCATGCATTGTCAAACAAGGAAAGAAAAAAGTCCATAAAGAATTATTTAAATATGAATAAAAATGATATATATATATATATATATAGATAGATATATAGATAGATAGATATAGATATAGATATATTATGCCTTAATTGGTTGACCATATAGAATCAAACAATGAAACCAAAGATGGAATACAGTGTAATGTTAATCCATTTTTAATTAAAAAATATTTTCCAAAAGAAATAAAATACTTTTCTTCTTTTTTTTTTCTTTGTATCTAAAACAAGGTTCCTTCTTTTTTTCTTTTTTTTTTTCTTTAGTGGTAAAGCTCCAATTTAAATCTTTCAATATTTATGATTTACTTACCTCGTGATTACATTGAATCTGGCATCAATAAACGTGGATGAGAAAAAGATCTTTAATTTTAGATATAATCAACTTTCATTAAATTTATTACCTGTTTGCTATATTTTCAAATTCCAATGATTTAATTTCAATCATTTACCATTTGCAAATGCAAAGTGCGTTTGCTTACCATCTATTCTTCTTTTAAAGATATTTCAGGGAAAATTAGGAAACGAGGATGCCACTTTTCAGACTTATAATGCATACAAAGTATTTGTGGAATTTTTTTGAATCATAATAAAAGATCAGAAAATAAACTAGTGGACAAAAGAAACCCAAACACAGCCATTGAACATGAAATCTCCAACCTTCGTTGTTCCTTAATTTGAATTGCTAGAATTCACTAAGTTGTAACCAATCAATTCATCTCTCTAATATTTGCATTATGCCAATTACTTTAGCTCATATCATAGCATATTCCACATTCCTAAGTTAAAACAAAAGTTTCTCAACCAATTTAAATAGTGAATTGCCAACCAGTTTTATAAAAATAGACTAAATTTATGATAAAATAGTATTAAAATAAAAGTGAATGTTTTAGGAGAATCAACCAAGAAACCCACATAATCAATATATAAAAAATGAGACCCATATGTCTGGGAGGTGGTTGAAGGACCTTACGCAACCTTTGTTCAAAATTTGAGATTTATATGTGTGTAATGAATTAGAAACACATTTACCACCACACACGGCCATGTAGATAGAAATAGCAAAATCAAATGTGAAGTATCCAAGTTGTTAACGTAAATTGGAGTAATGTCTCCTACGTTTGCGAAACCTTATCAAAATTAAGGATTTCTACTATGTTCAAAAGTCAACGAGTCAACCACAAAATCTTTCATTTAATTTACTACCCTAATTTTGATATTCCTAATTTGTTGAGAATTCAATGAGAACGCCGAATCAATTATGTCTAGCTTAAACTCATTTAAACTCAATATTACATCTAAGATTGATGCTAAACCACGTTGCTCAACTTAACTTGGCTGAGCAACTGGATATATGCTCAACCTGAGCTCGGTAAAAATCGAGCTTGAACAAGCAATCAATAGACTCGATGAGTTTTCAATTAGCTTGACTCGAGCGCAAGCAAAGGAGAGGGGATGAAAATAAAGAGGAAACCTCAACCAAGTTAAAATTTTTGAGTATTTAAGTACTCAATTTGAACTCGAGCCCAAGCTCTATTTTTCCTTTTTGAGTTGGAGTGATTATATTCAGCTCGAACTTGAGTATCCAATTACTTAAGCTTGATTCAACTTGCCATTACCCTTAATTTTGTCGTAGTACATCACTTTTAAAAAATTTTAAATCTCAAACTCTTTACATATTTACACAAGCAAGGTTAATAAGTCCAAACTCAAAGGCTAAAGAACACAAACTTTCGAGTACAATCTCAAATTTTTTCTAATCTCTATTACTTCTTTCTTTTTTTCATGCTTTTCAAGCTTATCTCCCTCAAAGACTTTGCCCAAATTTATCTAAGTTTCATTGTCAAACACATCAATTTAAGAAAATCTAATCAAATCTATTTTCTTCACTATGTGCCAAACACCATACGCAACGACAATAAATTATTATATTGCCGTCGCTGAACAGTCACTTAATAGAATATTTTTTCCACATGGGACAAAAGAAAAGGTGAATTGGCCAACATTTATTAGATTATTGTCTTGTTATTTAAAAAAGGGCAGCGTTGAAAACAAATAGGCACGTCCCAAAACTCGATCCATTATCTCATTCGAAATCACAATGGGAACATTGTAAAGCGTGAGTGCTCCAGACTTTGATTTTTCTTCAGTTTTAATTGTTTCCCATGACAGCTACAACAAAAAAACATCTATTTGTAAATTGTAATTTTCAGGGGACATCCCAATTAGCTTAAATATTTTATATAGGAAAAAAGTTTACATCATTTGCACTGTGAAGAGAATCGCCATTGTTGTCATAATTTGAAATTCTATTATATCTATATTCTATATTATGAGTTTAATTCTAAGATGATTACGGTAAATAGATTTATATATGGACTCTTTTCCAACTTTAATGATAGCAAAGTTATTTCCATACTATGCATCTCCTACACAACAAAATTGTCTTTGATTTATATATTTATTATTATTATTAATTTCTTTTTTGTATTCTTTTTCAATTACAATATTTTTTTGATAAGTATAAAATAAATATTTAACCGAGCAATTGCATTCTATAAATAAAAATAAATTAAGTGATTATTTTTGAGTTTATGTTATATAATTTTTAGCACACGCATAGAGTATGCCAAAATTGCTAGTTAGGAACATGAAAGTTGATGAGCTTCGTTTGGATCATAAATTTGCTTTAAATTAGTTTGATCTATTGTCATATCTTAAAAATTCAATTCCTTTTGTGCAGAAATTTAATGAAAATACAAATGGGCATACAAAAGAAAAAATATGCATAGTAATAAAAATTTATAAATTACTTCTTGTGTTGTCTTCCTTTTTTAAGAAAAAAATGGAACCCTTTATCACAGAAAGCTAAAAAAGCTCACGGGATGGAAATAGATAGGCCATTCTCAATTAACACAATGGACTATATTTATTTGACGCATGATTTAGATATAAAATTTGGGAAAAAAAAAATGGTTGAAGATAATAAAAGAAATTAAATCGAAATATTTTTTAAATTCACTGAATTTAACTTTGACAATCCAAAATAATTTTAAAAATGTCCTGAATTAGAAACATATAAATTGATGAATAAAAAAGAATTAATGAAATTACAGTGACAACTTATCATTTAAATAGACGATATGATTCAATTAATATATTTCATAAAAGAAAACTCCCTAAATCACATACAAGGGTAAGATGTTGATTCCCCCTTACTTCTATAGTTCATCATCATCATCATCATAAAAAATAAATAAATGATTAAATAAAAATAAAAATAAAATCGATCGCTTTTGTGTTACGCTTTGGCATAGTTGACATTTGGTCTAGCTACTAAGTTCGTATGTTGTGCTCAAATATTGTTTAAATCCTCTAGGCTAATGACACGTATTCATTTTCCCAATTTAAGAATATATATTGTGATGAAAATTTTAATACCGAATTTAAATTTGTTTAAAATTTCTTAGCATTGGAGGTATCGAAGGCCACGTGTTCTTTCCCATTCCAATAAAACACTATTCAAAAATCCCACCCTAACAAAGGCTAAAAGAGAACCAGAAGGATGCAACTCTAATAATAACATCATAGTTTCAAAAATATTATGACATGCAATAATTACTTAAATTCTTCCTAAATTTGTTTAAATTCATAATAGACGATCGATTAATATATATATATATATATAGTTATATATCATTTGTAATTAATTACTTATCTTGTATTGATAGCATACAACTTTCATAGAGTAATTTATGCAATCATTAATTCAATACTACGAAATAAAAGGTCCTAGTGTTTTTACCAAACCTAGCGCACGCTTGAATGCGTAGGCTAACAAAAATTGAATGGTCCTTCCTAGTTTGCAATATAAGCGTGTAATCAAAGTCATTGACTAAAGAGCATTCAAAGTGCGCATTTCACGGCCCAAAATGAATTTCATTCGTGTGGATAATAGGGGCATCTGAGTTGTGGGCATTATGCTTAAGCTTGTCACTTTTGAAGACAACATAAAGTGCTGGTGCAATTAGCCAACCAAAATGAGTGGTGGGTGTGAGAGAGAGAGAGAGAGAGGGGTGGGGTAGGATAGGAGGGGGGCAAGGGGATAGGGGTTACAGTTTTTTTCACCCTTCACTCAAGTGTTCATATTTTAATGCTAGAAATAGTGGACATCCTATATAAGCTTGTAGAATCTGAAAAAGGAAAATCATTTATTAATATCATGAAATTTTGATGATAATTTATAATAAATAATGCACAAATATCAAGCTTATTTTATTTAAACTTTGCTATAAATATAAAAGAATTAAACTTAATTTTTTGAAATATTCAATTCAGTATTTTGGTATAATGAATTTTAATTTAAGATTTTTAAAAATATTAATTTATAAATTTCGAATGCATAACTTATAAATTGATATTAAGCATTTTAATTCAGTTTTCCTTTTTTGAATTTAAATTTTTAAAGATTAAAAAAATATATTATCGTAATAGAATATATTTGTTTAACAAATATAATATAATATAATATTTTTAAATTAAATGAATAGTCAACAAATTAAATCATAAATACATATAATAATTTATGATAAAACATAAGTAAAAAGTATGATAAATATTTAAAAAATAAATAAAAATTTAGTATTTTGTCGATAAATTAAACTTAAAAACCAAAAACTAAACCGGTTACTAAATTTTAAAAAATGTATATACCAAATAGCGAAACAAAAATTTGGCTTGATACTCGTTTTGTATTGAAATTTTAATTTTGATCCAATTCAATTGAGTGAAATTTAAATTCAAGAATTTATACACAAGACATTGAATACTAAGGATTAGAGCATCCCTGACTCAACTATTTGTGTGAGTGTTCTAAAGATTAAAGGGAAAAAAAACCCCACCAATGCTACCGATGCCAAGATGAATTGATACATCACAAATCACGTCATCATGTTTAATAATAAGCACGTTAAATGTAGATATAACATCTACACGCTTCTAATATGTATCAAAATTTTGAATACTTGATATATCTACTTAATAATTAATAGATATAAAAAACCACCTACACATTATTTTACACCCTACTAATTCTGAGTGATACATGTTGTGGACATGTCACATATATTTATTTTATATATTTTAAAAGTTTTGGGACTATAAAAAGAATAATAGTAATTGCAAACTTACAAAAAGAAGTAAAACAAGAATTTTTCCTTATCAAGGTTCACTTTATTTAATTTCGAGACTTAGTTTTTTCTATTTTCTGAAAGACAGTCATGTCCTAATTTTTTTTTGAATTAATATTATATTTTATCTAGTCATGTTTCTATTATCATTATACTAAAATTAATTCCGTTAGGGATAATATTATTTTATAACTTTTTGATTAACCATTCCTAATGGATATAACATACATACGATATTTAGTTTAAGTAGGTAAGCGACTTTGTACTTAGTCACTCTCGTTCATAGGAGACTAGTAAAAGTTGCATATTTTATGAGTGTGCACAATTATCAATTAAATATTAATTTTATCAATTATAATAAATATACAATTATTGTGTTTTTAAAATTTTAATAATGAAATTAGCATTAATTTTCAAATTTTCTTAGAGAGAGAGATAGAATTGGATTTCAGATATAAGATGAGAAAAGAAATAAAATAACATGTTAATTAAAAATGAAGAGAGAAAGAATTGAAATAGAAATAAAAAGAGAAAAGAAATAAAAATAACAGTATTATATATAGTTCATCAGCCATTAAGGCCAAAATCGTTATTATAAGTCCCTTAACCTTAATTAAATAGTATAGATACACCCTATTTAGAATGTGAATCTCTTGCAGGGCATCTGCACAATTAATATGTGGATTTTTTATGAAAATTTTCTAAACCCTTAAATTTCACTTAATGATGCTACCCACATTTAAAATGAATAAAAAGATAAAAGAGTTTACCAATGAATAATTAGACATTCTTTAATAGTTCATAATCAAGTTTTCTGAATATCTTGATCCCAATAATTATAGGGATTATTAGTTTATTTTTTAAGCCAGTAGAGTTTATATAGACTGCTATGCCAAGAAGATGAATTATTGGGAAGTGGGAATTATTTGGCTGTCAATGATCAATATTCAGTGTTATATTTGAGTATATATTAATTTATAGAAAAATAAGCTTTAAGGAACTGTTTGGTCAACACATGCATATACATCAATGTGTTATTTACATTACTTGATGCTAATGTGTTGGAGAAAGGAGAGAATGTGTAAATGAATAGTGAATATCCTAACTAAACCATGAATTTATTATAATCTACAAATTAATTAATGTTTGTACTCTCATTACAATTCAATGGTCATAGGGATATCTAATAATGAATTATTTAAAAATAAAAAAAATGAATAAAAATAGAAATTAATTAATGAACATTTTTCTGGGGAAATTTAGCATGTGTATCTTTTGTTTTTTCCTTTTCAGAAATGGGTGATGATAAAAATTTGCACACATCAAATTTGACTTGCCCTGGCTTTAATCTCATATTAAATAATCATTTAATCAAATAACTTGAATTTTGAAATTATTAATACTGAGTAACCTTAACTATTTGCTACCTCAAGCAATAACCAGAATTGGTTTGTCAAACTGTTATCTCTTAAATTTGATGGGTTTCAAGAAATATGATTATTTATGCAAGTTAATTTTATCTTTGGTAAAATCGTGGGTATGGTTGTCAATTTATATAAGATGTGTTACAATATGCATAATCATAACAATGCAAAAAGTGAAAAAAGAGACAAGAAAATGATAACCCATTATAGAGATAAATCTTAAACATCATTAGGGCCTCACTTAAAAATTAATTTAATTATTTACAAAACTAGCACCACTAAGCAATCCACTTGCCTTCGTCAATCTCTGTTTGGCATTAACTTGTCTATGCGCTTTTAGCCTAAATCCTTTAGCATAAAGCTCACCAGCAGTATCTCTTGATTAAAACTCTTAATAGCATGTTTGGTTCGAGGATTTTATTAAGGAAAAGAAAATGTTAAAAAAACAAAAAGAAAAGAAAATTACAAAAATTTAAAATTTCATTGATTGTTTGGTTCAAATGGTTTTAATGAGGAAAGAAAAAATTTTAAAAATAAGAAATAAAATCATTAAAAAAAATTGAAATTAATATCTTTTTATTGTATAAGAAAAACAAATAATAGAATGAAAGAAATATTGGTGGTGAAAATTTTGATGAATAGAAGAGAATTAAAAATGATTTTTCTCTCGTTTTTCTCACTATTTTTGTGAAGAAAAAGAATTTTCCCTCTAATGCTGAAGTTTCCTTTCCTTTATTATTTTTTTTTTCTCATTAACCAAACAATCCAAAATATTTTTCTTTTCTAATCCTCTTAAATTCCTACAACCAAACATAGTGTAAGCTTTGATGGGAGTTTCTCATCTCCAGAATTGGGTAAAAACAACACTTAATATAGATAAACAATATTTGAATAAGATTGATGAAAACCTCTACTTTAGTGCATCAAATCTGTGACAGAATGTATGAACTCCATTTTTTTTTTTTTTAATCTTTCTGGAGAATATAAACATGAATTTCCTTCTCCCACTCAAAGTTGTTCAATTCGTGTATGGCAACTCCAATAAATAAATTTGATGATGTATACTTTAATCTCCTAAATTCTACATCAAATCTCCATCACAATCACCTTTAAACACAAATCTGTTGCTTTTCTTGTTATAGGAATCTGTTGGCAAATGTCAACTTGCACTTTCCTTCATTAGATTATGGTATCAACAAAAACAATGTACAATTTCAAAATAATCTCTAATAAAACAAAATAGAATTACAATAAATTATGGATGAAATAATATTTTATTTAGGGGAAAGCCATAACTTCTCTACTTACCTGCTCTTTCAAATTCTAAGCAATTTTGTACTTGTTAGGCAAACTTCTAGGTTTAAATATTCTAGAAGGGAAAAATTATTAGGAAAAAAAAAAGCAAAAAAACATTAGAAAATTCAAAATCTCATAGGATACATTTAGATTGATGGATTTAAAATGGATTTAAAAGAGTAAATTTTAAATCTATAATAATAAATCTATCATTCTTGCCTGAATAACAATAAATTTCATATCCTTAAATTTTCTTTTTAAATTATAAGCTTAGTAATGGGGATGGTTTAAAATTTGTTTGATTTGAAATAATTTGAAATCATTTCATCTAAATCTTTTCTTCAAATCCAAGTTCAAATCTTTCTATCTAAATAGGCCTGTATAATGATTTTTATGAGTAAATAAAAATAATTAAAATTAGAAAAAATAAGATTAAAAAACTCAAATTTTGTAATTTTTTAATTATTAAAAGAAATAATTTAATAATAGATGAGAAAAAGTAGAAATAGTGAAAGGTTTAGGAGAAGAAGAAATTGTTAGAGTAGTTTTTCTTGCATTTTCCTCACTATTTTATGAGCAAAATGATTTTCTTTAATTTAAATTACATATTTCCTCAACTTTTCTTTCAACCAAGCAATTAAAATTGTTTTTCTACTATTTTCTTTTCTTTTCCCCCCCTCAAAATTCTCAAAATTCTCAAAATTCTTGAACCAAACATGGTGCTGGTCCCTTCCTTCATCTTTGGTCTGTTTTGTGGCCGATGAGCACTTGTCCCCCACAGTGGTTGTCGGTACTAAATAGCCACATATAATTTATTTATTTGCCCTTTTCTAATCTTTTTCTTTTATCTATTTTTGTCCCATTCAATCACTTATTTATGTCAATCTCTCTTCTTATTTTCGTCACTATTTCATTGTTTTCGAATTTTTTTAATATGCTTAATCTTTAAGTAATTTTATCTTTATTTATCATAATTAATAAAAATATTTGACTTATAAAAATAATTTAAACTAATAAAAATCGCAAGCTCTATATGTATGTGAATTCATATATAGATTATAAAACTATTGCATTTTTTATTGTGGATATAAAATTACTTTAAAATACAAAAAATAACATAAAAAAAGAAAGATAAAAGATTTGAAAGGAGAGAAAAATTGAGAGAAAATTCAAATAAAAATAATAAGATAAAAGAAAATAAAAAAATGGATAAAAAAAGAAAATAAATAAATATAATTGTGTAATTTTTTTATTGTACGACCTAAAAGTCATATACTACAATAACAAATGAAGGTTAAAAATATAAAAAATTAAAAAATTAAAAAGATAAAATAATTTAGAAAGAAAGAAATTTCGACAGTAAAATATAAATAAAAGTAATGACTTAATAGAAAAGAGAAATAGAAAAAGATAAAAAAAAAAAGAAAAAAACTTTAAAAAAAGAAGAAGAGGATTTGAATTAAAGAATACTTTTGTAATTATATATTTTACAACTAAAAAATTTTATTAAAATAATAATGCTACAGATAGATATGCTAGTCTTAATCAAGAGTCCAACTCAAATTCGGACCAATGACATAAAATTACAGGAACTAATTGTCAGGTTGAGGTAGACTTTTGTGATGGTCACACCCACGACAGAATTAAATAGATGTGTATGGGAAATCTTACCAAAACATGACCCACACGGACACATATATAATCTACAATATTGTGTGCTATATTATTATTATTTTAATAAAAAAATTTATTACATAAAGTCAATTTATATTACTATTCTTATATATAATATTTTAATTTTTTCTATCATTTTTTTTATTTTCATCCAATGATACAACTCATATTTCTATCACCATTTATATTTATATGCTCTCTCAAATTTTATCATTTTAAAATTATTTTAATCTTTTTTATCATTTTTTATTTTAATTTTTTTGTACAATATAAAATTACATAATTTTTAATTTTTACTTAACCTTTTAAATTGTGTTTCCTCACAAAACTTTTTCTCTCTCTCTTTTTTTTCAATTCGTTTGATGTTTCTTTATTTTATAGTTTTTAGTATTAAATAAGTTTATTTTTATTAATTTTTATTAATTAAAATACGAAAATTTTATCATTTATAAATAAATCTACATGGTCATAGAGTGTGTAAGTTTGACTTGTGTTTATTATTTTTCATGTTATAAAGGCTAAAATGCATCTACAATTTTTTTTTCTATTTTTTCCTCAATTCCTTTTTCATAAATTTCTCTTGTTGCTTTATCAACTAAAATGTTTGAATTTATGATGGCACGCCTGTGTCCCTTACATGCAACGTAGGTGAGAGGGTCAAGGATGACTTCATATAATTTAAAGTTTCTCATTATGCATAATACACACATGGCTTGTATATTTTGGAGTACTCTGTTTTTGTCGCGATAAAGGATCAAGTAGTAAATTTGATCCACCTAAAATGAAATACTATTAGCCAAACACCATGATTTATATATGTAAATATATAAACATATATAACATCAAAATGTTTGTGAGACTGAGATTCGAAAGACAATTTTTTTACTGACTAGATATGCAAAGATGCCATTGTGATCTAGCTGGTAGCCTCTATCCACAAATTTCTTAACAAGACTAATATGCCAATATATAACTCGCCCATACTACTCACCGTACTCATCTATTATGCAAGCTATATAGTCATGATGAACCTCTCCTCTAATTAAGTGCTCCAATCTTATAGTGCAATAGTTGGTATAGTGTTTAGACCAATCTACACGTGCACCACCACGTCGATTAATTATGTGTAGGGGGGGCTCCTGGTATGAGGTCTCATTCGATAAGTACTACACAATCACAAACTATAACAGCACCATCTCTGCACAATACATCTTAATAATTATCATATAATATAAAAAAGCTAGAATAGGTCCACATATGTTGGCTTGTGTGTTTAGGTAGTTGAGTATGGCACATGCCAGGTAAAGTTGGCATATGAACTGTTACGCAATTTAGACTTATTGACAATAAGACATAACCAATATATTAATAAATTTCACACCACAAAAGGTAACATACACTTTATTGCATGCCTCATTGTCTAAAATATCATATATAATGTGTAAGGTATGACTACTAGTCTCAGTGTAATATTTATCCCACTGACTTACTTGCTAAAACGACCTTATGAGTTAAATGAGGAGAGAATAACTTACTCTATTTAAATTAATTGAAAAATTAATGAAATAAATTTATTATTACTGTACACCATAGGACGCAGTTAGTAACTCTTCATCAAACACCTAAAGTAAGCTCATTTAAAAACTTTCCTGCTGATCCAACATAGGAGCTACATCATGAATCATGCTCCATGCTTATATCTACATACACAACGTACACAAATATTAAGTAAACCAATTGCGCATACAATAACAATATTAAAATCGATATATATACCTATGAAAGCACCCCCCGTGCATGTCTTATTGCCCAACGATGATGTATACAATTAGTGGTAAATATATGTGAGCACAACGGAACCCAAATAGGTGGCATGCCCTATTCAAATCCTTTAAGGATTGCATATATAACAATTTAACCCTATTGCCTAATGAATTATGCGTCATCGTAGTCCCCAATAGTAACAATGCACAAAAGAGGGCATATTGTGCAACTACAGTTGTAGCAGAATGATGTCATCTCTCGGGGGGTGATTCGATATGCGATCGACAAGTGTAAGTAGTTAAATGATGGCACCCAAGGAAAACTCTAATAGCTCGGGTAGGATGCCTAATTGAGTTTCACAGTATGCTTTCTATGCTACCTTATTCCTCACAAGGTCACTCCCAATAACTGGCTTGCTAATGACTAATAGCTACCATATAACAGTCATATCCTCTAATATAACAGTGGTTTCACTAAACACAAAATAAAACATAAACATCTCACATTGCCACCTCTCGAATAAGGCTATAATTAGATGCTAGTCTAGTGATAAATCATGACATTCGAATACTTCGTAAAAAACAAATGCCATACAAAATTTGTATTATGCGACCATCCAACTAATCAAGTGCGAAGCATAGTCCATCAAGGTACCAAACTCGTATCACATAATCTAATTTACTGGCCTACACACTCTTAGACCTATGCTTGAACTGCCTCCATAGCAATATATAGTTCATTGGTACGGGCTCTATAACATCCTTTATCATACAAACAAACTAACAAGTATTAATTATTATTGCATGTAAATTAAGTAATTCAAAACATGAAAACTGAGATATGAAAAAGAATATAACATAAAATTACACAATAAATGAATGAATATGATACTCAATTCTATAATCAAGTAATAGCCAAACACCCTCTAAATATGATGTTTGGGTTTTTTATTAATATTTTTATTGGGTTCCTAAATTTTATATTTGTTTATTTTTGGGATATCAGAAATATCAATTTCAGCATTCATAATTTTCATTCTCTCCACATCTTAGAATACATGTAAAGTTGTAAGCTAAGGAATTTTTCTTGAAGTAATAATGGATTATCATTAATAAATCATTTAAGTGAAGTTTCAATTGAATCATTATTGAATTTGTGCTAACGTTATAACAACAACATGTCATCGTGATGATAAATTACCATTTATTCAATTAGCATTAAATTGAAGTATTTGATGGATAATACATAAGATATTCCAAATATACACTAAGTACTCAATTGTATTACAAAGATAATACATTAGACATACAATATCAAACAAAAGTATAATCAAGTCATGGATGTTGGGATAGGGATGCAGCTTATTATCTTATGTATTGCTACCTCGCACAAGTTTGTGTCCAATCCATCTCATTTTCAATTCATGTTATGCGATCTCGCCCCTTTCTCCTCTTTATGGGACAAGTTAGATTGTGCATCAACTAAAAAGGTGGAGTATCCCAATAAAGTTTGCCATATATAAGTTCAAATTGCTTTGCATATGTTGTAGGCAAGCTTCAAGGGAATAAAACTCCTTTACAAATCTTTTAGGATTTAAGCCTTTTTTTCGACACACTACAATTATATGTGAATAAAGTATTCCATAAATCCTCCATCGCCCATATGAACATTCTCTACTTCTAATCTTCGCATCATGTGTGCCATTTTGGGTTATCATATTCGCTGATAACATTCTACTATCAAACATCTACACCTTAAGGTAGACAAATTTCTTTTCAACTATAGCATAATTCACATGAGGCTAGTCGGGGCACTCTCGGCCATTTCCTTACATACCTAAGCCCATTACCTGCCTCTCAAAAATGGCACTAATAGCTCTCTCAAAGCTCCCAAATAATATGACAACTTCTTGACCAAACCCTCCTAAAACATATTAGGCCTTTATATATTTATTCTCATATCCTTACCAATCTTTCACCATCTGCCTGATATATTGTACCTTATGTGTTGGATTATCTCAGATTATTCCCAACAACATGGCAGTGATCATGCTTATCTAAATTAGCATGATCCATCAATAAATCAAATGAAAAACGTGTTTGCTCACAACCTTACCCTATAATCTTTCACAATCTATAGCACTTTCTCAGACTTGCTCTCACTTACCAACTGTATGTCTGTATGGCCTACATTTAACATACCAAAATATTGTTGTGCTCTTGTGTACAACATACTTGTACTTAGCAACACACACTAAGAAATCTTTAACTACCATCTACAATCATTTTTATCCTTAAACACCATGTCTACTTTAGGCACCGACTTATCATAATCAAAAAAGTGCCCCCATCTTCTACGTAGAACGTTAACTGAATCTTACTCCACTTCAAGACTAATTTCAAAAATAAAAAAATAAAAAAATGGGACCATAGGGTAGAGCACTATTTCTCCAGTTGTAGGTGCAATCTCACTTGTGAAAAAACCTTTATCATGTTGGCCACCTTGTGTCTATGCGACCACATCAATGCCAGCTTCTTTTTTGTCATTTATGCCATCACCATCGACTTCCTCATCATCATCTCCAGCATTTTTGCCTCATGAGATATAGCCTTACTATCACCTCCTTCTTCATAACCATCTCCATACGGTCTCCTTACATTATCTCAAAGTCCAAATCGGGTTCCTCCTCTACTGGTGTCACATCCTCTAAGTGTGCACTAACATACGAAGGTTTGGTATAATTATGTGCTATTGGTGAGTCTTAAACATGGAATTGAGATAAAAACTTAGTCACTGTAAGTAGGTTAGTGAATTGCTTAGTAGCAAAATATCTCAATGTACTCTCAAATTCCAGTGAGACTATTGGCTCATCATTGAGCTCCCTTTATTCTGTCTCAATATTCAACTCTAGGTAATTGATACAATTATTCGGATCCCACAACAAACTCAAATTTGATCACCATCTATGGGTAGTAAAATAAAATACTGTCATTCATGCATATCCCTCAAAGTATACTTCGCAAAAACCATCATTGTTATTTGTTTGCTACCAAACCGTATCAAACCACACAGTGTTGCTAGAAATTGGTCGAAATTTGTGTGGCGAAAAATTATCCTCTTCGTATAAAGATCATAGTCATATATTATATAATTATAACTCTACAGTAGGTTGCCTAGCCAATACAAAACAATTCATATGCTATTTTTCATTGACATATCTTAATATTAAAATAATTGTCATACTCAATCTTCGATAATTTGATTAGCTTATGTTGAATGATGCTGAAAGATGCTGAGGAAATATGGCGTGTGTATAGAAGATATGGTCTGGTCGTGCCCTTATTTCCAAGTACTAAGGCCATGTTTGGTGGTGGAATTTAAGAGTGGTGTGGTTTTACAGTTCAAATTCTGCCTACTGAGAAGAAAGAAAAAAAATTTTTTTTTTAAATTTGAATTCGGCCCTTAACGTCCTTTTCTTTTTTTTTTTTGTTAACTTTAATTCTGAGTTTCCAACAGTGAAAAATCCCATTTTAACAAAACCCTGGAAATAGGTTAATTTGGAAAAAATTTGTAGAATCGGAATATTTTAATAAATGATCCGGTTTGAGTGCCCCAATTTTCTATTATATACTTGTCCTTCCTAACATTATCTCTCATTAAGTGTTTTTTTTCCAGTTATTATTATTAGAATTAATATCTATTCTATATATCAGTATATTTGTACACTCATTTCACGTGCAATCTAAAATTATTTTATGTATAAAATCATATATAAAACTATATATTTAAGGGAAGTTATTTATTATTAATTACACAATACTCCTAGGCTTAATATATAGTATTTAAGGAAAGTTTTTTTATTATTAATAATATTTGAATATACTAATTTAACCAATAATAATTATAAAACTGGGGCTAAATTTGTAAAACTACGTTATGCCAAACAAATTTTTAACTCTAAGGGTCGAATTCTTTGTGTAATGAGTATAGATCACACATTATTTCTCTATTTTAATTATCACAACGTTGAATTACTATCTTTCTTTTCTCTCTCTAGCAGAGGCTACACATTATTCCTCTATTTTAATTATCACAATGTTGAATTCCTATCTTTCTTTCTCTCTCTATTTCCTCTATTCAAACCCACGCATTTACTTTTTTTTCTCTGTGATTCATTAGAAATTGGGCATATAAGATATTTCTTGTTGAATTAGGTGTCAAAAATCATAATTTCCACTAACATATATTCACTAATAAATGGACGGATTTCTCCTTGGCAACAAGCATAATGGTTTTTTCCTTTTTCTTTTTCTTTTTTCTTTTTTTTTTTTTTGGCCCTTTTCTCCACCTCTTTATGTTTTATTCCCCTTCTTTCTTCCTTCCTAAGTCATAAATAATTTTTATGTTTTGGTCCGGACAAGAACTTAATTGTCATGCTGAGGTGAAGTTTTGGTCTGTTGATTGAATACAATTCATTCCACACCAAATAATTCCATGGACGTAACTAACGCTTTTTCGGGTTCGTGCTGGAAAAAGCGGCTTTCGGCTGCGTCGTTTTCTGACGAGTCACACTGTTTGGCTTCCAGTGTCGCGTTTACAGTTCAGCGACGTTAACGTATCTGATAGCGAAGGTTGATTGGGATGGTTTTGTTCAGTATATGTGGTGGGCCAACAATCCTTCCACGCTTTAGGATTCAGAACTTCCAAGAATGTTGTTAAATAATAATAAAAGTCTATATTTGTTTCTTTTTATGATTTTAACCGTAAAAAACATACAGTATATTAACTAATTTATATAAAGAATAATTTAAATAATAAAATAAAAAATATCAAAAGAATCTAAAAAAAAATTGAGAAAAAATACAAATAAAAATAATAAGTTAAAAGAAAAGAGAGGAAGGTATATAAAAATAAAAGCATTTAATATATGAGTAATTGCGAAATTGTATGTTGTGCCAAGAATATTTAAAATAAAATAATGAAAAAATATTAAAAGAATTTGAAGAGTGAGAAATATGAAAGAAAAGATAAGTTAAAATAGTAAGTTAAAAGACAAGAGTAGAAAAACATAGAGAAATAAAATGATTTAAAATAAAAGTAATTGTTTGATTATACACTATATAACCAAAAATTCGTATTTTCATATTTTTTAATAATATAGTATGGATACGTGTGAAAAATATAAAAAGCAATCAAACCAAACATGCAATGTTATTACTTTTACAAAAAAAATTTCACATAAAACATTTATTATTTTTAAATCCTTTATAAAATTTATCCCAACAAAGTGTAAAGTTTATGTGATGATTTGTTAAGCATATTTTACTTGTTTTCTCACACCAATGTTGACACATAATTGCCAACAAGATTTCAACCCACTTGTTTTGTTAGAGTTGAAATGCTATGTTTGTTTTTAATTTTCTACCTTCAAGAATATGCATTATCATTATTATAATTTTTAGTCTTTTTTTTTTCTCTTTTTCGTCGTTTAATTTTACTTCATTTTTTAAAAAAATATACTTAAAAATACATATAAAAAATAAAACATGTATCCCATTACTTAGCACACATGCCCAAGCACACTACACTTGATGCCATTGAATTCATTAACCATGTAGGATTAATGTTTAGTTTTAATTTTATTTGAATTATTTTTTCTCCAATTCTTTGAAATCCAAAGCCAGTTCTTTATTGCTTTTAAGTAGTTTTTTATGTAATAGCTTCGAAAAACAGATCCCACTTCTACAAAAACACATTTATTACATTTTTAAAATAAATTAAAAACTTCAAGAAGTAGTTTTTGACAAAATTTTTGGTTCAACTAGAGAGAAAATTTTAAAAATTCCAAAATATATTTTTTATTATTTAGTTAATAAAAAATGTTTAGGTTTCTTGAGGGATAGTCCAGTGCTTGTGCCTCATTTCCTTATATTTGAGGGTGTATTTACCTATAGTTTAAATAAAATAAAATAAAATAAGAAAATGAAGGGAAATGCATCAAAGATGGTCAGAACTCATTTTAGGTGAAAAAATTAATTTGAATAATCAATATAGCAGTCATTAGTTGTTCAAGTTCACACCACCAACATTATTCTAATCTTTTTTTTTTTTTTGTTATTTTTCTTAAATAATAAAAAATTAGATAATTACATTTTTTATTTATCTCTCTTATTAAATATTTTCTTTCTTCATTAACACTAAGTCTGGTTTAAGAATTTTAGCGAGGAAAATAAAATGTTAGAGAACGGAAAGAAAAGTTAGAAAAAAAAAAAAAAGAATTCAAAGTCACGCGTCTCGTTTGGTTGATTAAGTTAAACGAAAAACAAAAAAAGAAAAGATAAAATATTAGAAAATAAATAAAATCAAGACATTAAGAACGTAATTTTTTTAGTTGTTTGAAAATAATAATTAAAAATAGGAGAGAAGAATGGAGGTAGCGAATGCTTAGGCCAGGTAGGATTGCTAAATCATTTTTTCCCTCATTTTTCTCATTAACTAAAAAACGACACTTATTTCTCTCTCTCTCTCTCTCTCTAAATATCATTAAATCAAAGAAAATATATTCTAATTGTCGTTATTTTTTTCTTTCCCTATCTAACATGTGGTTTTACTGAATTCCTTGAACGAAAAATATGCTAAATTTCTTGACGGGTTGAACAATCATTTATATTTTTAAATTATTGCAAAATGTTGACATGTTTATTTAAATTAATTATTTAAAGAGCTAATGATGAATGTAAGTTCCAAAAAAAAATCAATTATGCATAATTGTTGCACCTCCAAAGCAACAAATTTTAGCCACATGTCAAGGTTTGTGGTGGGTGCCTTTTGGATGCACTAAATGGTTTCTTATATTATTTTTAAATAAAATATGAAAAAAATTCAAACCGACCATATTGAGGAAAGCTTTAATTTCTACTATACTGGTCTATATTACACTATTCCCACAGTTCTTGCTTTTTATTTTATAGTCTTTTTCATTGTTCTAACTCCTTAATAATGATGCTATGTTTGGTTGGGTTTTTTAGGGTTACAAATACATTATTAATTATATGTGTGAAACTTTGATATTGATACATATTATAGAAATAATAACGTGCCTATGAATAATTTGATTATTTTTTGTTTTTATTTATAATATTATGTGATAATTAGATATATAATAATATATATTGAAAATAATTGACTCTTAGATTTATACCATTTTTCACATGCACAATAGAGTAGGTTATCCAATCTTTAGAATAGCTTGTAAGGATTTTAAAAATAAATTGATCTCTTCCATTTTATTCGAAACATCTTATACGTTAATTTACTTTATATATTAAAAATAACTTGAATATTTTTATTTACAACGAATTAATGATGTTCGATCTATTTTTATCAAAATTACACTAAGAATATGTTAATATGTAATTACAAATTTCAAAAATAATCTTGTAAGAAGATTCTAATATTTAGGTTTGATCCATTATAAATTATTATGAAGAATCGACCTAAAAAGTAATATTATTGATATTAGCTCATGAAAGAGAAAAAGGGGAATTTCTTAATAAAAAACCCAAGACACAATGGGCTGTGGATAAATATCCCACAATAATAGGTAAATAATATCTTAATTAAGGTAACACCTAAAAACACTATATGAAAAAATCACTCCTATCAAAATAATAATACTATGAATTCGAACATGAGCCATATTTTCATGATTTATAACAAATCAAATAATCTTGGAAAAAAAAATAATAAGTCATCCTAAATTTTTATCATATCCTAATCTTTCTTTAATCAAAGCAACATGAAATCGGTCACGAGACCCCTTTTTGATGATTTACAAAAAACACAGATAATCTAAGGAAAAGAACTATACTATTGCAAATTTTCAGTTATTTTAAAGCTTCTTTATCTAATCTCATGCTTAATTTTCATAATCTATACATAATAATAATAATAATAATAATAATGATAAAATCCCATTGGGGGCTCTCATGATTCTTGCCATCTGTGTCCAATGGAGACCATTTGTTAAAGTGAAAGGCACTCTTAAAGAAATCGACCAGTCCACTATTCACTACTTGGCTGACTTTTTCCATCCCACTATTAATTTATTTATTCATTTCATTTATTTTTAATGTTTTTTTTTTATTTTTTTATTTTCGGCCACTATCTCTTAAGTTGACATTTCTTGAAATGACATTTGTTTATAAATAATATATTTGTGTGCCTATATTTCCTTTTTCATTTTTAGAAAGTGTAGGATACACGATGCTTGAAGACCACAGATTTTTTCTATTTCTATGTATATAGTTTAATGGTTTAAATATAGTATCTAATTTGGAAAGACTAATTATTTATAGAAACAATGTATTCGGACAACAAATAAATAAATAAATAACTATTTTTATAATAGAGAATCTACTGGCATGATTTTATGTCCCAAATACTATTCCAAATGGAGAAATATCAAATAGTTCAATAAGGTTTGACTTGTAAAAAACTATTCACCAATCATCTGTCACTTTAAATTTTATGTCCAAAACCAATAAATAAATTCAAGAGACCAATTTTTATTTTTATTTTAATCGAGAGAGGAATTCTATAATGCTCTACTAATATTTTAATGTGAAAATTGAAATTATGAGTGTTGGTTATGGTTGCAGCATGTGTAAGGCAACATCTTAAGCTCTCAATTGATTAATTTTTAAAATATAAATGATATATTAAATAAAAAAAAATTATGAGACATCGAATAAAATAAAAATTACAAATAACCAGAAAACAAAATGAAATACAAAAAATATTTGAAACTTTTAAAATAAATAAATTCACAAGTGTTTAAATTTTTAATCACTCGAAAAACATTAGTGTTAAATTTTTTTTTTTGTTACGTATATATATATATATATTTAATTTATGTAGCATTTTCATGTAAAAGAAAATTTAAAAAAAATTATATTTTTGTCTTATATTATTTTTATTTACTTAATACTTCGTATAAATTTTATTTAATATATTTTTTATGTTTAAAAATAAAAATATATATATAGTTGATTAAAGCTTTGAGATTTTGCTACACCGCAAAATCAGCTGCACCCGGCGTTCCTGACCGGGTCCAGGTGTAGACCGTTGGTTATTGAATTACCTCCATATGTGTGGTGACTTCATTGGCTGACAGCCTGACATAAATAGAAGTATTTTGAGTTCTATTTCTTGATTAAAACTGTGGGTTAGGTTGGTTTTGCATATTTTAAAATATATTTTTTTTTTTACATTTTTTCACTTTTTTGTTTTACATAACTTAAAAAAATAAAATAAATCTAAAAAATACACTTAAAATCAGAACAAGCACAACCATAATATTAAACGTAAATAATAATGGGCCGCATTCAGTGAAGGATCTATGTATGATCAGCCCATTTTAGGCCCATAAAACAATAATGGTTCAGGTCCATAATATACCTTCCTCATTAACTGAGGGTTTTAGTCTTCAGCAACAATTGTCTACTCCACATCTTTTTTGTTTTTAATCCTCCTTCTTTCTTTCTTTGTTATTATAATCATAATCATTATCGTTATTATCATTGTTATTGTTGTTTTTGTCCTGATGTCTCAATGGTTGATCAACAAATTCTTGGGCCATAAAAAATGAAAACGATTATAGTCCATAATAATGGTACATCTCCCATCAATTGTTTACTCCACCTATTTTTTTTTTTTTTTCTTCCCAAAGTTATGTATAAAAAATGTTAATTATATTTTTTTAATACAATTTTCACATCACTTGTAAAAAGAATCAGTTCGAAGAAAGCTTGAAAAGGAGAAAAGTAAAATAAAATAAAATTGAAGGAGGAGGTTAAATAAAAATATAATAAATTAAAATTAATGGAAGAAAATGAAATAAATGAAATTTGAGGGCACGAGAGTGAAAAAAATATATAAAAAAATAAAAGCAAGAGAAATTTATGAAAGATACATTTGGAATCAAAAAAAAAAAAAAATCCTTTAATCTTGATATGCAGTATAGGCTATTATTAATGTTAATACTATTATTACTACCACCATTGTGGCAAAAACCAGCACCACCACCACCACCACTATCATTGTTTGTACCATATTATTAAGTATTTAAATCAACTTTGTTGGCAAAATGTAAAAATACACATTTGCCCTTATTTTAATTTCTTTTCTTTACATATCCACTATTTTTTCTTTTGCTTTTTTAATTTTATCTTTGTTTGCACTTTCTTTTAATTTTTGTGACATTTTATTTTTAGTCTTTTTTTTTATTTTCTTATTTTCAATGTTTTTTATACTTCTAATTTTAAATAACATTATTTTTAGGCCACGTTCACTTTGAATGATTAGATCGGATAAATTATTTTATCAAGTGTAATCGTATGTTTTCTATTAAGGATAAAAACATTGGTTAATAAAATAACTAAGATGAAAGAGAATTAATCCTACATGCCAAATAAGATAAAATAATCTTTCAAAATAATTCTAAAAATACTTTAATCACATCTTGAAAAGGGAATAAAGCCTCACTATATAAGAATGCATGAGCACCACAGATAAGAAACCATCAAACGTCTTCATAATAGGTTATTTGAAAGTAATGTAATTAGCTAAGCACAACTTTTTCAAAGATTTTCTACAATTCAATTTTCGTTGATGTAACCGAAGTGAAAAGAATTATCACTATCATTTTATTTGTCACAATTTCGAATTATTAAAATTATTTGACACGTAGCTTAGTTGCCATTTAAAATGCATTTCAAAGGGAATTTCAAAGGTAAAAGTAAATATTATATGCCTACAAAATCAATTCTTCCAGGCATAACACCCATCAAAATAACATTTTTTATCCCTTTTCTCGTACTTTTTCAGTGTTTCTAAATTTCCGTACCAATCTTTCTATCTTCAAAATTTACCTACAACTACAAACATTCAAGTATCAAATTTGAGTACCAATCTTTCTATTTTCAAAATTTACCTACAAACATTCAAGTATCGAATTTGAGCGACAAAAGTGAATTGATATTAGGCTACTTGTCCAAGCGTACGTATAAACATAAATACATCTTAAATTCTTTCGGATAGAAATAAATGATTATATATTTTAAAAAATAATTTGACAGGTGACATAATATAGACATCCAAATAGACGCACGCAGGAGGTGCACTCCAGAATTCTCAATATTTCTATTTTATTTGTTAAAAATTTGAGGAGCATGCAAAAGAGATTCGGACAACGCTAATGACAAGACGTTGGACCCAAACTGGGCCGGGCTAAAGATAGGGCCCAGACTCCAGCCCATTTCATTGCTGATCAACATTCCGGAGGGCCCAAACTCGTACATGCATCCGTTTGTGGGGTTTTTGGACAGGTTATGAATGCACTTAAAACAGAAAGGTCAGTACGAAGGGCAGACATCAAATTTTCCACAGGTCTGCATTGCTTCACAAGCCTTAACGTTCAAAACCATATGTAAGCTGTAACAACATATGGTAAACGATGCTGGGAAAACCAATCACTTCAACTTAATGATGTAGGAGGCTTGTACAGAATCTGTGTAACCTACAAAATCCACCCCTCCCCCCACTGGCATGGAAAACACTTAGGGTAAGCCATCGTCTCAGATCGATATATGAAATACAGAGATGCCAGATACCTTGAGACTGAATGACGAGGCATAATCTTCCATTCATGTCAATCTTTCAAATCCATTAAGCCCGTGAAGTTCCTTGGTTGCTCTCATTAACAAAAGTGCCAACAGCTTTGAACCATCGCATGAGATTTCTGTGATCTTTCACGTATAGCCAGGCCCGTAGGAATGGAAAGAGCTCCTCGTTTATCCCACGCTCTTCAATGTAACCATGGAGGCCATCTCGAACCTTTTCATCAATATCTCTGCCAATTATTGGTAGAAATAAATTACACCAATTGAAGCACTGTAGTTGGAGTCAATTTCACAGAAAGAAAAAGGATACAATACGAATAGTATGCATGGTGATCTTCTAGGAAAAATACATCAAAACCAAAGCATCAGTGAAACTCAAGAATCTTGAAAATACATGAACTGTCAAGAGAACCAAGTAACACCGAATTGGTATATGCTCATTACTGCAATTGGCGATCCCAATAAAGGCATTGTTGTAACAAATTATTGTCACTGAGAAACTGTTCTATCATTATTATGGGAAACGAATCCCCCATCAAAATGCTTGTATATGATAAAAGATAAAATTATAACATGGAAGAAATTGTTCCTTTATTCCCACACACTGAACCTTTCAGTGTTAAATATATATAGACTGCAAGGACATCAATTTTCAAAGTTGGACAGGTCCACAGGTTGGCTACAATTTATTATAAACCCAATACTAACCGTACATTTTTTATTTTTTCTTGATTAGACACCATGAAATATTGACCTTCCCTTTTAGGAAATAACACGATAAGTTTCCCAATTTTTCATGTTGCTTATAGGTGGGCCAACCTTTCTCATGCAATAATTCTGACCAATAAGCCACGTTCAACTTGCAGCTCTCTTTCGAGCAGAAAAACAGAACATAGAATTCATGAAACTATCCTTATCCTTTGCTTCATTTACTTAAACAGTGGCACGACTGCCTAGAAGAACCGACAAGCACACCTCATCTAGATTAGAAGTAGAACGTAGAAGAAATTTGACAGGTGAACGTATTATTATGGCAAAAAATTTGACAAGTGATAACATAATATTATGGCAAAGTCGGAGATCCTAACCACTCTTGCAGGCCAGAAAAAAGTAGCAGGCCAGTTCATGAGAATTTCAAAATTTAAGCATTAGGGTTAACAAATGTATTGGTCAAAATGGGTTCTTGCAGACTGGAATTGATTTGATAAAAAGTCCAGTTGGCCACTTGCCAAACAATTAACCACTTAAGTCCCACCACAGGTCTGACAACCACACCCCGGCAGATGGGGAGAAAAATGTCAACACAAAACAGGTAAACTGGTTTAATCCATTTAGTTCAACTCGTTTGCAATTTGCCAATTCTACCAGACCAACCTGCACATTCTCTGCCATGACTAAGCATAAACATCAAAATGCAAGCGAGATATTTCCTTTTTCTTCTTTCCTCTTCAGCACTATTGGCATGTACATAATCAATGCTATCATTTAATCCACATGGATCTCAAGAGGCAAATACCTCGTCTAAGTGACCAACTTTCACATGGACCCTGCAAGCTAAACTCTTTAAATTAAACTGAGTTCTTTTTCATTCCAACATTCCTTTTCTTCACTCTTACATTTCAATGGAGAGGGGAGGGGCAGGAAGAATTTCTCATTGCCATTCATAATTATACTCTTTTCATAATTATACTCTTCTTTCCTATACTTATGAACCAAATCGAAGATTAGACTACCCCGCATGATTGGATGCAAATAGTGCCGACTTAAAACCAAATCATCTCCTACACCAGGAAAGAGACGAAAAATTGATTAAATGGACAACCGATTGGAAATTTTAGATGAATATTTGAAAATTTGCATTTAACGCCGGCATAGACAATTAAATGGTTTACTGCCCATGCTGACAAGCATTCATTGTCCAACAATCAGCCTAGTTCACTGCTACATTAAGCATGAAGGTTTTTAGTGATTCAGATCAGCCAATCAAAAAGAAGTATTTTACGAATTTCAACAGGGTATATAGAAATCATCTCAAAGAGGCTGTAATGTTCAAGTCCCTACAAGTTTTGTTTGCACAAAGCCTTCCTAGCATGCAGGATTGAGCAGTATCTTATTATGATACAGTGCACTGATCCAGGACAGCTTATTGTGATCTTTTTCTTAGACTACATAATTGTCACTGTCATCAATACTACACCTGGAGACTACAGATAGTATGTGAGTCTGGAATTATATTAAGATTTGCTATCCTTGGATCACTAAAAGGCAATGGTATGGACTAGGTACTCCTTGTTTCTTGAGGCTGGGGTAAGCCAAAGGCATGAAGCATATGCCTCATGAATTTTGGTGATTTATATTTTAAAAAGACAAAATAATATCAATTAGAAAAAAATACAAAAGCTGCAGGAAGAATTACTGAAAAAAAATAATTACTTAATCTTAGATAAAAACCAAAGGTAAACAGAAAAACAGAGGACATTGAGTTTGAACAGTAATTCTTACTTGTCAAAGCAGAAGAATAATATATACTTATTCTATAATATATATTAAAAAAGAAAAACTTTGTGTAGAATTGAGAAAATTCCGAACTTATGATGAATTTTTTCTTAAAAAAAATTGAAAACTGAAATGATCAATCAGAAATGGGGAAACATAGTACTGATCTTATGGCTTTAATGGGTACTCTGATTCCTAAAAGCCTTCCAAGAATATTTTGGCTGCCATGACAACTCTTGCACGTGTGGTGGGAAGGGGGTGGGGGAGGAGGTAGAATGGTTTTTTAAAGATTATGCTGATAAAAAAATATAATAAAGTATTCAAGGTGTAAATACTGCTTTATATGATTGCCATGGTTTGATCTCTATTTAATATTTGGAACAGAGACAATATTGCATTATCAGCAGTACTTAAGCAAATAGATAGGCTTATCTCATTACTAACTAGAATCTTCCTCCACAGCAGATCACATATGGAACTTGAAATTTTTGTAAAAAGTGAGGCCAATCATACAATGGAAACATTGTAATCTTCCTCCATAGTAAATCACATGTGAAGTTGAACAAAATGAAGATAACAAGGTTTCTGTTACAAGCTTCCCTTGGTGATTTGCATTGTTAAGGAAATATTCAAGTGAGAAAGAATGTCCGTAAGTGGGATAGAATGGTTTTTTAAAGATTATGTTGATAAAAAAATATAATAAAGTATTCAAGGTGTAAATACTGCTTTATATGATTGCCATGGTTTGATCTTAATATTTGGAACAGAGATAATATTGCATTGTCAGCAGTACTTAGGCGAATAGACAAGCTTATCTCATTACTAAATAGAATTTTCCTCAACTGCAGATCACATCTGGACCTTGAAATTTTTGTAAAAAGGAAGGCCAATCATACAAGGGAAACATGTTAATCTTCCTCCATAGCAAATCACATTTCACATGTGAAGTTGAAAAAAATGAAGATACCAAGGTTTCTGTTACAAACTTCCCTAGGTGATTTGTATTGTTAAGAAAATATTCAACTGAGCGAAATAGGAAGTGATGAATCAAACATGGAATATTCAGTTAGGATATTTCCCATACAAGACATCAAACCAAATTAATCAAATCACAGGCCATCTGAAAATGAATTCAACAGCAAAACAAGGAACTTTGGACTGATTTTAGCCAAAGCAATTTTGTCATCTCACACTCATCTTGGAATGGTAACAAAATCTCATTTCAGAGAAGTGAATGCTGTGAACAGTATTTAATCATTGAGAATAGGGTAGTGATAATGTGGTTACTGAAAAGATGCACCGTTTTTGGAGTAAAACCATTTATGTCAGTAACTATCTTAAAACACATTATCGCATGCCCATTGAACCCTAAATGCCCTACATCTGTTAACCACTCCCTCAGACCGAAATAAAAAATCTATATTGACATGGAATATTAGATAAGAGTCAAAAAGGAGAGCTTAAGCAGGGATTAGGTACTGTTGCTTTTATTGAGAGGGTGACTTTGGGAAAATCCTTTTCTGGTAAAAAACGAAGTCTGATTTTAAAACATTAGAAGATTTTGATTATCCCTAAACATTAAAATGATGCCACTTCCAGCCAATTGTAAGAGTTTTCTTAGAGAAAGTAAATGGAGATACTAATTAAGCAATTTTTACAAATTAAATCACTAGAACAAAATGATCCAAGGAATCATTTTCTAAGTAAAATCTCACAGAATTAACAATTAGCAAAGAAAATCATCAGTTATGCATCATAATGAAACTATACCATGCAATCTTCACTACATTTAACTGCACGCTAAGTAGCTAGCTAAAGAAAATAAACAGTCTCCTTAATTCTGCATCACCACAGATTTATCAGAAAATAAATTCTAAGTAAATCGTTTACTTACTCAAAAACCGGCCCAGCATATTTAGTGGGAGCCGCAAGAAACCCTGAAGACTCCGCTTTTGGTCTAAGTGAAACTGAATGAATCCCTAATGCATCTGGATACAGTCCACAAAGGAAATGCAAAGATTCTTGCAGGCCTGGCTTAGAAATATCAACATGAACAAATAACTGATTGATGCTTTCATCACCATTGTCATCCCCTGCCCCTTCCGGAATAATATCAACCAGTCTCATTACTGATATGTTGATCTCCTCATCTTGAAAAGTACGCTTCAAAACAGGGCCCCCGCTATCAAGTGCCCCCTTTATAACTATATATGGAGCAGGGGGACTAATTTTCTGTGTCATATTAAGAAGCATAAACTCGTTAGTCACAGAACACCAAGCACCTTCAATTTTAGATGGTAAAATTTAATAAACATATCACTGAACATTTATTGGTCTTCAATGAGAAAGTTAACTTACAGATGTTAAAAGTTAATAAAAAATCTCACCAATATGCGAGGCACCCAAAGCACAAATATCAAATAACACAGCAGGTTAAAATGTCTTACACGAAGTTTTGGATTTGTATGTTTACAAGCATCAAAATTGTCTACTATTTGCTGCCAGAAACATGAAACGTGAATGCTTGTGCACTGCTAGGACTTATCCTATATCTTTCATGAACTGGTATCTCACAAGTAATTCCATAATCCATTCAAGCAAATTATATGAATCAAGCTCTATATCTATTGCACTCAAGAAGCCTGGTATTTTAAGCTAGAGAGCCTTGTGAAGCACATTTTATGCAATTTGAAACAGGCTGAAATGTCCGCAACACACACAAAAATTGAGTTTGAGCCACATGCTACATCATCCCCTCTCCCCCAATATTACATGTGCAATCTAGAGATCAATGATGATAGTTATATCTTGCACCTATCCAATGAGTACATTTTGGCTTCCCAGCCAAAAGTAACTAATAGCTGTAGCCAAAACAAGTTCCAGTTCCACTGGCAGCCAACACGAAGAGCACATCATATACAAAATTTTTCATTCAGACCTCAAACAAAGACCACCATATCCATTTTGTAACACTAGCCAACGCATGCCACGTGCATATTAACACAAATACATATCCGCATACAGAAGATGAGAATGCAGAATATATAATAATAAATCTTGACTATTATTCCTCAATCATTAAACAAAAATAAGCAGAACAAAAGATAAACAAAAGAAAATCACATAAACCCTCTACAAAATCCCAACAGATGCGCGCCAAAATTCCACACAATTATATTTCCATATATTATGCAAACCAGATACACGTGAACGAGCAAATTCTCTCTTCTACGCAAGAAACGCTGAAACTAGGAGTGACAAATAAACAGGAAATAATAGTAGGTAGAAAAATTTCTTACGGGAGGAGGGGTCATCTTGGAGACTTCGAGGTAGTGGTCTTTGAGGGAGCGGAGGATCATGGAGTTGACGGTGTAGGAGGCGGTGGACGAAGGCCTGAACGCTGTCCTGCGCCAGGGTTGTAGCAATTGACGACGCACCAGTGCCTTCCACATAGTTGAGAGTAGCTCAGCCGTTCGTCTCCCCCACACTCTTCTCCGCAGCCTTAGGAAGGGTTTAAAGTTTAGGGAGAGGTTTTCGGGTCTTTATACAATGTACGACGTCGTTGCAACCAGGTGAATTACGATTGAGAATGAACGCGTGTAAAAATGGAGACTCGAGAGGGAGGGAGACTCGAGATGACTTGTCAAATTAAATTTTTATAAAAAAAAATCCCCCCCCCCCCCCCCCACTCTAATCTTGAGATGTTGAATTAAAGTCCTTTCAAGAAAATCTAAGGATAAATTCCGAAACATGTATAAAAAATACATTCAATTCAAGTTCAAAATACAATTAAAGTCCCATCCACAAACTTGAACATAGCAGAAAAAAAGGTGCAATAGATACAAACTTAAATAGCAATTTAAATTTAAAAATATTTAAATTTGACTTAATTTAAGTTTGTAATATTTGAACTCAATTGGAGACTAAGTTAAGTTTGAAAAAATATTAAAACTAGAATTCAATTAAATTACAAGTATTTCAAATTTTGCCAAATTTAAATAAAATGACTTGATTTGTTTAGAATAAAGAAGAAAGACATCACTCAACATATAAATATAAAAATTTGTTTTACAAGTAAACTCGAAAGGCATGAAGCCCATCACTCAACATATAAATATAAAAATTTGTTTTACAAGTAAATTCGAAAGGCATGAAGCCCATCGGAATAAAATGGGGTACACAACACAATCTCTAAGCCACAAGATTGAGAAAGATGAAACTTCCTTAAGTGTCAAAAACAGTAGTCAAAGTTGTGGAATTGAATTTGCATGCTTGAAGACCACATCCATGTTGGATTTTGTAGGGATTTGTTTATAAAAATCAAAATTTTTAAACATAAATATGTCATACATTCATAGGTGTAATTAATGAAACAAATCCTACTACCAGTTTTTGTTGCAAATATACGCAAGAAATCATAATATAAAGTAAAGGTGCAAACTTTTACCTCTTAAAATATTTTTGATGATTTATTTGCGATCCTTTGAGTCATGACTCTCGAACCCAACTTTTAATTCATCTATACGATTAAAATGATCATGAGCTCATTCTTCACTTTATAAAACTCATTTTATAAAGTTATAACTCAAATGATTCAGATAAAAATGATTTTAGAACAATAGAGAACTTGGAAAAAGATGCCTAGGAAGTTTGTTTTCTCTTGCTTGAGGGGCTATGTGAAAATTTGACCTAAAAGTGCTTCTTGAACTCGCCAAATACTTTTTTAAATAGTTATAACACAAGGATTTGAGGTATAAGCTTCATTGGCCTCTTTACATGAACCTTTTAATTAAAATTAGTCCATAGACTTTTATTTCCATGTCCTTTAATTATTAATCCTCAT
This sequence comes from Avicennia marina, assembly GCA_019155195.1. NCBI lineage: Eukaryota > Viridiplantae > Streptophyta > Magnoliopsida > Lamiales > Acanthaceae > Avicennia > Avicennia marina. The sequence continues at coordinate 4,016,694 of CM032773.1, forward strand.
TAATAATTAAAGTTCAATTGTGTCTAATTAATTTAATTTAACTAATCTCATTAATTAAATTAAATTTTTGTTATACTTCTAATTAATGATTTCATCGTTAACGAATATCATAGTAATTTATATAGTTCAATTTAATTGTAACTAAATAAATTATTCCACAAGTTTTCTTAAGTTTTGTATGCAATCCATCAATTTAACACTCACAATACATTAGAACCTTACGTATATGACTTTGTAAAATTATCTGTAATTGGTTATAAGTATAACTCAAAGGATATGGATTCTGTCTAGCCTATTGCCCATATTGTAGTTCAACTAAAATAAAGTAAATCGGATTATAATGAACCTTTTCAATCATGACTACTATGTTGTAGAGACCTTTTGTTTTACTTAGTCCCAACAATATGAGAGTCATAAATTTAATCAAACTCACATACCCAATCATATGACCAAGCAACGTTGCCTCATGAGACAAATATTCCTATTAGAAACTCCTTTTCAATCATATATTACTTTGGCTAAATGCTTTCATCTCATAAAATACCAATTGCATAGGATAAATATTTTGTTCAATTGCAAATAATAATTCTCTTATTGAATGCATATATGCTTTCAAACGCATTTGAGCAAAAACACATTGGACGCATGACTTTATTCCATACTATGGTAAATATTGAATGTTATTGTCTTAATGACGCATTAATTGTCATGCACACAAGACAATCATATCGTATTAGGTTTAAGATTCATGTATACTTAACACGATCACAAAACAAAACGTCGACAACTAAGTGTGAACTCCATGTGTTTGTTTCATTTTGCGTGTCATTATTTGAATGTCCATTCCGTAATAGCATATCCACATATACGTTTTTTAATATCTCATATTGAATGGTATAACATTCACTATACAAATATAAGGTATGCAAATCATACCAACTCTCTAATACTCTTTACAGTGTCTGTAACTCTCAAATAGATTTTAATAATTGAATACTAAGATAGCCTTATATCCATATTCATAACTATTTATGAATAAGATTTCTTAACTTAAACAATATGAACACATATAATGCTTTATACTAGTCAAGATTCATATGCATGAAAAACTTGTTAAAAGATTAATAACTGAGTGAAAAATACATATACAACTACATTTCTTCTAGTATCCCTTGTTTTTTGTTGGTATTAGAGAGCATATAACTAACAATCCATGTACTAGTTTTTTAAAACTTCTGCCTTTCCTTGCATATATGGTTTGCTAATTTAACTAAATAAAAATTCATGACAACCTTAATCCTTAGAACTTTTAACATTTTTTCGCATATACATGTATTAGTACTTTTCGATCAAACCTAAACCTCAATATGTTGCATATTTCATGTTAAAATTATCATTATCCTCTATGTGATTGGACACGTTACTTTTATTTGTTTCGTATATCATTGAAGTGGCTCTAAGGAGAGGTGGCGAATAAATCTGGAAAATATTGGAGTGCCATTCCCTAAGATTCAAGCTAAATAGATGTAGATTTCTTATTGGTTAGAAAATTATATTTACCTCTCTTAAGTTAATTATACAATCAATATTCCAATGGTATTAGTGATATGATCGCTTAACCCTCTAAATATCCACTAAAAAATTAAAAGATGTTGAAAATATCATTGAGATAAAATGATAAATACCTATTGTTTTCCTTTAGTGTTTAGAACCCAAACAATGCCTTATCTTTCTCTCTCTTTTGGGCAACTCCACATGCCACCACAATGTCTAATTCCTTATTGTTGTATAACAAAAGGAGCCACACCTGTCTCTCTCTCTCCTTAATCCACATGCCTCCACACTGTCTGATTCCTTGTCATTATACAAAATAAGAGCCACCTCCACCCTTCACTCTCACCTTACCTACTATGTGAAGTCCAAAAAAAGCCCTTTGAGCATGACCCTCTTTACACTAACGCCTTCTCTTTGTTTAACTCATGTCATCAATGCAAGTACAGTTATAAAATTAGAATTTGATTGTAATTGCTGCAAAAGAAGAACAATAGCTTAAATTAAAGTAGCCATATTAATAATTGAACCCTAGATCTCAACTTTTTTATTTGTATTTTTAGATTTTCTTAGTGATGTTTGAGTGACTTCAAGATTGAAGAATCAATAGCACCATTGAACCTCAATCTCAACCTCAACCTCTCATTCAAGAAGAAGTGCTGAAGAGAAACGCCAATTGTGTTTATTTTCTCAAAATTCTCCTTGAACTACAAAAAGTTCCACGATTTTCAATTTTCTTTCATGTTTCTTATTTCCTAATTAATTTTGAAAAATATAATTAGTGTTTTTGGGTATTGCTAAAATTTTTCCTTTGTTTTCTATATTTGAAATGATTTAGTAATATATCTTTCCATAAGCTTTCGCAATTAGATTAAACCATTTTAGAAGTGAGAATTCAATTTTTTGTTTGTGAATTGTGGAATCACCTTTAAAGATGCGGGTTTAATTTTCATTTCTTGGTAGGTTTTTTTATAATGATTAGTTTTGGTTGTGGGTCACTAAAAGACTTTGTTTATGGAGTTTATTCAACTAACCTTATACCACAAGCCATACTAAAAAATTACATGAGTAAAGAACAAATAAAATGCCGTACCTATATTTGTGATAGCATTTGGTGCATTTGAGAAAAAATGAACTTCTAATTGATTGAATAAAGTATGGAACCTAGGGATCATTTGGATGAAAAACTTACACAGAATGTTTTTTGGATGAATTTTTGTATGTCTTCTAGGGACCAAATTCCTTATCTATAAAATATCATTATGTTTTTGAGGCTATTTTTGTTAAAAAATATAAATTTATACTTTTAACCTTAGTTAAATATTGTGAATTACACTATAGGCCCTTTATTAAATTACACTACTGTGTTATCTGTCTATACATATCTTATGTATCTATATGTACAATATTTGTATTATATTGTTAAGTTAATAAGGCTTTTTTGTTGCATAATGTATTCTTTTATGTCTTTTGTTTTAAGTTACTATCTTAATTAAGGTTTTCTCTTAAATTTCCTCTCTTTTTAAATTCTTTTGATATTTCTTTATTTTTTATTGTAATTTTTTATACTTATAATTTTTATATAATTATATTTATATTATTTAAAATATAATAAATTTATAGTTTATAAACAAAGTTGCAGGCTTAAATTTGTGCACACATAGAATGTGTAATTTTTACTAGTTTATATTAAAACTTGTATGGGTCTTAATACCAACTTGACCCATCATTAGTTGGAAACTGAGCTCCTAGAATTCCACCAAATTAATTTATCCATCAAACTTTATTTTAAATAAATGGGTTCATGGACCTTATTTGATCATCTCACTTGGCCTATAACCTTGTAATGATGATAAATGTGCAATTTATGATGCTATGTAGGTGTGTTGACATACTAAATGCACCCACAAGATGCAAACACTCCCATGGTATGAAGTCCAAATCCCAATAATATCCCACTTCAACTATATTACCATGTGTATTGTCTTCTAAACCTTCAACTCACACAGACCATTGTACATGACCAAATGCGTGCACATATGACCATGTCATTTTAATCACCTAGTTCATCAACCTCATCAACATGGGGAGTTGATGAGTAGTTATTGCAAGTTTTAACATAGTTAAATTCCCGTTAATCATGAGTATCAATTTGATTGAATGAGATAATGTAAGCGTATGGCATAGAATAACATACCAATATCATAAAAGCAAGCCTATTTCTAATGTGAGCATGCGTCCCTTTATTTTTTGCAAATACCTGAAATCCCCTTTAGCTATTATCCAATATTTTCTTCTTAAATTACTTTTATATCTACCTAGCATTCCCACAATAAAAGTAAAATTTGATTGGTACAAACTTGTGCATATATGAGACTCTCATTACAAATGCATCTGAGATCTTGCTCATGAATCTTAAATGAACCTGATTTCTTGGACACTACTTAAGGCTAAACTTATCCCCTTTACACATCAACATCATGTGGCCTATAACTTTGCTTGTCAAACCTTAATAGTGCCTTTACAATGTAGCCTTTTTGTAATAGTCTAAAAATTCTCCATAATTGGTTGCAATGAATATGTATTTCTAATGCATAGGTCGCTTCACCAAAATCTTTATTTCAAAATGCTTTAAAAAAACACTTACTTTCCTAAAGAAGCTCTATGTTGATGTAAGTAAGTAGAATGTTACTCACATACTACACTAAAAATATAAATAAAATCTTACTGAACCAATGGTATACAATCTTTAATAATGATCATGTTGTATTTCAATGGGTTTGAGAAAATTTTAGATTTTAAAACCAAAAAACAATAGAGTATACATAGTAGAAGAATAAATCCAAACCCGAATTGCTTTTGTCCCATAACACACATAAATTGAATAAATTTGAAAAGCACATAAAGCATTCCTCTTGGAATCATATTCTAATTGAATTGTATACATGATTTACAAGTTAGATCCCTCAAGCTTTGACCTCTAGTTCATCAACACAGCCAGAACATTAGCAAGCATCTCCAAAAACCTTGCAAACTCCTTTGCAAGGTTTTAATAAAAACACATTTTGGTATGGAAGTTTTAGGACAAGAAAGAGACAAAAAAAAAAGGCTAAAGAATTTTCTCTTTCTTACTTAAGAGGAGGTGATGAATTTTTGTGATTTTTCAATATAATTTTGATCTCTTGTGATTTAGAACTCTTCGATATCTAATTATTTTCAAGATACAATATTTTACGTTTGGTAAGATTTTTATTTCTATGTATAATACCTAGGGCACACATGGTGTGGGTTTAATGGGCTTCCTATATGAATATTTAAGTATTTTTAACCCAAAATTTATTTAATTATTAATCTAATCAATAATTAAAACTCATTTGTGTCTCGTCTTCTAATTAGTTATTCACATTAATTACATTAAGACTCACTATACTTCTAATTAATAATCTCAATTTAACAAGCATAATTAGAAATTTATTTGGTCCAATCTACTTGCAGATAAATTAATTTCTCTAAAAGGCTTCTTAAGCTTCATTCACTCTCCAACCAATTTAACAATTTGTTATCACGCCAACTTTTTATGTGTGACTCTCTATATTCATTTTTAATTGATGACAAGCATAGTTCGAAGAATATAGATAACACCTATCGTTTTAACTTTAAGGCCTACTACTCACACTTAACATGATCATAAAATAAGAAATTAATAGTAAAAAGTGAACTCCATTTGCCTATTTCATTCCTCGACTCAGTGTTCAAATATTCATTTTCCAATGACGTATTTATGCACATGTATTCTCAATATTTCATATTGAATGGCATGACATTTACCATACAAACACGCGATGTGTAGGTTATACGAGCTCTCCAATGCCAATTCAAAGAATGTGTGAGTCACAATCAAGTTTTAGTGATTATGCACTAAGAAACCTTATATCTATATTCATAAACCCTTATAAAAAAGGTTGTTTAATTCAATCAAATAGGCACACGCATAACTTAATGCCACACAAGATTTCCATGCATGAATAACTATCAAAATATTAATACTAACAAACATCAATATTTCATTAATTTATCAAAAGTTTACATATACAATCAATATGCCTTATAATCTATTAGCATTAGAGGGAATATCACTATCAACCTTCCACTTGTACACTAATGCCAATAATCCTAATGTCAATTGCTATAGAATCTAATACTCATAATCTTAAGATAGTGATCCACCTGCACTTGTGTCATTAGCTAGGTATGGTTCAGCCGCATTATCTATTGAAACTATTTTCTACATGGCTATGCCACCCTTTCCGATGATTTTTCAAATAATGTAATAATGCCTCTTAAAGTGTTTAGATTTCTGATGAGACCTTAGTTATGCTTGCTTTTGAACTCACGCCATTATTGTTACAATAAAGTAGTAACGACTAATCCATATTGAGGACCACCTAAAGTTCTATAACAAACTTCTCTATCTAAACAACCTTTTTCATAACATCATATGCCGTGACGTACTCAACTTCAATGGTGGAATCCATAGTGGTGTTCTATTTGAAACTCTTCTAACTCACTGCTTCTCCATTTGATGGTGAAAATTTGCCTAGAGATAGACTTTCTATTATTCAAATCTAATTGAAAGTAATAATTGGTATATCCATCTATTCTTAGAACTCTATCTCCATATACAAGTATCATATCCTTAGTCTTTGTCAAGTATTTAAGGATATACTTAATAGCATTTCTATAGTCGATGCCAGGATTTGCTTGAAACATACTTGTCACTCTTACGGGATAAGTGGTATCTAGCATTGTACATAGCATTACATACATCAAGCTTCCACTAGTCAAAGTTTACGGAACAACTTCAGTGCTCCTCTTTTAATCCTCTATCTAAGGGCACATAGATTTTGAGAGTAGATGCTGCACTTGAGTGGTTGCAATCCTCTCTTGGAGGATTCTATATTGAACATCTTTACTATCTTGTCTATGTGCAAGACTTTGAAGAGACCTATAAATCTTTTCACTCTACTTCTACTAATTAGAATGTCTAAGATATCACTCGCTTCCTCTAAGTCTTTTATAGAAATTGTACCTGAGAACCATGTCTTAACTAAGGTAAGTATCCCAACATCATTCTCAGTCTTTAGTATGCATCCACATTTAATACTAAGAATGGAATGGCACTCCCATTAACCTTTGTGTAGTCACATGGTTCATCTTCATTCTTGATAAAGCTAAATGATTTGATTGCTAACATTAAAATAAAGATTCCAACTCCTTGATACTTCCTTAAGGATATAAATGGACCTCTTAAACTTGTATACTTTATGAGATTCTCCTTGGACTTCAAAATGCCGTGGCTACATAATGTAAATATCTTCCTCAAAAAACTCGTTGAGGAAAGTGGTTTTGAAATTCATCTGCAAAATCTCATAATCTAAGTGAACGGCTATCGAAAGAAGTATTTGTATGGATTTAACCATTGCTATAGATGAGAGTCTCCTTATAGTTAATTCCTTCTTTTTGACTATAGCCTTTTGTCACAATCTTGACCTTATAGGAATTTACCTCACCATTCGAACCAATTTTCCTTTTTTAGATGCACCTGCATCCTATAGAAACTATTCTCTCGAGTGGATCAACTAAGGTCCATACCTAGTTTGCACACACCCAGCCTCCAATCACTTGACAGAGTCCTTATCTGGCATTCCTTGATCGAAGGTAGAAAGATCATCTCTATTATCATTATTTTCCACAATGAACAACTCTAGTATGTTCTAACTATATCTCTCTGGTGCATGAGAGATCCTAGCTGATCATCGCAATGCTTAAAATGTAGAACGGTGTTCTTGAATAGAAATTTGTTATACGAACTCATTTCTTTGTTGCTTGTGTTCCACCTTCTTGACTACAACCATTTTACCTACATCGTGTTCATAAACAAACTCTTCTTTAAGAAAACATGCCTGATAACCAACAATAATCTTATTGTCCTCCATTAGGTAAAACTCACATCTTAGAAAATCCTTAAGATATCCAACAAAGTAGCCCATGACAACCCTCACCTCTAACTTATCCATCTTACTCTTTTTAAGGTAAGCCTGACATCCTTAAATCCTAATGGACTTTAAGCTTAGCCTTTTCCCACTCCACATCTCATGTGGGGTTGAAGGAATAGAATTAGAGAAAATCATATTCAAGATGTGTGCGGCGGTTAGGAGGACATGGCCTCAAAATGATATGGGAAGGTCTGTGAAGTTAATTATAGGTTGAACCATGTCTACCAAGGTTTGATTCCTATACTCAGCTACATCATTTAACAAAGGAGTTATTAGAGGTATTAATTGCGACAACAAGCCATTTTCCTTAAGGTACTCAACAAACTTAACACTTATGTATTTGCCATCACAATATGGTCGTAGCGCTTTTACATGCTTGCCAATTTGCTTCTCAACTTGCACCTTGAATGTTTAGAACTTTTTAAAAGATTCATACTTGTACTTCATCAAGTATACATAACCATACCTATAATAATTATTGGTAAATGTTAGGACGTAGTAGAAAACTCCCTAGTCATTTCATTTAATGACCCATAAACGTCAGTGTGGGCTAGCTACGAATTCGATGTGGCCCTTTCGACATGCCCGTCAAATGGACTTTTGACTATCTTACCAACGATACAAGGTTCATAACTTGGATAGAGCCTTATCCCAACGGACTAATAAGCCCATCTTTCTCTAACTTCCTTCTTCCTTGCCTCCCCAGCATAACTTAGTCTAAGATGTCGCAATTATTTGGAATTCAAGCCATCCGTAGTATGTTTGTTGAAAATAGTATTTATCGCAAAACTATCATCCATATTCAAATAAAAGTAGCCATTCACAAGAGATATTGCACTAACTAATTTACTACCATAATGAACACAACACACATTATTTCTAGAGAAAATTCATAATTTTCTTTTATGAATAATGGAATCGAAACATTGTTCTTAGGCCCATAGGGCAAAAGTAAACAATCTCTTAAAACTATAGTATGGTCAAATGACATTCTAACTAAAGCGGTCCTAATTATGATGGCTACAACACTTACTCCACTACCCACCTTGATCACCACTTCAAGCTTCTCGAGTGTCATACTTTTGGCCAAGTCTTGATGGAAAATACAAATATGAGAAGAAGCACCAGAATCTAAAATCCAAGAAGTAAAAATATACCAATGGAACAAAATACTTCATAAACATAAAGTTCCTTATCTCCAACACCATTTTTCAAGCTTCTAAGGTACTTAGAGGAATTTTTTTCCAGTGCCCATCCTTACCGCAATGAAAACATTTGTTTTTTTATCACTAGGAGCCTTAGTCTTCTTAATACTCCCACTTTCCTTAGAAACTGTAGGATTCTTCTTCTTTGTCTTGCTTTTCTTGGTTATACCAAATGAATTAGATACAACTAAAACCATCTTCTTCCCTTTACCTTCATGGCAATTCATGAAATCACTAGCTTAATAATATTATGAAATCCCTATTCTATTAAATTGGACGATAATAATAATGGTCTTCCTTTTGTCTTAGTTGCATAGCTTCTCCTATAGGTCTACTTCTCTTTGTAACATTACATGGCACCAACTCTTAGCTTCTACACAAACATCAATTCTTGATCTCTTACATGTATCATATACACAAGGCATACCATGGAGAAAAAAAATCCTATTCTATATAAATATAAAACTTGGACTAATTTCTTTACAACCCATAAAAAATAATTATACATCCATAAAAAACCAATCCAAAATGAAAAATCATTCATCCACAAGTGTCTTAAATTTATATTTCATCCATGTCTTACAAACAATTATACATCATGTGTATACTTTAATAAATTCTATTTAATAATTTCTCTATGACTCACGCAAAACATGGTTTTGTTCTCATTTGTGCAAACCCTTTTCCTATGCATTGAATTAGAGAAAAGCACAAAACATCCCATTCTAGCATGTGTGTAGCTACACAGGGACCCACATTAGAAAACCCATCTCTGATGTGGTTAGGATGCAACCACACAACCAACCAGAACAAAATCAAGCATACAATTGTGCTTACGTCCACAATCGAGATTTTGGAAGCGAGATTTACATAAATCCTACTTCTAAATCCATGGTCATGCCACCACACCCTGCAGCTATGAAAACCGCAAGCGGTGACTATGACTGCGATTGTGACACTGTTTTGTTCCTTAACATTCAAGATTCAATTTTACACATTTTCTCAATTCCAAACATGCTTATGACAAGCTTTCATGCATAAACAAGACACAAAATGTATTTGATACTTATTTATGCATGAAAACTTTCTATACAAACTTGAACTACTTTTGTCGCATAACACACATAAACTCAACAAATTCGAAAAACACATAAAACATACCTCTTAGAATCGTAATCCAGTTGAAGTGAATACATGATCCACAAGCCATGGTCCTCAAGTCTTAACCTCTAGTTCATCCAAATAGTTGAAACATGAGCAAGCATCTCCAAAAACTTGTATGAACTCCTTTGTAAGGTCTTAACACAATTTTGCGTATGGAGGCTTTTAGGCAAAAAAAGACACTTAGGAAAGAGGCCAGAGAATTTATTTTTCTTGCTTAGTAGGGGGTGGTAAAATTTTGTAAATTTTTAGAATAAATCTAATCTCTTGTGATTTAGAACTGTTCAAAATCTATTTATTTCTAAAACACTACATTTGATACTCAATAGGATTCTTATTTCCATATATAGCAATTAAGACACACATGGCACGGGCTTCATGGGCTTCCTACATGGACATTAAATTATTTTTTGCCCAAAGCTTATTTAAGTATTAATATAATTAATAATCAAAGCCCACTTTTATCTTTTCCTCTAATTTAATTAATCTCATTAATTAATTAAAGGCCTACTATGCTTCTAAATAACAATGTTATTATGAGCAAGTACAATAGAAAATTTATTTGGTTCAATCTAATCACAACCAAATTAATTTCATCACGAGACATCACAAGCCTTGCTCATACCCAAACCAATTTACCAAATTGTTCTCATTTCAACCTTTGGCATATAACTCTCTAAATTCATCCTTAATTAGCAACAAGTATAGCTCAAAGAATATGGATAATGCCTAGTCTACAACCCTTTTTGTAGTTCAATTAAAACAAAGTGAATAGATCACATAAACCTTCTTGATCGTGAGTACCATACAGTATAAGCCTTCTAACTTACTTTGTCCTGACTAAGCGAGAGTTATAAATTTAGTCAAATTTATTAGCTCAATCATATGACCAAATTAATGTTACCTCATGAGACTAACGTTCTATCAAAAACTCTTTTTCAGTCATACAATACTTTGGCTAAAAATTTTCGTCTCGTACAAAATAGATTGTATAGGACAAATGTCTTACTTACTTACAAATAGAGAAATTCCTTTTCGAATGCAAACATGCCTCTACACGCATTCGGGCAATATCAGGTTAGGCTCATGACCTCATCTCTTATCAAACTATATATTGGTCCTTAATACCCTATGACATGCTAACCGTCATTCACACAAGATAACTATGTTGTCCCGAGTCTAAGATCCATGTACACTTAACACAATCACAAAACAACACATTGACAGCAAAGAATGAATTCTATGTATTTACTTTGTTCTTCAAGTTAGCATTCAAATACTCATTCTTCAATGATATATCTACACACATGTGTTCTCAATATTTTATATTAAATGGCACGACACTCACTATATAAACACATGATGCGCAAGTTGTACCAACTTTCTAATGCCCATTTAGAGAGCCTACGACTAGTGCTTGTACCTTAAAAATCCTAATGTCCATATTTATAATTCCTCATAAATAAGACTTTTCAATGCAATCACCTAAATACATACATAACTTTACGTCGTACAAGATTTACATGCATAAATAACTACTAGAATATTAATGTAAACAAACATTAATATTTTATTAATATGTCAAAAGTTCTTATATACAACTAATATCTCTTACAATCTATTGACATTAGAGGGCATATCACTAGCAGGTCATCCTAAAACCACACGAGAGAAAGATCTAAAAAACTTAAAATACTTTAAAGGTCATTCAACAATAAGTAGAGCTTAATTTGAAAATGGAGACTTGGGAGCTCAATAAAGTAACTTTGACCATCCTAGTGCATCCAAAAGACATCCATTGTCTTTTCACAACCTTGGGGGATTAGTATAAGGGCATTTTGCTATAGCAAACAAGTTAAAAACAAGACCACTATTGTGGAACTTGACTACAATTGAGTTTGGGTGGGAAATTCAAAGCATAATCATATTCAATAAAAAAAATAGGGCCTAAATTGCACAATTTTCAACTTTACTAGTCATACAAATATTTTATTTTGGTGTTTTATTATAATTAGCAATAATTTGAGGCTAAAGTTTAAAATACATAGTGACTAAGAATACCTTGTTACCAAGACTATACTCCTATAAGACCTAATCCCCCCTTGTATTTTAGACAAGTTATGTGTTTTGTTGAATGAATATTTTCTCTCTATACAATTAGAGTGTGATTACTGTATTCATCTAATTACCAATTTAGGTTGTTCAATATATGTTTCTGAATAGTTTGTGATATATTAATTAACTTAACATGTCAATTATAGCTATCTATTTTTGGGTTCTTCACTAGTTCATTGTATTTGGGTCACAATAGTATCAAGGTCTATGCATCAAGATTGGTGTCGAGTCTAGAATCTACTGCCTATCCTTTTATTCACTATTCCCCTTTTCTTGAGTTTCCTTCCTTCCACTTCCATGCTCGCATCAAATTGGATTGGATAAATTATTTCATTTTAACTATTTGCATGTTCTCTTTGAAGAGCCAAAACAATTATAAAATGAAAGCTTGATAGATAATAGCTAAGATGTTGGATAACCTAAGAGGCGTGATGAAATTTTTCCAAGTAATTATTTGGACCCTTATCGCGATCAAGTCCCGTAAGTCTTGTCACAAGTTTTTGCCTTCATATCCTTGTTGGTTTTACTAAAGCAATGGCTCTTCCATTGATATGTCAATTTTACGCCCCATGTCCATGAATAGCTCCATCATAGTGCTTAGAAAAAGAGCCAATAGAGCGTTTGGTCAAATTTATTTTAAGTAGCTTATAAGATCATATTACTTATAACTCCATACATCTTATTTTTTAAAATAAACTAATAAAGTATTTGAATAGAGATTATCTTATAAAATTTTTGTAAAAATTTATAATTATATTTAGTTATAATTTTTTAATGTAATAATCATAAAAATAAATTAAATATTATTAATAAAATTTAATTCTAGATATTCATGTACTTTTTAGTATATATAAAGAAGTAACTTAAAAAATAAGTTAAAAAAGTCGATTTATTTTTAAAGAGCTTATAAACTTTTTCATTAAAAAAATTATCAAACACTTTTAAATAAGTTATAAAGTCACCCAAACCCTCTCTCTCTAAGCAACGCTTTCGTGAGACGAAAGCCATTCGTTTGATGAGGTGAACGCCTTCATTATTGGTATGTACCGTCTCATGCTATTTTCCCCTGCCTAATTGTGTAATGGCCTGTGGCAAATCTCACTGATTACCAGTTGGCTTTCTTCGGAACAGGATGAGAGGTCCAGTTGACGTTAGTCAACGCATTAACCAACTTACACTGGTTCAAATGCAACATCAATAAGATGTCCTATTTTTTAAAGCAGGGTGCATGGTATTTTTGTTGGAGTATCTACACTCGTCTTTTTCCCCCACCAGACACAAACTAATTACATTTCTCTAAATACGTGCCCTTTTTTGGAGAGTCATACCCTGCATCCAGAACAACCTAGGAATGGATTGGTGTGGGTTGGTGCGGACGCTTAGAGAAACATAGGCAATGTTTGTTTTCTTATGTTCTGCTTCGAAACACATCATAATAACTACACTTTTTTTTGTCTACTCATGTATTACTTTTCCATTGCAGGTGTAGAGACCTTTTCTCTATCTTTGTAACAATAAGGGCAATGGTAATGGCTAGGAGCATACTACGCCTTTGAGGTAACATGCAAGGTCCTTTCTGTCCCCATATGCTACAATTTCATGGTTGGAGACTGCAAGACACAGTTATACGTAATATAATTTTGAGAACTAACACATAGTTTTTGTTGTCACGCAAATGCCACAGCAAACAATCCTAATGGTGGCGGCAAGTATGGCTCATCAAACGTTCAATTGTGTAATGCTGAGAGATTTGTTTCAAAGTTTGTGCATACCCGTCGGATCCACTTGATCCTTCCTTACTGGCCACAACCCTTCCAACAACTAATTTCAATACCATACTCTTACACAACGCGTAAGGAATGCAAAATATGTCGACTTTGGCAAGATATATTTGAGACCCGTCAGCTAATCAACTTTACCATTAATGTTACACACAGAAATACAGAAACAATCCACAATCACTTACACATTACAAGGCTTATTGCATGATGAGCATCACAAAAACTACTGCGAAGAATGCAATCATTCTTGGTAATCACAACAGACAGTTCAAAATTTAGACATCATCTGTCTTCCAAAATTTTGCTAAATAATAAAGAAGAAAATTTGACAAAAGCAGCATATAGGACTGCCTTTACCTGCAGGAGCAGCTGACCCATCCAACTACCGCCGGACTTAAAATATTTCCATCGAATGACACTCACTGATCTCTTCAAAACACATCCCAAAACATGGATGCATTCACCTCTTTCTGTTTTTGGTTCTACTGACTTTCACCATTTTCCGAGTTGACTTGTCACCGCCACCACTGCCCAATGAGAAGCCGCTGCCACCAGCATTAAATTCCAGACTACCTGATGCCTGAAATGGAGGCTGGTTCTGCGGAGCAACTTGATTTTGTTGGCTGCCAAACATGAAGGGGTTGGCTTGAGATGGCACCGTTGATCCAAATGTGAAGCCAGAGGGAGAAGGGGAGACAGACGGCTGACCAAATACAGGAGCAGAAGGTGCGGATGACTGCACCGGGTCCTCAGCCATGCTGTCTTCTGCATTCATCTGATCGTTGTTCCCTGGAGGGGATGCAAAACCACTGACAGGGGGATTACCAAATATAGGCTGATTGTTAGGCAAAGACAGTGAAGATGCGGCTGAAGCAGAGGCAGTAGTAAACGGAAAAAAGGGGTTTGATGAGGCACCAGCAGATGAATTAAAAGACGGTGCAGTACTTGTAGTAGCAGGGGATGTGGACGATGCACCGAACGAAAATCCAGTAGATGGTGATGGAGAAGTAAAACTGGAACCGAAAATAGAAGATGTTGGACTTTGCCAACTGGATCCAAAGACATTAGGAGCAGTGTTTGAGCAAACAGAGTTGATTGCTGAGGAACTAGATGAACTCCCACCAAAATCAAATATAACAGAAGCGCCACTGCTGGCAGAGCTAGCATTAGTTATTACTGAAGGAGAAGCTGAAGAACTGCCACCGAAATTGAACTTTGGAAGAGTCATAACCGTGCTTGATCCGGATGCATTGGTTGATGAAGAGGAAGAACTGAAACCAAAACTAAATACGCCAGGAGTGGCAACACTGCTGGAGTTAGGTGTAGTTCCTTTGGAAACAAAGGCTGGACTTGCACCAAATTTGAGTACACTTGATATTGGCCCACTACCAGGGACAATTGCAGTGGCATCGGATGAGGAAGCCAAGGAACTAAAACCCAAGGTATTGCTAGGAGTGGACACTTGAGAATTGGACACTGAGGAACCAGAACTAGTGCTAGTATTCATATTGAACAATGCAGGCGAAGATGACGCAGAAGAAACCAATAGAACAGATGTGCCTTGGGAGACAGTTCCAGCACCAATCCCGAAAGTATTGCCCGGATTTGAAACTTGAGAATTGCACAGTGAGGAACCAGAAGTGGAGCTAGTATTTACATTGAATGACTGTGATGATGCAGAAGAAACCGATAGAACAGATGCACCTTGTGAGACAGTTACAATACCAGACACTACAGAGTCACTGACACTACCAACATGTGAACCCTGAGGAATTGCAGCTGAATGATTGACAAAAGAACCAACTCCAAAAATGCTATTTCCCGGGTTTGCTGCTGCAAGTGCTGCAACACTGGAATGTGAGATACTTGAGTTTCCAGAACTTGGTTCACCCTCAGATTTTGTTCTCACATCTGCAATTTCAGAAAAAGTCTTAGAAGTTGATGATGAAACTGCAGTCAGAGGGTCTACAGAGGACCCAAAATTGAAAGCAGTTCCAGCTAAATTTGAAGGCTTCGCAGACAATCCAAAAATGCTGCCACTGGAAGTGGCCGCTGGGACAAGGTTTGAAAAACTAATAGAGGTAAACGCAGGAGCACCACTTGTGGATGTCTGATTTATATCATCAGAAGAGGCTGCAGTAAATGAAACTGGAGCACTTGAAGCATGTGGCCCTTTCTCAGGAGGAAAAGGATGAGATTTTTCATTCATGTCTCCTGCCTTAAGAGGGTTTGAATGGCCAAATTTGTCTGACTCAGGAATTTTCACTTGGGAAGCAACTGACGTGGAAACATCAACCAAGCTGCACACAGTTCAAAATCATGTTGAAGCCAATCCATTAGACAGAATACTTGATATGGAAAACAAATATCTGTTAAATGTCCACATTTTCTAAAAAGCTTTAGGTAATAGAGAAGATTATTGTGTAATATTTATTTACTACAACACCCCCTCAAATGCCAGCAGTTTTTTTTCTTGGACTAGCCTAGATTGAGAAATACACTTTCAGCGAAAATCGCATATCTTATAAATAATCTAAACCTCAATTCTAAAGTATGAGATTAGGACAAAATATGGTAAAATAGGCATGTTTTACCTACCCAACGTATCTACCTATAAAATAGGGAAAATATGAAAAGGTAAGAATATTAAAAATAATTGAATATAAGAAATATTCCAACAAAGATCATTTTCCAAGTAAATAACTGACAAATTAGAAGATAAAAATCTAAATCATAAAATTCTACTTTCCAAAAACATTGTTTCCCAGGTGATATTCAGCACTAATTAGCTCTCAATGTAGATGATTTCTAATAATTAAGGCTACATTCAGATGCAAATTCACACCCATCAAAATCTATTCTTCCAAACGTACTACTCAACAAAATAATTCTTTTTATCTTTCTCCCTCTTACTTTCAAACTATTCCAAAGTTTCCACGCCAAATTTTCTACCAACACAATTTGCATCCAAAGTGTAAGATTGCAGACAAGTGCTTCAGAGTCTTAGTTTAGTGAGAGAACTCACAAAGTCTAGGTTTATTACTCATGGCACGGGCATTCATTTGCAGGGTTGTAAAATCAAAGATCAAAACACAATTTGGAGACTCAAACAATGCTCTCTCAGAAAATCTTGTTCTAAGTATAACAAGGCACAAAATTTATAAAGATCAAAAAAAGAAAACAAGTAGAAAAGGAATGTAAGAAATTGAGAATGGTATCTGAAAAGAAGCACGATCAAATTCCTAAAGTGCAAAAACAAAAGGTCATAGCCTGCATGAGAGGAGAAAAAAAACATGATGATGAACTGTTGAAAGTGGGCAATTAACCTGCAGGAGTTTTCCCCTTTAGATTCTGCCATTTTACAAGGTTCAGAAGGCAAGGTAGTAAACTTGTCGGCTACTGTAAAGCTAAAGCCAACCATGGGAGGACTAATTGCTTCTGCAGGATTCTCAAATGCAGCAATAAATCGAGGAAGAGCTGCTGACTGGGAAGTTGCAGTAGCTTCTTCTGATGCTGGGAAGACAGTGGCATCATTATTTTCTTCTCTGATTGTGACAGCACCAGGATTGCTGGCTTCACTTGTTCTGCTCAAAACAAGACACGAAGGTGACTTCATTTCTGGCAGAAGTGTGTTCTCAGCCAACTTGGGTACTTCAGCAGGTGCAAGCTTCTTGTCTGTGAGAGGGCCTTCCATTGATCCTGAAGTTTCAGATAACAGTGCAGGTGCAGAACCATTACAGTTTACATCATCATCCTGATCCAACAGATCCTAGAAAAGAAAGACAAAATTAAAAACAGTAGCAAACTCCAAAAAATGGACAGGAAAGAGCAAGATACCAGCAGCTATTTAATTCACTCAAGTCACTAAAAATCAGTGCAAGATAGATTTGAAGAGCAGACTAATATGCACTCAGATGCAATAACTGGAAAGATAAATCGAACCATCACAAGGTAGGCGTAAAGCCAAAAATGCACAAAACCAGAAACATTAACAACTTGTCAACAATGAAATGAAATGAAATGATCTGATTTTGAAGATTTAATTGATTCAAAATCACATAACTAAAACAAAAGCCTTTACCTCTAGTGCACTCATCCTAAAACCTCTCTTCTTGTCAGGAGGTTGAGATGCGCCATATTCTACAACAGTATCAGTTGTTTTGGTGGTGGCCCTAGAAGCTTGCAAGAAATCTGCAGAATCATTTTTTATTACAGGATTCCACATATCAGAAGGGTTAGCAGATTCTTTAGGGCCATTTTCCTCTACATTTCTTGGCTTTTGGGAAGAATAATCACAAGTATCAGGTAAGTTGGAATTGGGATTATCCCCCAAATTATGATCACAAGGAACATCCAGCAGCAACTTGGACGAATTTACATCCTCCATGCTCCGAAGTGCTTGTCCAGAAAGCATGCCAGGTGTCAATTTTAAATGTGGTTTCTCCTGCACAGCAGCTAACTTGGACTCTGATGATTTTTCCTTTGGTGTCAACTTTTCAAGGTGTTGAAATATTCTGGCAGCCACCTCACTAGACTTGGAAGGAACACGAGCATGACTGGTACTTGGGACGCTTTCATTCACAGTTTCCCCAACAGCTTTCGTGACCTTATGACTTGGTTCACCAATCACTTGAAGCTTCTGTCTTGCTTGAGAAGTATTTCCTGCTCCATGGCTAGCATGAGGAATTCTAGGAGCTAACAGATTTGGTTTCTGTCTGATCCTCCGTACAGAAACAAGGGAGCCAACATCATCATCTAAGACTGAACTCCTGCGTTTTAAGGTCTGAAAGAAAAAAATATGCAACATGAAATGATTCAAGACAACGAAAACAAAAAAACTTCGAAAGTCCAAAATATTACAGATCTACACATACCATCGGCTGAGACTCAAAATTTTCATTGTTCTCCATCAAAGACGATGCTAATCGACCAGTATTACCATTACAGTTAATCCCACGTCCCTGTTTACCACAAAATGAAGAAAAATTAACCAATAAAAGTCAATATATATATATATATATTATAGAAAACTTTTTGTTCCAATATAAATCACATATAGGAACCTTGAGAATGGAAGTTTGCTGAACTCTGGAATATGGGGTCCGAGCCATGTTGTAAATAGCAGATCTACCTCGAGATCTTGGAGTTACAAAACCATTTTCTGGAGCAGCCAAGCTGACAGAAGTCTTCTTCGTCAAGGACATATTAGGTGACTTTGATGTAAATGGTTTGTTACTAAGCAATCCAGGATCTTTCCTACGAACTTGATGTCGCATTCCCAGTACTGATGGCGAGACTTTTGAAGGCTTACCACCCATGTAGGCTTTTGCAAGTTCAGCAGGAGTGGCAACGTCATCCTCAAGGACCTGGATATATTTTTATCAGTGACTAAGTTTTCAAATATGAATACAATACAACAAAAACCGACCAGCAACGCCATAATAGTGAGAGAATGTGCACTGGGTGCATGAGCATGCGCAACCACAGTTCTATCTTACTTCAGAGTTGGGAACAGGGGTCAACATAACAGCAGAAGACATAATCCCCTCATTTCTCTTTTCTTCCAAGGAACCACTTGCAATTTGTTCATGCCTACCAAAATCTGAAGCAGTCTCTTCATTTTTGTGGCCATCATCCTCATTAGACACTTCTAAAGCTCTCGATTGTAGTAGTTCAGTAAGGTGGGTAATTTCTGACCTGCACAAGCAAAGGTTCCTTTTGATAAAAACTTCAAAACAAGCAGAAGGGAAATTGAACATTAACATGATACCACAAATAATGAAATATGACACCTTAGATTAGCACACAAAAAGAGAATTTGTTTTAAAAAATCAGGTTATGGGTTTTGCACATAAAGTTGATACGCAATAAATTATTCAATCAATTAAAAACACACAGAAAATCTTGGACATCAAAATAATTAGACTAGGACAGTGAAGTTAAATCAGACATCAGCAAACACCAGAGTTATTCATGACACAAGGAGCAATATGGATCAAAAGGCTCTTTAGAGACATGTACGCAATAAGCAGCACAGGACATGCCTTAGTGAAATATGGCACAAAATTACATATACAAATAAAAATATTTATAATACTATTAACCTTGAACAAAATGAAAATGAACATCAAAGCACTTTAACCTCAAAAGTGAAATATAAATCATATGCTTCATCTCAAGTTTTAGTATTTAAAATTAATTTGATCATACATTATGCCTCTAATATCAGCATCTCAAACATGATTTCAAGAAATTATGCCAATAATATAAAATCAATATTTAAAAATTTTAGAAATCAATCAATTTCAAGAGGAAATAATAGAGTGATTGAAATTGAAAAAGAAAAGTGAAAAAGGTAATTAAGAGGAGAAAAAGACCAAAACATGTAAAATGAGAGACAAAACACGAGGGAAATGAGATAAGAAGAAAAAGAAAAAGAAAAAGATGAAGAACAAAGAACAAAGAAAAAATAAAAAAGAAGATTATATCACATGGTTGAGGATTACTTTGGGAGAGAATAAAAAAACAATTGTTCGCATGAACTAGGGAAGGAAGAGAAGTCACTGAGGATACAAGGGCGTTTCTTATTTCTGTTTTCCAATAAAGAAATAAAAGAATAAAGGGGCACCTTTTCTGAGGTGCTTGCCTATGACGAAATGGTGTTAAGCTGGCGCCTTACGAACCTTGAGCCATGGCACTGACCATGGTGCACACCATAACAACCAGGCAAACATGTGATGTCAATTAATAAATAAATATATCAACAAAAGAATATTCTCCAATTAATCAAGGACAATTATGCACACAGCGGTTTAACTTTAAAAAAACACTCTTTAAGGGCTTAGATAGGAAGAATTTCCATACAAACGCATGCTTATGCAAAGTAGAATAATTAGCCAAACATGCCACCAAAAATACGATTGCAAGGTATAAGAAGCAGAAAAATGATACGAGTGCTCAACCCTCAAAAGATGCTTCAAAGTATTACCTGGAGAAGGTTTTTTGCTTCAACAATTGCTCAAGCTCAGAGATCCCATTGTTCCTGGAATTATCAACTGGCAGGCTGAATTCCCCATCGGCAGTCTCCGGTGCAATGTCCAGATTCTTCAACCATTAAAAGGCCAAAAAGATCCATTTCCATCAAATATACAGACAACAACATGCAATATAACATTGATACTCCACAGTGGTGTGAATGCACAAATTAACATATTAACAAGGCATTAGCAACAAGAATATGCATCATTTGAAAAGCACAAGAGCCCTAGAAATAAGCTCTTTTACGTCTGATCAATACTCCCTAAACATTTTTGCTAAACATTTTTGCTGAGCATTTTTCAGGAGTCAAATTTAAGCATAGAAGTGTGGTACTTCGTCCACCTGACTTCTAAACAAAATGCGTACACTAGAACTCACCACACACCCAGTGTTCATCAACATCTAGAAGGCAATTTGCAATAATGGCTGGCTCTGAATAGTTTCCACGAAACCACGCAAAAACCTGTTGATCTAATACATTGCCATTTATGAAGGAGGAATATACATCTAAAGATTGCTCACGACATATACCAATCCTCATTAAATTGAATTAGTCCAATTTTTGGTTTTCCAAGAACCTTCCACTATAAATTATCTTGCAAATTAAATATTAGATGGACTTCTGTCTGTGAAGTCTAGTGCTGGAATCTTCTTGAAATATTCAGCAATATGGATCAGAGGCATAATTTATAATCTTTTTCCACTTTTCAAGAGAATTGGCGTCCACTAATGTGCACGCCTCTGCTGTAAACCAATGTTATCTCATCAACATCACTTCCAAAACCATCAGTCACACTACCCACACACAAACAATAAAATGGACAATTTGTTCATCCCATCGACCCGAGCTGTTTTCGAACTGAACCCATTCCAAAATGTAGACAGGTCAAACTCAATTGACATAAGAAGACATTTCAATCACAACAGCATTTTTGTTGATATATAAACCCAGGTTCTCTCTTGATGTTTACTAAGAGCAGGTTATTTAACACATCTTACGTGCAATCTAAATCAAGTTATGGATAACAATATGGTGAGTCATATCATTAAGCCATACATTCACCAGGCTTAATGCATAACAAAGATACCATTAGAAAGCATTTACGCAAAATGGCACATTTCTAAGTGTTTGTTTGCTATTTTGTCACAAAAATAAAATAGTCATAAGGAGATAGCCCCAGGCAGTAGACACATACCCTAGCAAAATCAATCTCAATATATTGTAAGATCAAATAAAATTAGTCCAACTAAACTACGGTATTCTACAGACAGAAGTGTGCAGCTGTTCTATCTAAGAAAATACATGAAGGAGACAACATAACACAGAAACACACAATACCTTCCAAAATCTGACAAGTATATTAATGTGTGCTAAATCTCACATCATTCACGATAACATAACAAATATCTAAAACAGTGTACCAAAAGCACAAAAAATCTGTTATTGCATCATTAACTCAATGTTCAACATGGATACACACTTGCACACTCACGACCCAATTACAACCACAAGCTTCTATAATTGCATATTTATTTGTTCTAGCATATATATCACACCCAGAGATTGAATAACTTCATATTTCCAGATAAATTCCACACCCAGATATTCAACTTTGCTTGATAATTCTAGATAGTTCCCTTGAGCAAGCAAAGTAAACGTTGAACTTCTCAAAAAATATATATCCTTTTCAGCCATTAGCATTTGTCCAGGCTTCAGCACTCTCAATAAGAAAAAAGTTCTATAGAAGCGAAATCCATCCTCTGAGAATTATCCAAATCTTATAATTTTTGGTAAATAAACTATGAGTATGTGAATAAGCTTGCGTAAACTTACCTGCAACAATATCTCTTATAATCATAAATTAAAAACATATGAGTTTACTCATATAAAGACAATGAAATGAAATAAAGCAGAACATACAGGAAAATGTTTCGGAATAGCATATCAGCTCTGAGAAATTTGAATAGAACAAATTTATCAACAGAAAACAAACTAAAAGTAAGACATCAAATAATTGAACTTACATGACGAACTCCCCCATGAACCCCATCTTTCACATCATTTTTCACCTCTGTTTACATCAGAAGATACATGTCATAAACAAACCCAGAGAATAAGTAAATAAATCGCAGGAAAGGGGCAATTGTGAAATATGCTGCACCAAAGCACCCAGCGCTCACAGTAGCAACTACAGTAAATACTGATAGTTGGAGTAATAATCCAGTGATAAACGTTGTTTAGCAAATATACACTAAATACCCACGGACAAAAGAAGTAAAGCCCTTTCTTTCGCACTTAAGGCTAAATGTATCAATGAAGAAGAAAAAAATGTACAAGCAGAAACCAGATGCCATCTCGTATAGGCATAATCAATTATTCATTAATCCATTTTTTTAAAAAAAATGACATACCCCGCCATAGAAAATCAAATACATCTCGACCAAATAAAACGCTTTAAAACGTAGATATAAGCTATATACAGAAATTAACGCCATATTCGTCAAAAAATTAAAATCAATTTCCCAAAAGATACCGTCCAATTCACCAACCACCCGAGTTAAAACAGAAATAGTGTTCAGATATCAAATATTTTGAAAAAAAAAATGCGCATAAAACATGAAAACCTAAAAGTGAAACCCAATATGAAAACACGATACCCGACAAGTCCTAAGAAACCATAGCACGAAATCACTAAAGCAAGGAAATTTTCCTAATGTAAAAACAACAACTGACCTGGTGGCTGAGGCGGCGGCGGCGGGGGCGGGGGTAGGCGTTTGCGAAAAACAGAGGCGAAGAAATGGTTCGCCCCATAGGAGATGAGCTTAGAGGCTGGGTCGACAAAAAGCTTAGTCAACCAGTTCCTCCTGTTGCCGCCGTTGTTGGTTCCTCGGAAGGCCGTGGGCGGACGGTCATACGGCGTAGCTTGTCTGCGGAAGGGCTTCTTCCGGAATTTTCCTCCCGCTCCTCCGCCACCATAAGAGGAAGAGGTGTTGTTAGCGGTGTTTCCGCCTGCTTCCGCCGTCACCATTTCGTTCGATTTTTGAAATTTCGCGTCCAACAGAGAGAGGGAAGAGAGAACGAGTGAGAAAGCGAATGTTAGGGTTTTATTTTGGGAAAGGGAGAACACGGAAAGCGATGCTCGCCCATAAATCAATTCTTAATAATAATCTTTAAATATTAATTTAATATATTTATAAAATGAGAGAAAAAAAAATGAAATTCACAGAGAGAGAGAGGAAAAAAGACTAAATCTAAAAGGAAAATAAAATGAAAATATCTATAAAAGTCTATATAATGCGAAATAGTATTTATAAACTATAAAATTTTTATTATTTATAATGATAGTATAATTGTTATGTTTCGATGACATAAATGAAATCATTTCAAAATTAAATTATATGAAAAACTAAAATAAAAAATTTTAAGGAAATTTAAAGAAAGAAAAAAACATAAGTGAAACTCAAAAAAAATAAAAATAAAAGAAAAGAATAAAGAAATAGAAACAAAAATTAAGTTTAAATAGTTTTTATCCGTTATTTTCCCTCTTCCTCTTTGACATAATTCTATATTTCATATCATAAAATTTTATTATCTTTCAATATATCCTTTTTATATTTTTTATTTTTTATATCATACCTAAAATATTTTCCAATACCTAATTCTTTCCACCCACGCCTCATCACTACACCACACACTTGATAGGCAAATCCCCAACAACCAATAATTAGCTTTCCATTTGACAACACAATCATTTGTTGGCATTCTGTGTCTTTTAATCTTGTTTCATAAGAACCACCATAGAGTACAAGAAAAAATTATTGGATGAAAAAATATGTTATTTTATTGAAATAGAATTGCTATATTTTTAAAGATGCTGATAGGAAAAATAAATTTATTCAAACATTACATTATATTAAAAACTTTATACAAAAATCAAGGAGAGAAATAAAAAAATTTTAAGGAGGGAATGGGTAAAATACGATAAAATAAATCGAACTTTATTTGAAATAATGTTAAAAATGAGAATGAATAAATGAAGGCTTGAATAGTTTATAATTAAATTTAGTAATTGTACTCTCTACCAATAATAATATAGTACAAGAAATAGTTGCATACTTGATATGTGTACAAAGTTTTTATATAAATTATACTATTTTATTCTTGGTAATAAATTACAATAAAAATAATATTAATTTAAAATTAATAGAGTATGGAAAATAAAATAAAAAGATAGAAAGAGTAAATTGAATGCTATAAAGAAATATAAGAGAAAGATAAAGCTGAATTAAAACAAAATGGAGAAAGAAACAAAATTTAAAAAATATTTCTATTGAAATATCATATTAATTTAATATTATACTATCAAACTTATAGAATATATAATAGATAAAATAAATTAAAATTTTGAAAAGTAGAATAACTTGAAATTAAAAAGATATTGATATGAATGAAAATTAGGAGAATAGAAAAAAAAAGTAATTTGTGAAAAGTTGAGGGTATTCAAGTAATTTTATATTGTGCAACCAAATTTTCTTATTAACTTAATATAAAGTATAGATATATAATATATCACATTTATCTGTATTATATTTCATAAGATAATATCCAATATATTGGATATAATTTGGGTTCAAAAGAATTAATTTTTTACATTTATTTGATTTGATTATTTATCAAGAATTTTAATTATTTTGTTGTGAACTTCTATTTAATGATAGGTTTTAATCGATTAAAAAGAACATATGTTAACACATATATAAAAATCGATCCATTCTAATCCTTCAAAGAGTATATAATCTAAGGAAGTATGTCCATTTTGGCTATACAATGTGAAATTATACAATAATTTTTATTTTAAATTATATTATTTTTATATTTCTTTTTTATTTTAATTTATTTTTGTTTGTGTTTTTCTCAAAAATTTTCTCTTTTTAATTTCTTTTGACTTTTTCTTTATTTTCACATTTTAATATATTTATGTTTTTAAATAATATTTTTTATTATTTAAAATAAAATAACTTAATAATTTATAAATAATTTTACACTCCACATAGTTTACATCTTTTACTAGTGTGTGCATATATTCATACACTATATTATTATAAAAATAAGGTATTATTGCATAATTTGAAATCACACAACAACCATTATTCTAAATTATTATATGTTCTTCTACTTTGCAGTCTCATCATAATTAGGCACAATTCAACTTTATATACTAATTCAAACCCAAAATTAGGTTTGCCTAATCTTTCATTTATCATCTTAGATGAGATCTCAAATACTTTACATTGTACATAAACTTTCTTAAACAATTGAGAATAAAAAAATAGTAGCATCTTTACACAAGTTAGTATAAAATTCAAGTACGAATATGAAGTGATAGCCCTTAAACTTAGTTACTGAGTCAACATACTAATGTTTTTTAAAACATTAATAGAATCAATGTACTCATACCTATTCATTTTTCATCTACCTTTCTTCAGTAAAATGTCTTACAGTGTAGTAATGGGATAAGGATTTTGCCTTATTTGTGTAGAAGCTCCATTTGTAGGCCTTTTTAACATCAATGTTTGATCCAAATATTGGTATTTTTAGTTATTTTCTTCAAGGGTAACATTGTTTTTCTTTGGTAATATTTCTAAGCCTAGAGACTATTTGGATGCACATCTCTTCAATTTTTCTAAACGGTTAAGAACACAGGACAAAGGTGTATTTTCATCAAGTTCCTGCTCATCATGTTGTATTGACGTTGCAACATCATCTCTACCTCTAATTTGTACATCTTTGTATCAGATCTGTATTTCAACATCTGTCACATCCTTTATTTCATTAAAACCATCCCAACAACCACGTCTAGGGTGCCAATAAGCTATTTAGTCCCATCTTCAACAAGTGTTTCCTTAGTATGTTGTTGCTACTTCTCATGTTGAGTCTCTATTCCAACATTAACGTTTAAAAATTTTGAACTTGAGGATCCACTCCCAACATTTTCTCCAGGTTCACCACTTAGTTCAGCGAATTCTAGCATCTTTTCTTCTATAGGTGGTTTTAGAGGACAAACCATGTTAAAACGAATCACTTCAATAGAAACATCAGAAGAGACCATGTCTAAGGGAATTGGTACAACATCTAATCTTTCAGAGACTTTAAGCTGAGGTGGAGTAAGAGTTTACTTGTCTAATGCTGGGGTTTGCTTGGTTTCAAGCTCATGTATCATTTTGAAGAAACCAAATCATCAAAATCTTTTGAGATTCCCTCCAAATTTTGATTCTTCTCTTTCCTTAATGGGCTACTATTAGCTAGGCCAAAAAACTTAAACTAGAGATTGGCCTAATTCTATTATCAAATCTGCATATTCTACTAGGTAGGCTTCAAGATTCAACAAAATATCTGCATGTTACTTTCATGTTGCAACATAGTCAAATACCACTGTAATTTTCTAACCAATTTTCTAGAAACATGATGTTTTGCAAATTTTAGAATTGTACTAGTTTACTATTTAGCCAGATTTTCAACAATGGCAAAACCAAAATACCAATAAAAACAGGAAAATTGAGTGTAGACTCATAGTGAATCCAAGCTATGAGCATAATTAGCCATAATGTAGATTTCAAAGTATCAATCAATGACAACAATCACAAAACAAATAGATCCAAACACTTCCAAGAGCTCTTACAAGTTCTCATACTTCCCCTCAAGTTACTCTCTTAATTTCACATCATATGCAGAAATATAAAAGGAGAAGGGAGTATAAACCAACCTAAGATAGAGAAAGACTATCCTCTATTAGTGCGACATGATCATCATCATTCGAATTGACTATGACATTTTGCATTTCATCAATAGGGTTCATTAGATTTATATGAACTAGCTTAAGTAATCTAGTACTACTTTGGTGTTGCAATATTGGGTGATATTTCCTTTATTTCATGCCATGTTAACAGGGCCTACATGTTCCACCTTTCTTCTTGGTCAGATTCATATTATTTTCAATCATATTTCATAACTTGCCTTTGTCAATATAGGACAAAATTCTTGGATTACAAAAAAATTTGGTATAAGATAGAATAATTTGGATCAAATTGAATTTTGTAGATTCTATTTTCTAACTTTAATCATCTGATTCTTCATTCAAGAACGCTTAGCTAGAAATTTGAACAATATTTAAGGAAAGGACTTATACTTGATTTTCCTTGAGGGTTGTTAGATCATCAACAACATTAATCTTTGAGTTTAGCACCACGATCTTGGATCAAATGCTAGATTTAGGGACTTTGATGAAGAACGTCTTGAATTTGGTGATGAACTCTCTGAATTTGGTGAAGAATACGACAAACTTTTTTTAATTTAGCGAAGAACACAATGAACTTCTTTGATTTTTGACGAAAAAAATGATGAACTTCTTTAAATTTTGGCGAAGAACACGATGAACTTTTTAAATTTGACAAATAACACAGCGAGTTTCTTTGAATTTGGCAAAGAATACAACAAACTTCTTTGAATTTGACGAAGTACACTTTGAATGTTTTTGGGAATTTCAGAGAGAATTTGGGGGGTTCAAGTTTTCGGTTGCTTCACTTTTTGATTTTGGTCCTCTTTTTCTATAGGGTTTGATCCCTATTTGTAATTGTAGGAAAGATAGAGTGGCTGCATCAGTCTGCCAACATAGCGTGATTTCATTTGCCGTTAGAGTTTGGACCCCATCCGACCACTCAATAAAGTCTTCATTTCTTGGACTTCTAACAAGATTCTACCACTTGTTAATAGAGTTTTTATTTCTTAGACTTTTAACAGGATTCTACCACATGTTGCCATTTGATTGGCTGATAAAAATATTATTTATTTATTATAAAAATTATATTTATTTAAATTCCTAAATAAGTAAAAATTGATTTAATTAACATTTTTAATGTCATATTTTTCACGTAGCATTATTTAATTGGTAGATAAAATTTGTGTGTCTACAGTCACAGTACCCTAAAATTTTGTCACGTACATGTTGAGAGACTTGTGAGGTATTGCACTTCTAGTCTTCATTTTAGCTTAATCTTCTTGACTTTGTTTCAGGTGTTTCCTTTGTGCATCACTATTGACCTTTCTCTTAATTGATGCTACAAAATAATGTAGCATTTTGATACTGATGTCCAACTTTGGCGTAGTAATAGCATATGATTTGATTCCTTCAGGTCCTTTTGGTTTTTTGCGAACAGTAATGTTTCAACATTGAAAGAATATTTAAGTTGTGATTTCGATATTGTAACATCATTATCATCACTATTCATTATTCCTTTCATAAACTTTATTTTTCAGTTTGTTTGTTACTCAATTTTTGCTTCTCTAGTGTAGCCTATCCTATGATGTTCTTTAGCATACTTTCCTATTATTAATAGGTCATTTAATTTAGCTTATCCTTATTTAAATTTCTAAGGCTGACTTTTGTGTCATCTAATTTCACGAGGGCATTGTAGTACAACTTATTTAATTTTTCATTATTGTTTACTCCGAAGTTGCTTTTTCCAACTCTTTTTCCAACTTTAACTTTTATTCGTTTAGTTTGTTGTAGGTCTTCTTGAGCTTTGCAATTTCACCTCACTTAGCATCCACCTTCAATCTTAGGACTTTTACTTTACCATGCACAATCATCCATTAATCATACATTAGTTGGTAAGTTTCCACTATATCCTCATGTGAGATTTCCTTATCACTGTAGCCCTTACTCTTAGAAACATCTCATTTCCTCTCAATGTTGAAACATGATCTAATATCACTTTCTTCTTTCGAATAAAATTGCTAGTTTGCTCATCATCTTTTGATTGATTTGTATCTTCTTCACACCAATTTATGACTATAAACTTACCTTGCTTTTCATGAGTCTTAGCGCACTTGGCTATCGCATATCTAAAGCGTCCACACTCAAAGCATTGCACTCCTTTATTTTGATTGTCAAAAATTTTATCTTTCTTGTTATTTTTATTATCAACACCTTTGATGGGCTTCTTAAGTGTGTACCTTTCAGAAGAATTTTTTTTCTCTTTTTTCAAAGCTAGCTCCATCTACTTCTTTGAATATGTCTTGTTTATCTCGTATGTTTGAAAGGATCTAATGAGCTCATCCACTTTCATACTATTCACATTACAAGCTTCTATGATAACTTATAACTTTCATTGCAAATCTTTTAGAGAGTGATCTCAAGGTCCTACTCACAAGTTTCAACTTTGAGTACTTTTTATCAAGTCGACATTCCTGATTTGCAATGTCATACAACTTCTAATTTAAGGTTGAGATCATTTTGTCTTTTCCCATTCACAAGTTTTCAAACTATGATGTCAATATCTACAACTTTAAGATCCTCATGGTTCTTATTCTCTTGTGGATATTCTATAAGATGACTCAAACCTTCTTAGTAAAATCACAGGTGATGATTAATTTAAATCATTCTTCATCTAACCCCAAGAATATTAAGTTGATTGCTCTAGAATTTCCAATGACTGCCTTTTCTTCTTCCATTGTCCATTTGCTTCATTCCTTAGGTGCCACCTTGCCATCATTATCTTCAACAATCAATTGTTACCATCCAATAATGCTGGAGAGTCATGCTTCTCATCAAGTGATTTAATTAACGTACACATCTAAGCCTTCTTATACGAGTAAATTGTGCCATCTAACAATGGGGGGTATGTCACCGATACACCTTCTCTAGTATTTATCATCCAACCATGTAAAATAAGAGCTTGCCTACTTGATCAACCAAGTTGAAAGTAGTGACCTGCCTTTAACACTACTTGTTGGTATGAATAGGTTCAAGTAATAAGAAAACAACACATTATCTTGTCTATGTGTTGTAACTTGAAAATAACACCAGAATACGTAGCTAATAACTTATGTAATATTTAAGTGTTGCATTGGGTTAAATTCACTTTAGCTTCCCAAGGCACATTCACATAATAAACAAAATGAGAATAATGAGTTGAACACCAAAAATGAATATATAGTTTAATGTAAACACACCTACGTCCATGCCTAGTCAAAATGAGTTCACTAGAACAAATAAGTTTCATACACGAAACTCTCACAACCTAAATTCAACCTCACTTGAGCAGCACTTCTCCACAACCAAGGTTTTCAACTAAATAGAATTCTACAACAAGTCCTTCTTGTTAGAATATGGACATAACTCCATTAGGCCTCTATCTTTTTCATCAAAGTGAATACTTCTTTTTGAGGTACATAAATTAGGACTCAATTTCAATACACAACGATGTTTAATTGACACTTTTAGAGACAAATAAGCACAACACTTAAGTCTCACTAAGTTAGTCAACAAATGGCCTTTCGAGACTTCATCAAATTATGCACGCTCTCGCTCTAGGCTTGGTTACTTCATTTCTCATATCTTCAACCTTCGTAGAAGTCCCACAAACTAATTCCCATGAAATTGGAGTTTTCAAGATGCACCATGATCCATTTGATTTGATTAACTCTACACTTTCTATTATGCTAATTCTAAGTTGCCACATGGAATTAACTTTCATTTTGCAAGCAAATGCAGTAGATTATAGTGGGATAATCTTTCCAAATATTCCTTAATATTGATGCAAGCACTGAGCTTAAGCAAGAAGAATATCCGAGGCTATTTAGAGGACCAATTATGTGTGCCAAGGCTAAGAAGCTCAAGGAATCGATAACAACACTTTCTTAAGACTTTCAAAAAGATTTTTGATGTTTAGAGAAGTTTTGGGAGCCAAAGAAAGGCTCGTCGACCAATTTGGTGCATTGCAAAAAAGAAGACTAAATTTGGAGCATCACAATCAATCTAGGGTTAATATTGATCGATTGTGACCATGGAGGATCGATCAAAAGGGTTTGGATTGTCACTACATGATTTGCAACCTTCCGTAATTATAATCACAATAGGAATGGATTGATCTGGGAGTAGATGGATCAATATAAATGTCAGTTAGAGCATAGCAAGATCGACCTAGAAAGAGGTGATTGACAAAGCCAAGAGAACACTTTATGAGTTTATGATCATGAACTAAGTTAGCCCAATCAAACCAAGCCAAATCGATATTTCTAGATTTGTGCAAAGTGAAACAAATCAATCTATAAGTACTAGGATGAATCCGAAGTAAGGCTGATTGATTGGAGGAGCTCTAAATTGATCTTGACGCAAATTTTGGGAAGAAAATTTCCTATTTTTGCTAGGACTCTTTGCATAATTAAAGTAGAATTTTCTAGATTATTTTATACACTAATTAAGATTACTTTGACTAGGTTTTAGCACTATAAATAGCGCTTTTGGCATATTTCACACAATTTTATTTATTGAATAATAGAATTACTCTTTCCCTTTGTTTTTCTTATAAGTAAGTGCGTTCTCTATTCTCGTGAAACTAAATCCAAATCAAGTTATTCTTGAGTTTCTTGAACAATTCGTGATATATTAACTAACAAGGCATGTTAGTTGTGTTGTCTTTCACTTAAGTTCTTCAAATTCGTTGTTTATGTCATTTCCTATAGTTTGTGCAAGCAAGGTTCACTTAGGTTCAATTCATGCAATTATTTATTTTGTCTTATACTTTCGTGATCATGTTAAATATGGTCTGATGCTTTAGACAAAGTTCTACAACAAATAGAGGTTAACCTTTCCTCCTTTAAGGCAATGTTCATTTTGAATGATTAGATTGGATAAGTTATTTTAGCCAGCCTAAATACATGTTTTTTATAATGAATAAAAGCTCTCGATTAATATTAAGCCTACTATAAAATAACTAAAATAGAAGATAATTAATCCTACACATTAAGTGTGATTAAATAATCATTTAAAATAATCCTAATGGACTTTAATCTCATCCTTGAAAGTGAATATATCCTAAAACGACCACAATATCTCCAAATATTGGTCAAACCTTGCCTAATCTTCACAGGCACAATATTTGGGAAAAAATTATCCACAAAAATAAGAGATAATATCTTTTAAGTATAGCATTGATAATGTTATGTGCTACATAAGTGCCAATACACTATAATGTCTATCATGTTGATCACTTTGGAATTTGTTTACAATAGAGCCTTTCAAGTAGCCTGATCAGCAATTGTACTAGCCTTTTTGAGACTCAACAATTAAAAAATAAGGAGTCTTACTTGTCTAATTTGCTCAAGAAATTAACAGGATAGTTTTCTCTGTGGGTGCTCATAAAAGCCTAGATCTAGATGATTCTTGTCATGTTTTCTATCAGAAATTTTATGATATAATTAGCTCTCGTCAACTTGCATAATTGCAATAGGCCTTTGATCATGGCTATTTTTATATAACGCTTATGGAACATATCTTTATCTTATTTGTAAGGTTGAGGTGCTTACTATTGTAAAGAAGTTTCACCTTATAGGCCATTGCAATGTTGCTTATAAGGTGATAACAAATGTTTTGTATTGACAACTTAAACCAATACTTTTAGTTTGTGTCTTTTTTGAAATTGATCAATTTTTCTTGAGTTGGCTGAATAAACTGAGGCAGATTAGAGCATAGCGTGGTGTCCAAAAGTTAGATAGGTAGTTAACCATTGGAGATAGTTGTTAATTAACTTTAGACACTGTAGAGTTAGAGGGTGGTTAATTAATTTGCATTTTGCATATATAAGGTGAAGGCGTGAGATATACTGTATACAATTCAACTAAACCATCAACATTGTTCTTTACCAAAAAGAAAAGCAAATCCTTCCTCTAATATCTAACATCTTCTTTGTTGTCATTTGCAAAACTCAAAAAAATGTACTAGAAGCTCATTGCATTATGCTATAATAATCACCACTTTAAATCCTAATAGTATTCTCTATATTAATTAGGCTACTATGGAATGGCCGCTTAATAGAGGCTTTTTCATCAACCAAAGGCATTCAACATCTCTCATTTGTTCATCCTTTGAAGCGATGATCACAAGTTATAAATGCTAAAGACTTGACTGGGGCTTGGAAGCCTTTCTCACTTTGTCATGGAGGTACACTCCTTTTATGCAAATGATGTATTGCTTTTTGTTAATTAGGTGAATGTTTGACAAATGGTCGTGATCATGAAGGTCTTGAAACCTTTTGAGGAGGTCTTTGGGCAAAGGGTGAGTTTTAATAAGTCTACCATTGTTTGCTCCATTGATTCCTAATGAATTTCCTTTTTTCTTTATGATTCATCATGCTACTAGTTTTAGGTTGATACTTAGGAGTAATTATGTGCCACAACCTTATTTCAAAGGTGTAAGTGTGCACGGGTGATGTCAATACTCGTTGTTAGTTTAGTGTTAAAATAAGCAACCAATAACTAGACACGCAGCGGAACAAATTTGTCAATTCTTAATTGCAACTTATGTTCACTTCACCTTACCAAAATATTAATACTCATTTAATGGTATAATTTGCAAAAAATAAATACAAAAAATTGTTTACGTAATACAATATCAATCACACCTATGTCTGCAGGGCCTCGCCCAATAGAAAATGAGTCCATTAAAATCAAGAGTTTGTACAACTTATATAATTCAATTGAACCTCACTTTAATAGATCCACTTCCCCATACACTCGGATTCATGACTAAGTGTTACTCTATACTTCCTATTTGGTAGAATAAAGACCTAACACCAAAGATCTACACCCTTCTATCAAAGTGAGCAATACCTATGAGGAACACGACTCTAGGATCAATTACAAAAGCTTTACACAAAGAACTTGATACTTTTAACAATATATGAATGTTTCACTCAAGCTCCTTAAGTTGGTTGGTCGATTATCTTTAACACTTAGACAAGTTTAGCACAATGAGTCTCAAGGCTTGAACTGATCATTTCTCGCATTCTCTGCATAAGTAGATCATCGTTCAACAACTTTCTGTAATATTTGGAATTGTCTTGATACGCTAAGATTTCCTTGATTTAGTTAACACTGCAATTACTATAATCTATCTATCATTTGTTGCAATTCTTTGAATTGACTTTCCTTCTAGCAAGAGATTCTCAATCTTATAATTTTGACGACTCAATTTCTAATCCTGCATTGATTCTTCAAATGAGTTCTTCAAGGATTCTTGGCTAAGAATGGTTTGATTTTCCTCTATATAAAGATGACAATCTTTTTCAAATATTTGGTCAACTCCTTTTGATATTTTTGCAAACAAATGTTAAGAAATTAATATCACAATAATTTCTCTTTCATATGGCAATAATTTTGCTAATTTGATTGCCACATATGTACTATAAGAGTGCCAACACATACCATAATACTAACACAATGGACTATTTTCCTATATCATTTAAAGACTATAAAGGCGTATGCATATTCTCTTTAGCATGAAGGGTGATTGTTGTGCAATTTGTGACTTCACCTATTTTGTTTTATCCAATGAAGCTTGCCTAAAACAATTATTCATTATATTAACAAACAAATTCAGATGTTGAATTTACACAAAATTCCTTTTATTAGTTGAAATCGAGTCTGTCATCCTAAGAGAAAGGCCCTCTATTGGATGCCACTACCTCTTGGATGGATCTAAATATTATACATAAACCTAATATTACTAATTTTATTTTATTAGCTCCCCTACCTAATTTCATTAAAACTAATGCAGAATGACAATGAGAAGGTGGGGTGGGGGATTGCTCCCCCATCCTCCAACCCATAATCAAATATCTCCTCTTCAATCTCTCGCCATTGTTTCCTTCACCCCCCCCCCCACTTTGTCCCCTAGTCCGATCCCCCGTGAGGGCCTTGTTTGGGAAGAAAAATTTTAATTTTATTTAAAAAATTAAAATTTTTAAAAAAGTTCAATTTTATTTGTTTATATTATTAAAATTACGTGATATCGATTAATTCTAGAAAAACAATAAATATGATAAGTATCTTTTATAATTAATATAAAAACATTAAAATATAAGAGCAAATATTATAATTTAAATTAACTAAGTTTTCAATTAACTACATAGAAAATAAAATATAAAATTAATTACTAAACAATATGCATAATTAAGTATTAGCTTGCAATATATTTTAACTAATGAATTTCATATTTTTTGTATGTGTAAAGTTATTTACAAATTATAAAGTTAACAAAAATAACATCATTTAAAAGTGAAAGTATAATAGTAAAAAAATATTAAAAATTTATGTAAAATACAAATAAAAATAAATCAGAAGAGAAAGAAAATGAAAATATTAACAAATAAATGAATGCA
Organism: Avicennia marina; assembly: GCA_019155195.1. Classification (NCBI taxonomy): domain Eukaryota; kingdom Viridiplantae; phylum Streptophyta; class Magnoliopsida; order Lamiales; family Acanthaceae; genus Avicennia; species Avicennia marina. The sequence continues at coordinate 4,052,820 of CM032773.1, forward strand.
AAATTAAAATAATTGCATAAAATTATATTATACAATTTATTTTTTCAAAATACAATTATTTTAATTTTGCATTTGTTTATTTAAAGCAGGGGAGAAAAAGTTCCTCCAAACCCACACCCACACCCACCCCACTTGTACCACTATTGCCATCCCTAATGCGGATGAAATTATTCTACTTAACTTAGGACATTTGACTGCCAAAGGGATATAATTTTTAAGCATATTTATCTACATCTATATTTATGCAAATGCTTTCACATTTTGCTAATCATAGTTGAAAACGAATTTGTCACCTTTTTAATAAATTAAATGAAAAATAAATTATTAAAAAATTAAAAATGAATCTAATGTGAGAGGTGAGAAGCACAAAAGTTAGACAATGGAGAGAAAAAGTAACAAGAAATAGAACAAATCAAACATTAGATGTGAGAGGAAAGAATATTTAAAACAAGAAAAAAATGAAAATTGAAAAGAACTTGAAATGAGATTAAATTTGAGAGACAAAAAAATAATAATAAGTTAAAAGAAAAGAGAAAAATAGATAAAAACAAAGATAATTAAAGATAGCCCCACAATTTTACAATATTTAATTAAAAAGACTTACTTTCTTAATAATATAAGTACATATATATAGTAAAGAAAAAAGGTCTCAACACTTGAGTGTCTGCACCTTTTAATTAAAAATAATAGAGTAAATTTACAAACTAAAAATAATATTATAAATTTATAATGTGCAACCAAATTAAGTTAAACTCTTAAAAACTTATAATTCCAGCCACAAACCCTCTCAACCATACAAAACTAGGACATAATTTCAGAAACCTATTGTGCCATTTGGCTGCAAAAAATGTACCTGCAACCCACCTAAAGAGTGAAGCCATTGGAGGCTACCCTCTTCCCTAACTTTCCAATCTTCTTCTGCCTAGGCAAATTTCTCAATCATTTTCAGCTGCCATCAGAATTCACCAAACTTGTGGGAGTGGCAAGTGCTTTGCACATGCAGTGGATGCCATATGATCACTCTTTCAGCCAAGAAAGCTTCATATTGCCATCCATAAGCTAAATCCTTTCATCAATATATCTATTTCACTTCGCATTTAGCCTCTGAACCAGACAGAATGATAGCAATAGAAGCATCAAGCACAATCTTACTCGCTTTCCATAGAGTTGAATTGGCTGTTTCACAAAGAAAATTGGTTTTTCTATCATCATCATCCAGTATACAAGATAACTTAATCGAGGAAAACTGTGACAATGGTAAACTGTAAGCGCGCTCCAGTAAGCACAAAGTAGCACAGGGTTCTTTACACTGTTGAGCAGCAAAGAGTTTTTCCATCCAAAGAGACGAAAATGGAATACGAAAAGAATGCAAAAACAAGGCCTTTGTTGCCTATGTCAATTTTAGTGCCTCTTTAAAGTAGATGCTAAAACTGTTCTCCAAACCCGGTTTACCGCCACCAGCTATGGGATTCCCCTTTTGCATCATGGTAACAAACTCGTTATAATCAATGCGTCCGTCCTGCAAAGTAGTTGGAGAAGATCATGCCATAATTTTAGTCATAAAATACAGCTAACCCACGTGGGAGATAAACTGCTTCAACAAACAATAAAAAGGATGATATGAATTCGAGTTAGGTCATCATATCCAGGTGTTTGCTATTGGAGAAAAATCAGAGCTTATACTGGATGCCCTCGACAAACGAGGCAAGCTTACTTTCTTCTTTAAGTTGAAAATTTCATTATATTGAAACAAGGCTAAAGCATGCACTCACATTGTCTTGATCAACTTCCTGAATCATTTCTTCTAGTCGGGAATCGTCAAATCCAAACTCTTGACAAGCTTGTTGAAGCTCATCGGGGGTGATATAGCCACTTCCATCTTTGTCGAAGTATGTGAAAGCAGCAAATAGATGATCCTCCCTGTCAATTTTGTTGAGATGCAATGTTGCAGCTATAAACTCTCCATAGTCGATTGTTCCACTGTTATCAACATCAGCCTGTAGTCCAGGATAAGTCACGTGTACTGTTATTTCAAGGATATAGCTCCCTCGCTCAAAACTGCAGATGAGGTCTAAGAAACATGACTCTGAATAATAGAAGGGAATTGATCAAAAGCAAATAAGTTGTTAAGTCTGCTTCCTCTTTTAAGCCTCCATTCATAATCGTTGTTAAATGCTGTTAAAATGTAAACACGGTCCTTTTAGAGCCAGTAAGCAAAGATCTTCACAGAAACCAAAAAGAAATCAGTGCACAACTAGAGAAAGAGAGAGAGAGATCTTGCAGTGGGATAATTACTGCTTGCATTAGATCATAAATCTCAGATTCCTTTAGGTTGGCACCAACTCTCTTCAGTCCAGCTTTGAGCTCCTCAAATGTGATTTGACCGCTATTATCTGTGTCAATCATCTTGAACATTTCTTTTAGCCCAGCAATTTCATCTTCAGATAGGGATTCTGCAATTACCTGCAGAAAATGGTATTCTTCATTGACAAAGGGGAAAAAAAAGGAGGAAAAAAATTAACATGAATATGCAGTTAAATACTGCATTTTGTCATCTCCATCTCTCTCAAACAGATGCTGTTTAGAGCATAAAACCATGGGACTTACTCTAAGAGCCATTTTCTTCAGTCTATTCATCGCAGAAAATTGTTTCATGCGACTTAAAACTGCAGAATCTAGAGGCCTATCAGGTGCCACACCATCAACTTGAACCCATGGGTGGCCTGTAGACAATTCAATGTTCATATGAGCTGAAAAGCCTGCTTAAATTTCAATCCAGACACCCACAAACAGAAGGGACTAATAAGCTTTTACAAGATACTGATGGCTGTTAGGATTGCATATGGCTTCACACATATTGACTCATCACCAGCACAAAACAGCTCCATACATTGTAACTTAAATGACTCTTCTTCTATATGAAAAAATGTCCACATCCAAGACATATCACAGGCTACAGCATCACCACCAGATGAGTAAAAACCCATTCAACCAGGATATGGTTCAAGGAACCTTGTTACAATTTGACAATCAGAATTTATCTTACCAATACTCAGGATATTGGCACAAAATAAACAAGCAAACAAACAGAACATGACTGGAAAATGTAAGTAGTACAAGGAGTAGCAATTAAATCATAATCTCTGAACAGATTGATAAAACAATGTTAAGAAGCCCAAATTGATTCAGTGTGCCATGACACGTGATTGCTAAGATGAGAATGCAAATTGTATAAAATAATCGGAATGTGATCATCTTTTTTATGTTTGCAAGAAATTCAAGTTTATGTCCGTTAAGAAATGGAAGTATCAATTCTCAAACCTCATGTCAAAAACTAATTCTGAGTTTTATTATTATTTTTATTTAAATATGTTGATATTTTAATTCAATTGTCTCATAGAATCTCAGATTTTATCTGTCACACTTGGTGTATTTTTATTCATTCAAGCATGTAAATCCTTGTAGCAGTCTGATGTCAAACCAATTGTGAGTAGATTCCAGGCAGCCCTCAACCAAACATTGTGTATAGGAGTACTATGGGAAACCAATAAAATTAATTGGTCAGCCCATGAACGATCTTACTAGCGAAATCCCATCTCAAGAGGTATATATGGTACTTCGACCATATAGGCATGTGAGACAATATTATAATGCCACAACTATGTTCTTTGCTGTCGTTTTTACACTACTGACTAGGAAAGGAAAAAAATCTTAAAACAAAAGGCATGCATTGTATTTGCTACCGTAAAACTAGAAAGGACTGACAAGGATTAAGAGCTCCTAAACAATGAAGGCTAAATATTCCAGTTAAACTTTTGGCTCTGTTACTAGCACACACCTACTTCCTGATTGACCGAAAATACTCTTACCTTGCCGTGATCTAACCTAGAAACATATACTCCATGGGAAGTACTTACACAGGACTTCATGGGCAGTTAAACGCCTTTTGGGGTCGCGCACAAGCATTTTCCTTACCAAATCTTTTGCATCTTCAGATATAATTGGCCAAGGGTCTGACAAGAAGTCAAGGTCACCATGCAGGACTTGCTCAAATATCTCTTGCTCGCTTTCTATCATCATGAAGAAAAAAAAAGATTCATAAATCATGCTTACAGAAGCATAAGCCTATTCCGCCCAGTGCAGAATGACAAGATACATAAATAAATTTAGGTTAATTCAAGATTTCTATACTTCTCACCAGCCCAAAATGGAGGAACTCCACTAAGTAAAATGTAGACAATCACTCCAGCACTCCAGACATCAGCTTCAGGGCCATAGTGCTTTCGAAGAACCTCAGGCGCAACATAATAAGGACTGCCTACCACATCACGAAACTTATCCCCTGAAAATAGGAAATCAACATGTCCTTAGTAATGGACTGAACAGAGGAGAGTCTAAGGGAGCTAAATTTGGTAAAAGGAGATAAGAACGAGAATCTTCTAGCAGTCATATCAGCTTTTTATTCAAAGAAGACAATAATAGATGAAGTATCTTCATTTTATAGGCAAAAAATAATAAAGTAACTCTTGAAAGATGCACAATCTGTTGTTCATGAAGTCAAAGTATGTAAATAAACTGTTCATTCTGAATGAACAATGGAGCAATACAGTACAAATTTGATGTCACTAAGTTTCAGCAAAATTGACCTGAATCTAGAAGTAGACCCTAAACTAAGTACAACAAAAACACATGCGGGAAAGTGGAGCCTGAACGATTTTTAGTAATTATATATATATATATAAGATAGCCCAGGCACATAGAATTGATGGGTGGTCCTTTATGATACACTTTTACAATTGTTTTATCCCAGTACAAGAACTCATGAGGGGGGACTCATCTCCAATTCACAAATTTTGTTATTCTTCCATTTGTATTTTACTCTACTTCTTCCCTCTTGTTTTGCTCAAGTTTAACCTCTAGTCCTAAATTCTAATATAGACTTCTATATTAAATGCCATGAAAACGAACTTTAATGAACCATCATGCAGTCCCAAAGTTCATAAGAAGTTAGTTTTGCATGAAATGGATTTATCAATTTTATTTTTTTGAAATGGATTTATCAAATTTTTTTTTGAAATGGATTTATCAAATTAATAAATCACTAAAAACTTAGTGAAAATCACTATACTTGAATCTGTTGAAAATTAATTTTTCTGGTCAAGCCATTCGGAAGCAGACATCATTAGGTAGGACTTGGAAGGATAATATGACATCATAGTTTTGTTGATGAACTGAAGCCAATGTATGTACTTAGAAGAACTTTTAAATATTTAAAATTTCAATTATTACACCTATTAACAACTAAATCAATACCTCAACACACACACGTATATATATACTTTAAAAACTAGACATCAATTATTTCAATGTTTTGTCACATTATTTATATTACGTACAGATATATAATTTAAATTAAATTCAAACTTTTTGTCTAGCAAAATTTTACAAACAAATATAATTTTTATAACCAACAAAATTTCCATGGGCTTGTTTGGTTGTTGATTTTGGTGGGACGCAAAAGTGGTGGAGATTTTGATGAGTATCAAAATTATGATTGGTAGTGAGATGTAAAATGGAGGGGAAATTTAAAATTATTTGAATTTGAGTATTCTTTTATGTATATAATATAAAATAATAATTGGATGATATGATAATATATAAATTTGTATGATATAAATATATATATTAATGTAAGTATACGTACATATATATAAGTGTTGATTTGATCGTAAATTGGTGTAATAGCCAAAGAACAATGAATTAGTTATATATGTGTAAGAAAAAGTTAATTTTCAATTTACATGACAAAATTATGGTGTAAAATGTTTGATTAGTAAAAATTTAGTTGGTATTTGGTTCACATCTTGGAATTGGATTTGAATTCAAAAACCTCCTAAAAAGCTCAACAGTTAAGAAAATGTAAAAGTGAACTAATGCATCCAACTTTAGGATGCAACTAACAACATCGTGAATCACTAATTAATGAAAATAAAAAAAACAACCACAATCAACTATTCTTCAATTTTCAAGCAACTCATATTACATTAGATGGTATTTCTAAACAAATAATGATTCAGAATAATTTATAAACATAGAGAATGGTGCATGAACTTTTTTTCCCAGTCTAAAAGGATTTCAACAATATTAACCAAATTACAAAATCAAACATGGATCCAGCATTGAATGAATGGATAGTAAATTCGAACATAATAGCTTGTTTCCAAAATCTTGATGCTCCTAAAAAAAATAGAAATTGATAATAATTCAGTGCTGACGGGAAAAGGAACCAAACTACATTTATCAGAAAAAATAAAATTCTTTGCTTGTTTGCGTTTATTGTAGAACACCAGTTTCAAGGCCTCTCTGGAACTTTAAAAAAAATCAACAAGTTTTTCATAAAATGGTTACTTGGGCAGAGAAACCTAGTCGCGTTAAGTTCTGTGGATAGACTTTTGTGGTCACCTTACACTGGATTGACTAGCAAACTTCAGCAGAGCATGAATATATGGACTGCAAAAAATTACTGACTATTATACCTGGCCTGAAGAATATTGACAACCCAAAATCAATTGTCTTTAGAAGTGAATCCTCCTTGTGATCAACCAAAAGGAAATTCTCTGGCTTAAGGTCACGATGCATAACACCCAAAGAATGACAAGCTTCCACAACTCCAACGATAATCCTAGTAAGCTCAGCCGCTTTCCTCTCAGTATAGTGCCCCCGTTTTATTATCCTGTCGAAAAGCTCACCCCCTGCACAGAACTCCATGACAACATGAACTGCAACAGCATCCTCATAAGCCCCCTTAATGGATATAACATTAGGATGCCCTGCCAGATGGTGCATTATCTGAATTTCCCTTCTGACATCCTCAACATCTTCATCAGTAAGTAACTTCCTCTTAGCAATGGATTTGCAAGCATATTGCTTCCCAGTCGCCTTCTCCACACACAGGAATGTTGTTCCAAACTGACCCTGCCCTAATTTCTTTCCGATACTGAAAAATTCCTTCAAATTCGCAGTTTTCCTTAGTAACACAGAATCAGTCCTAAGCCCTGCACTAGTATTTCTCTTGAATGGCTTCTTCGGCTGCGCAGGTTTATCTTGTTTTGGTTCTGGCTTCGGAATGGTAACTTGCTCTGGTGGTGTGCTTTGAACAGGCGAGATTGACTCGGATTCAACTGGAGTCTCATTCTTGGAACTCTCTCCCTTGACAGAAGAGGCATTATTCTCTGGGATACGGGTTCGCCACATAGCCGCAGAAACCGATTGAAAAATACCATTTTTTGTTATGCTTGGTCCAACACAAGTATTCCCCATCTCTCCCGGGGCAAACTCAATTCAATTCCTCGATCAAATTCCTGCTATTTCCACGATGAAATGTCGTTTCAACACTAAAGAAAGTGAAAAGCAAGATATGCCTAAGGATCAGTATAAAGACAAATTCAAAATCTTCTCTTGCTCACTTTAATTCCTTAATTCAAAATTTACAAGCAACAAACCAACTTAAACTGAATATCAGACCAAAAAAAAGCAACAATCAGCTCAAACGGAGGGCACAGTAAACCTTCATTCAAACAAAAAGAGTTACGTAGCAAAGACCAGACCTAAACTTTCAAGCATGATCCAGCAATCACGAAGACAGAAAACAAGAACAGAAAGAACAACAAACCTAGAAAAAGTCAAATGTGCCCCACTTTCTGAAGCGCGCTAAAGAGAACAGAGAAACAACGAACAACAGATATGGCCCATCAAGAAAGTCACAAGTTGCCCGACTATTTTCCTTCGGAAAATCTCTCCACACAAGGGAAAGGTCGCATCCTACGATGCAAAGCAGACAAAGTCAGACACTGATGAGAACCAGGTTTGATCCGCGAGACAATGAGAACTGGACTATTTCCCTCAATGGGCTCCGATTATTTTAGTAAAAAATTCAACTCAAGTAACATGCTCACATCTCCCCCATCAATTCCTCCGTAATTTTATATACATACGGGCACTTTCCTGCGACTTGTCTGTGCGGTGCGGTGCATACGGACATCTCATTCAAGAAACGCGTTTTCTTGGGGATATATCTCTCTCTTGGACTGTTTCCTTCAAGTGGGCAGCGGACTGGTGTCCTAATGTTGACGTTCCTTCGACCTCGCAGGGCTTGGGGCTAAGGACAACTTGCATTCACTCGTCTCCTACCGTTCTGATGACATTGTGTTTCAATTTCTTGAATGGGTGGGCAACCAAAATATTGAACACTAGTAAAGTAGTTGGCATTGAATAAATTATTAATGTACGCCATAAATAATTTGATTTTCTCATTTTTAACATGATATAAAAAATAAAAATAATATACAAGGAAAAAATTTTGTAGGCTCGAATAATAGATACTAGCATTCCACACACTCTGATTGTGTAATTTAAAAATTATTTTGTGAATAAAATTGTATGGATGAAAATGTATTTTATTTTGATTAATATAATGTGATTATATTGTTTGATTAAAAATTTGCATAAAGCTTGAAAATTTTGATAACTAACAACTTGCGTAAGCTATTTTTAATAATTAACGTAAAATTAGATTAAATACCTAAGAGGAAAATAGAGAAAAGTCAATTGGAAGCTTGAGATCAATGAAAACAAGAAATAAAAAAAGACTAAAGATGGAATGTAAATAAATAAAAAAGTTAAAACATAAATTGAAAAATAAAAAATTTGACAACAATTGTGAGAAGAAAAAAGTATAAATAAAGGATTAGAATATATTAGGAAACTTTGGGGAGGGAAGTGACAAAATTTCAATATAACATACAAATGTTCTATCCTTTTAACTTCCATGAGAATTAAAGACGATCACTCTAATGCCTTCACATATATTGTACATTATAGATACTTTCAAGTTGCTTTCATACATATGAGGCAAGTTATGCAATTATGATCTATTTAATTTTTAAAGTTTTTGATGATTCATTTTTTTTTTTTTGCTAATACAAGAAAATAATTTGTACGTATCTTAATTATTGTCATTCTTTTTCAAATTTTGTGGCATTTTTTTTATAATTTAGTCATGTGACATATTGCAATTAAAATTCTATTTCATGTAAAATTGAATTTTTAATTCAGATGTATTACTAAATTAAAAATGACCCAATTTTAAAAATTAAAATGTTAGTTCTAGTTAGATGCTATGGTATCACACAAATAGAACAATTTTGGTGTTATAAGAACAAGACTGAATCACAAAAAGTAAATCAAAGTGAACACAAGATTTGGTTATGGAGTTCATATCAACCCCTTACATCAATGGGGTTTGAACCGCGAAAACTATCTTCATTATACCCAAAGTAGTAAAAAGTATAAGAGGACAATTAATACTACTCCAAATAGTCAATCTCTTTATGGATTTTAACCTCTCAAACACTAAAGCAACCTCATCTGTTGCATAATCACAACTAGCCTAAATGGTCCAAATAGAGGCTTAAATGGACAATGTTATATTTACTCACACTTGCACACTTTTTTTACTCGTTCTGACATATATGGAAAACATAAATACCACAAAGGGACAATGTTTTTTAATTAAACAGTCAAATAACAAATCTAGATAATTCTAAGCAGTCTCCACACTTTATAGCCTTCATTAATTAGCAAATCTCTTAAGTTTTGGTGGTCAATTTTCAAAAGTAGTTCACCATATTAGATAATGTTTTTTTCACCGAAACTCTACGGTAAATGTTCCAATATTAGGCAAGATTTTTACACTAGGCAAGATTCTTTCTAAAGCGGGTAGATTTTATTATTCCCTATAAAATAAGAATTGATAGAATCACTCAATCTAATCAGATGTTCAAGTTCCATAGTTGATTCTTATCCATATAAGGACACTTGAAAATAAGGAAGACCAAATCAAAATATATGGAAATAAAATTCCTCCAAATCTTCATTGATGACATGGATTTATAAAATATCTTTCCAAACATAACTGTTGCTATGTTATGTCAATGTATATGCCATTTCAATGCCACATAAGAGCCTTGTCAATGCTTTGTTAGCTCTAACCAAGCAAACAATCTCTTCCTTTGGCATTGAGTGGCACGACCTTCTTTTTCATGTCATTTAGTGTCCATGTTTGACGATCTTCAAGTTTTCCCAAGTGGCAACCTCGTGTATTGATGGTGTCAGAATAATATTAAACAATTGCAAAATTTATTAGGTAACAGAAAAAGAATAACCAAAATTAGACCAAAGTTGCAACAACAATAATCGCCATTAGGAGTTTCATTAAAATAGAGCACATCGAGAGCCAATATTATAATAGTAGCAATGTCTTAACCAACAACAAAGCATTCATAGAAAATATTCAAATAACTATCCTCCCAAACCACAATAAGCAATCAAAAGTGAAGTTCCAATAATGTAGACAGACAACTAGTAGTGATCTAAAAAGGAGGATATTCGAGTAACTATCCTCCCCCTTATTCCTTTACTCCCTCTCGACATAATCATTTTTCTAGACACAAAAGGGCAAATATAGGCTTGGAGGATGAAGGCCCTATAGGATGCTTAGGAGTGTAATGGACCAGCCCTAATAGGAGATGGTGTTGGAATACCAAAAGGAGGATCCAATGGTAGGGGGTACTTAAAAACTTCAAGAAGGCTATTTGTAAGTTTAGATCTTGTTTTTGCATCTAAAGTTGATTTAGCTTAGTGTTCATCCTTATTCCAATAGCTTCTAAATGTGTTATAGTATTATCAAATCATGACCAATCACTTCTAGGAGGGGTTGCATTAACTAACCTTGAGGTTAACATTGAGATCATCAACTTTCACAAGATGTAATAACTAAGGACTAGACTACATCACAATAGTTTAGTGAGTAAACTTCATATCTTCAATAGCGACCTTTTAGTGAGTATCTTTTGTAGCAATCATAATCTGCCACATAATGTTTAAGGTAAGCATCATATCAACTATCTAGTGTTCCTACACTCTACCAATGACAATGAAAATTGAATGACTTTTGCTTTAACATAGGCTCTCTTTCTTGAAGAGGATGAGATCTTCTTTGTCTTTCTTTTTTTTATTCTGATTGAGAAGACAATCCTTATTCACTAGAAGTTATTTCTCCTTTTTAACTTGTCATTCCTTTTGGTGACTACAAAAACTGGCTCCACATGTTACACTCTCATTTCTGAAGGTGGTAATACTAACAAAGATGCGAACTAGGTTAAAGAGACTCAAAACCAATTGCTTAGATTTCCCCTCAATGCATTTCCTTTCAATTTCTCTTGCTCCCTTTTAATTCACTCCCTCTTTATGTTAAACATTGTCAGAGAAACCTAAGAAGAATTAGAAACACATATTAGTGTAAAGAGGAGAAGGACTAGTCTAAACTAGTATTAGAACAACTATGCCATTAGTAGAGGGGGAGGAGCTAATACCTCGAAAATGTAATCTGTAGTTCCAAATCCCAATTTTTGGATATGTAATTGGTTAATCAAAGCATCCATACTACATGTTAGTGCCTAAAGATAAGTTATGATTGTCTAAAAGTGAGATATTTTAAAGTCAGATGTATCAACAATGGCTGGTGTTCTAACATGAGATAATTTTGCCATTTTTCCCAACCTCAATAATCTAGCAGTATATTGTTTTACCCTCTTTTTTAGATTGAGGCTCTGTTTCTTCCATAGCCACCATGTTGACAACAATCTTAAGGAATACAAAACAAGGGAGACTCAAGGTAGTTATTGGCTAAGTAGTAGATTTGTTTCTGTTGTCTCTCTTGTAATTTCACTATGATCGAACAATCTTCAAAGTAGATATTTGAAAAGTTTGCATCCTAGTGTTCTAACACCTTACTTAAAACCTTGGGGGAAAACTTGACAATTTCTTTTCAAAATTGATTCTAGATCCCCAACATTTTTTTAGAGAATAAAGACACAAGTGTGGGTAACATTTCCAAAACATGTAGCCACAATGAACAAGCTAAAGCCAATATTCCAAAAAATTTAGACATCATTATTCCCTTCCACTTTAAAGCTTTTGTAGAAACATACCTGATATATTCTTGATTTTTTCTTAATAAAATATTTAGGTTATGGGTTTTGGAGATGCTGACTTCTTCCTCTTCAGCTCATTTTCCTTTTCTCTTTGCTTTTCGAGGCCCTCAACAAAAATTAAAATATGTGGCACTTGTTTTCATCCAATGCTTCAACGTCAAGTTCAACAAGATTCTCAATCTACAATGATAGTGTTGTTTCAACTGCATTGTGACTATTTTGCTCCATGGTCACAACTTCATTCTATTAGCCAGACTGACTATGAGTTATCATCTCGTGCAAGTTCTCGATGAGGCCTTTTAAATTTAACTATAGTGTGTGAAATTTTTTATTGCTTCACACCATTCATACTTTGGAAATAAATAGTATCCATGGGAGCTTTATCGACTCCCCTTTCTTAAGGCACCATTATCAACTTCTTTGATCTATAGTAATTGTGTAGTGTTTCATTAAGTTTTGGGGTGCAAATTTTTTAATTACAAAATTTAAAAAAATCATGAAAAATATGTAGCAGAATAGATCATAAATTCAAACCATTTTTGTTATATAACACTTATAATTAAATGTATTTAGAAAATCATATGAGTTATCGCTTAAAATCTAATTCAAGGGAGGCATACGTGACTTGAAAGGCGCAACACTTGAGTCGCAACCTCTAATTTGGCCACACATATGAAATACAAACAAGTGGTTTCAAATTCTCAATGAACTACTTCGTAAGAATGTTTGCGTATGGAGAACTTTGGATAAGAGAGAAAACAAGTAAAGCAACTAGAAGGCGTATTTCTCTTATTTGGAAGGGGGCATACAAATTTTGGTGAAAAATGTGATATTATTGTATTTGGAACTCTCTCAAATTTATTTATTTCCTAGACATACAATATTATATAAGGTGGCTTCTTATTTTCGTGCATATCATTCAGGGCACATATGAAATGGGCTTTATAGAGTTTTCATATAGACTTCTAATTAATTCAAGATCATTTATTAATTTAGTTAATAATTAAAGTCCATTAGAATTAAGAATGACAAAGGAGGTGAGTAATTGTAGGCTCCTGCCCTGTAGGGGATAAAATGGGCTAGGGTGTGAGATGGGGCAAATGTCAAATTGGACTTTAATTTTTGTAATTAGTTATATCTAATATGTGTAATTAAATTCTAAATGATTTTTTATATGGTCAATTTGAAAATCACTCAATTAGATTATTAATTTGTCTGCTCCATAAAAATTAAAACAAAGAACTTTAATAAAATTAATTGAGATGGAATATAAATTTTAATTGTGATAAAATATACATCCTCTCACAAAATTAATGTGTTTCTTCTCAATAAAAAATTATAGAATATGACAAAATAAAATTTTTTATTATTTTATTCTTCAATCCTATTTTCTTACTTTTTATTTTTCTTGATTTTTTGCACACTAATTTGAGGAAAAATTTAGTCGCTGTTCATAATTCTTATAACCTTTAAACAATTTATAATTTGTCATTTTGTTTCTTTGGTTTTATTAGTTAAAAAATTTAATATACTCTATCTATTTACATATTTATCTATTTTTATTGAATATGTTGATTGAATAACAAGTTTTTTTTTTCCATTTTACATTGAATGTATATATGCTCTTACTCTATTTATATATGATATTTGTATATAATTGTTATTGAACTAATTTAGTGGTTTAGAAACCTATCATATTTTGTTGATTATTTTGTCTTAATGTGAACTTCACTACGAAATTTATCTTTTTTTAGTTAATATTTTGCAATGAAATTAAATTATACTAATATAACATATCATTTATTGTAATTATTTTAAATAGTCTAATATGACAAATGTATTATTTTTAACAATAAATTGATTAGTATATTGTATTTTTATTAATTTTTGTGAAAGTAAACGTAATTAAATTTTTATATTTAAAAATATAATAAAATCATTTTTTCCCCTCAACGAGGCACCCATAGGAAAACGAGGTGGATGATGGGGTAGGGGCAGGGGCAGGGTTAGGTGAATATATTTGAGAGCTAGGTGGGGATACCCATTGCCATCCCTTATTGAAATCATATCATTTTATTTAATTAATCTCATTAATTAAATCAAAGGCTCATCATGCTTTTAGTTAACAACCCTATTATTAACAAACATAATAAGAGCTAAATAATTTCATTTGTGTCTTATTCTTTAATTACTTTATCTCCATTAATTAGATTTAAAACCTATTATATTTTTAATTAATAATGCCATTATTAATAAATATAATGGAAAGCCTATTTAGTTCTATCCAATTGCAGCCAAATCAATTTCATCATGAGATTTCTCAAGTATTGTTTAAGCCCTAAATTTATTTACCAACTTGTCTTTGTTTTATCTTTTTATGTGAAACTCTCTAAGTTCATTTTTAATTTGCAATGAACATAACTTAAAAAATATTGGTGACACATAGATTACAACCCATTTTATAACCTAATTAAGATAAAATAAGTGGATCACGTGAACTTTCTTGATCGTCAATACCATACAATTTAGGTCTATTGTCTTGCTTTATCTCAATTGAGTGAGATATATGGATCTAGTCAAACTCATTAGTTTAATCATAGGATTAAATCAATATTATCTTATGAGACTAATAACCATCCATCAAAAACTCCTTTCCTATTTCTACTACCCTCGCTAGGGTTTTTGTTTGAAAGAATATAGATTATATAGGATAGATACTTTACTCATTTGTAAAGAGACAAATTCTGTATTAATCCCACACATGCTTCCATACGCATTCCAGTAACGACACACTAGTCTTATAATCCTATTTTATATTAAGATAGATATTGATTCTTAATATATTAATGACTCGCTAACCATCATGCCCATAAGTCACCCATATCGTCTTAGGTTTAAAGCCACGATCACAAAGTAAGGTATTGATAGCAAAGAGTGAACTTTATGTGTCTGCTTCGTTCTTTGATTTAGTGTCTGAATACTCATTCTCTAATGATATATTTACATACATGTGTTTTTGATATTTTATACTGACTAGCATGACACTTACCATACAAACGCATGTTGTGCAAATCGCACTAATTCTCGAATATCCATTTAAAGAATTTGTAACTTGCAAATTAGTTTCAATAATTATGTACTAAAAAGTCTTATGCCCACATTCACAACACCTGATAAATAAGGTTCATTAACACAATCATATGGAAACAACAAAACTTTAGACTATACAAGATTCATTTTCATGATTGAACTATTAGAATATTGATATGAAGCAAACATTAATATTATATTAATTAATCAAAAGATTACATTTACAATCAATATCTCTGATATATTATTGGTGTTAAAGAGCATATTACTAACAATATTTCAATTGCACTCTAATGCTAATAATCTTAGTACTAGTCGCTATGGTGTTTAATACCTATATTTTCAATATGGCGATCTTGGTAGTAATATGTTCTTTGATGCCAAATTATCAATAGGGGATACATTGAAGGATATCAGTTATAAATGTTATCATTATTATTAAATAAAATATTGGTGATTACTTTATCAATATTCTTATAGTATTTTCATGCATGTAAATCTTGAATGGCGTAAATTGTTACATGTGCCTGTGTGATTGTGTTTAAAGGTCTTATTCATAGGGAGTTAATGAATATGGATATAAGGTTTTCTTAATATACAATCACTAAAATTAATCCACGATTTACAGACACTCTAAAGGGTATTAGAAACTCAATACAACTTGTATACCTTGTATTTTAATGGTGTGTATCATGTTTTTCGGTATGAGACACTGAGAATACATGTGTGCAGATGCATCATTAGAGAATGAGTATTTAGACAATGACTTGCATACACATGGAGTTCATTCTTTACTATCAATATCTTGTTTCGTGATCGTATTAATTGCACATGGACCTTAGACCTAAGACGACATGGTTGTCTTATGCGCATGATGATCAATGTATTATTAAAACATTGAGGACCAATATCTACTATGGTATATGATAGGGCTATAAGCCCAAAGTGCCATTACCCGAGTGCATATGGAGGCTTGTGTATATTCAATAAGAGATTTGTCTCCTTGAAATTAGGCAAGGCATTTGTCCTATGTAGTTAAGTCTTATGAGATAGAATTCTTCGGCCAATGTAGTGTTGATTGGAAAAGAGTTTTCGATAGAAATGTTAGTCTCATGAAGAAACTTGAATTGGTCATATGACCGAGTTTGTGAGTTTGATTAAATTTATGGCTCTCACTTAGCTGAGACAAAGCAAGACAAAGTAAGACAAAAATTCTATACTACATAGTATTCACAATCGAGAGAGTTCATTATAATATATTCACTTTATCTTAAATGGGTTACGATGGATTACAAGCTAGGTATTACTTATATTTTTTAAGTTATGCTCGTTATTAACTAAGAATAGCCCTAAAAAGTCATATACATAAAAATAAGATGATGGTTTGAGGCATTTGTGAAGTGGTGATCACAAAGCTTAAAAAGACTTTTAGATGAGGTTTGAAAAGTCTCATGGTGGATTTAATTTGATTGCAATAAGATTGGACCAAATTGGAATGATTTATTTCTTATTATGTTTATTAGTGATAAAATTATTAATTAGAAATATGATGAGTCTTTAATTTAAATAAGTGGATTAATTAAATTAAAGAGACAAGGCACAAAAGAATTATTTTGTTTATATTATATTTGTTAATAATGGAGATTATTAATTAGAAACATAATTGGCCTTTAATTTAATTAATGAGATTAATTAAATTGAAGTAATAATTCAAACGAGTTTTAAATATTAATTAAATTAATAACTAAAGGTGGATAGACTTGTGTTAATTTTAAAGTCTATGTGAAAGCTCAAGTAACCCATTTGACAAGCCCTGGATATCCTAGTATATAAATAGGATTGTATCTTGAGAATAAATCATTGGAAGAATTCCAAAAATACTATTCATATGAACAGTAACCCGATGCACTATTCACAGTGGCACTGTTCACTCGACACTATTCACCACTTGCATGTGAGAGAAAATTAGTTACTAGTCTCCTTTAGTTTTTTCTCACAAAATTCTCTAAGTACAAGAGTTGCAATATTTCACAAAGAGTTCATGGAATTTTGTTGAAGAGCCATTGCCAATTATTTGTTCATATAAACAAACTAGAGACCAAAATTTTATTGTGGCTTGTGGATCATACACAAAAACTTTAGGATTTATTTTCAGGTAATCATCCATTCAACTATCCTAAAATTTATGTTTATACATTTTATATGATGAAAAGTGGATTGGGTCGGAATTTTTCCGTTGTGTTCTTGGGTTATTTTGTGATTAAAGTTTGAAAAATTTGGCATCCCATACCTAGTGAAATCCAATAGATCCAACTAAACTTTTGTCATTTTCTCGATAAATAGGTCGAGAACATCATCCACTAAAGCTATTTTTTACATGGCAATGTTGGCCTTTCCAATAATTTTTTGAATAATGTGATAACACCTCTCAATGTGTTTAGATTTTTTATGAGATCTTGGTTCATTTGCTTGTGTGATCACGCCATAGTTTTCCCAATAAAGTGGCAACCACTAGTTCATATTTGGAAGCTCTAGAAGCTTGATGACAATTTTTTTTAATCTAAACAACCCTCTTTGCAGCATCACATGTTGTGATATACTCTGTCTTAATAGTGGAATTTATAGTAGTACTTAATTTGGAACTCTTCTAACTCATTGCACCTTTATTCAGTGTGAAAATGTATCCAGAGAGAGACTTTATATCATCAACATTTGATTGGAAGTCAAAATTGGTATATCTGTCTACTCTACTCTTAGTTCTCCATCTTTATATACTAATATCATATCCTTAGTCCCAGTCAAGTATTTAAAAATATATTTGATAGCATTCTAATGTTCTCTTTTAGGATTCACCTAAAACTTGCTCATAGTACTTATGGCATAAATGATACCTTACCTTATACATAGTATTATGTGGGTCAGTCTTCCAATAGTTAAAGCATAGGTAACGATTTCCACGCTTCTCCTCTCACTGTATGTTTGTGGTGTCCATGTTCCTTCTCTCATTGCCCGTTTGTGGACACGTGGACTTTAAGAGATGATTGCCATGTTTGAATAACAGCAATCTTCTCTTCAAAGCATCCATCTTGAACTTTTTTAAGATATTGTCTATATATAAGACTTGTGAGAGACCTTTTTATCTTTTTGCTCTATCTATGTAGATGCAAATGTTAAAGATGTAGGTCACTTCTCTCAATTTTACATGGAGAACATACCAGATAACTAGGCTTTGATTGAGGTAGGCATCTCAACAATATTTCCAATCAATCATATGTCATCCACATATAGTACTAGGAATGCGACGGTGCTCTTGCTAAAGTTCTTGTAGATGCATGACTCATCTTTATTTTTGGTGAAGTCAAACGATTTAACTAAAACATCAAAATGAAAATTCCAACTTCTCAATACTTGTTTAATACCATAAATAGACTTCTCACGCTTGCATTCTTGGTGAGATTCACCTTGGACTTTAGAATCGTGCAACTGCACCATATATATGTCCTCCTTAAAAAACCCATTGAGGAAAGTAGTTCTAATATACATATGTCAAATCTTATAACAAAGTGGGTAGCTATCTCAAAAAGTATTCAAATGGGTTTATCATTGCTATAGGCAAAAATGTTTGCTAGTCCATAACTTCCTTTTTTACTAGAGCCCATCACCACGACCTTGAGTTTATATATCTTCACTTCACCGGGCTAACCAATTTTAATTTTTTTTTTGTAGATGTATTTGCATCCAATGAGAATTATTCCCTCTAGATCCATTAAGGAATATACTTGGTTCAAATGCATCCATCTTGTACTACATAATATCCTATTACTTGGCAGAGTTCTTATCTGATATTGTTTAATCATAGATAGAAAGGTCATCTCTATAATCTTTATCTTCCATAATGAATAGCTCTTGTTCAATCTTTAGGATAAAACCATATCTCTTTGATGCATGAGAAACCCTACCAGATTGTCATATTGCTTATATTGTAGAAGGTGTCTCTTAAATGGGATTTTACTGCACATGCTCTTCACTTTGTTGCTCATGCTCAACTTCCTTTAGCATAATCGTTCTACCTGCAAAACCTCCCTAAGTGAACACTTCTTTAAGAAAATGTGCTTCATAACTAATGACAATAATATTGTTATTAGCTTGGTAAAACTCATATATCATAGAATCCTTGGAATATCCAACAAAGCGACCTATAATGATCCTTACTGCTAACTTGTCTATCTCACTCTTCTTAAGCTAAGTCGAACGTCCTAAATCTTGATGTCTTCAAGCTTGGTTTTGTCCTACTCCACATCTGATGCAGAGTTAAAGACTAGAGTTAGAGGGAATTTTATTCAAGATATGTGCGGTAGTTAGAAATGAATCTCCTTACAATGATGTAGGGTGATTGGTGAAGCTAATGATAGATTGAACCATGTCTAACAAAATTAAATTCCTACGCTCGGCTACACCATTAAATTGAGGAGTTGTTGGTAGTGTTAATTGCCACACAATTCTATTTTCCTTGAGGAACTCAACAAATTTGGCACCATGTACTTGGCATCATGGTCTAATCATAGCACTTTTACATGTTTATCAGTTTACTTCTCTACTTTAGCCTTGAATTTTTTGAACTTTTCACAGTATTCATGCTTGTACTTCATCAAGTATGTATAACCATACTTGGAGTAATTGTCATTAAAGGTTATGAAGTAGTAGAATCCTCCTCTTGCCATTTTATTAAATGACCCACGAACATTTGTATGGACTAACTCCAACACTGGGCCTCTTGACATGCTCGTCAAATTGATTCTTAGTCATCTTCCCTGAAATGCAAAGTTCATAGGTTGGATAGGGCTTCTCTTCCAATGGGCATATAAACTCATCTTTTTCCAACTTATTAATTCTTGCTTTTCTAGCATAGCCTAATTGAAGGTGCCATAAATGCTTGAGATTCAAACCATCTTTTTTTTTTTCTTTTGTTACATTTTGCTCAAAGGGTTGAAGAGACATTGATGATAACGACAATATTGATCGTGACCTTCATACAGAATTAGAATTGCTAACTATGATGAATGTGCTAATTGTGGATATGATGCTAGAAATAGACCTATCTTATATCACCCTTTAATTCGAATTAACAAAAGCAATTTGTCATTGCATAATATAGATTCCTAACATTTGTGATTGGTTGTGAATAAGTTGAATTACTTATCCCTCGGTCTTCGAAATCAAAATTCTTGGTCAATGAAGAAACACCTTTTTTGTTCAATAAGATACTAAAGTGGATGATTGCAACATGTACATTTGTTGAAAATGGCATTTAGTACAAGCTTATTATCCAAATTTAGACAGTAGAGGCCATTTATCAATGAGCTAGTTCAAACTAATTCATTATGATAATAAATATGACACATATTATCTTTAAAAGAAAATTCATGACATTCTTTTACCAATTAAGTTATAGAGACAATATTCACAAGCTCATTTAGCAATAAGAGACAATCACTCTAAGCCAAAATATGATAGGATGATAACTTAATCAGTACCAATCACAGTAGCTACAACACTTGCCCTGCTATCAACCTTATTTATTACTTTTCGCTTCTCAAGTGATCTACTTTTAATCAAATTTCTTTTTGAGTGCCCCTCTTTGCCGTAGTGGAAATACTTTCCTTTGTTAGTGGCAATCTCGACCTTCTTGATGCTCCAACTAACCTTGGAAACCAAAGGCTTCTTTTTCTTTATCTTTCCTTTCTTGGTCTCAGTAGTGGAGCTCAATGTCGTAAGAATAACCTCTTTTCCCATTACCTTGTATAATGGCTTGTGTGGTCGTTAACTTATTGAACAGCCCAAGCAACATGCACTTAATCTCATTGACAACAAACTTAGAGAATAATTTATGATGCAACCAAAAGGATCCAATACTTTTGTGTATTCTAAATAGCCGCTCAAATATCTCATATCTTGTAATATGACCTTTCTCACCATACAGCTCATGTAGATGGCATAAGGTCCCCTTCACGTCCCCATACTCTTATGAGTCCTCTAAAAGTGATTGGTTATAAAGGCCAATATTTTTAACTCTTAGCCCTCAAGTCATCATCTAACCATTCATAATAGGGGGATGCCTCCTCCTAGCAATTGAATTACAAGGTTAGGTAGGATGTTAGCCTTCAATACACAGTTGATGTGCTCCAAATCGAGAATACTTCTCAAAATTTGGAGCCAATTAGCATTGTTGGGTCCAATGAATGCAATGGCCTCAATCAATATAATAAGAGTCATAAACATTATTCAAGATTATATAACTTGCATAAAATCGACAAGATTGCCAGTTTGTTGTGTAATATGTTACCGAATGATTATGGACTTTAAGTAAAGTGTCTCCCATTAGATTTGTTTGAATCTTATACTCTCTCAAGTAAAAAATGAAAATTCCATTGGAAAAATTTCCTAATGGATGACTAGGGTTTTCATTGGACATAACATATTTTACACAAATAGTTCTTAGCATTCTAGGCTCAATAAATAGCAACTCTTGCCAACACATCTCATGCTCAATCCAATCATTTACTTCAGCCTGTGGCCTAACAAAACTTCACACCTATAGCTCTTGGCATCTTAGGTCCATTTAAGTCACGTTGACTGACAACTTTTTGGATTTGTAATCCCGATTGTGACTCTTTTAATTCTTAAGGTGAAGTATCCTTTGAATATCACATTAAATGCATCCAAAGTCCTAAATATGCAATTGCAAAGTGATATCATGAATATGATGATATCACATGTTAAGAATATACCTAGAACTTTGAGCTCAATTGAGAGTCGTGATGAAATAATTTCACTGTTACAGCTTAATATTAAATTAAGGAAGTTTTTAGTCCATGTAATTTTACATTTTGCTTTGCACATTATCCAAATTCCATGCATA
This sequence comes from Avicennia marina, assembly GCA_019155195.1. Lineage (NCBI taxonomy): Eukaryota > Viridiplantae > Streptophyta > Magnoliopsida > Lamiales > Acanthaceae > Avicennia > Avicennia marina. The sequence goes on from CM032773.1 coordinate 4,074,882, forward strand.
TATCTCATATATGCAATAAATAAATAACATGGAGGATTGTGGGCTTTCTAAATTTGATTGGAGTTGGTAATTGGATTGTCACGTGTGCGTGAGGCCTTATACTATTACAAGACTTTATTTTTTGGTCTTTACTTGTTCTTGGTCTTCATGGACTTACTTTATTGGCCCATCACATCGTGGAATATCAAGCGGCACTGACTCTTGGCCTCTATGCAATCATTAACTTTTAATCTTCCATTTTACAAGTACATGTGGTATATCATAGAAAATTAATTCTTATTCTATTAAAAAACTTAGGCTTAAGCCATTACAACCCGTAAAATTTATTATATATCAATCAAAACCAAACCGAAACAAAAATATATCCTTTCATACGTGTCCTAAATTCATGATATATCCATAATATTTACACAATTAATTATACATCACTTGTATAATTAAATAAATTTTGTTTGAATGACTTTATTATCAATTATGTAGAACATGCTGTAACTTTCGTCTACATAAAACTCCTTTCCAAATTTTAAATTAGAGAAATTTTTAAAACATCATGCATGCTTTGTGCACATATCGTATGCATCTGGTGGCATCACACTTTGCCTAACACACTACCAGGCATGTAGTATGTTCCTTTATGTGAGTGGTAGGTACACATTACATGCCTACTAGGTGCTTATTGTATGTGCATGTTTGTCATGACAACTACTTAAATACCTTTTCCATAATTCAAAATTATGCAAAATCAATTTTTGTAGGAATAAACATGTATCCAAGTACAAAGTTTATTATTTCAAACAAAAACTAACTGCAAATCATTTCGAGCACGATTATATGAGGAAAGCAACAGCTTTGGTACTATTGTTGGGTTTTAATAGTTTTGTGGTACAATTTTTAAAATTTCAAAATGTCAAATAATCATGCAAAACACGCAGCAGATTAAATCCAAAACTTGAACCGGTTATTTTATGTAACATGCATAATTAAATGTATTTAGAAAAAATATACAAAAGTTACCTCTTAGAATTTAATTTTAGGCGAAGTGTACATGTGACTTAAAAGTCAAAACAGTTGAATCATGGTTTGTAATGTGTCCACACATATAAAATGTGAAAAAGTGCCTTCAAATCCTTAATGAATTTTATTTGGACACTGTGTAAACACTTTTACATATGGAGAACTTTTGGACAAGAGAGAAAGCAAGAAAAGGGGCTGGAAGGTTTTTTTTTTTTTACTTGGAAGGGGGCACACAAATTTTTGGTGAAAATATAACTCTATAGTATTTGAACCTTTTTCAAATCTATTTATTTTCAAATCATACGATCCTACATGATGTAGGATTCTAATTTCCACATATAGCACTTAGAACATATATGGAATGGGTTTTCTGGACTTCTCACATGGATTTTTAATTAATTTAAGCCCATTTATCGATTACATTAATAATTAAAGACAATTGAAACTATATCCTTTAATTTGATTAATCTTATTAATTAAATCACTTGCCCATTGTATTTCTAGTTAATAATCGTATTATTAACAAACATAATTGAAACTAAATATATCCATTTGTGTCTTTCCATTTAATTTAATTAATTCCTATTAATTAAATTAAAGTCTTGTTATGTTTTTAATCAATAATCTTATTATTGACAAATGTAATGGGAAATCTATTTGGTCTAATCTAATTGCAGCTAAATTAATATTACCATGAGACTTCTCAAGTATTGTTTAAGCCCCAAACTAATTTACAAACTTATCCTTATTTTATCCTTTTGTGTGTGACTCTATAAATTCATCATTAATTGTCAACAAGTACAGAACGAAAGTTATGGGTATATATAGATTACAAGTCATATCATAGCCCAATTAAAACAAAGTGACTGGATTACATAAATCCTCCCGACTGTCGATACCATGCAATTTAGGCATTTGTCTTACTTTATCCCAATTAAGCTAGAGCCACGGATTTAGTCAAAATTACTAGCTTGATCGTATGTCCAATCAATATTATGTCGGGAGACTAGTAACCTTTCATCAAAAATTGGTTTCTTATTTCCACTATCTTGGCTAGGGGTTTTATCTCATAGAATATCAATTATATAGGACAAAAACTTTATTCACTTGCAAAGAAACAAATCTCATATTGATAGTACATATGCTTCCATACGTACTGGGACAACAATATATTAGGCTCATGACCTTATTTTATATCAAAATATATATTAGTTCTTAAAATCCTAATGATATGTTGACTATCTATCATACACACAAGACATCTATATTGTCTCAGGTATAAGGCTCACAAGCACTTAGCATGATTATTAAGTAAGATATTGAAAACAGAAAGTAAACTTCATGTGTTTGTTTTGTTTTTAGAGTAAGTGTTCGAATACTCATTCTCTAATAACATATCAACACACGTATTCTCAAAATTTCATGTTGAATGACATGACATTTTTCAAACAAATACATGCTATACAAGTCATATCGTTTCTAATACTTATTTAAAGAATCAATGATTTGTGAACAAATTTTATTGTTTATGCATTAAAAAGTCGTATATTCATATTCATGACTCTTTATGAATAAAACTCATTGACACAATCATATAAACACATGTAAAACTTTATGCTGCACAAAATTTAAATACATGATTAAATTTTCAAAATATTGATACGAGGAAAATAATAATATTTTATTAATTAATCAATAGGTTACATTTATAACTAATATCCCTCATATACTATTGACATTAGAGGATATATCATTAACAACATGATCCTCTGGAACTTCAGTAAGTGTTGGGGGTTGCCATGATTTATTGATAAGATGTTGAGGCTTCGTTGGATTGACTAAAGGTGGAAAGGCTTGACTTTTCATCCTACTCTTGTTGTCCTTGGTGAAATTGATTAACATCAAGAGAATTAATGAAGTAATTGAAGATTCAAGTAGATTTGACCCTTATAGACATGAAAGAAAAAAAATTTAAAGGACTTTTGGAGCGTTTGAGGTTAAGGAAAGAGGAAATAAGTCATAATTTGACTCTTATTTAATAAGGAAAGTTAATGAATTGAGATTTTCAAAAATCTTTCTTTATAATCTTTTCTATAGCTTTATTTTTTGGGTCATGGGCTAAATTTGAAACCAAGCAAAAGCTCAATTTACTTCTCAAGTCTCCAATTCTTCTTATATTTAATGGTTTTATATAGATGTCTATATGTTGTGCTTATGTTGCTGTTAGTGATTGTGTCCTAGATCAATCACGTGAACATTATCACTCTATTTTATTTGGAGGAATTTATTATTATAATGTTTAAGTATTAACTTTATAATAATGTCCATCAATAATTACAAATATTATTTCAAATGTCCTAGTCACTCATTGTTGTGGGAACAACAATGAATTAAAACTAGTACGATATTTGATGGATGATTACGAGATGATCATGTATATAGAAATTCGAATCAAACTTATAGGCACAGGTTGGAGAACAAGGTGCTAGATCGACTCGCAGTGAGGTCACTGCATGAATTAATGCCAAAGTGACACTTATGATAGTTATGCATTGAATCCTTTGACCTAAAGTCACTACAGTTTTCTATATGAGAAACAATATGTTTTGACACAATCAAATATTGTCTTTAATCAGGTGACTATAAAGATTATTGTTGAACACAATGAAAATCATGCAAAGGAACATGAGTGATTGAGATAGAATTTGTCTCTCTCAGTATAAGAGAGATATTTATTGGACTTCTTGATAAGTGAGATTGAAAAATAAATGGTTGAACTCAAATGAATTAACGGAGAATTCAATATCATCGGTTATATCAGTCTACTTGGTGATTAAGATAATATGATTGAGCAATATAAAGGTGACATTCAATGTTTTATGTTCAATCTTACTATCACAAGACAAAAAGGATTATAACATAAGTTGTAGATAAGGTTGTATTAGATTATCGATATTAATTTAACTTGGGTAGTTATAATGTCTTGTTAGAGGTTATTTATGACTTGTGGATTCGAAATAAGATTTGAGGCCCACTACCAACATTAAATAAACTTATAGGATCACAAATTTGAATTAACCTAAGATGAACTTAAGGTTAATTTTATATAAATTTATTGAATTCAGATTTATTGAATTAAAATTAGCCTAATTATCATTCTGGAATTTCATTTAGTCTTCAGATTTAAATTTATTGCAATTCAAATTTTAGAAAAAGGGAAAAGACTTAACTTCAAATTTTATGAAACATGAACTAATGTTCAAAATTCAAATTTTAAGAAGAAAATTCAGATATAACCAAAATTTGAATGCTAAAGAGAAGGTTCAGATTTGAAGGAGAGACTCTAGGAATCCTTTGAATTAGTAGGAGAAATTTTAGGAGCCCTTAATTGTTAAGGATTCTAAGGGCCTAACAAAAAAGAGTCTCTCTCCAAATTAAATCCTTAATTGTTAAGGATTTTGCTTCTCTTTATATAACATAAGAAAGAAAGAAAAATACAAGAGTTTTGTAGAAATATGAAAAATATAAGGGGAGAGGGGGGGGGGGGGGAGAGAACATTTTAGTGAAAACATTCAAGGTACTACCACAACTTTGTTTGTTTGGATGCTCAATCTTATTGATGCAATAGATGGCTCCTGCAGTAGTGCCTGGAATATAAGACAATCAGAACTAGATTTTTGCAAAAAATAGGTTAGTTCTTATTGATTCTTTGACTTTTGTTGAACCTCTTGGATTCATTAAAAGGATTTTAGGAAATTTACTTTACGCTATCTTTTAATGAAAACATTCAAGGTGCTAGCACACTTTTGTTTGTTTAGATGCTCAATCTTGTGGATTCTATAGATGGCTCCTACAGTAGTGCTTGGAATATAAGATAATCAAAACTAGATTTTTGCAAAAAATAGGTTGGCTCTTATTGATTCTTTGACTTTTGTTGAACCTCCTAGATTCATTAAAGGGATTTTAGGAAATTTACTTTACGCTGTCTTTTAAATGTATTTTTTTGTCCCAAAATTCTCAACAACTGCAACATACTCTATTTTAGTTACTTTGTTTTGCAACAACCCTCGAATGATGTACATCTTTAAAGTAGGCATGCCATCAGATTTTGGAGCTCATTTATTGATTACTTATTCTTTTTTATTGTCTCCAAATCTTCTATTAGAACTTTTATAACTTGTCATGTTGGCCTTTTGGTGAGTCAAGTGTCTTAAACAATTGCTTTCAAAATATCTCACGGTGTTGGAACTTGCTTGCTGTGAGGTATTAGAAATGTAACATCTTAGGTCAGCCTTTCCCACCCATATTCTATTGATCAACTTTTGTTTGTTTTTTTTAACTTTGCTTAGGAACTTAGTGCAGTATTACCTTGCATTTATAAAATTTTTTAAGAAGAAAAATAGGTAGACAAAAGATTCCAAGGTTTTAAACAATACTCACAGTTTTAGTTACTCTTTTTTTTTGTCTTGGCTTTATGATGTTCTAACATTACCTTGGTACATAATATAGTCTAGCGCATTGATATCAATGTATTGGCATGATCTACATCCTTTGGTGTTATATTACAGATAGGTTTTGTATGCTTTAGCATTGGAATAGCAGTTGTCAACTCATTCACCATCTTGGAACATATTGTATTATAGTGTAATAAGGTACTGGCAAGATTTGAATTTAGTAGTATTGTCGTACATACAAACTTCTTTCAAATTGGTGTTGAAACAGTAGTTTTTAAATCCGTCACAAATTTAACTTTCAAACTTGCCTCTTGAAAAGTTTCTAAATTGTTAGAGAATCCAATTCCGTTATAGTCTTTTGGAATCTTCTCTATGCTGACTATGTCTTTAAGCTTGACTTTTTTGGAGTTTAACTTTTCAATGTTACTTCTACAACTTTAGCCCTAAAGATGACCTTCGCATGTTCATCCTCTAATATTATATTTTTTTGCTTAATTTTTTCAATGTCATTCTTTAATTCAATAATCCTATTTCATACAATAGAATGTATGAAGTAAGTAGCTCTAACTATGTAAGCTCACAATCATGATTATTGCTATATTTAAGTTCCTCATTTGGTGGCATGATCTTTTCCATTCATGATATTGAATGCCACATGGGTAAAAATTTGTTCTTTCCCCTGGAATTGTTTAGAGTCATTTTCACTCCATCTAGTTGCCATGGATTTACCTTATTTTTGTAGAGTATTTGCACATTCAATTTGGATATGTCCAAAGCCATGCATTCATGGTATTTGAGTTTGTTTCGTTGATGATTACTCTTGAGTTCTCCTTCATTTTTGTTGGAATAGTAATCGTTAATTTCTACAAGATTATTCTTAGCTTTGTTTAGACAAACACTTTTATCGTTCTTCGCTAGCTTTCAGACCTTTTGAGCCATCAACGATAATTCTTCTCTGGTGTTACAACATCCGTTATCCTAATTGAGGTTGAAACGGTGAGGTTGAAATGGACAATGCTACATTTACTCACATTTGTACACTCTAAGTGGGAAGTATATGCTAGAGGGACAATCTTTTTTAACTAAAAACTCAGACAACAAGTTCAAATAATTCTAGGTACTTTCAAAACTTTATAACTTTCATTAATCAACAAATCCTATGATCTTCAAGGTCAATTTCTGAAAATCTATGCACCATATCAACAAATTTTTTCATGCAAACTCTATTATAGATGTTCTAACATTAAGCAAGTTTATTCTTTCCAAAACAAGTGAATTTTATTCCCTATAAAATAGGAAGATAAAATCAACAAATATCTTCTATCTTCGTATCAAAAAGTTGATTCTTATCTATAAAGGATATCTAAAAGTAAAGATGAACAAATCAACAATATATCAAAACAAAATTTATCCAAATCTTTATTAATGACATCAATATTAAAATATCTTCTCAAACATAATTAATGCCACTCTAGTGTCAATCAAGAAAAAAAATATTAAAATGTTAATAAAAAGATGTGACAAACTTGATATAAAATTTTTGGCAACTAACACACCTAGACAATGTTTTGACTTGTATCGATTTAGACTTTTTCAACTTGAATTTTAGCATGCCTTTTTTTTTCAATTTATTTATTTTTATATTTTTCAAAAAGATTTCTTTCTTTTATTTTTTCATTTAATATTTTTATATACTTTTAATTTTATATAATTTATTTTTGTTAAAAAAAATAAATAAATTTCATTATTTATTATAAGCAACAAAATTATATAATTTATAAAATTTTATTTACTTTTAAATTTTGATATATACTCTAAAATATTTTTATTTTAAAAATTATATAAAAATAATAATAATTAAATGTGGATTATTTATACACATAATTACAAAACAAATAAAAACATAAAATTTTGAAAGTGTGGTTGATATGATAGCCAAATAGTTGTGTGATCCAACTCGGATTTAAACTCATTACGAACTCACCGAAAAACACAGACCTAACCCTAACACAATAGCAGTTTAGAATCTTGAACGGGATTATGTTACCCGATAATCTGCATCAAATCCTGCTGACGGTTCTGAGAAAAGATAAAGAAAGAGGGACAATTCTATAATCCTGTGGTTGCATCAAATCCTGTTTCTGAGGAAAGATCAATAGAAAGAAATAGAAAAGAAGGATAACATGAAGATCGTTCGGAGAGACTTGGTTCGTGATGGCCCTGGAAGTGTGAAGGTTCATGAATTATTTAATATTCCACACAATCGATTTCGCCGGAAGTGTGAAGGTTTGATTATTGGTATTTGCTGCAGATGGTCCCAGACGAAGCAGATGATTTGTGGGTTGCTTATAATTTGATTGCCGAGGGAGATACTGTCGGGGCTGTTACCGTCAGGTTAATTTGGTTATTTTGATGCGCTTGATCTTTGGCAACTTTGAATTCCAGATGTTTCCGGTGAACCATTATGTCCGTTGTTGGTGGTGGTTTGTTGTTTCTTTTAGTTTACCGTCTAAATTTTTTTCATTAAGAACTCCAAACTTTGTGTGGTGCTAGTTTGTAACTTAAGCCAATGGTCATCGCTCGCTTATTATCGTGCAAAAGATGGATTCCGTTGGATCAATGGGACTTTTTTTTTGTGAATGATAATTAATTCAGGCATAGTATTGTAGCTTGTCTTCTCAAATATTGCATTAAAAATGTTCTATATTTGGAACATATCTGACAAATGCCAACTGCTTTGTCTGGTCATTATTTTTTCAGTGTGTATTGGGTGTAGCATTTGTTGAATTATGAAGCAGGTCTGATAATGTGATTCATCGGCAGGAAGGTTTTGAGAGAAGCTGCTTCAGGAGGGAGAGAAGCTGAAAGAGTAAAACTGAAACTTGAAATTAAAGTTGAGGTAACTATCATGGCGGAGCTTTCTGTTACCGATGGCGAGGCATTTAAGTGACGCTGCTTTGCTTGTTTGTTTTTTTTAAAAAAATAACTAAAAAATGTCTCTTAACTGTCTTCGGAGATGTTATATGTTTGTCTAATAATACTCTAATTGTTTTTTTTATTTTTAATTTTTAATTCTTTTATTCAATGGTCTTTACAATCCTGTATGAGACCATTTTACTTTAAAGTAAATTTTTAATTTTGTTTGGCCAATCTCTAGGTTAACTTCCACTATTCTTTGGTTTTTTTGTTTTCCTTTTATTTTTAGACAACTAGCTTGACAACCAATAATTTTGTCACTTATCCTCTGTTTATCTTTCTTTGCATCCTAGAATGTTTTGGGTGAGTTAGTAGACATACAAAACAATCAAGTTTGAAAAGATCTCTTTCCGGAAACTAATTACTCATCAATCAGTATTCAGACATAATTCTTCCTAACACCTAGCCTTCAGTAATGCTGAATTATGTTTTCATGTAAATCTTGGTCCAAAAAGCTCCTATGATTGAAATTATCAACTTATTGATGCAAAGGTAAATGCCGGGACGAATTTTTATGACTTTAGCTTGAATAAGCTGGGCATATTATAGTAATTCGAGCCTTAACTGAAAGCATATTTCTGATGCTTAAACAAGAATTTTTCATGCTCAGTCACAGAAATACTTATTGGCTAAATTTGGAAATTTATGTTTTGTATTTATTTGTCAATAAGATAATGAACTCCTTGAATTTTATGTATGAAATTTTAAAGAAGCAAACAGGTTATGAATATTTTCAAATCAAATCAAATCAAATCTTATGAATATTTCCAAAGTGGCCGTAGAAGTTTAAATTTAACTTGTAAAGTTTCCAAGATTGAATGACAGTTCCTTTTAAATCTTAGGCTGTTGAGTATGACAAAGAAGGATCTGTTTTACGCATACGCGGGAAAAACGTTTTAGAGAATGAACATGTCAAGGTTGGTGGCTTTTACCTTCCGTTCTTAATTGTTGTGTATACTTGGTGCTCCAATCAAAACTTAAGCTTTCATGCTGCAGATAGGGGCATTTCACACACTAGAGATTGAGCTCCACCGGCCCTTTGTATTAAGGAAGGTAATGTTTCAATATTAGTTCTATTGCCACTATTATTATGTTACCTATTTCACAATTTGTTATGCTATTATTCATACATCTGTAATCATTGTGATTTGTCTCTGGTGACCTTTGTGCGACCTACTTAAATTGATTACAGTGGATTCAACAATTAAGCCCTTTCATTATCTTGTGCGTTTTTTACTTACATTTGTTCCCCGTTACCCCATTCTTTTTCTCCACTTCTGATGTTTTCATCATTTTTCCCTCTAGTATCCTTTGGGTTAAGCTGAAGACTTATGGATTCATTAGAAATGCCCTCTTTTGAAATGTTCCTGTGGGGCCTCTACATTGGCATGCTTCTGTCTGGAATGTGTTTCTTAATTAACAAATTTGTATTTAATATTCTTTACTGAGGATTTGGACTTCATAAATGCATGCTATGCTTATTTAAGGTTTTGTCATTTTTGTTAGGATGTCTGGGATTTGTTGGCAATGGATGCACTTCATCAAGCATCTGGTATAAGTTCTTACTGAATTAAAATCATACTTCAATTTTCTCTTGTTCTTTTGATGCTATATAATTAGGATTTGTATTTAACATATATTTGTATAAAATACTCTCTTCTTAATTTTCTATTGACCGCAATATTCACATAATGTTCTATTGCCATTTTATGTCAATAGGACTAACTGAAAAGTATCCTGGCTATCATATTGTTGGCCGATTGATCGTGCTTGATTTTTAAGGACAATTACATGGACACTTCTGTAAGCTTTTCCATAATTATAGAAACACCTTAACATTTGCAAAATTACATATCTACCCTGTCTTCACAGGCCAAAAATTGAACAAAAATAATGAAATGTTGTATTTGTTTTTGCGAACCACCAAGGAAAAAACATAGAAATGGACCAAAAAAAATCATTTTGTGGTAGTTTTACCCCTTTTTATAAATATTCTAGCATTAAGGAAAGGTGTACGAAATAAAATTGAAAATTTGAATCTTAATCTTTTTGTCTTCCCCCATCTGTGTGTGTGTGTGTGTGTAAGTAGATCTAGCTTGTGATCTTTGAATTCTTAAACAAAAATTAAGAAATAGTAAAGTGAGATAAAATTTATAATACTTAAACTGAAATCATAAAAGTGAATATAAAGCCTTAAGGGTATTGTTTGGTTCCTTATTTGGGTGGGTAGGGAAGTGGAGGTGATTTGGGTGGATAGGAAAATTATGTTAGAGGGGAAATTTAAATTGGCTTGAAATTGAATATTTATATATATTTAATACGTAATAATGATTGGATGATGTAAAAGTATGTAGATTTATAGATTATAAATATATATGAATGTGAATGTATGTGTCTATAGAGATAGGTGTTGATTTGACTATAAATAGCTATAATGATTGAAAAGTAATTAGTTAGTTATAAAAGGCAAAAGAGAAAATTTGAATAAAATTTGTAAGGTAAGATATTTGGTTTGTAAAACTTTGAGAGAGTGTGAATAGTAAAAATCAAGGAAACAAACATTGACTAAAAGCTCTAAATGAATTTACTTTCGATTCCAATTATCATGTAATAAATTTGTACTCCCTCTACTATTTTATAATATTGAACATACACCTCAAAAAAATTGGTCAAACTAATGACCTGAAAGTTCAGGGATAGAATTTGTTTTTTAAATACCATAAGTATAGGAGAATGCACTCTTTTTAAGCTTTTTGATGTACTAGAAAGTTAATCTTCTCTTCAGGAGATATTTTATACCCTTGATTTTTCTGTGATTTCTCTAAAACAAAATATCCGTATCCAAAAATATTGTATTCCGAGTAACTCCCTCCTGTGACTAATCTGAGACATTAGCCTACACTGTTCACAGGAGGCACACATGTTGTTGAGTTAAAACTGTCTCTTCTGTATACTTAGGCTTAGCTTTCACAGTACTGTCTTTGCCTTTGATTTAGTTCTTACATGATTGAAAATGAAGAATAAGCTGATGCTAGTCTACATGGTCCACTTGCTAGAAATTTAAAAGCTTCAGGAATAGGCATCAATTATACACCACCCCCAAACACATATCTTGTTAATAATTTTTTCAAATGTGCATGCAATGCTTTTTTGTTTTTTAATCTTTTGGAATACTGTGTATAAGAAAATTCTGAGTTTGCTCTCCAAACTTTGTAGTATTGTTAGGAAGAAAGAAAAAGAAAGGTAGGTGAATGAAACTAGTCGAAGTGGTTTATCTGTAGTCTGACCTTTCCAGTAGCAGTCATTTCCCTGATCCTAAGGGACTTGTAAGTAACCCCATGTGTTCACCAAGTCATTGAATGGCTATGCATGCAGTATACTATTTGACTTCCAGTTTGCTAATAATTGCTTTTTTTCTTGATAGATCCGAAAGCGAGTGCGGACCTGGCTGTTGTTCTGATGCAGGAAGGTCTGGCTCATATTCTCCTTGTTGGTAAAAGGTACTTTTATCCCTTGTATTTATGATCTATTATTGTGGTATTTATGACCGTGCATTGCCTCATGCCAGTGGTAGCCTTTTATTTAGTTTAATGAAATATACTTGTTTACTTTTATAATTATTTTCCCTGTAATGTACTGACCTATCATTAGCCTTTTCCATGATTGATCATATCCTTTGCCCTTCAAAAAGCCTTCACTGAGAGAAGTTCTCAAAGATAAATTATCCAACTTTATTAGTAATGCAGAAAACTCAAATATGTGTTTTCTTATACACATATTGCCTTGTAGATCTCTAACATTTACTCACAAGCTATCCCATAAATTGTGATGTGGACGGTTGCGGAAGATGGCTAGATTCCAAAATTGATTGGATATATGGAATTATTCACTACAGTTGGGTTTTGTTATGTTGGTTGTTTCTGCAACTTCTAATAATAGCAAGTGGCTTGCACGATGGTCCTTTTATTTGCATATGTAGCATGATAATTTCTGCATCCTTCTACTTTTTCCTTGTTGCACTTTGATGTCCGCATAGTGATTTATTAACTGATTTTATTGTTTTCATTACAACTTCAATGGAAATTGTGCTGTTTAATTTCTACTTTGATCAGATTTATCTCTTCTGATCTAGGCCAGAGCTTTATGCTAGTTTTGTTAGAAGGCTTATTCACAGAGAGAAAAACTCATGATTTAATATTCAAAATGATGTGATAGACGCTTATGTTTACTAGGTTTATTTTGTTGTAATTCCCGATTTAATATTTAAAATTTGTTATATATCAACAGTGTGACAACCACACGTTCTCGTGTAGAGATATCAATACCGCGCAAGCATGGACCTGCTGTTGCAGGTTATGATAAGGTATGCTTATCTTGTTGACATGCTGTTTGTAATGCTTGTGTGGCTATGTTTATGAAAGTTTTTTAGGATCATGCAACTGACATTGTGAATTTTATGCTTGTTTTTATAGGCCTTGAATAAGTTTTTTGACAGTGTCTTACAGGTGAAATCTCTTTACTATGATAGCCATACTTGTCTGATGAGTAATTTAATTCCAGAACTTATAAATGATCTACAACTTCGTGCAATTTGTTTTAGGCCTTTCTTAAACATGTTGATTTCAACATTGTTCGTTGTGCTGTCATTGCAAGTCCAGGGTTTACTAAGGTCCTTTATCTGATCTCTTGTAGCTTATTTTAGAGACTTCTTATAGTTCTTTTATTCCTTTGTTGTCTAGATTATGTTAGTTTTTTTGTTTAGCTGAATTAGTAATGATATCTTTAGTAATTTAAATAAGATCTATTTTCATACTGTTCAGGACCAGTTTCATCGGCACTTACTGTTGGAGGCAGAGAGGAAACAGCTGAGACCTATCATTGAGAATAAGTCGCGTATAATTCTTGTGCATACTACTTCTGGATACAAGTACGATCTCTATCTTGTTTTCCAAGTTGTCTTCCTGTTTCATTGTTAAACCTATTATATGTGGTTGGGTTGTTTCTAACTTGAACTTTTAAACTTTGAACTCTAGTTTCATAAGTTACATATAAGTCTCTCCCTGCAGATCTTTATGGATGTGATGGTGGAATCAATTCTGCCAGTACTGTTCTCACCTATATGTATTATACTGGAATCTGCTCTGGTGGATTTTATCACTATCTCCTGTGATATGGGCTATGTAACTTTAACAAATATTGTATTTATGGATGGACAAATTTGAGTATGAATCACTATAGATCAACTAGAATCATCTTAAATCATTCACATGGTTAATCATGCTTACCTATGAATTGGATATACTGAGCTTAATGCGTGTTATGAAATCAAACCTAAATGACCTCTCTGTGGAACCTATGATTTTTAATTAAGATCATGTGAAATGGTATTTTGTAGTCTGTGTGCATGGTAATTATTGTTGGACATCATGAATTTATTTTGATTTTATCTTGAAAAATTCTAACAGGCATAGTTTGAGGGAGGTTTTGGATGCTCCAAATGTTATGAATATGATAAAAGATACAAAAGCTGCACAAGAGGTAGTAACGCACCCAGTTCACGTTCTTTAAGCTGCATGTATTCTCTTTGATCTAATTTTTCCATCCAAGTATGTTAGATTGAACTTTTTTCTGTTCATATATGTTGGTCTAAAGTTTTCCTTTGATTCAGGTTCGAGCACTCAAGGATTTCTTTGCCATGCTTTCCAATGTTAGTGTCTACCCTTATCTCTATGTTCAGTTAAACTGATAATTTTTTTAAAGCATAAGTGTATCTTTTAAGTCAAAATGCCTTTTGAGCTACGCCGGGACAAGGAGCTTTAGAGCAACTAAATAACAATGTTTGAGAATGCCGGTTTTATAGACTGCCTAATAATAGCAAGTTACAATATGCTAATAGATAATTGTTGGCTGTTATGGCAACAATTGCACTCGTTGCATGGGCTTGGATGTCGTGCCACAAGATACAGTTAATGTGGTGTTTAGGCTATTGTTAAGGCTAAAAGAGTTTCATTGATGCTAGCTGCTTCTTTCAATATTGTTGTAGGCACCTGCTCTTGCAATTTGTGTTGGAGCTAAGTTAAAAATGGTTTGATTACCACTCATTAAATGTACTTGCCTGAGCAAAGGTCATCCTACTTATTTTTTGTTTAAAGTTTTTGGCTCTTAGCAAAATTGAAAGAAAGAATAAAGACTAATGAGTCCTGCTTCAGCATTTTCATCCCATTTTGGGCCCTAACTCCATGGCTCTTCCAAACCTTCATATGACAATGATGATGCCTGTGGTCATCCATGTCCTTGTACATTCAGATTTTTCATTTCACCACCATCATTAAGGGACCGCCATCTCTTTCATTGCCACAACCAGCTCCATGATCAAGTACCACAGCCAATCTATTTCCTCATTTCAGAAGGACTTGATCTTATCTATAGTATGATATAAGAATGTAAAGCATGTTAAACTGGCGCTTCACACTGTTTGATTGCCATTTGCCTGCCTTCAGATGACTTTTTGATAGGTTTTACATATTTGCACTCAAGTGGCAATGATCAACATGCAATTGTATCTATCGTATGTTTGTCTTCTGGTCCTTTCTGTTTCCATTTTCCCATTGTATTTTATTTTTGTATTTGTTGTGACTGGATATCTAGGTCAACCAGCTGGCCTTCCACTTCATACGCTGGCGGTACCTGGACAATTTGATCTAGGCCATGCTGGGGCTACTCTGCATTGTGTATGAAAACAAACAACCAAAAAGCAACTTATATGTGATTGAAAAGTACCTCAAAATTATTAACTGAAAAAATAAAAATTGCAGAAATGATTCACATACTGTGGTTATTCACAATTAAGAAAAAAAACTATAAATAACAGTACATTTGTGCCACAATACTACTTTTTCTAGCTGAACCCTTACACTGAGTTTTAGGTGTCAGCATTGAATTATTTCCTGCTTTTTGAGTTTTCTGTAGCTATATTGATGTTTTATGAGGTCTCCTCTTCCTCATCTAACTAGTGAGGCAATTAGTTTCTTTGTCATAAACATTTCCTTAGCTAATTTGTCCGGACCTTGCAGTAATTTAATTCAATGAGTTCACTTGAGATCGAGCTGTCTTCTGTCTTTAATGCCAATTGAAGTGGGAATAATATTATAAAGCTGAAAAAGCTTGAGTTATCTGCATTTGGCAATACCTATGGTCTCGATTGTTTTTCTGTTCAATTTCTGTCAGTCACTATAATAGAAAGTATTTATTTTTATTTAATTTAAATATATCGTGTTTTATATAAGGATCCTGCTCGTGCATGCTATGGACCAAAGCATGTTGAAGTTGCCCATGAGCGAATGGCTGTTCGGACACTTCTCGTAACTGATGAGCTCTTCAGGTCAGTGGTCTTGTAAACTCTTAATATGGAACTTACAAAAACTGCTTGAAAGGCCAATTGAGTAAGGTAGTTTCCTCCAATTTTGCTGCAACATTACAGTGGATGTTCTTTGTTTTCTCCTGTAATCATTGCCCTTCTTTACGTTAGCAGTGTCCTCAGTATGCTAAAGCATGTGGTTTGTGCATGGTTTCTTGAGCCATTGGCCATTTTAATTAGTTTCCTTTCAGAATTTGCAGTTGACTTTGTTTATGCATTCCTTTGTCAAGGCAGATCAAGGTTAACTCTGGTGTTGAACTTCTACCAACTTGTCGTATCACTAGAAGTCCCATAGAAACATTTTGATACGGCCAAAACCACCCATCCCTTTTTGTCACTGTTTCTATAATGAATAACCCTTAGTCTGGTTCTTACTGTGCAACCATCTAGTCGAGTGAAAGTTTTGAAAATTGTCCAGAAATGAATTAGGAATAAGTGCATTGACAAGATGGGTGGGAAAAGCTTTGGTCAATATAGTCAGCTGTGGTTTTAATTATCATTGCAGACTATTCTGTGGGAATGACTTCCATGCACTATTTATTTCTCAGGAGCTCTGACATAGCAACGAGGAAAAAATATGCCAATTTGGTTGATTCAGTCAAGGCTTCAGGTGGAACTGTACACGTATTCTCATCCATGCATGTTTCAGGAGAACGTGAGTACCCATTTCACTGTTTTTAGCTTTTGTTATTAACAAGTTTCAACTTTGAGAATTCATTAGATAGTTGTTGCTTAGATTATTATCTCTTGTGGCGTCGTATGTGTGTACCCCAGAGTATTACCAAAGAACGAATTGTTCCTAAGGAAATATCTAGCCGAGACTCTGATATTTTCTCAATTCATTTTCTGTTAGGAAGATGCTTTCATATGCTCCCCCTTTTTGTTGTCTTTCTTTTACGTTTCCTGCGCTTTTTTTTTTTTTCAGTTGGGGGAACCGGAAATGCTTGCGTGTGTTAGTTCTGCTAGATTTTGTTTTTGCTATTGACCGCACTTAATGGATGCTGTCTCTTTTCTTTTTTTTTTTTTCCTTTTTAAATGTGGATGAGCAGAACTGGCACAGCTGACTGGTATTGCTGCGATTCTTCGTTTTCCCTTACCAGATCTGGAAGACATAGAAATGTAATAGATCTCTGGGATTAGAGATGATTGACCAGCTGGTCTCTTGTGTTGTATATTTTAGTTCTCCAAGTGATTTTAGAATAAGACTTGTATAGGGATAAAGGCCGCAGGCAAGCATGAGCACTTCTTGTTCTCTCTCTTGATTTGTTGAAATGTTTCTGAATAAACATCCTAAATCCTATGTGGTTCATTATTTCTAATACACACTGTTTATTTAATTTAAAAAATGCAGTACTGAATAGCCGTGATAAAATAATTCATCTTTTGATGGTCTGTTTTTTGGCCCATCTGTCGCTGGGTTTCTCATTTCTCATAGAGTCAATTCGATAAATATATGATGTCGGGCAGAAAAATGACATGCATGTTGGTGGTGGAGTTTTCACTAATTAAATTGTGATGGTTGATGGGGTGTGGTTGGGATATTTTTAATCGCACAAGTAAGATAATATCTAACCCAAAGATGCAATTCCAGAAATGGCCGAACAGACAACATTTCCCCACATTGGAAAATTTTTAGTCATATTGGAAGTTTTGGCCATTGATGAGAGGGTGGTAATTTGTGATTCCATCTGAAAGTTTGATCCAAATTTGACTCAAAATTAACAGTTTTTCATTGAAGTTTTGCAGTTTTGGATCAAAATGGGGTTAGACTCGTAAGTTCTAGAAAATAAATGTTTTATGAAAAGATAAGGAGTTTAATTTCATATTGATATGTTGTGTTGACATGTAAACTTGTGAATATATTTTATATAATTTAATTAATATTTATATAAATATAAAAAATTAATTAATTCAAATTAAATAGTAAAATTATAAATATTAAAAATATAAAGTTTTAATTTTAATTAAAGAAAAAATATAAAGTTTTACAAATGCCCATGCGTTCATGAATTGGATTTGAATCAACATTAAGTGACTTTACCCTTTTCTTTAGTTGGTCATGAGTGGGTCTATTGTCCTTTTCATTGTAGTTCTCTTAACAAAAAAGGTAAAGATAAGGCTGAAATGCTACAATAACTTTAACTTGACTGATATGCCTTTAGTATTGGTAAGTGGAAATGACATAGTGTTAATAAGTGACTTCAAAAAATCTAGAAAGGTTCTATTTCCATTACTCATGTCATTTTGAGTTATATAGTTTACATTAATTACAAAGATACAGATAGAAATTAAGTTATTCGTGAGGACATTCAAAATCATATTTGCCTTTTTGAGATTAATGTGGAAATATGAATGCTATAAGCATTTGCACTTGGCCTTTCAAATTATATTGTTTTGTCATGTTTCTCATTAATGTTATGGATGAAATCTCCAACTCTCTCAAGAAATCCATCATTCTTTTCACATTTCTTGTCTTTCTTATGCTCTTTTTGACAAATGCTCTTTCAATTGCTTATATCATAGCAATATCATTTATCTTGTCTACAATGTTTGAAATGAGTCTCTTGTAATCCGAATTCAAAAATTGGGTTGTCATTAGGCACTTTGTCTTCAACGACACACTAATAGTTGTTTCCCTTACTGAGGCCATTGATTTTACAGTTACTTCCGCAAAGAAAGGTGTTACTCCTTTTAGTCAATATGCCAACAACTCAGTTTGGATGTCTTCAAGGATTTCCATGAGATCAAATAATCATTTAACATTTGCAATCTAATAACTTTTTCAATTCCCAAGTTGCCATTGAAAAAATGGGACCCAATATGTTTGTTTACGGATTTTGGGGTGTATTTTTGGTGTGTTTTTATTGAAAATTGTGTAAAGGTAAGAGAGAGAGATAGAAGTATATTTTAAAAAGTGTAATGATTATAGTATATATTTTGAAATTAAAAATTGATTTTTATACTTGTGGAATCCAACATTTATTATTTGACAAATCATCCTCATAGGCTCTGTGTTCACAATATAACTTGGCAAACAATTTTTGTGGGCTATGTTTGGTAGCTCGCTACAATGCTTAGGCCCAATGCTCTAAATGTTGGCACCCTTTACATGGCACAACAAGAGGAATGGTTCAACCAAACGTTATGACCTTCTATAGAACCACCACCGCCTACGACTATGCGTGTAGGCCTGCTTTTCCTAGGGCAGCACTATTTGCCGATGTGGGGGAATTCGAATACATTCCCTAACAAAGACTACTATAAGTTGAAGTTAGGGCCTTTCAATGAGCTTTTAGCACAAAGTTGGGCCATTAACACAAAAGAGGATATCAGAGTGCCAGTAGCTATCGCTATCTTCTTTTAGGGAGGGACAAGTACGGAGAGGTGAGGGGCTTGAGGGAATTGTTTTAATCTGTAAGTGGGGGAGGCCCTCGATGGGAATAGGTGGATCTCCATGACTGCAACGTTGCTGTTGGGGCCTTTAGACACTGTCATTGTTGTCCATGAGCGGCAACAGGGGTAGCCTCCTTTTTGGTTGATCTGCAGTGGACATCTAGTTGTCGAGGTATGTCCATGGTTTGAGAGGCTGCCATTGAGGTGATTAGGCCTAAGGATTGTGTAACTTTAACAATTTTGGTAGCTAGATATGGGGGGCTACCTTTTTCGTCGTTCTTTCCCATTAACTTTATTTTCATTGCCGTTTTCGGTCAGGTGCAACGATAGGCATACGCATTAGAGATGTCCAAGTCATAGCAGCTGGAGAGCATAATCGCTAGAGGTAAGCTGAGAAGATGTGGGAAGTGTACATGCTTTAGTGTGGCAATAAACTTGTGTTGCTTAGCAACTCTACTGCATACGAGGTAATTTTTTGAACTTTACCAGTGAGGTTTTTATATTTTATTTGCATATCTACGTCTTAACTCGAGGGTGCCCTAGTCCTTGTACTAGCCTAACAGATGGGGCCATATGATGAATAGAGTGGGGAATGTTGAAGCAGGGGAAGGTGGTGGTGGGAGGTGCTAAAATTGGCCCTGGAGCTATAAGGAAATGCTTGGCAGTTGATGTTTGATGAGTGGGAGCATGGAGGCTGCATATCAACCAACTTCACCACCCTTATGGAAGAACAAAGATGCTGCATTAAACCAAAAGACACCCGACAGTATTACATAGAGCATTAAGGCAAAGTTGAAGAGGAAGTACTAAAGAATTTGTGGCGGGACTACCATGATATGATTAGTTGAGGGAGTTGGGACTACCACGATATGATTAGTTGAGGGACAGGATGGGGGTGGAATCCAGTCACTGGGGTGATCAAGGTGACTGACCCAAGGATTGAACTACATGTTTAGGTACTCTATCCAATATTTAAACGTCATGTAAAGGGGCATTGACCTATTCTTGCATTGATTTGATGCATTGATGATGCATAGTGCTTATTTTTGCTGCACGAGTTACTGCTTAGCTGATGTGTATGCTGCACTTTAGGTGCAGGTGTAGTGGGTGGTTGATTTATGTTGCATTCCACATTACCACATAATCTCTCTCCCCATAACATTCCACCATATTGCTGTTTGAGAATATTTTGCTTGTCTAATGGTAGTATGCTAGCCCTGATGAGGGATGAACGCCTGACATAAAATTTTTTGGGATGTAGCAACATAGAGATTTAGTGTGGATTTTCCATACTATGATCTTTTGATGTAGATGTGGGAGAAGGATACAGTTACGAGAGGGTTCGCACATTCATTGACACAGGGTATGGATTATAGCACTTCGTCCCCCAGCATAGGGAGTGCCAGCACTTTTCAAACTAGCCTTGTGGTTCACAATACCCAACAAGTGTCTCATCTACTATGGAGACCTCTGGTGGGGTCTTGGTCATCGCTAATGTCATAGGCAGCCCCTTAATGCAGCAGTAATGGAAGAATAGACACGACAACGACCGTGTCAAGAAAATAATGGACAAACTAGAGAGCTTAATAGATCCACGACTTATGAGGATAAGGCCCTAGGATAACGAGGAGATGCCTTGTTGCATATAGTTGCTGTAGGAGACAGAGGGCATAGATGATGACTTGTGAGGTAAGGCGTACCATGCCTTCATGAAGCATTCCTAGGACCACATCTTCCTCACCCTTCCTAGTGATCAAGTGAGTGTTAATTGGATGCAAAAGTTGCTGTAGAGGACATAGCATCCCTTATGCCCACCCCTCCTTCCTTCCTACTTCTTGTTGTTGTACTATGTGACTATATTATTTCTCATTGACATGGCTGTGGGATATTGAGTTGTAGAAACTTATTTTATTGCCATTTTATTTGTAATTGAGTGTGAGGTTGTTAGGTACTTTTTCTTGCATGTATGGCTAAATATATTCCCACTTTCCTCAATTCCTTTGTCTAATCATTATGTGTGTTGATTTTTGCATAACCAAAAGTGCATGATGTATGATTTGGATAACAAATACTATGCACACCCCATGTTTTCATTTCCCTAATCCGTATCTTAACAGGGTGCCATGTTCTTGTCTCTTGTGCAGGGTATTGGCTCTTAGATGGCATGACCCATTTGGTGTGGAGAGTGCAGGCATTGATCGTGATGGGGATGAGAAGCCCATCTCAACGTGGGACAAGTCATCCCCCTCCTCTCTTGGTTTGGACGCTAACATGCTGCATGATGAACGACAGTATTTCTATGAACGCTTATTGCCCTACTATACCACCTAGCCCTTGTCTTATAGAACACTTCTGTGCTGCATGGGCAAGACTAGGTTGGGGAGAATCGTTGCTACCACCCAAGTCATTTTTACAATAATGTCTAAATAAAGAAATCTTATTTTGAGTACCTTACGCGGGAACTAGTAGGGCATGGACTTTTGCCAACTAGTGACTTTACTATTTCACCTCACACGAAGAAGTTCTGATATTTATGTAGGTTATGATCATGTATAAGAGTCAATGGGACCTTGAGGAGTGTTTCCAATATAGCTTGGAGACTATCAACAGGCATGTTTGTTGTGTATGTGATGCAATGAATATGCTTGCACTTGAACTCATTATTTAGGCTGACTTCTACACCATTCATGATATTGTCTCTATGAGCCTTAAGTTCTACCCCTACTTCAAGCTAAGATCATCATTTACTGTAATGCAGCATTGTTGTGTGGTTTTTTTTGTACGAAGTTGTTGTTAAGGTGTTGGCGCATTGGACGACACATTGATCCCAACAATGGTACCTATACAACTTCCAACACCGTGGTGCTCCAAGAAGAACCTTCCAGCTTAGAATGTTATGGGCATATGGGACTTTGACTTGATGTTCATGTACATCTACGCCGGCTGGGAGGGTAGTGTTAACGACTTTCGTATTCTCCTCCATGCCATATAATCCCTTTCCCCCTACCAGGTGCGGTTGTACCATCATTTTCTCCCACCCCCCACATATTGTGATACATGTACACATGGGTACTAAGAAACATTGGTGTGATGGCCCAAGGAAGTGTTATGGGTCGATGTCAGAAAAACAAACTACACTTGCTTCCTAGCTCATATTGTGGAGAACGTTACTACCTGGATGAATTCAACAATAGCTATAGAACTTAAGGAGGGACCTTTTCAACCAATGGAACTCATACTTGTAGAATCACATTGAATAATGCTTCGTCTTGCTAAGGAAACATTTCTCGACTTTAGCATGGGGATATACCAAGTTACTTGTTGAAGTTACAAGTGTCCCTCCTCATGACATGCTGTGTCTTGCATAATTTCATTTGTAAGTACAGTAGGGATAACACCTTCTTCAATGCACCGGAGCACGAGATTGAGGAGGACTTCCAAACATTCTACCACAGGAGGAGTGCTAGAAAAGCGGAGATTGTAGAGCAAATTGTGTTTCGAGACAACATTGCAAAGGCATGTGGGCAGACCGGTATGGTTGACATATGCGTGAAGGCTCCTATTGTCAATGATGTGTGGTCGTTTGTAATGTCATGCTTTGTGTTTGTCACTTCCTTCCTAGATGGAGAGATGAACTCCATTTGGTTGATGTTTGACACTTATTATTCTCAAATATGTTTGCTACTTATGTGTGTCTTGCTACCGTATGCCCATGGGTGATAATCTGATATAGTTTATCTTTTTAATGATGTTGGCCTTATGTTGACGTTGGTGCATATGATGATTTATCCTAGTACTACTTTGTGGGACACCCTATTTCTTTACATAGAAAGAGGATGGTGTAGGGAGGTTTGTTTGAGGTTTGGGTTCCATCTGCTTAGTTAGTTTGTTGGTCGATGTTGCTGGACTCACTAAATAATGTGTCAACTTCACCTAAAGGCAGTAATTGCATTGTCAAATAAGCTATGAGACACTATGATTCAGGGGTAAATGTGGTAGATGTGTTGCTGGACCTGGTAAGAAGCCTCCTTTGCCCTTGTGTATGCCTACAAAGTTATTGAGATAGACTAATGGACATGGCGAATGCCTATCTCGACACATCTAGTCCCTTATATTTCTCTATCAGGGTGACAATTTCGCAATGTGACGGACTTGCTTGCCACAATAGGTTGGACACGTTGAGCCCTTATGTCAAGCCAAGCTGGCTAGCGTCCTTCGCTTAGTGGTGCTGCTCGTCAAGGTAAGTGGATTTGTTAGCCGAAGTTTTGACTCCATCTAAAGGCAATGCCAGGGCTTTGGTGCATGTTGCCCCTTAGGAGAGTTAAGGGCATATGTGGTATTCTGTGATGCTCGATGTGGCGACACATATCCTCTTCCTCTTTAGTTTATTGAAAATTAATTTTAAGCAGTTTATTAATTATGTATCTTCTATTATTAATTTTTTAGATATTTTATTTACATATTTTCTATTTTTGTAATTTTAATGGTTGTCTAATTGTCACTAGATAGCACTCTTAAATTATGTAGGGTATATTTATTTACAGATCAATTTAAAATTATCGTCCTAAATAATTTTTTTTAAAAAAGTCAATTTATTAAAGAGGCATATATATCTTGTTAATTATTTAATAAATTTTTACATATAAATATTACTATTCAAAAAATTAATACTCCATTATACATTTTGCAAATAGAATACAATAACAATAATTAATAGCATATTAAAAGCTATGATGAAAATAATAACTAAATGAAGTATTTCAAATATATGAACATTATCTAAGCATAATTGAAGTGGAACCTGCCATGCGAGAATTTAAAATGCACAAACACACACACACGAAAAACTGTGTTTCACGATTTACTACAAAACCATTGAAAGGCGTTTTTCACTATAATTAATTAGATTATTATTTTATAATATATAT
Organism: Avicennia marina; assembly: GCA_019155195.1. NCBI lineage: Eukaryota > Viridiplantae > Streptophyta > Magnoliopsida > Lamiales > Acanthaceae > Avicennia > Avicennia marina. The sequence goes on from CM032773.1 coordinate 4,099,064, forward strand.
TTGAGAACCCAATTTCATTGATTCGTGTAATCCATCTCGATTGAGATTTTCTAATATGGCTCCATTCTAATTAAGATTTGAAACGTTACATTCTACTTGGAATGGGGACACCCCACTGAGGCAAAAATGGAGTAGGTGTTGAGGTACGGTGAGGCCAGGAACAACGGAACATACCTCCACCCCATTACCCATTTTTATTGAATATTATATATACTACATATATATAAATATATATTATTTAATTAAAATAAATTAAAAACTAAATGTATATTTTATTTTAACCAAAATAAATTATGAACTATAAATTAGTTTATGCGACGTTCAGTAATTAATGTAAAGAATATAGTGCTTTCACTAGCACTTATTTGTAAAATATAAATAAACCAAATTTATCACAATATACAAAAATGAAAAGAATATAGTGCTTTCCCTTTAATCAATGTAAAAATTTGAGTTCGTTGTTTATTACATTAAACTTGATGCTGTATGGAGGTCGACCACAATACATTGTGCATTGTATCATCCTTCACGACGTCGAACAAAAAACCAATAATATGAAACATTATAAAGATAAGATCTAAAATTTAGATTGAGCTAATAATGCCTTTGTTAGACGCAGTGGGGAGGTTTATTTGCCTAAAATGACTACAACCGTCAGTCAATAAATAAATAAACAGATATCTTGAAATTTAAAAAAACAAAAACATCCAAGATAATTTTATGCCACAAAAATAAAAATTAGCAATAATATTTTTTTCATCTCATGTTTTTTGAAACCCGATTTTATCACATTGTAAAACTTCAACCTAGGAATGTGCCAAGTCAAGATTGAAAATGGGTGCACAGTGCCATAAATTAATCTTGGAGATATTGGCAAGCCTGAATGGGTCTTGAAAATATTACATTCAATTATGTAATCAATGCATTTCATGCACATAGAATTTGTAAGCTTAGGGTTATTGGGTCTTTATTTATATTAATCCATTGTTCACCTAGAAAGATAAAAGACTCGTAGTAAAACATATGTATTTGTTACTAAATAATTCAATCCATTAAGTGTTATAAAATAATTCTGATTAGTTGGTTCGTTTAATATTTTTATCTAAAAGACATTTCCATCCTTCAGATTATCACTATTAGTTTTATGACCTTTGAAATTAAATATAATTTTGTGATATTAATAAGTATAAAAAAGAATAAATATAATTTTATTGAATAAATATCACATTAAATTATATAGTTGTTATCATGGCATTGATTTATTTCGAGGATAAGAAATAAATAAAATATTCATAATTTTTTAAGAAAATTGAAGTTCGGTATTTTAGAAAAATAAAAAGTCACATTAAATAACCCAATTATGTGAACGAACGCCTGCCATTTTGTTAAAATATACATGCACGTCTTTTAAGATATAACACCAAATTTGTAAAACTGGCACACTCTATGCGTGCGGTGCATGCTTATAAAAAATTATATAATTTCATTAATTTTAATAAAATATACAATTATAATATTTTTAAGTAGTTCAATAATAAAATAAAATAACTTAATTGTAAATTCTTTTAAAAAATAGAAAGAAACAATTAGAAGTAACCCAAAAAAAAATGGGCGAGGAAGGAATATCAAACCTAATGTCAACTGAAAAAGAGCCAGAAAGAATTTAAAATAATATTAATAAAGAGAAAAAACAACCTAAAAAATATTTTAATTCATCTATATTTAAGATCAAAAGTAGTTATTGAATGGTATAAATAAATTTATTGAAGGGGCTATTTTAGAAAGCTCATTAAATGACTTAAGCTGTATTGGAGGCATAGAGTCACCGCACATATAAGCAAAATTGCCTGTTCAGCTAAATAATTATTGACAAAATATTACTAAAATAGTACAATTGGGACTGACAACCATTTTAAGGGCAATTCAGGAAAAATCAACAAATATATATTACACTACTCATTCACATTTACTGACATAGATAAAAAACAGAAAAAATAAAAGAAATGGCTTATAGTTATTCATTTACAAATATAGCCATTAAAGTAATTTTCTCCATTTTTAAAAATTAAATACACAAGGGTACTGTGTAAATATACTCTATGCAACCGAAACAAAACAGATATATAAACCTGCAAGATAATACTCGATGAAAATTAGAGGAGTAACATAATTTCTGACAATAATTTTGGAGAGAGAGAGAGAGTCTTAGAACAAAAAGCAATCATCAACTCAAGATTATTCATTCTAAAAACCAAAGCAATATTGTAGCAGGGAGCTATGGAACTAAACACCTCCCCAAGAATGCGTTTCAACCATCCCTCTCTCGATAAAACCAAATGTTCTACAAACTTCCCATCCAATATTCACCTAAAGCTTTGATCAGATTCAGAAACATTACAAAGCTAATGGACAAGAAACGAAAGGGCAACAAGTAAGACTCAAAAGCACACAGCTATACGCCTCTATACATCCCGACCCAAGATCTTGAGCATATCTAATTACAGAGAAATCAAGATGTAAATTCTACAGCATAGGTATGGAGAGAGAACCTCGTTCGATGTAGAAATATGGGCAGGCCACATCAGTCTCCCTGTAAGGTTGTGGAAAATCATTAACCCACCGACAAACGGCTCATCACTATTGTAGCTGGATTTTGCGCATACAATGCGGGAGTTTCTTGGATATGTACTAATTGTAGATTCTAACAGCTTTCTCAAATGTGCGCTGATTCTGCAACATATAGTATAGTATGGCAAGAAAGCACAATGAAGTATGCTGCAAGGATGGAGAAGACAGCGCAAAGAAACATTAAAGATGCAACTATCAATCTCATGCAATGCAATGTAATTATTATGCAAGACATTCCTAGGACGAGACACAACCTGTTGATTTTTGAATCACAAAATCTAACTGGTATCTCAAAGTCATTTGTAACCAAAATATGATGCTAAGTCACCAGTATTTCAATTTTTTTTAAAAAAAGGAATTTACTTTAGATGTAAGAATTAAATTAATTTACCTCTCTAAAGTTTGGTAAACCACAAGTACCCATAACAAGTGAACAATAGAAAATCATAATATTTGGACATTGACTTGTCGTCACAGATACTAAAATTGAAAAGCAAAAAACATGTTGCAAAAATACAAAACATGGAAAAGGTATTATAATCTTCAGTTAGGTTCTTCTTGATCGACACAAGCATCCAACTAAAGCAGAAGTATCCAAGGCTGGAGGACCAATCACGTGAGCCAATGCAAAAAAGCTCAAAGAATCCATGGCAGTGAAAGGCTTCCAAGAAGAATGTGAGTGTTTGGAAAGGCTTGAGGAGCTAAAGGAGAGTTTCTGGATCATGGTGCAATGCCAAGAAGAAGGGGTTTTGGGGTTTTGGATGCATCAAGATCGATCCCGCTGCAATCCGGATCGATTGCCCGTTGCCTAGATTGATCCAAAGGAGGTGCGGATTGACAGTGCTTGGATGCAACTTTTGATTTTGCGATCCTACAAAAGACGGATTAATCCAGTGGAGGACAGATTAACATTGATGTCTATCAGAGCTGGGCATAGTGATTCATTTTAAAAATTAAAGATTAATTTTATCATAATAAATAACAAATCTCAATTAACCAAATGACCCATATTGATTTAGATTTTCAACATATATTTAGTCCATTAGAGTGTAAATCAATCAGTAATGTGGGATATCTTTGTAAAAAGCTAAGAAACCACCACGCATTGCCACAACCTCTCCCCCCTCGGATGACCAATTCAAACAGCCATTATTGCAACTCGTTTGTCACCCATCCCAAAGTGTCTACTAACTTATTGCAATCTCTATTTCCATTGGCATGAGCACCATCAAACCATGATAATCCACCTGCCACCTCCAACCATCACTCCTGCATTAAAAAACATGGAAATACTGCCACCCTAAAGACCACAAAAGAAAGTCCCTTTTGCCTACATGATCCTTTGCCAAAGTTGGCATCTTATTTCCAACATTCTCCCTTAAACCTCCCAAAACCGAACCCTCCAAACCTACTCTTTGTAAATTAGCCCCAGATGAGTGGGCAATTTAGATGCATTTTTGGTCACAGTTAATCAAGTAGAAGAATGGTAGATCCTTAATTTAAAATTTGGGTACGACCACTTTGACAATATTTTTGAGTGAATTCTATGAAAAGAGGTGCACAATGAGGCCCAAAACAATGTAATTCACAAAATAATACAGGCAACCAGGTAATGTTTGAGGATATTCTAAAGAAGCTCATTAGATTTTCTAGCCCATATTATAGTTAGAGAATTTTATTAAAATATTTAAGACCATTGGGTTTGATAATCCATATATTTTATGCCCCTACCCTTTAAAAAAAGGAAAAAATCTCCCAACACGCAATAAACTTCCAAATCAGTGTAAACCATAATCTGTCCCCTAAAGTCATGCCATTGTGTGCAGCTGAGTCTTGCCCCAGCCCGTTTCAGTGCTATAATGCTACATCTCTCATGACACCCAACTAAAAGCTGGCTAGGATAGTTGTCATAATTGTATGCGAAGGGAAACCAAGATATGCCATGTTGCATCGTTAGACCTGAATGCTCAACACCTATTGCCAATACTGCTTTTGGTGTGCTAAAATTCTGCCTTACTCCATCACCTTATGTTTCTTGTTTGTTGTACTCCTAGCGCCACCTTTAAGCTCATAAAGAAGACAAGCAAAGCAACAGGAAAAAAAAGGGGAAAAGAAAAGAAGAAAGGGGAAGAAGAAGAAACGAAGAGGGTCATTGGTTTGTCAACTTCATAGACGGTTTTTTGTAAAAAGAGAGGGGGCTTGAGGAGCAACTCTTTGGACTATGCTAAGTGCAAATCTTCACTTGGGTAAAAGCTGAAGTTGGGCTAGAAGCTTAGGTTGATTTAATTGGCCTGAAAAACAATTTTTTAGTTTGGAAAAAAATTAAAAACCCCCTTATTTCAATAGTCCAAGTACATGAGTGCCTTCAAACACTTAGTCCCTTTGATGCATGCATGCCAATCAAGAAAGAGACTTGTAGCATCTATTGTATGTGAAACAGTCGCTGTGCCAATTGCAAGCAAAAGAGAGCAATCGAGCCCATTGTATGAGAAATAGAGCAGTTGCACCCATTGCACATAGCGCTCACCGCAAATGAAAAAGAACTGCAACAGTATTTCAACATTCTAACTTTGGACTACAAACAAGGAAGACTGGACGAAATATTTAACTTGAAAAAGAGTGTTATAGAATATTATTAAAATATTTAAGAATATTTGATTTGATAACACATACATTTTATTACCTAGTATAGGTACAAGAATTCTTATTTTATAGGACTAAAATTTATATCAAATTGTATTCTTATATTCGATATCTTCTATAATTTGTATCCAACTTCATATTATAAATTGAAATATGAATTTTATCAGTGAACTACAATTTAATTCATTCAACATATCAATTCTTTCAATAATATTTTTTAGCAACTAGGATAGAATTGTATATTTGCTATTTCTAGAATATATTTTATGTTTACTTTTAAATATGAAATGCGGATATGTTCTTTATATTTTATTTTTTTGCCAGATCACTGTTTCATACATCTTTTAAAATGTATTTATAAGAACTAACAAAATTATAAATAGTAGTTTTATTATCAACAATTTAATATTATATTGAGAATCTTAATTGAAACTTTACAAAAGTGTGATAATTTCAACGTTGTCCACTTATTAACAAAGAGCAGTTTTCCCCATAACACTTCTCACCACCATAAAAAGGTATTTGACTTTTTTTTCTACACATGACAGCACATGTATAATGAATCAATAAGGCTGGAGTAAAACTCACGGGAGCTTCATGTAATTTAAAAATCCAGAGTCAATTTATAATTATGAAAAGCCAAAAGGTGGTTGTAAATGATAATCCTAGTGATGTAATCTAGTAAAGAAATTTGGACAGTGTGATTTGGGGCTATGCTTCATGACAGTGCACAATCTACGAATGTTTTACACTAGAACAGAAGCTACTTGAAAAAGGAAATAATTAAGTGCTTAACCTATCGGAACTGGAGTAGCAAAGTAGGTCATCAAACATTTCTATAGTTCCATTCACATATATAACAAAAAGAAAGGGACATGTGTTCGTGTTCTCAAACATAAATTCTTTCTGTTTAAGAATATCAGTCAAACTTCGTAAATAATTAGTTTCATAGGTTACCTGGTACGATACATATGTCCTTCTTGGAGCATTGTTAGAATGTTCTAGCCCAAGATACTGTTCCGAATCACCATAAACATCTCTTCTCTGGAGCATATAGTAAAACCAAGATGACAAAACATATCAGCCACATGTTGCTACATAATTAAACCAACTCATGTAGGACATGAAGTGTTGGGGGAAGGGGTTGCAAGGACCTGAAAACAAGTGTATACAATGTCTGAATCTTGAAGATATTCTGGTCGGCCCAAAGACAAAACAGCAAACTTCCACTAGAAAAAAGATTGCAATCAGGAAAAAGTGTTAGTAAGGAAGCACAGCACTGTGTGGATTTGATATATCAGCAAAGCAACTTAGAAGATTCTCTAAACCTTGGAAAACTCTTCATCATGAACACGCAATTTTTTTTGTATGCGCATTCTAACCTCAGCCAAAGTCTCGCCCTCATGAACGACCAAGAGAAAGGGATCCCCAAAATTTGTTACCTGCTGTAGGAGCAAGCCACAAGGATGACATTTTATACAGCCAAGAAAACTTATTTATGTCATAAACATATTCGTATTTTACTTGGGGGGCTCTACTTTCCTCCCTTAACTTACAACTTGATTCAGATAAGTGTCATTCATAAAATGGCAGACATGAATTCGTCGATCATGAGGACCAAGGCTTTTCTCCTCTTCAGGAATCTGCAGCAAAGGAAACGAGAAAAGCTTGACTAAAAGAAATAAATATTAGTGTCACAAATCCCATATTCATTTAAATAAGTACATCTAATGGTGTTAATGGTAATTCACATTTCACAATTCCTCTCCTTTCTTCAAGAGTCAATCGTGTTAATTTCTCCATTGATATGACAAAAGTACTAAGTTCACTCTGTAAAAAAGAATTTAGGATTTGACCATTTTAAGCTCAATGTAAAAAAATTAAAAAATTGTAAATTATCAATTCATGAAGTAATCAATCTGCATTAGGGTGTCATGGTATTGTTTATATATCACCGGATGGCTTTATGTCATTGTCTTGAAGTTTGATAATCAAGAAATCAGTGTTGAAAATCAAATCAATTTTGATAGAACTTGATCAGATTATATTAGATAAAATCTAATCATATCTAGCATCTCTGCTATGATTTATTTTACTCCTACAAAAAAGTGCTCTTTCTACTAATAAGGAAGAACTATATATAACTTAGCCCTTCAGACATTTATACAGGCTTAATTGTCAAACCACATTGCACACTTAGGTATATATTTGTAAATGCAGGAATTTCTCGTTTCGACTCAATTGCAAGAGCAACCAATAGACACTTCCCCAACCACCAGTCATGCCCTCCACTTTCTATCCCCCTTAAGACCTTCCTCGTTATCTGCTCCTCCATATCTTCCTCCTCTTCCTCAAAACTCCCTTATCTTGCATCCAGCGCAACTTATCCTTTTTTCCCATCTCTCTATTATTGCTGCTTTCTCTCTTTCTCCCATCTTATCTGATGACACTGATGAAAAATCCCATGAGGTGTGATCAATGAAACAGTGCACAACAATTTAACCATCACCAACGATAGATTCACATATCAAACAACTGAAAGAGAAAGCATGAATCAGGAATCAAAAACAGGAGCAAGAATATGATCAAAGCTCTCAAGCCTTGAGCCTTGAGAAACTTAGAGAAACTGATGAATGATCACAGAAAATGAAGGTTACTTGCGCTCAACTGTCTGTAAGTCTGGCCCCTTTTAAGCCTTGTTCACAAGGGAGAAACTAACTCACTAATTTACAGTTAATTAACTAACTATAACTACAAGTACAGGTATATAACAGTTAAGTGATGATGTTAGTGCAGTCATCATCACTGCAAGCCAAGTCAGCAATCTCACATGGCCTTCCAGTTCAGACTGAGCTTATCAGCTCCCAGCACTGCCACTGCTTTCCTTCATTCCATCCACTTTTCCTCATACATCCACCCCACTTATAGTTTGTCTTCCTGCTCTTCCCTTCTCTCTATATATGTTGTCCAACCTTTTCTCCATAATACCTCTCCCGCCTTCCTCTATGTTAAAGAGTAATTGAAAGAATTGGTGAAAATCTCACCTCAAACAAAGTTGGGTATCAATTACAGAAGTTACCAAACACAAACTAAAAGTTGACATAAATACTATGTCTACAAAAAAAAAAAAAACAAATAGATTCTAATCCTACGATATAGGAAATAAGATATTCTAACCCTCTATTAAGTAATGAAATAATTAAAATATCAAAGACACCCTCTCCACTCTTTCCCCCTGTAGCCATCAACCCCCAGTTGAGAATCCCATCCTCTGTTTCTTCCTCACTACTGATCCTCCCTCTCTCATCTTCTTTCTGGCACCCTTAAGAACAAAATAAAAGTCCCCGAAGACAGACAAAAAAAATACAAAGAATAAAACAACAGCATCATAAGAACAGAAAATTGGAGATTTTTTAACTATACCTCAATACAAGATTAAGTTTGATTATTTAAGGGTCTCTTAATATTCAACAACCCAGTAAAAAGTATTAGAGTAAGTTGTTTTTCTTTGACACATGTAAGAATGAAACTGATAGTCTAAATATTTTGAGAAGGCCAGAAAACAGCTGCACCAGCAAACTTCTATGTTTCAAATGACTATATCTTTTGATCCAGCAGATGGTTTTTTTCAGTAAGGGTACTTCATTCCCTTTTCCATGTTTAACGCATAAAGTTATAAAGTTTGCAGAGCCTAACTCTTAAATGTAATGGAAGGGACTCCAAGCAGCATATATAATTTGGCCAAGTCAAATAGGAAGTTCACTAAGGTTCTTTACATATGTATCTTTTTCTGTCCAAAACCTAAGACATTATCTGTACAAAACTCTAATGACAGGAACAGTTTCACGGGGATAACTTAAAGGGGAGGAGAAGTTGCTTTATTAATTATTAGAAGTATGTAACTTAGTTAGTTCTGAAGGGAGGAAAGTGTAATTACTTCTTTCTTCAAACTAATGTTGTAATTGTAAATGAACTCCAACAGGAAAACAAGAAGCTCAACACTTTAGGAACTAAAACAACAAAAGGTGACAAAAGAGGGATAAGATAGAGGGAGAGAGACAGGAGACTGAGACAGAAAGAGATGAAGGATGGAGATAAACAGTTAGGACAAACGAAATTAACCATTGAATCGATAAGTGTTCTTCCATATAGTGAAGTGTTCATACACCAACATTATACTGTGGCATAGTGGTGCCTTCCCACTTTTTCAATATTCACTTCAAGCCAATTTTTAATAGTATCATGCCTAAATCCACAAAGACAGAAATTTCAAAATAAAGTCAGTTTTAATTATTGGTAAAGAAAAGGTATGGGGTTCAATATTTGAGATCTTCTTAAACCTTGAGCATAGCCATCTAAATTCACTGCTTTGAGAAGGAATTTCTTTTTGATATAATTGTATCTTCCTCCTAAATTTTGACCACATCCATTTTCTTCAAGGCCATCAAACACTTAGTCTCAACTGCATCAATCAAAATATAAGTGAATTGTTGCATCCTTATACTCCAGACAATTGATACAAAGATCTATATGGTTTGGGAGCAAGTACACAGCCCTTGCTTTTCAAAAACCCACTGCCTTCATTCATGCTAGGGTTGGAACTTTATATCTTCGCTTCAGCTAACCCTAGCAAAGAGTGAATTAATGGTAAGAGTCCAGGAACAACTAAGTGCAGTCTGGTAAAGTAGAAGAGAGAGGTTAGATCAGTCAAATTTAGGGGACACTAAAGGAAGATGATAGCATCAACTGATCTGGCAACGCATAAACCAAGTCAGCCAACAATTTTTTGTCCTATACATACAAAAATTTCAAGAAGTACTATAAATTACTTAAGCATTTTCTGTTCTTGTAGAAGTTCAAATACAGAGAATATATATAAAAGAATAATATTAAACATAATCATACTCAAAGGTATTCACTTACCTCCTCCGCACGCAAGGTCCAGCATTGATCATTTAAGTTCTCAATCTTTTCTTCTGGTGGAAACATCTGCAGACAAGCAGCAAAATTATATTTTTGTAAGAAAAGAACCGATTAGAATTACATGCTGGTAAACACACCAGCATCATGCAGATAAAACATTTTCGTCCAAAAGATCATGTACTTCCACAAGGGACTGAAATTGGATATTTTGGAATGATTTATGCAGTAACTTGTCAGAACTCAGAAAGTGCAGCTACAAGACCTGGCATGAGGTTTTTCCACCCACGGTTCATCCTCTTTCTAGCATTATTTTGGGCAACCAAAGATATGCAAACAACATTTATGATACCCCCTCTTAAACATGTCATTTATATAAGAAAGTTCTCACACTCTACCATGGTTAGCTTTCTCTCTGCTCCAATCCCAAGATAGCAAGACAAAATATCCTTAACACTCCTACTTCAGCCTCTTGTATTGGGAGGTTGTGCACTGGTAGATTATGGAAGAAAAGGCTATTCCTTAGTTTAGTTTGTTGGCACTCATACATAGAGATAGCCATAGTCTTCCCAGTGGGGACCAGTAACAAGGAGTATCATGGGAAAGGCATAAACCGGCTACCACAGCCAGATATTTTAGCCAAATTTGTATACTGAATTAATTAACAGCTTTTGTTGGCATAGGACCAGTGCAAATATGGAACTTACACCATAATTAACTGATTAACCCGCAAGCTTAGCCCATTTTAATTTCAATATTTTTAACCTCAAGAAACAAACATAAGTCTATAACAAAAAATAATAAAATAAAATATAAAAAAACATCACCACCTTTTCCCCCTTTCATGCAAAAGTCAAAAGAACTAAAGAAAATTAGAAAAGTGAAAAAAAGCAAACATACACACGTATTGCAGAAGTTTTCAGATCATCATACGTGTAATAATGCAGTGGAAAAAAAATTATTATACAGTTAACTTGAGAAGTAAGTCAGAACAACACACAATTTGGTTGTTGCTAAAAAATCTGTTATATGCCTTGTTGAAAGAGTTAATACTAGCCCAAACACTAATTGTGCTGGGCAACCCTAGTTAAATTCAACAGCAATGGGAGTGTCCATTCATTCATCTGTGTTCAGGATTACCAAGTCATTCACTTCGGTTGCATAAAATCAGCCTAGGCTTTTTATTCAAAATTTATGACCATCTTAAATGGTCACAGAACCATCTTTAAACCAAACATTGAACTATATATAAATGGTGATAAAAAACATCTGAAAGGAAATTAATGCCCACTTCGTAACACCTTTTCTCTACAACTTGCTTTTCAAGAGTAAGGAACAAACCATCCAAAAAATAGGGAAAAGAATGCACTTGGTCATTAGAAGTTGCATTAAGAATCCAATTGGCAATGTTATAGCAGTGGTAAACAAGCTGAACAACAAATTCAAGGCTATGAACAGGAAGCAACATTCAACACAAAAGATTAATAAATGCTACATAACAGCAAATGATAGTAAGTGCTAATATTGATTATTCAAATCAGTGTTAAGGAATATAATATGAGAATTGGGAAGCAGCGAAGGTATTGTATGACAAAATCGACCCTGCTGTTTAACACTGTCTCAAACTCAACTAGAAGCGGAATACATATTAGAAAGTAAGTGAAAGAAAAAGAAAATGTACATGTACATAAAGTTATGATCATATTTTTCATCCAGACCTGCAAGGAAGAAAGAATTTTGTGTGGACAAGATCCTCCAACAAATATATCAACCAAGTTGTGTCACTACAAATTGAAGTCCAATAATTATACTATGAACAGAATTCAAAATTTTCTGAAACCTTTACCTTATATATCTTATGATAGAACACCATAAGCAATCTCAATTCTGCATCTGGATGAGACAACTCGATCTGTGATAAGAGAATGGAATATTTAAATATTATGAAGGAAATTTATAAAATATTATTAAGAGCAACAAATTTGGAAAAACATAATGATTTCAACAGAAAAATAAAGGTGGTGCACTGAACTTTTCTTAAGAGATAACAAATTTGTTTCTCTTTTGAGCTGAGAATACAATAAAAAAACTGCATCTTAGACTGTTGTATAGCTGCCAGGTATTCCCTTCAGGGAACTTTTATCTTATGCTACCCTTTTTTTTTACTATTTTTTAACTCTATACTGAAATGTGATATTAAGTAGAAAAAAGCAAGGCTCACCTTGGTCTTGAGATTTCTAATCACATCTCCCACTGTATTCTGTTTTGGTAATCTAATGGTATGAATAACCACCTGCAAATTGTTGATACAGCATTGAATGATCCTCAGGAAATACCACAAATACACAAGCAGAATGGGTTTTCAAATAAAAAAAATAAAAAATCACAGGATTAACACTCACTTCATCCTTGGTGGCATAGTGGAAAGCAACTTTCAAAGTTTTAAGGCCTTGCAATTCAGGTAAAGGAATATCCAACACTTCATAATACAATATATCTGAAATCTACAACAGGAGGTAAAGATGTTGTCAATGGACAAAAAAAGACAATAAAAGTCAGCTGACAAATCTCCAATCCATTACCATCAATATCTAAAGTACCTGGTTATGTTGACCAAGCATGTCAGTAAGATGTTCTGCTCCTCTGTACTCAATAGGTTGAGGCTTTGGTTGCTCTGAATAACAGTTATGAGATGTAAGCCTTATCTTAGATGGATCATTCAAGCCAAGATGGCGTGCGACATTTTCAACAACTTCATCATAGTTGTTCTGCTTTGACCTGAAAAGTTTCATTTTATTACTAAGACATGCACATGGAAATAATAATTAGAAAGTCAACCAAAAGAATAATATCATTGAATTTAAAATTTATGAACTACAACTCATACAATTCCAGAGAAAATTCATCCTCCTTGGGCTTCTCCAGCGAACGAAACCGAATCACCTAAGAACAATCAAACAAGCCACTTAAAAGGTTGACCAGAAAAATAAGTAAAACGTAATTTTTAAATCCCATTAATAAAATGTAATTTAAGTATGTTTTGTAGAAGAGTGAATCCTCTTCTACAAACCCTTTCAAAAGGTACCCCTTCTATTACCCAAACACCTCTATTGTACAAAACTTGAGATATTATCAAATATAGATAATTGTCTCAATTTTTATTATTCATACAAAAGGTTTGTCCATTACAAACATTTATTATTTCTTGTTTTAATTTCATGGTTGGCATAGTTGCCTAACAATTATTTTATATTGTTCAAATTATATAATCGGCCCAGCCTCCTACAAATTCCACATTTTCTGCATTCAAATTCTGCTAAAATTTTTTATTTTAAATTCTGTATGTATTTATTTATTGCTTACAAATTTAATTTCTGTTTTTAATTCTTGCAAATTTTCTATAACCTCTTTTTTTTTGGTATCAAACATATCTTCCTCTGGTCCTGTGGTCCCTTACTATCAGAGTCACGGGCAAAAAAGTGTTCATTGTGTTTATAATCTAAAACTCAGATATTTGTGTCTAGATCTGAGAATAGCCAAGTGTTTTTGCCCAAAATTGTCTGGGGCGATAAAACCAGTAAGTGGCAATGAATCCCCAGTTGAAAAGCTTAGAATTGTAAGTTATTTTCAAAAAAAAAAAACATGAGTGCTAGAGAAATGAATTCTATTCTCTATAGATCTATCCCTTCAAACTTTGTATCTAGTTCCTCATATTTCTCTAGGAAAATCGTTAATATTGAAAAAATGATAATAGAAAGTTTTAACAAATCTATAGATGATAGAAAGATTCCAAAAATTTGCAAAGATCAGATCTACAAAACTTCTAAAATCCTTTCTTTCAATACAAATCTAGCTATTAAAATGGAAGAAAGAGATATTTAACTCACAAAATCATTTGAAACAATTCCTCTTCTTTTTGAAACATCATTACAAAAACATAGAAATAAAGGAGGTAAATAAATCTACATAGGATTAATACCAAACCTTTAACCAAAGAAAGATTAGACATCTCAATCCTTGCCATACTTAGAGATGATAGATTTACAAATGTTGAAGATTCTTTGTTTAGTTCTGTTGAATCTAGTCTTTGCATAGGTCCAATATCTTTTGATTGTTATCCAAATCATACAATTTATTTAAGAGACAAAAATATTTTGAAATATCTTATTTTAAAAATCAAGACTCATAACTATAAAATGTTTGAAGGAACTATTCCAATAGCAATAATTTTCTAAATCTATTACAAACTAATCCTTTCAACCTTGCAACCGAAGTTAAATTTCATAGCAAAAAAGGAGAAACCCTTCTATTACAAACAAATATTACAAAATAGTACTTTCCAGATTTATTCAATAGAAAGATATATCTATTCCAGAAGAATAGATTCTTGAATAAGCTACCTAATCAGAACCTATTCAGTCGGTAAGACTAAATTAACATCTCAAATTTGTTACCTAATTAATGGATGAAAAAGTTAAACTTTCTTTCCATAAAAATGCAATCAGTAATTCTAGATCTATCAAATCTGAAGACTCTGATTCAAACACAATAGATTTAGAAAGAATATCTCAAATCCCTTCAATTATCTATATTTCTACAAAATTTAGACATTCAACATTTGATATTCCAAATCCAATTCTTCGAAATGTTGATTACATTTCAAATATTCCAAGACCAATTCATACAAATCCCATTGATCAAAATTTTAAACAAGATCCCTTTAGTCCAACCTTTTCTACTGTTACCGAAAACATAAATGAATTAAATGATTATGTTGCTCCAGAAACTCCAACCTCTGAATACCATGTGAATGCTTTAGATTGTGAATCTAAAAATCTTGAGCAACTATCAACACTAAAACTACAAGTAAATAAACTTGAATGGAACCCACAACTCTTACAAATGATTCATCCTGATACAATTTTAAAATCTATTGTCTAAAATCGCTTTAATGCTTTATTCCTCTCTAATTGAAATTTAAATGGTATGAATGAACATTAAATCCTAAATATGCTCCAACAAATGACCATGGCTTCCAATGTCTACAAGACCTAAAATGATATTTAAGATAGTAGAATTTCTATCTCTCTCCTACTCAACAAGAAGGAACCTTAAATGCTGTCAAAACTGATGATGAGAATATTTCAATTTTAAATAATAATGACAACTTTCAACAAGATGTTGCAACCTTAATCTACACAATATCGCTTTATTTCTTAAGAGATCTCTAACAAATTAAAGATAAAAATACAAATTTACTTTTAAATCTTAAGTGCAAAAAACCTAGTAATTTCCAATATTACAAAAATACATTCTTAAATAGTGTTATGCTTAAAGATAATTCAAATCAACCTTTTTGGAAAAAAAAAAAAAATTCCTTGCAAGATTACTAACTCTTCTAGGTGAAAAAGTTAGAAACAAAATCTATGAATTATCAAGAAAACAAATCATTCCTTATGACTAATATACTTATGGCCAATTAGTTATCATTATACAAAAAGGATTGAAAATCTGTCAAGATTTAAAATTTCACACATTTGAAATGAGAAATGAATAAAAAAAATATATAGTTAAGAACTCTTAGCCAACAATTTGAAATGGATCTCAATAAACCTACTTCATTTAAATGTCCAATAAACTGTCACAAATTTTACAAAAATCTCATAAAACCCTTTCAAAATCCCCCTCTTAACAAAGCTCTACAATAGATTAGATATTCAACTTCAAACAAAAGTGATTTACTCTAAAAACTTCACAATATCTTTATATTCTCAACATTCGACATAAAATCAAGATTTTAGCAAATATAAATATCTGAAAAAGATAGGTATAAAATGGCTTTTACAATCCTATTTGGTCAATATGAATAAAATGATTTGGCCTCAAAAATGCTCCGTGAGAGTTTCAAAGAATTATGAATGAAATCTTTAATGATTACTACAAATTTTGTATCGTATATTCTGATGACGCCTTTATTTTTTCAAAAACCATAGATGAACATTTCAAACATCTTAGGACTTTTCTTCATGTTATAGAGAAAAGTTATCTCCGAATCCAACATGAGTCTTTTTCAAACTAGTATTAGATTTTTGGGTCATTATACCTATCAAGGGTCTATTACTTCTATTAAGAAATCCCTCAAATTTGAAAAAAAATTTCCGAACAAAATTGCTGACTAAAAACAGCTTCAGAGATTTTTAGAAAATCTAAATTATGTTTTAGATTTTTATCCAAATATTAACAAAATGCTCAAACCTCTTCACGATAGACTCAAAAAGGACCCCAGTCCTTAGACTGGTGAACATACTATAGTTATACAAAAAAAAAAAGCCCAAGTTAGTGAAATTCCTTAACCCAAGTCTACCAAAAATTGTAGAAACTGAAGCCTCAAATATTAGGTATGATAGAATTCTCAAACAAAAACAAGACGAGAAAGAGCTTATTATTCAATTCACCTTAGCCGATTGAAATGATACCCAAAAGAATCATTCTATAATTAAAAAAATTTTGAGCATTACTTTATGGCAAAAAGATGTTCAAAACCTTGTATCAAAACAATTTTTTGCATGATGGCAAGTATTACTTTGTATTTTTGATTTTAACATTGAATTCATAAAAAGATAAAAACTCTTCACTCAATTTCTTAACTTGTACGTTTCTACAAAATAGAAAAGATGCCACCTAAACTTTCAACTTGCGGATGGAAAACTACACATACAAATACCCCAAAACCACAAACATGATACGGCAAAGTTGTTAAAGATAAAGAAGAACTAAAAGACACAACATAGTTAAAACCTACAAAGCTTGAAATGGTCACTATCCCAGACTTCACAAATAGCCTTAAAGTACAAAACCTTTTTCTTATATTTCTGAAATCACCAAAGGTCCAAAAAGCCCTCTCTCACAAATCTGATAATCTATAAGAAATACGAAACCACTACCTCCCCAAAACCCATTACGAAACTATATCTTTCAAATTCCTTCTCAGCCTTCTCACAATCGACCTCGAGTTCACAAATACAGTCCACACAAATAGCCAAACTAAAATTTGCAAATTTTACCAAAACCACATACCAAAACATTATTACCATTAAAAAGGGTTATTTCCATGACAACCCTCTTTAAATTACCCAAAACTACTTTTGAAAAAGGTAGTCCTACGAACCCTTTGACCTACAAAAAACTCCACTTCATTACCAAACTATCTCTGAATGTATTAAATCAATAACCTTGAAACATTTTTACCTCTAAGAAAACCATTTATATCCAGCATACTCAATTTGCAAAATATACAAAGTTATTGCACTTACAAACTAGTACAGTGGACTCTTTGAGCCCATTGCATTTCTAAAACATTACAAAGGTAACCCATTTTTTCAAACACATTTGAGAATACCAGCAAGCCTGGTATAATTCATTTTTGATATAAAATCAGGACACGCACTCTTGGCTTTTCCTTTTATATTTACAAAAAATTGATATTTCAAAATTTCCATCATGGTGGTTCAATTAGTGGGAAAACTTTAGTTCAACCCCAAATATCCAAAATCCAACAATCCTGAAATCCTTTCAAATTTTCAAAACCAAATACAACCCCACAGATAAATAACACAGATTTAATCTCATTCAAATCTTCAGCATAAAATGCTATCTCCCATGGGTATTCGCATAGCATTTTGTTCTTTTAAAACACAAAACTCCAGTACAGACAGATTCAAAATAAAATGATGGGACAAATGTAGCATTAACAAGAATCTGTATCCGACAAACATGAAAGAATGGATTAACCAAAACAGACAAAAACAAATTCCAACAACTCAAACTCCTTAACAAACAGAGTTCTTAATACAAAGATCTCAAATTAACAATGTTGGTAGCAGCAAAATCCCCTGATAAAGTTGGACAATTCTAGTAAAATTCTATCTAGGAGAATGAACCTCTACCTTTAAAGCACAAAAGAAAGACTTGCCCACAAGGTCTAAAAATTCAATCAATATTAAAGATATTGAAGTCTTTAACAATAGCAGATTCTAATCCAAATGTATATTTTACAAAAAAAAAAAAGGTTGAAGATTACTATTCAAAACACTGTTCAAATCTAAGGATACTGCTTATCACTGTTCAATCACGCGAGATACTATGTAGACATTGTTCAACCATGCGGAACACTATTCAACATTGTTTAAAAAATTAAAAAAATGCTATCTTAATAGTTTATAAAAGGAGACATTTCCCCATCTCTCGAAGAAGCTTTTGGAGAGTGAAGACAAACTTTAGATAAACTTTGGAAGCTTAGTAGTCTTATATAAATAATTGTCTCAATTTTTATTATTTATACAAAAAGTTCGTATATTACAAACATTGATTTATTTCTTATTAAATGGTTGGTATAGCCGCCTAACAATTATTTTATATTGTTCAAATTACATGATTGGCTTAGCCGCCTACAAATTTCTTACATATTTGCATTCAAATTCCATTACAATTATTTATTTTATATTGTGCATTAATTTATATATTACTTATAAATTTAATTTCTATTTTGAATTCTTGCAAATTTTCTATGATCTCTTTCTTCTGCTATTGAACATACCTCCATCCTATCCTGCGGTCTCTTGGTATCAACGTAAATCTCTTGGCTTTGATACCAAGAGACTGCAAGACCAATAGGGAGGTATGTATGATACTAAAAGAAATTTCAAAAGAAAATATCAAAAATTTGCAGAATATAAAGGAAGATATCAAAGTTTTTGTAGAATTAAAATGCAAAATTTAAAACAGAATTAATTTTGAAAGCAATAAATAAATACACCTATGCAGAACAAATAATTTGAACAAGATAAAATAAATATAATGCGGCTGTGCTGACCATATATTTGAAACAAGAATGAAGTGAGTTTGTAAACATAAACCTTTTTGCATTAATTTAAGTTGAGATAATTATCAATATAAGATAATATTCTAAATTTTGTACAATAGAGATTTTTGAATAATAAAAGAGGTAAACTAAAAAAGGGTTTTGTAGAAGAGGATTCACTCTTCTACCTTTGAAGCTAACCTATGTATTACAATTTGTAAGAGAGGGGATTTTATTGAAGGCTTCTCTCAAAGTTGTTCTCCAAAGTTTCAAGTTTTCACCCTTCAAAGGCTTGTCCAATAAATGGGGAAATGCCTCCTTTTTAAAACTTCTGAAATAGGATTTTTGTAATTTTTTGAATAGTACTAAATAGTATTCCATATTGTTGAGTAGTGTATGCACAGTACCTCGCGTGATTGAACAATGTTTGCACAGTAATCTTCACTTTTTTTTGGTAAAATAAACCTTTGAATTATAATTCATTGTTGCTAAAGACTTCAATATCTTCAATTTTGATTGAATTTTCAAAACTTGTGGGCAAGTTTTTCTTTTGTACTTTAGAGGCACAGGTTCCTTCTCCTGGATAGAATTTTGCTAAAATTTGTCCAACTTCATTAGGGAATTGCTGCCGCCAGCATTGTGTAATTCGTAATTTTTGTACTAAGAGCTCTGTTTGTTGAGGAGTTTGAGCTACTGGAATTTGTGTTTGTCTACTATTTTGGTTGATCAATTTTTCCATGTTTGTTGGATAAAGATTCTAGTTAATATTGCATTTGTTCAACTATTTTATCTTGAATCTCCGTTTGAATACTAGAGTTTTGTATTCTAAAAGATCAAAATATCATGTGAATACTTATGGGAGATAGAATTTTATGCTGAAGATTGCAAAGAGATTAAATCTACATTCTTCATTTGTGGGGTTGTATTTGATTTTGAAAATTTGAAAAGATTTAAGATTTTTATGTTTTGAATATCTAGAATTGAACTAAAGTTTTATCCCTAATGAGACCGTTATGATGAAAATTTTGAAATATCAACTTTTTGTAAATAAAAAAGGAAAACCCAAGAGTGCTTGTCTTGATTTTGTATCAAGAATGAATGATACCAGACTCGTTGGTATTCTCAATAATTAAAATGTGTTTGAAAAAATAAGTGACCTTTGTAATATTTTGGAAATACAATAGGTTTAGATAGTCCAATGTAATAGTCTCTAGAGGCAATAACTTTGTATATTTTACAATTTAAGTATGTTAGATCCAAATAGTTTTCTTGGAGGTAGAAGTGCTTGAAAGAACTGATCAATATATTCAAAGATGGTTTAATAATAAAGTAAAAGTTTTTTATAGGTCAAAGGATTTGTAGAACTACCTTTTTCCGAAGCAGTTTTAGGTAATTTGAAGAGGGTTTTCATATAAATAACCTTTTTCAACAATAATAATATTTTGGCATGTGGCTTTAGTCAAATATGCAGATTTTAGTAAAGAGTTTTTATCTCCTTTGATAAACCAAATGTTAAAAACAAAAATAGTTAGTAATGCTTGTCATCGAGTAAAAATTTGTTTTAATGCAAGGTTTTGAATATCTTTTTGCAAAACTTCTTTCGCACTTTTGTAATCAAAGCGAAGTACGAATTTTTGATTTATCAAAACAATGCTCAAAATTTCATTTTTTAATTATAGAATAATTCTTTGAGTATCATTCCAATAAGCCAAGGTGAAGTAAATAATAAGGTCTTTCTCCCCTTGTTTTTGCTTGAGAATCTCACCATATCTAATATCTGAGGCATCGGTTTCCATGAGTTCCGAAATACTTTGGTCAGCAAGATGAAGGTAAGGAATTTCACTAATTTGGGGTTTTATTTTCTGTACAACTAAAGTATGTTCATCAGTCTAAGGACTGGGGTCTTTTTTAAGTTTGTAGAGAGGTTTGAGCATTCTGTTGATATTTAGATAAAAATTTAAAACATAATTCAAACTTCATATGAATATCTAAAAGCTGTTTTTTGTCAACAATTTTATTCAGAAATTTTTATACAAATTTGAGAAATCTCTCAATAGGAATAACAGTTTTTTGGGAGATATAACGGCTTAGAATTCTAATCCTAATTTGGAAAAACTTTTCTCTATGATATGAAGAAAAGTCTTAAGATGTTTGAAATATTCATTTATGGTTCTTGACAAAATAAGGGCATTATTAGAATAGCCAATACAAAATTAGTGGTGATCATTAATATTTCATTAATAATTCTTTGAAATTTAGAAGGGGCATATTTGAGACTAAATGGCAGTATATTCTATTCATATTAACTACATAGGATTGTAAAAGCTGTTTTGTACGTATCTTTTTCAGATACTTGTATTTGTCAAAATCCTCACTTTAAGTCGAATTTGAGAATATAAAAAGTATTGTGAAGTTTTTAAAGTAAATCTCTTTTGTTGGAAATTAGATATCTGATCTATTGTAGAGCTTTGTTAAGAGGAGTATAATTAATAACTAATTTAGAAATACTTTTTTCTATTTCAGATGTTTTGTTAACATAAAAAGTAGCACAACACTATGGTGACCTTGATTTTGAAATAAGATTTTTATTTTGTAAATTTTGAATTTCTTTCCTACAAAATTCTTCAATTTCTTAGTTTATTTAGATTGGTCTAACTTTTATGGGAATGTCTTTTTCTTTGAAAGTTAGTTCATAAGGCAGATCAACATATTTCTTCCTATTCCAAAAGACATTGAGAAGATTTGAACAAGCTTATTTCACTAATTCTCAAAATTTTGATTTGATTTTGAATCTATATAATTTGAAGATAGGATTTAATCGTTAATAGAGCAATATCTTTCTTTAACTTTGTAAGTGAAAAGTTTTGATTTGAACAATATTACTTATAAAATTTTCATATATGGAACAGGCTTTAAGGAAATTAATATTTCTCATTTTCATTTCTCAAGAAATGAAAAATAAAGTTTTTTAGGATTTACAAGACAAGATATTGAATCAGTTCCTACATTGCAAAGTGTAAGTAAATTTATGAAGGAAATTCCTAAAATAACAATATGGTGAATGTTTTTAACAAGGAATGAAGTTTTTAAAGAAATTTCTTCTTTTAAAATTGATGCAAGACTTTTGAATTAACTTGAAGTTTTGAGTTATTAATAGTAGAGAGTTTTTCTTGCATTTTCAAGGAATTTTTTGGAGACAAATTCATATTTTATACAATTTAAATCTGCACTAGTATCAAACAGAACAATTGTATTTATTTTAAAATATTTGAAAAATTCAAGAGTAATTTTAATAATGTATTTTCTAGAGGTAATCTCTTTTAAGACAATTAGAAAATGTTTAGATACAATTAGAATCTTTTAGATTTTTTCTTGAATTTCATCTTCATCTAAATTATTAGTTTCTTGATCAATCTTGATTACTTCAATGATTTGTTTTAATGTTTCTAAATCATGTTTTCGTTTTTCTTTTAACTTTATTTTTACTACTTTTATTTCCTTTTGTAAATCTTAAATTGTTATGTTTTTTTTTAATCTATTTTGATTTTCCTAGAATATTTGTTAGATCAAAAGTATATTTTGAAGTTTTTGAAATTATTGATTCAGTGTTTCCTATATCAGAAGGTTTTGTATCTTTAAAAGTTTTGAAAAGTTTTTCTAAATATTCCTTTTGAATTTCTAGATTTTTAATTTGCTTTATGACATCAATAAGGAGTTGTCCCTTATAGATTGTATTTATTGAAGGAGAATTTGAGTTTTCATAATTGGAATTTATAATATCTTCTAATTGAAAGATTTTCTCAATATCTGATGAGGATTTTTTAGATCTAGAAGAATCAATTAAGAGATTTGAAATTTGATCTAAGACTTGTATGTGTAATTGTAATTTTTGGAGTTTTCTTTTGAACTTACAATAATTTGTAGTATAGCTTGGTTTATTATATCTATAGTATTTTATGTTCTTAAAGAATTCTTAAAGCATTTTATCTTTCTTATAATTTTTGTTACGGGATTTTTTATAGTATTCTTGTTGAGATTTGTAAGGCTTTCTCTATTTTGAAGGGTATTATGAGTTTTTTGTATGATTTTTTGTAAGATTTGTGACAGTTTCTTGAACATTTAGATAAAATAAGTTTATCAGGATCCATTTCAAATTGTTGACAAAAAATTCCTAACTCCATCTTTTTTTTATTCATTTCTCATTTCAAATGTTTTTGAAACTTTAAATCTTGACAGATTTTCAATCCTTCTTCTTGTATAATACTAATTAATTGGTCATAAGGAATGATTTCGTTTCCTGATAATTTAACAGGTTTTGTTGCTAACTTTTTCACCTAGAGGAGTTGGTAATCCTGCAAGAATTTTTTTTTTTTTTCAAAAAGATTGATTTGAATCATTTCTAAGCATAACTTTGCTTAAAAATGTGTTTTTGTAATATTGAAAATTACTAAATTTTTTATACCTAAAGTCTGAAAGTAATTCTGTACTTCTATTCTTAATGTGTGAGGGATCTCCTAAAAATTGAAGAAATAGTGTGTAGAGGTTGCAACAACATCTTGTTAAAGGTTGCCATTATCATCCAAAATTGGAATATCCTCATCATCAGTTTTGACAGCATTTAAGATTTCTCCTTGTTGAGTATAAGTGAAATAAAAATCCCACCATTTTTTGAATTAACCAAAAAAGCCTGCTAAAAAGAGTTCCGCAATGGTGTTATCTTGAGTACCATTTGAGGTCCTATAGGCATTTGAGACCATAGTCATTTGTTAGAGTATGTTCATGATTTGATGTTCATTCATACCATTTAAATTCCAATTATAGAGGGATGAAGCATTGAAATAATTTTGTACAATAAGTTTTGGAATAGCATCAGATGAATTATTTGTAAAGGTTGTGGGTTCCATTCAAGCTTATTCACTTGTGGTTTTGGTGTTAATAGTTACTCAAGATTTTTAGATTCATAATCTAACGTGGAAGAGAGTACCTCCTTATATAGACTTCTGGTATAGCATTTTTGTAATTCTTGAACAGTAGCCCGCACAGTTGCACAATGTCTACATAGTGATCTATAGTTCCTGCGTGATTGAACAATGTTTGTACAGTGATTTGAACGGTGATGAATAATTGTCCACATGATTGAACAATGCTGAACAATAATGTATAGTTTTCAACTTATTTTTAAATATCTTATAAGCTTCAAACATCTTATTTTTCATAAATAGCTCATAACCTCACCTAAACACCCTCTAAATTGCAATATTCTAAAAAAATCTACTACATCCGAAAAATAAAAAAAGGACAACAAAAGTTTTGGAAAGAAATCATATATAATAGTAATAGAATTGATTAAGTTTGATTTGATTAGATGATATCATAACAAATGTTTGAGATTAAAAATATTTGATTGGATATAAGTCTATTACTTTGTTTCCCTTAACTTGATAAGTTTCACCTATAAATAGGTGACACATCTATGGGAGAGAATTAAGAGCGAAAGGATATGTTTTGTGCCCTTTGGGCATTTGTTTGGATGTAGGCCTAAATGGAAAAACCACAGAATTCTTGTCTCGTGTTTTATTGTCTTTTTTTCACTTACGGTATCATTCTTTCAATATTTTAACAAAAAGAAAGAGGGAATTGAATCAATTTGATTTCAACCACCTAACTAGTTCACAAACCATAAGATTCAGCAGCTAAATTAAAAGCACACCTGGCGATTATGCACATAATCCAAAAATGTAGTGACTGTAGGATAACGGCACACTCCACTTCTCTGACCTTGAAGAGATTTTTGGAAGCAAATGATATCCCCATCTTCCAGCTGCATTACAAATATCAGTGATAAGAAAATAATCATGATCAGACCTGCACAAGAGATTCTTGATACAATGCAACTCAATTGAATTATTAGATAAAAAGATCAGAAATTGACAAATTTAAGAAAAGGTATAAAGTGGGTTTAAACTAATAAACCTGATTGCCATGAAAACTAAGCTTCTTGTCAATGTGATCGCACATGATGTTTGGTTCAAACTTAACTTCCTATACACAAATATAAGGGTTAGAAAAAATATAATCTTTGAAACCTTACAAACTCTTTTGAGGCAAAACAGGGAAAAGAAAGGTTGACCTCAAAGAGTTCAATTTCTTCATCTGGAGCAAAGCCTGCCATTTCATTAAGCTTCGTCAATATCACTATTGGCTTGGCATTGCTTTTAACAAAAAGCCGCCCAACATACCTAGTCCCAAAAATACAAGTCCGTAAGTAGGTGCAGTTCTGCTAAAAGAATATCTGGCAACATAAACTGAGTTTTGGATTGTTTCTATAGCAAAATATTGGTAATAAAATTTTAAGTATTCATTTTCAGTTGGAAAACAACAGAAATAATTTGTTTTATTTCCAAATGCTTACTCCTTCAACAGATTGAAGGGACCATAATCTGTTGAAAGCATAAAAAAAGTCCAACATGTTTTAGAATAACATAGAAATGCCTTGCATGGCTTTTTCAAGCAACAAGACTTATATTTTGAGATGCTGTCTGAAATAAGTTGGCATCCAATAAGTCATACCGCAGTTCTTCTCTCATGGGGTCATAAAGCTTGAAAAACAAAATGATATCCTCCATCTTCTTCTTGGGTGGAGAAATAGGCCGCATGTCCTACAAAAAATAAGGGCACAAGGGCAGGAAAACAAGTAAAGAGCAAAGACAATCTTTCTAACATCAGTAAAAATGAAAATGAGTGATTGGTATATTACCAAGCCAAATGCTACTTCCAGAAATAATTTTAGCTCAGCATTATTTGCTTTATCGGATATTTCTCTTAATTGACCAACCTGAGACATAAAAATACACGCAAAAAGCTTATCCACTAAAGGGAACATAGACAAACTAACAATAGCAATCGCATGACTCCAAAGTGTATAAATCAAAGATTTACTAATCATAAAGAAACACAATCAATCAAGTAACTAAGCCCTCTAATTTATCACAATTGATGAGAATCACAACTGAGAAGAAAAATGGAACAAGTTATGGACTCCATAGAAGGGCACCCCAATGAAGCATAAGCCTTTAATGAGCATCAGCATCTCCTAAAGAGTTGTTTCTATCTACTCTCAAAATATCCAAAGACAAAGGAGCTTAGAATGGCCGGTGGCTTAAGGTAAGATTTTATTTCCAGCCAAGAAATAAGAACAAAGTGAACATAGGATATTCTTGTTGATAACAAACACAGATGACATGAGAATATTCTTGCAACAACTACAACACCAATAAATCTTCAGTTATTTCCAATTCCCTAAATTACCTATTTCTTTGAGATAAAGGACTAGGTTCTATTTTTGCAGAATAAAAGGCTCGAATATATTATCCCAGTGCTAATACCACACACCCTCTGTTTGGCATGTTTATTCATTCCTTAATTACATCAAGGAGATATGCTTGCACAGTCTTCTACATATATACATCTCCTTCCATGATAAATTTCCCTCTGGAATCAAAATAAGTCATCGAAAAGTGTTTTTTGAATGACAGCTGCAGAGTAGCTTCTGGCTAGCATCCAGTACTCTTGTTCTCCAATCAGGATGCTTAGATATTTACCAACTTCCTATTACATTTGCTAAGGAAAATGCTTAAATAAAGCCATTAAATGGACATAAGTCTGCCAGTCTGAATATGTCATATTGAGCTTTCATCATGAAAATAAAGCCTTAAGCCTCGTCCTGCATCCAATATAGTCTTAATTCTCCTTCTGTATCCAATATTTATCTAACCAATATAATTTCATAAAATATATGAAAATTTACCGAAAAGCCCCAGATCTAGAAACAATCACCCAAGTTAAGAATCACAAAACATTCAGTTATTGTGGGAAATAACCAAATAATTGAAAGAGGATCAGAATTTTATGTCACTTTTACCAAGTCCAAATGAAGCAATTTCGCAATTTCGCAATTTCAATATAACAGGATCCAAGGAGGGGTGAATAACTAAGGAGTAACCAAGAAATTATTGTTAGACTCACACAATTGAAAAAACTTTTGCCATAACAGCAGTGTATGATGAAATTACGCCTTTTTGAGAGGCTAAGTCAATTTTCAAATTACCAGTTACTTCTGACGGGAAATGCACAAAATAATTCTACATTCCAATTTAACTAGATGAGGCTAGGTTGAAAATTTTCCAGTCTCTAAATTATGAAAGCAGGCCAGGAGGGGATTCTTAAATCCAAGAAAAGGTCATCAGGGTAATAAACTCAGCTCCACCTCTAATTCCATGGTGGCTGTTGCTTCTAGGCAAAGTTAATCATCCATGTATTAAAACACATAAGCCGTAGAATCGTACTATTATAGTCACCACACTATCATATCTTAAATTTTTGAGCCAAGGATCAGAGATCAGAAGGTAATAGCCGAATGGGTGTTGTTTAGACCTTCTATTACTAAGGGGTTGTCTAAGGTTTGTAAAGACTGATAAGAAATTCAAAGTCACATATATGTTGCAGTTGCTCAACAAGTATATATCTGATTGTAATAATAAATTGCTTCTCATCAAAGAATATATCAACTCCATTAACTGTTGGGATTTGCATATGATATGGGCATAATAGAAGCGCTCAGGCACCAGGAACAAATTAAAGATCAGCTTTTCCATATAAGCAGTCAACAGTTTGCATCCTAAGTTGGAGAAATACATTACGGGAGTTTTTACAAAACTCCAGCTTCATTTCTTAAATCCTTTCACACAACACCAAAGCCTTTTATGAGCTAAACTTTATTATATCAATGTTATGCATCATTTTGATCACATCCCAACCAAATTTCCCATTAGCAACTCTTACCTAGAATATCCACCAATCACCCCTACTTTGAAACATCAAAAAAAAAAAAATTAGCCCCCAATTGTCATCAAATGTTGGACTGAGAACAGCCTCCAAGAAAATTTTCTTTTAAACCAAACTGTAAATTTTTTATAAAATCAAACGACTTCTTGACAACTTAACAAAAATTTTTTCCTTTTCCATTCCACCTAGTGAGTCAAAGTAAGATGTCAAATGCTATAAGCATCAACATTAACTTAACACGGCATTTACATCTTGAATTTTAGCTTGAATACTGAGGAAAACATTTCGCTCACTCAAAATTATATAATTCTGGTCACTCTTTAAATTACTTTGGCCTTTCCCTTCTAATTCTCATTACTATTCACTAACAACAAGGTCCATACAAGAAATTCCACAAGGAAAAACATTCTTCAGACAAATGACCGATGTACTGGATTGTAACTGCATTATCCTCTACAAATTTATTATTGAGGCTATTGTTTGCATGCTTTTCAAAAGATGAGACACATGTAGTTCATTTGGCATCAGGTGACATAACTCATACTTTCTAAATACCAGAGTAACTATCATAATCACTAAAGCCCAAGTATGCTTTCCATTTACCACTATGTTATCAGGTGATATAACTCCAAGGCAAAATTTACAACCTCTCCATCTCAAATAAATATTGAACACTGAACAGTATTTGACACAATACTTCAGAAAAAGGAAAAACCGAAGTGGAAATTTTATATACATGTATTCCCAAAATTGCTCACAATAGATGCTCCATGTGCACAGTATGTGACGATGGAATGTTGGCAGTCTCTGACAAATATAAAGAAAAAAAAAAGGAGAGAGCACATACTTATTTTTAATAGAGACTAACGAGGAAAATTGACCACAATAGTCTGGAGAACCATATATGCCTGAGTAGGCCACAAAAATAAGGGGCTGTCAAACTTCCAACTGAGTGTTTACTTATTGTTTTATAGCCCAAGAACATCTAACCACGGGAGGATACACGTTACACCACAATTTTGAATCAGAAGAGAGATTTCAAGAAATGGCAGATCTATTCACTCTATCAATAACTGAGCCAGATCTGGTGTATCATAAGGGATTTGCTTTTTCTATTGATTCCTACGGATTGGATCAAAAACAATTCTTGAATGAGGCCAGGAATGAATCGAAAAAGAAATCTTTATTGGTTCTACCTCCTATTTTTTATGAAGAGAATGAATCTTTTTCTCGAAGGATAAGAAAAAAAGGGGTCCGGATCTCCTGCGGGAATGATTTGGAAGATCCAAAACCAAAAATAGGGATATTTGCTAGCAACAACATAATGGAGGCAGTCAATCAATATAGATTGATCCGAAATCTGATTCAAATCCAATATAGTACCTATGGGTACATAAGAAATGTATTGAATCGATTAACTTCCAACTGAGTGTTTACTTACTGTTTTATAGCCCAAGAACATCTAACCAAGGTGTACAAAGAAAAAATCAAATAAATCAAATAGAAGTGCATACAGACTGAGCTTCCTCCTCGGGTGTAAGAGGCCGATTTGGACGGTATGTATAATTTTGGCGCTTTGCCCACAGCCAGAAACGTTGAAATTGCACTGGTATCCCAAACTCTTTGGCAACTTCTTCCTGAAAAGTAACATGGTAATAAGATAAGACACTAATTGTTTACTTAAATTGCAGTTCATTTATCCCAGGACACAACCCAATCCCATTCCACTTACAAGAGAACATTCGAAGTTTCACTTATCATGTTACACCTATCAATCGAGTTTACAAGGCATGAAAATTCCACTAGCAAACAGGCCAAAAAAAAAGACTAGCCTAATCATCTTCCTGTTCCATGACTAGCAATTGGAACTGTTGATTTATAAACAAATTTTGATGAGTTAAAGCAGTTAAAAGCTGCACGCCATCAAAAAGAAAATCCACAACCCATTAGATCAACAAAGGTGAGAAAATAGAGCTGGGACAGTCAACCCACATATCAATGCTAGGAAATAGTCAGAGGGACTCGATGCCCCTTCCGCCATCATTCCCACCAGCTTTATCATTGCTGAATTTAATTAAAGAAGTATTAACTCTCCAAAAGCCAGTAAACCAATGCATAACCTTGTGCACAAGCTCAAGCAAACACCCTCCCCCAAACAATTAGAAACCTCCAATATCAGAAAGCAAATGGGCAAGAAAAGGGAAGAAGAACTGCCACCCCCCTCAGAACGCATTTTCTGAATTCTGTTTCCTCCTAAAATTTTGGAACATAAACATTCTATTAGAGAAATATCAGTTGCAAGTTCATCCTGAAGCACAGTGACTCATTAATAATTTAGCTGTAACATCTCAATAGATTTATGGTAACCCATAAGCCAGGTTTCTTTGGCCCATCCCCTTCTCAAGTTTTACGGCAACTTTTCACTGAGTCTTTGTATAACAAGTATAAGCAACCCTGTCAAGCGCAAGCACCCTAGAGTGCCAAAATACCTTAAAGGAATTAAAAGATAACTGTTTCTGAATACGAAAATGGCGAACTCTCTCATGATCCACAAGATCAAAATATATCTCCTTTCCAATCTGTTCAACTAGATCCTCGTCACGTGCGACCTATAAATACAATAACATAAGTAGGCAATATTCCAGCTGCAACATGTGGAAACAGACAATTAACAACTAAGAATTAAAAACCTTGAGAATTGTGTAGAGGTGTGCCTCAGCTTTTTCCTTTCTCTTTTGCTCTTCCTGTTCCTGCTCTTTCTTTAACCTTATCTAAAGAGAGATCAATGGACCAAACAAGTAAGCAACTAATGTAAGCAACCAAAAAAATAAAGATTCTTACCCTTAGATGTTCTGCTGGGTCCTTCTCATCAATGTTGCAAATTATTTTCTCCTTGTCACAATCACGTATATAAACAAGCATGTACGCATTTGAATATCTTGTAAATTTGAAAGGTGAATTGCTGAATCTGGGGTTTCTCTGTGGCAGCTGTGGCACCCGACAGTAAATTGTGAGAAAATGATTAAATGTTATAACAAGCAGTTAAAAAAAATATAAAAACACAAGCTAGCACAAATGAAAAGCAGGTAAAAAGTAACATGAAAGTGATTCACTAGCAAAAACCAAAAACACTACCTCGTCTTCACCACCATATTGCTCTTCCAATGCCCTCTTCGTGTATTCTTCAGTTACTCTTTCATCATCAAACTTTAACCTAGAGCATAAAATATGGTAAATGTCTATGAAAAGGACAACTTACAGCATGCCAAAAGCACAACTTGCCATGAACCAGTACTTATAAACAAGAATCAAAGTTGCTAATAAGAAAGCAGATAGTGAATTCCCAACAAGACTTGCATCACAAACCTATTAAAAGAATTTAGTAAAATGATAAAGCAATGCATTTCAGAGGGCGCCCATGAATATAGAGACATTTGCATACATACAAAGAAAGAAAAGAATAAAGGTGAACAGAAGCCACATCATACTACATACCAATGATTAGAAAGAGTTGGCCTGATATAAACAAAATAATGTCCTCCATATACTCCTCCACTGTGAACCAGAACACTACAAAGACAACACATTTCAATATTTCAGTACTAAAAATAGTCCCTGCCTGCAGTTTTGAAGATACCATTTAATGAACATTAATTAAGGAAAAAAAAAAAAAAACAATCTAACATCAAGAGGTGAAAGGATGGGAGAAAAGAGCACAGATTGATCATGCCAAGGCATATCCAGTAAGCAAAAAGCCAGCAACTTCACAATAGAAAGGGAAGCAGGTGATGGAATATATTACTCAATTAGCCAGATGGAAATATAGCACAAGCTACTGCCAAGAAAAATATAGGTAATGTTTGGACACCTATGCCGATAGGCTTTGATGGGATGGAAATAAGGTGTTTTTTAGGACTGATCTAGGAATAATGTAAAATTCAACGAGAAAGAGTTATTTTTGAAGGTTAGTGCTGCATAATCATCACATCTAAAAGTTTAAACTGTCAAAGAGATGTATCATTCAACATTTAATTACTCTATCATGATTCCTCGCTTGCAAGAATATTTTTTCCTTTGAAACTTGGCACATTTAACACTTTTTCATAATTGTTGAACTCAAGACCTCTTATTTGGCCTGAATCTTAAACCATGTTGAATGATTATCTCACTAAAAGTTTAAACTGCTAGACAGATATATTATTTTATATTTAATTGCTCTAACAGTCACTACATTTGAAGTATGTGCATTTTGTTGGGTAGAAAGGCAACCACACATAGTCAAGGAAATGCAACTAGTAACAAAACACATGCATGTTTCATTTCATAAAAGAACATAATCAAATAAAGCTTCCGACTGAAATATGTGTCCCAAACAAAGTACCTATGAAGAGTGTATAGGTTGCGAACCCGCCTATTTGCCTCAGGAGACAAATATTTGCCATTCTCTCTATCCAGATCAAGACGTAAAGGGAACTCATATCGATCATTTATCTGCTTGATCAAATACAAAAGAAATTGGGTCAGTTTGACAACAGAGGATGAATGTGAAATACCAGGTACCACACCAACCTTTTGTAGACAACTGCTAGCACCAAAATGACGGATCAAGTTTTAAAAAGCTTAGTAGCAAAAAATTTAAAATCCATAATCTTAAAACAAAAGTCAGCAGAAAAATCATGCCTATATGTTTCCATGTTTTAAGGGTGGCAGGGTGTGTTTTCCATGTGAAAATTTTATAAATAGTGTAAAAGTAATCAGTGTATATATTTGATTTGATTGTTTATATACACATATATATTTATGATATTACACAATTACTGAATAATGTGATTTTGATTAGGTTTGCGAGCATAAATATATATATATGTATGTATGTACATACGTATGTATGTATGTATGTATTGTTGAGAAATTGGAAAGACCTAAATTGAATATTCCCCATTAATTGAAAAGTACCAACCATGTATTTATAGAATGATTTTGTAGAGATCAAGGTAAAGTAGAACTCTAACAATACTAATTTGAAAACAATGTAGTAGAAACCTACTATAACACAAAATCCTGTTCTAGATAATTCTAGTTTAGATAGAGATGCTTGATAGTTGAACTCTTATCTAATTCTTCCAACATATATAAATGAAAGTATGTATGTATATATACAGATAATGATATGATTTTAAATAGAGGTAATGATTGAGCAAAGATTGGATTTTGAAAATTTGTGTGTGTATAGTGAAGAGAAGGGGAGGAAGGGAAGTGAGTTATTTTTTAGGGATTGTGTGCACGGAGTGTGCTTTTTCTAAGGTTTCAAAAAATTCAAAAATGAAAACAAACATAGCTATTTTTTAATTCCTCTTGCACCTTGATCTTCATGCTGAAGCCAAAAATTTTAAGGTAATCATGAACAATGAAGTGAAGGTTTCACCTAGTAGCCTGGAGTTTGCTCATTCAAGAGAGAAGAAACAGGTCTAAATAAACAGTTTAGAATAGAAATAAAATTTTAAATAATGCAGAACTATTACACTTCAATTTCTTGTAATCTGATCACAATACAGGCCAGTTAAGAGTTTTTAGAATTGTATCAATAATACAGATCAAAAGCAATTTTCTGTTTGACTGGTACAAAGTAAGAGAAATTTAACAATCTGTTAGGTCAAAACGTTACATGATCTCCGGCTCCCTCTATAGGGGTATTGTGTAGTAAATTTCTAGCCATGTGGTAACTATCTTCAGTTTCACAACTGCACCAGTAATTACTAGCATAGTCACAGAGAGAAGAAATCCTTCAATTAGTCAGTTAAATTCCTATGCCAGTACAAAACTACTAATGATGGAAATTAGAACCTACAATATATTTTCATATGTAAGAGTCAACCGCAAATTACACATTTGTAATGGCAAAAAAGCATTGAACCAGCAGCCAATATGTTTGATTAAAAAAACTCAGTAAATGTGTTTCTAGCCCACACTGTGGAACCCACTTCACTAACCATTTTACCAATTAAGGCCAACAAAATTAGAATACAATAGCGTGGGCATATGATAATCAAGTACACAGCCAAATCTAAAGGGACTTACCTTAACCATTGTATCGTGAAAAAAATCATATTCAAATCTTTTTAACAGAAGCTGAAGAACAGGAGGGAAGTCGATGAAAAGGACCCCCTTCCTAGCATCCTGAAAAGTATGAAGTTACCTTAGGCAAGAAAATGGAAACAAGTATACCAATAAAAGGAGGCAGATTGTAGCAAAGAAGTGCAAATTGGTTACACTGACTTACAAGCCATTTGTTCCAAGAGTAAATTAAGAGAGAAACCCAACGATATGAATTCATTAGGTAAAAAATTACAAGGAACAGGCTTCAAACTTCAAAGAGATTTTTCCAACTGCTATTTCCATCAGCTGTACTCTTTTTCTCTTGTTTTATTCAGTTTTTTCTCTCGCTCGGCACAGTGAGGGTAATCAGTTTGGATAAAAATGTCATGTAAAGTTGCCAAGCTATTAAATTCAACTAACTTCACTTTTATTCAACACTCTTGGGTGAAGAAATTAGAGGACAGCCAACCTGAAATCCATAATTTTCTGTATGATATTTATTGTCACCCACAAGACGTTCTACTTCCACATATTTGTCAAAAGAGGCATAGATATCTTTACAGCCTTTGACATCAAGCTGCAGATCTGGCACAAACAAAAAAATTAATGAACGGAGTGTACAAAACCACCAATCTTGATGTCAAATTCGGGGGCGGGGAGGGGGGGGGAGTTTAAAGGCAAACCATAGAAAGATTCCTTCCTTGTTGATTTGTAGTCCACATTAATACATTCTATATAATTCATATGGTGCCCTTCAAACAACTGCTGTATCGTGCCCTCCACCACTGTTCCCTGGAAACACATTGTAAATAATCATCTGATTATCATTCAGCTCACAGGCAGATATATTCTCTCTCTTTTTCATTTATTCAGTGGCCAGAAATGTATAAGCATTTAGAAACATTACTTTCATTTTGTCTTCAAGTTTTTCACAAAGAACCCTGTTCAGCTCTTGGACATCATGCTGCATAAAAGAATCATATGTATCCCAGCCAAAAGACTTCGTCAACTGCTTAGTTGATACACTGGTATCACCATATTGCAGCTTGTAGAATAAACTCTGAAGAGCCAAAGGGATGCTTCCAGATGGATAATCGTTTTCTGTAGTCGGCATGTGGTATACAGCCTGCAATGGAGTTCCAAATTAGGTCTTTCCTCTGGCAAGTGTAACAAAGCGACAACACTAGAATCATGTGCATGCCTTTCTGAAATAAGGAATATGGTATAGTGTCTGGAGAAGAGAGTTCATATAACAAGTAGCACCCTGATTCTTGAGCCCCACATAACCAGTCTCTTTTTTGGAATCATGTGACCGGTAATCAAGTATTCTATGAACAGCAACATCGGCCTCAACTATACATGTATCATTCACAAGATATCCTCGACCAGCATCACAGAGTTCACCAAGAGGCATGAATGAAGTGAATCCCCAATCACTTTCTCTAGCATTGAACTGATGTTGTGCTTCTGCAGAATTAGTTTCATCAGAACCATCATCCACCCAGTGATGCTAGCATATCATTTATAAGAACCTAAGTAGAAACCTGAGCAGACAGCAAGAAAGCAGGAAAGGAAACTAGAAAATAAAGAGGAAAGAATGCTCATGAAAAAATACTTGCAAAAGAGCAAAAACAAAGATTCTATAATTTCTTGACACACAAGTTGCAAACACAATCTACCACGGCCAAAAAACATAAAAAAAAGAGAGAAAGAGAAAGAAAGAAAAAAAATTGTTATTTCACAAATTTTTATACAAAATAATATTATGTTCATGAAGCAACTAGGGAAACAAAGGATTAAAGCCACACTGTACGAACTTCAGTCAGAAAAATATTAAGTTGAATTTTGACATTTCAAGGCCAACGCAGCTTAACCCTAATGTGTTAGCCTATAACAAATTTCCTTCTTTACACAGTTCAAGATATCCCAGATCATTTGTGCAAAGAATGCCAATCATCAAAATCAATTCTCATAAAAAGATCAAATCCAAGCATAAAACATTATTCTATGCGCAGATTAAGGCCAATATAATTCTAGAACAAGCACTGCTCACATTCACTGCTTGATTTTGTATTTAGAATTATGTGAAAAAAAAATAATTGTTCAACAAGCTAAAGCAATAATCTGAAAGCCGAAAAAGACAATTGTTATCAACTATCATCTCACCATTAATTAAATATCACAGACAGAAGCTGGAAAACATAAGAACTTAATATAGATTAGTCATGGGACTTGTAGGCAAGCATACAGCGGAAGATACCCAATATAATTGAAAATAAAAAGCAAAATCCCTCTTCATCAAAATAAGGACCCAAAAAAGGCCTGAGTGTAGGCACATGTATCTATAGATTTTAGATAGACATATCTGTATCCAAAAAAATTTCCATACTAATTCATATGATATCTTATAAGGATGAGTAAAGATACAGGCATATCAAGCAAATCAGGGCTGAAGAAAATGAAAGCAAAGCATACTCTAAAGCATAGACTCATGAGAGAGATGTGAACACAGAGAAAAAAAAAATTACTCACATGTGAAGGAATTCTGACAGCTAGAGCATGCAACATTCATGCATGGTTATCACAGCACTTTACAGGCTGACTAAATGCCATTCCAGTGGACACATCGACGACAGAAAATGCAATATTTAAGCAGCTGGTACATGGTTGTTAATGGCACATGATGCATCATGACACAAAAACTAGTTGGAGCCATGGAGCATGGTGTAAGGCGTGGCACGCACTTACTGAAGCAGCTGAAAGTTACAGTAGCAATCCCTACAATCAAGGGAATTTTACACTTAGTCTTAGGTAAAATTGGAGGATAGTTCATATCCTTTCTTAGTAATGCACATTACTGTGCATAGAAAGATTTTATTTTCTTTACCTCGTCTATATATATTATTAATGCTCAACCCCTAATAATAACTACCTTAGTCTTTTAATGTTTTGTCAATTATACCCTTAACTTGCTTTAACTCCATAACTATTCTAGATACAAAAACTAACAACTACTCCCATCATATTCTTTTCAAATTTGAATGGGAAGTTGGCAACTTTCTTCTTTCTAATGTCTTTCTACTTCATTTTTTATTATCAAGACACAAAAATTATTTATCTTTCTAACAAACATTCACACATATATAATATAATAAAAATATAAAATGTTAAATTTAGTGTTATTTTATATTTTTTATTTAAATAAAAAATTACAATATAAGCTCTTTACATTTATATTAAAGTTAGAATACAATAAGTTTTATATTTGAGTATTATCTATCTTAAATTACAATTCAAATTTATTCTATTAAATTTATTTTTACTTAATTTT
Organism: Avicennia marina; assembly: GCA_019155195.1. Lineage (NCBI taxonomy): Eukaryota > Viridiplantae > Streptophyta > Magnoliopsida > Lamiales > Acanthaceae > Avicennia > Avicennia marina. The sequence goes on from CM032773.1 coordinate 4,136,386, forward strand.
TGCACGCACACAAAGTGTACACAATTGCTAGTATGCTACGAAGTCCAAATTCATTGGTTTTGGGTGTCTAAATTCATTTTGTAAACCCTATAAATATAGGTTGTATATTAGTGCAAAAACAATAAATTCAATATATGACAAGTTTTATGTTTACCAAATATTTTATTTCTTAATTTTACAAGATATCAGAGAAAGCTTTTAACTGGTATTCTCGTCTCAATCATCCCTCCTTATTTGAGTTAAAAAGTTTACTTCCATTTAAGTCCTTGTTTCTAGCTTTAAGTTCGAGTCTTGTGAGTTAGAAAAGCACCACTGTGCTCCCTTTTCACCTAAAGTCGATAAGCATATGATATTGTTCACGATGATACATGGGGTACAGTTGGAATAAGTCACGGAGGATTTTATTACTTTATCATCTTTGTCAATGATTATTCAAGGATGATATGATTGTACTTGTTTAACAATAGATAAGAAGTTCCTTGTGTAATTACTTCATTCTATAATGAAATAAAGACAATTTTATGTCAATCTCTACACACTCTATACTGATGATGCTCTGGAGTTTACTCAAAAGGCTATTTCTAATTTCTATGACTCACATGGAATTATACACCACCTCCTACCCTCAAACTTCACAACAAAATTAGGTGGCTAAATCCAAACATCATCACATTTTAGATGTTGCCCCCACCTTGATGAGTCATATGAATATTCCTAAGTTCTTCTAAGGGATGCAATACTAACCACTTGTTTTCTTATTAAATGATTGCCATCTAGTGTTCTTAATGGGTGTATTCCTTTCTCATATCTTTATTCTGATAAATCCCTATTTCTAGTTACCTCACATGTCCTTGGATATATTTCTTTCATCCATAATTGTGCCTCTATATAGGATAAATTGTCGTCTTGATCTATCAAATGCATGTTTCTTAGATATTCTCGTACATAAAAGGGGCATCACTGCTATGTTCTCATAGGTTGTAGGTCTTACACTCTCGCTGATGTAACCTTTACTAAGTCTCAACCTTTCTACTATAAAGATAACAAAGATTACCGTCCTTCCATAATCTCGACAAAGCTTTATCCCCTTCCTCGTTCCAAATTCATTAACCACCACAGGTGCTAACACTCCAACTTAGTGACTGAAGGTGCATGTGAGACGACGTCGCCATAAGTTCTCATTGCATTTCCTACTTCTCTTCTTACTATAGCTATTGATGCTTAAAGTTCCAAAACCGATATTCTAATTGGTCTTTGTAAAGGTACACGATCTTGCACTACACACCTCTTAATTAATTTCTTGACTTTTGATCACATTGTCCTATCTTTCACACTTTTGCGATTTCAATTTTCCCCACAGCTATTCCTCACTCTTATCACGATGCATAGCAACATCCTGCTTGGAAGGTAACTATGGATGAGGAGATGTCAGCTGCCATTTCTCATAGCACTTATGAGCTTATGCCAGCTTCACCGCTGTTTTGTTAGTTGTCAATGGGTATCCTCACTTAAATATTGGACTGATAATTCTATGGATGAATATAAAGCTCAATAGGTTGCAAAAGGATTTACCCAAACCTATAGTGTCAATTATTCCAAAACCATTTCTTTACTTGCTCATCTTAACTTTATCCACAACTTAGTTCAGAAGTTTGCTTCGCTCATTGTTATTAGTCTTTACTGTGAATATTAACATTCCCATCTAATTTGGTTAGTGTTGGGATGTCTTCCTTAGCTATCAATCAAAAATGGACTGTATTAACTGCATTCCTATGTGATGATTTACATGACATGGCATTTATGGAGCAACCTCCAGGGTATGTTGCTTAAGGAAAGCAAAGGAATATGGTATGTAAGCTTAAAAAGACAATTTATAGCTTGAAACAGAGACCTAAAGCACGGTCACATAATAGGAAACTTTAGTTTTCAATTATGCAAGGCTGACCATTTAGTGTTTGCATGGCATCTCAAGATGGAGTGATCATTTGCATTGTGTATGTTAATGATATACTGATATCTAGGAGTGATATTAATGGGATCAACTACACTTCGTTACTAAAGACATGGGATATCCAAACTAATTTATAGGGATTAAGATAGCTTATAGAAAATTGGAAATATCATTGTCCCAACGAAAAAGAATGCACTTGTCTACTCACAAAAGCCGATTTGCTTGATTCGAAACCCATGAATACTCCTACAAATGTTGCTCCAGACTTTTAGAGAGGAGATGGAAGTGACTATTTGGAAGACAAGGCAAAGTATTGGCAACTTGTTGGGAAGTTCATCTACCTAATTGTGACAAGACTAGATATCTCGATTATGGGAGTAGTTATTCAATTTATAGACAAGTTACGATCAATCAATTGGTAAGCTACACTAAATATTAAGGAATGTAAAGGGTTTTCTAGTAAAAAAGGTGGTTGTTCAAAACTTTAAAGATTGAAGCTTACTCTTAACACCAATTATCTTAGGTCAAAGAAAGATAAAAGATCTACCTCTGGATATTATACTTACGTTGGGGAAAATCTTTTAACTTGACGTAGTAAGAAATAGATAATGGTAGCAACATCTAGTGCTTAAGCAGAGCATAAGGCCATGCCTCACACAATAAACATGATGTTGTGGCTGAGAAATTTGTCGGAATGATTAGGCTACACTTATGACGAGCCACATTCTATATACTATAATAATCAAGCTACAACTCATATTGCCAACAATCCAGTATTCCACTAAAGGACCAAATATAATGAGGTTAAGTAGAGCATAAGGCCATAGCTCCCACAATAAACAAGATGTTATAGCTGAGAAATCTGTTGGAATGATTAGGCTACATTATTGCAATTCATATTGCTAGCAAACCAATATACCACTAAAGACCAAACATATTGAAGTTGATTATACCACCTTATTCACAAAGCCATGATAAGTCACAAGATCACCACTTCATTCACTCCCTCTTCAAAACAAGTAATAGTTGTCTTTACCAAGGCATTAGGTATAAAGCAATTTATTAAATTAAGTACAAGTTGAGCATAACTCATATATCTGCACTAGCTTGAGGAAAAGTGTTGGAATATTTAATTTTTCTCTTGTATAAACATTATAATATTTGATAAGATTATATCTTCCTTGTATAGATCTTAGTAAAATTAGTATAAATTTTACAATATTTCCTCCTCCAATCTCCCTCCTATGCATATGTGGGGTTTGGAGATCATTCAATTATGAAATAATAAGAAACATTTCTGAATTTCAATTCTCTCAAAAACAATTAAGCAAGGTTAGTGGAAAAGGGATTTTGTTAGCTACAAATGTCAACATAAACAAATTTTTTCTAATATGGGTTGAAGCATAATACATTAGGAAAAGAAGCACGCGACCAAGAATCATCTATGGGAAAGAAACTATGGAAAGCATTTTTATTAGACTTAGCATCAAGTAACAAGATGCCACCAATCAACTTGATAAAAATGCTTAATCCCACTAAGGAAGCCATAAAAGGGGCAAAAGCTAAATAATTCCGCAATAGTTCTAGTTCCAAATTAAAATTCTAAGACCAATAATAACAAATTCAGGGATAAATTCTGCATGCTAAACAAACCATCAGCAACCAACATTCAGCCTGTCACACTGTGCACAAAAAATCACAAGTTTTCTCCTCAACACGAAAAATTGAAATAAAGAAACTAAGGATGACTATTCTTTCTAAAATAGCTTTGGCAGGCATGGATGATATTTTTTTGTAGCTCTAATGGCTTTTTCTTTGTAAGGAATAGAAGATGAGGACCACCTATGCAGCATTACAACATCCTCCATTCGGGAGAAGGGAGACTATGCTTTTAATGGAAATGACAATACAAGACCACTTGAATCTCCTGAGAAATGACTCATAGGTTTTTATGGAATGGATACATTTACTCTTCTCATAATTCCTACAGCATTAGCTTCTAAGAGCTCTATAAGTAAAAATGTAATAGGTAAAACTGAAGGAGAGAACTTAAACATGCTCTTGTAACTAGACAGGTAGCAACTCATAACTCCCTAAAAATATGTCAAATAGGTTACAAGCATGAAGAGAAAACGCGAAGAGGTTATGTTCAAGTGTTTCTCCATTTTCCCAGTCGAAGATAATGAGGGGCATATGATCTCAAGCATTACAAAGCCAAGATCTCCAGCAAGTGTCAAGCTATATGTCATAAAAGCAAACCTTGTACTGATTGCTGGTTTATCAAAGTTTCTTTTTCTGCTTGGTGAATATCATTTAGCCCTTCTTTATCCTTCCTTTAAGATTTATTCACCAAAATTTGTCACCTTTAATAGTACTCCTAGAGGAAACCCACCCAAAGATAACCATGGAGCCACATAAATAGAAATACAAACAGCATTGAAGCACCATAAGCTTTCTTCTGCTTTACGTTAGACAAGCATATTGCATTGCACTAAGTTCGCAATACCAATGTTGCCACAGCCTCTCACATTGATTGTATTGCACTTGTTACATGTAACTTATACACAATGTCTTTTTCATTACTACTATTAAATCATCAACTGCAAGGGGCCTTGCAGACGTGAAAGCAGGATGTCGAAGAGTAGATTTTCTTACTCAAATTTAAACCTCCAAACAGTTTCAAGGTAAAAAAGAGTATAGAGATGAAACTAAAAGACGTAAAACCATTGCATTTGGTATCACGTTAGTATAGGGACTCTGACCAAGAGATCATTTTCAAGTTAGGTGCTCTAGACTTGGCATGCAGAAGAATTTTAATAGACTACATTCTGTCTTAAAAACAACAATTTGCGCCTGATAAAACTTCAGATATAGCTTAATGAGTGACAACATGATCAGCCAAGTTCGGATTAAGAAACATTCATTTTTTCTATTTTAGAAGTTTAATAAACATCTCGAAGAAGAGAAAGACAAATGAAATGCCAAGAAACTCAAGAGACTTCATCATTGTCAACTACTTATACCCCTACCCTTCAAAAACATCCCCAAATGAAATTTTCAATGTGGTAGAGCAAATAAAACATTACCTTTCCTTATTGTGAATTTGCTGTGAATTTGATTGATTACGGACAAACTAAACTGTGCATATCTACTCCAACCACTAGGCAAAGTTGCAGAGTCTGCAACATCGAGATACACTGACAAATAATCAACATTGTTCCCTTTTGGAAATATAAGCACTTGCCTAGCCACCAAACATAGTTGGCATCAGCTCCAATATGATTAGATGAATACAAAAAGACAGTGGAAAAGCATAATATGATGAACCATTTGTATCCTCCCACATGGAAGACTTCAGAAGACTGTTTCTTTGTGCTCAACTTTGAAAAATTCTCAATCGTCCAAGTAAACGGTGCAGATGGTGGGTCATCCACTGCTTGTGCATCCATTGTATTCGCTGCTTCTGCAGGAGCAACTGATCATCCCAAAAGTTATGAAACTCTTATGAAATAAAACAGAGATGAAGAAAATCTATTCAAAAACGCAAAGCCCCAACAAGAAGTAAATCCAATAACAGACGCCCAGAAAAGCAGAAGGTCAAGTTCATTTAATTAAAAGAACTGAAAGAAAGAAAGCAGACTGCCATGATAAAAACAATAACATTCTTTTCACAGATAGGCGGAGGCAGCAACACCTTCCATGGGCCGAGGACCTTCAGGGGCAACATCTGCAGGAGGTACAAGCATCTCCTCGTCCTCTGCCCGCTAAAGAAAGAACCGAAACCAAATGTCACCAACGGTGAAACTAACAAACCGAACTGGGGGCACGGTTCCCCAATCCAAGCCCTTATTTCAATCAATTCCCTTCGCTAACAGAACACTTTCCATCAATTTTTAAACCACAATAGCAAAATAAAAGCGAAAATCATAACTCAACTCTCAAAGATCACACGAACTCCGCAGACAAAGCTAATCCAGCTACTGAATTTTTAAAAATAAAAAAAAAATCAAAACAAGATTACATAAGCGATAAATCCATTCGCTAAGTCAATCACACAAAATTTCAACTCAGCACTCATACATACATGCCCGCGTGCGACATTCAGAACGTAACGTGAAAAAGGCTAAAACACGTACATCGACAGTGGCAGGGGTGCGAAGAGTCATGGAGATGAAACACTTCGCGCCAAGCGATCGGTTAAACGCAGAGAAACTAGCAGAAACTTACAGATTTTCTGAACTTGCTCTGGGCAGATGAGAGACTAGAGAGAGTAGAGGAGGGAGAAGGGATTCCGTGGTGACACAAAGAGCACTCATCAAGGTGGAGAGGAGAACAGTTACGGGCGTGGACGAAGAAAATTGGAGGGTGGTTTAATATTCTTATCAGTCGGTTGCATATAATTTTATGCTGTAATTTTGATTTTTTTTTTTTTAATTTTAGCAAAGATGATATTTTATTTTGTACTTTACTAATTATGCAAGCAAAAAAATTTTACAGTACGTTAATATTTTCGATTTACTGTGAGCAAATTCAGTTGATCTCTTAACATAACCTCCGAAATAGCATTTCGTGCTTTTCAATATTCCGTAAATAGTGTAAAGTGATAAATATGTTTATTTAATTTATTTTTTTTTATATGTGTATAAAATTATATAATTACTCAATATTGTAAAGACTTATTCACCTTGATTGATAGAATTAAAACTTCAAAATTATTTTAAAATATAAGTTAATCATGTAATAATTTAATTTTATATTCATTAATATAAATAAGAATGTAAAATAATTTAATAATGAGTTTATTAAATGAATCAAGATATTTAAATTATTTTATTATATTTATTGAATTTGATTGTTTTATCTAATATTTTACTATATGGAGTCTATATTGATCATAATTTTTTGTCAATTAAAGTAAATATTTAATAATAATATATAGTGATAATAATTGAATTTTTACGGTACACGAGTGTATAAATTTGAAAATGAGTGTATAATGATTATGATACGATTTTGAATATAGATTAATTTTTAATATTTGTACGTGCATGTTATAAATAAAGAAAAAAATATTTTAACATGCTGCATGTTTAGAGGTGTATAAAATGGAATGAATGATATATCCTAATAAACTGGTATACACTATGTATGTGCATAATAAAAATAGATATGATTTTATTCGTATAATTAAAAATGTTTTAACAGTCAAATAGCATTATTTAAAATTTAAAATTGTATTAGAACTTTTGTATGAAATAAGATAATGCGCAAACTTTTTAAGAGAGAAAAAAAATATAAAAAAAGAAGAACATTTTAATCGATTAGTATGTGACAATTAAAAAGATAATTAATATGAATCCTTCCTCTTAGTACATAGTATAGAAAGATGGTTGGATTGGGGCAAATTTAAGACGTGTTGATATGTATAATTATCATATATAATGATTATTTGTTATTAACTCTATTTATTCAGATAAATCTAATTTAATGAATAGGAATTTCGAAAAGTTTTTTTAGTCCATATATGCAAATCTAATTGCCAAAATTTTGACGTCCAACATATGTTTTACTTTTATTATTATTGGATAAATTTGCATAAATTTATAAGAGAACCATCAGCATTATACGTTGTGTTTGTATACAAATTTAAGTGAATGTTTTTTAATTGATAAAAATTAGAGAAAGCAAAAAATAAAATGTGAAAATGCAATATTAAGGGAAGTGTCGTATATTTTTCATGTAAAATGATATCCAACACAACTATAGGTTTTATAAGACCTTCGATAATAAATTGCGCTCCGATGAAAGTGTTGACGTGTGGTCTTTTTACTTTAAGACACAAGCATTCAACGGTAATAATATGAACGGTAAGTAAAATCAGGTACAAGTAAAATTAATGTTTCGTTACACTTGAAATCAAGAAAAAAAAAATTATAAATATTATAATCATAAAAATAAGTAATTGATAATTTCAATAACCAAACTCCTAAAATCCAAACAGTGCCCAATTCTCTAATGAAAGGTTGACAAAGGTAGCAGATTGGAGTTAAAAGTTAAGAGTTAAAACTAGTGTGATCTTGGATAATAGACGAATGCTAAAGTTTTGGATGAAGTATCAGGTTCAGCCCCATCAAAGGTACTTGTCTTCCTTATAGTAATTAATTAAAAAATAATAATGCGACTTGAATATCTCTTTTTATTGTACAATATTCACTTTTTTTTTAATGATGTGATAAAGATATATTAGCCTAAGATCAAATTGAGGCATAATGACGTGCAGGTCTTGGATTTAAGTTCCACTAATAAAAGCAATTAGCTTTGTTTTCCTAAAGTAGTTTTATTTTATTTGCAGTTGGTTTCTATGTGTTTAAAATTGTGATACTTTACGTCTAAAATAAACAACTTATACGGATATATGATGTGTAACTTCCTTCTCTTGGAAGTAAACATTAATTGGAATCCCACGTTGGACCAAAAAAAAAGAAGAAGATATTACTTATATATAAATAAATATTTGACTCATAATTAATAATTTTAAAATTTTAAATTAATATATGATATCAAATCCACGTATATGCTTACGTACAGGCTCATAAACAGTTTTTCTCAATTTTATTGAGTTACGCTTCTATCTCAATATGTATTGATTATGAGTAATACAAGTAATACTTTTTCACTTGTTTTAACTCAATAGATCTAATTAAATTTTGTAGTTGAATTCGCTAAAACTCTCGCTTTGACTGAATGTGTTATTCATAAATAATACTCCTAATTTAATTGAACTACGCCATCTGACTTAACAGATCTGATCAGAGTTTGCAGTAGAATCTACCCCCCACACACACACACACCAACTTGCATTATAATATGAATTATTGTTGATGACGTGCTGGTGTAATAATTTAATTATCATTACCAACAAGAGGAGGACTATACTTACATTGAAGACTCACTCAAAATATTCATTACCGCCTCACAAGTTAAAAAGTGCATCATTAGTTAATAAATGTGCGGACGATGGAAAGAAGTGGAGAAAATAATAGAAATTAGAAAGCAAAAGAAACAGAAAGAAAAGAAAAGTTGATGAATTTATGAAAAGTGATCCTAAAAGCAAATGAGTGAAGTTGTATGAGAGCTTGTAATAAAGTGGGAAGTGCAAAGCATGATAAGAGAGATTTAAGCTTTCAGTTGTCAATATCGTCTACTGTTGTACCTTAGTATAACATTACTAATTGAGTATGGTCTTATTTGATGTCAATTGACGCCATGACATTTATTTTGCCATGTGAATTGAAAATATATTTATTCTATATAGTGATTAAATATTGCTCGATGTTAGTTGTTTGAATAATCCAATTTAGATAACGCTTAAGTTTATTTGATTGGCTATTCATATATCCATCCTATTCTAGAATTGGGGAGTCAGTAATTAAATTCATAAAATCCACTTTGACTTATAACCACTTCTCTAACATTATTATGCTACTAACCCACAGCCCCTTTCTCCTATTAACTTAATTCCTTTTTAATTTATAAAAATATTTAATACTGTATTTATTATGTATGCTCATATGTTTAAGTATATTTTAATTTATATAATGTTGTTTTATTATAAACAACTAAAAAATATAGTAATTATGTATTTTATTATAATTACTGAGATTATATAATTTTTTCATAAACAAGAAACCATATGCGTAAGGGTAATACATCATTGGTTAAAGTCACAAAAGTACTATGGCGTCAACATGTGTGATTTATATGACTTGTGCATGATGTTTGAGATATAAAATTTGTATAGAAGTGCTCATCATAATGGCAAGAGAAAGTGTTTCGCATGTGAATTTCATCCAAAATTTAGTTGGTTTGCTCAAAAACAAGTAAAAGATTGAGTGTGGGTATTTATTGTGTAGGTTTTTAGATTTAATATTTTTCTTGATTTAAAGTAATTATATGATTTGTTGTCTGAATTTGAGGACAATTCACATAAGTTTGGTTACATGTGTAGATAAGTGAAAAAAAGATGAAAAAATCAAGTAAAAATTGAATTATAGTATGTGATGGATTAAGAAAGATATAAAGCTAGCTCGATTAGTAAAGATTCGCTTAAGTGACAAATTTTAATTTTTGTACTAAGACGAAGAAGGTTGATCATGTATCTAGTGAAAAGAAACCTATTTAATTGAACATAATTTTCAATATGAGATTGCTTGAGTGAGAGAAAAAAGTTTCTTAATCAAAATTTTTTTACATGATCAAGCAAAAATAAAACTTTTCTCAAGTAAACTAAGAATAGCATATCACTCTTGAGGGAGGAAAAGAAAAAAAAGGACCATTGCATTTGCTAATTGAAAATCTAATTTGGAGTATTTAAAGCCAAGGAGCAAGATTCCAGTGAAGATTAAAACAATTAGCAATAATAAAATTAAAAAAAAAAAAAAACAATAGATTAGAGACTGAGAGAAAACACCAATAGAACTTTAGAATGCATAAAAATTCAAAATCATTGAAGATCAAGTAAGAGATTAAAAGGAGTTTAAAAATTGTTTCATAGTTTTCTTCTTTTTCCTTTCTTTCGGAATTTATTCTTCAACTACTTGTGTAATCTATTTTTAATGTTTTCAATCATTGTTCAATATTTTAATTAATGAATTAGGCGTGTAATTAGATTAGAGAATTAAATACACACACATATTTATTGTACAACTGTGAAAATATCCTTATTGAAACGTGTCAAACTCATATTAAAGTATTAAAATATTGGTAAAATAATAATTTAATAATAATCACTAAATTCCAACATTTATTCACTTAATAACCTTTTTATTTATTCTTTCCTCAATTTGTCCTCGACTTATTTATTTTCCTATCACAAAACTTCTCCCTTTCTTCTTCCTCCATTTTATTTCTCCACCTTTTTCACTTCTGCCTTTTCACTTATCTCAAATCCCAAATTGTAGAATTTTGAATTTAGATTTGATTAAAAAAAAAAACCTTGTCATAATTTGGTAATTCCATTATTTCCACATTTTGATTAAAATATAATTACATGTAGCTACTATTTTTTATTATTATACTTACTTTGTATATTTTATATTCTAATTATTTCGCACATACGGTGTGCGTGCCTTCGTCACTAATATATGTTAAAACTGAAATTCACACCTTAAACATTTTAAATTTGAGAAACAAATCAAGGTTATGGAATCTATTAACTCTTGATCTAAATGAATTAGAATACAAACGAATAGATATATTGTAACTGCTTAATTTACATAAATTTTCATTAAATACATCAAAGAGGAACTGAAAACCTCTGGCACAATTACACCTAGCACTTGTTGGAAATAAGTTTTAAAATTTTCTCATAGTTAGAATTATCTCCAATATTTTATCTCAATTAACACACCTATTAGTATGTTATTTATTTATGCTTAATTAGCCATTATTATTCTAGTTTTAATTTGATTTTAAAATGTTCCATTAGTTTTTGGTCGTTATTTTTACATTCATTAGTCCATTACATCTTTGAATTAATGTTTTATAATGTATGTCATGGTTCATAGCTTTTTATAACAATCAAATCTATTTTACTATATAAAGGGTCCTAACTTTACTGTATTTGGCAGAGTTGAGAAGTTTGTTTTTATAAGAGATTTGGGATTTAAATATTACACTCTCCACAAGATTTTGTGCATTCTGATTGATTTTTAGTTTCCTTGTGGTTGTGTATTTGGAAAGAAACATTGCTGTGAGCAAATAGGGTTTTATTTCGAAGTCTTGATCAATCTACTGGAACTTGTTTCAAGGAAGGCAATCATATCTTCATGGCAGTGACATGTGTCATGCTCTATATTTTGAGAGTATTTTCAATTTCATCTGTTTTATAAGACTTATTTCATATTTTTCATGATTTGTGATCATTTTATTGAATTGGCTTTATTAGAAATTTTTTGACATTGTTTTCTTATATATTATACAATAAATACAAATCGCACAATTATACCAACATAACTTTCTCATTTTAATTTGTGTCCTGTCTGTCATTGATCGTACTTGTCCATTATTGTCCATCTTTTGTGTTTGAATTAACACTAATTATTTTATTATCTTTATCATAAGCTGCAAAAACAAAATAGAAACCATCATCATACTATTAAAATACAAAAATTATTTTTAAAAAATATAAATATGTAGCCCAATAATTATTGAAATTAAACTCGAGATTAATTCAATGAAATAAGTTTCAAGGAAGCAAAAAATCAATCAAGAGAGAAACACACGATTCTCGTGGTAAAAGTTGGATGCCAATGTCAGCCACCTAGGGTTTTCTAAAAGAAATTCCCCTTTCTTGTCTTTTTTTTATTTTATATTGACTTTTTTACACATGACTAAATAAAGTACTTTAAAGATATTGAACCAACAAATTTAAATCATATAGGCTGTTCCCCATTTATCGCACGGACTCAATTCATGTAAGCTTTTAAATTCAAGGGGGCTTTTAAATGCATAGTTCAAAGTAATATTTAGCTCTGAAATCTATACCTATCAATTCTCCATTTTAGTAGCTCAACAAAAGTCACTAGAAAATAACCAATTTTTGATGAAGATGACGACGACGACGACCACGATGATATGTTACGTCAACATTAATATACATGGTATAATTAGGAAAAAAAAAATACTTTTGCTCATTTTCTTCTAAAAAATTCATGTACATTCTTTATGTGAAATGAATGCATTTGACGTTGATATTTCAAATTAATTAGTTGGAGTGGCACTTGAAATGAATGCTAAATTGGTCAAGGAGTACATAAAAAATGAAACGTGAGAAGATTGGATACATTGTTTTTCTTCTAATTTTGTTTCTCCGTACTCAATATTTCAATATATATATATATATATATATAAACATATATCTCAATCTAAAATTTGTGATTTTTCTTCCTGTTTTTTTCATTCCTTTTCTTTCACACACTGTTAACGAGAAAATTTGAATGATCTAAAGTACGAAATTGTTTACTATTTATTGCATTGAAAATTGAAAATTATATTAACTTGAATTAAAAATCAATATTAACTTGATAGTACTTACATCTTCTTCACGAATATTTTTCCATCCTTTATTTTTTTTTGAAAGAAATTCTAGATGGTATATAAAAAAACGTGTGGAAGTGGGCAATCTATACCACTTAAAACTTGATCTTAAAAATAATTATTCACTAGTTTGTCTAACTTTGATTATTACAAATTCTATCGTATGTGCATGTTGTCGAGTTTTGATAATCCACATGTACGACTATCATCCAACATATAGATCATTGATTAAACTAGTATCAAGTACTGCTACTAATTTCTAAAATCCAAACTCAACTCCAGCAAGCAAAATAGGACCAACACAAGCAACTAATCTAATAAAAAAAATAGAATAAAATCATAATGGGGCTATCGACAAGCAAATCAAGGAGAAAAGATGGGTATCGATGTACAAAGAGTTATTTAGAAAATCAATCTCTCTTCTCTTCACTGTGTTTGGCCAACCAACTCCTTCAATTAAATTATTAATTAAAGTTCTTCGTTATTACCATTGCCTCTCTCCATTGTCATATAAAAACCTTTATGAATTAGTTAAAAATATCATGTTAGTCTCATCTTGTATTAAACATATGTATGAAAGTCCAACAGTTCTTTATGTCATTAAATTTCATTGATCTCTAAACTCAAAAATTTCCATATGTGTTAGTTGCAATGTATAATATTACTGTCTTTAATCAATAACCCCCGTGTGCAACAAATCAATGATTTAGATAGACATAAATAAAAGCATGTAGAGTATGTAACGCAATTAATTATAAGGAATTATTGCATTAAAAGTGAAGTAATTGAATTAGAACATAGACGTAATTTGTTTGATTATTATTACAAATAATTCTCCTCAGATAATTCATTTTGATACTAAAGTAGAATGGTATATCATGAAAAGGAATAGAAGAATTCGATCTAATAGGTCCAATCTTTATTTTTTTTTTTACTTGATTCCTATGTTCTTGAATTTGTTCAATGATCTCTAATTAATCCCCACAAGGGTCTCTCCTCTTTTTTCTTCCAAATTTGCATGTATGGTGGCTTCTCAAATTATTCTAGGTGGCTGAGGATCAGTATACACACACACACACACACACACACACAATGCCCTAAATCTTTAAATTTGAAAAGTTAAAAAATCACTTTCTTTATATTTTTCGTGCAACATTTCCACTTGATCCATAGAATGCAGATCAACTGCCCAAGAGCTTGATCCTAAATTTGATTTGCAACATTCTTGAAAATATTTTCAACTGTTCTATGATCAAGAGTGCACTTATATAATGCATCATTGATCATCTTTCAGTCGTGCAACAACCTATAACTTGATTTTCACCTAAATAAAAACTGAATCTCTTAAAGTTCAAAATATGAAAGTTATAGTTCTCTCTCTTGACATTGTATAGTACCTCGAGTCATCTCAATTCAAGTTTATATGAGAAAGATATGCCTAATTTACAGAACAATGCTATGCTAGCATTGCTCTAGATTGTTAAATTTTTTGGCTTTACACTTTACACCTACAATTACCTTTCAAATGAACACTAAACAAATTTAGGCATAAAATATGATTAAAATAACTATTTTTTCATGAAAAAATTGCATGTTACATTATTAACATTGGTGCCTTCTCATAAATTTATAGTTCTCACAATACAAGCCTATCACAAATCTGTTCAATAGACTGCCTCAGTTGGATGCATACATCAAAGGCTCTTTTATGAATAATTGAACGTTGTTTGTATCTTTTACAGTTGAATAGGAATATGGAAATCAAACAAATAATGTGGAACACAATATAAACAATAGTAATCATGTGCACGTGCAACTTTAAGCACATAGACATGAAACAAGATTGAAAATCTAAAGTCCTTAACATCAAGAAGTCAATGGCTTTGGGCGTATTGGACCAACAGTGAGTGGAATAGTAATTGATTGGTGGAGACAATTATTACCACTAACCGTAAATGTAATACAACATTGTGTTTTTTTATAGACAACGTGACAACAATTCAAAAGTCAATCAGTAACACCTATTCTAATTTTTCTGAGTAATACATCAATAAGCGAACATTTGGTATAGTTGATTGTTAACATGTGTAAACATTATTTTTCTTCTATTTTGTTTATCACTATATACACTATATGTTCAATATTCAAAGACGTCTTGTCGTCTCAATATTTTTTTCATTATTTTCTTTTATACATTGTTAATGAGAAATTGAATGATCTGAAGTGAGCAAGTGTTTACTACATATTGCACTGGAATTTAGAAATTAAAAAAACTTGAATTAATAAGAAATGTTGTTGAATTTTCTTCTGAATTAATAGGAAATATTGTTGAATTTGCTTCTTACTCAAGCATTCCATTACTTGTCTTTCTTGATCCGCTGGTTTGGTAATACTGACTTGTTACAGAGTAATATTTTTAATTCTTTTTTTTTATTTTTTTGTATAAAGTTTCAAAATTGATATATGAAGAAGCCTATAATTAGATATCAAATCAAGCTACGTATACCACTTCAATTTATCTTGAATACAACAATTTTTATACTATGTAAATGAAAAATATTGATTGTTCCCATAATCAAACTTGATATAACTCAAGCGTGATGCTTTACATTTTATGTTTTAAAATGGTATGTGCTTGATTTGAGCAAAGGGGATCCTCGATAAAAGATGGATAACTCAAGAGGGGAGTCATTCTAAGTATTGAAAGAATTATAGATCTTGGAGGTCAGTCGAGGGGAAGATGCTGCTGGTCTTGAGTCCGAGGTGATCGGAAAAATGTAATTTTGATGTATGGGGTGACATTTTCAAAACAACTATTTGGAGAACAAAAGACAATTAAGGACTCTAATTTAAAAAATAAAACATTGAGTATAAATTTGCCTTGAATGGGAGTTTTTACTAGAAATTAGCGAGTGCCGTCAGGTGCACGGATGAAATTGGAGATTTTTGGTTTGTTTGTCATATTTGACGTGACAATTGCTCATCTAACATGGCCAGTGACGTACGCACTGATTTTGATGAAAATAGTCATGTTGCACAAATTAGAAAAAAGAAAAAAAAATCTAAATTCATAAAAGTATTATATAAAATAATATAAATAATAAATTTGTTTGTTTAATTATTCAAATTTTAAAAATTGAAATTTAAAAAATTAAGGCAGAAATATATAATAACTTAAAAAAATATATTTTAAATAGAAATATGTTATCAATTTTAAAAATATAGATAAAAAGAAACTATTTTTACATAAATATTTATTTAAATAAAAAAATCTGGAGAATAACGTTAAACATAGAAAATATTTCTTAAATAATATAATTGTATTTTTCAATATATATATATATATATCAATTTTAATATTTCTCATTGGTTTAAATAAACTATATTTTTTAAAATTGAGAAGGTTTAAAAAATTTTGGATAACATTTTCAATGTTTGTTCAATTTATAAAATTCATGTATTTAAATATTATGTAAAATGAAATATTGTTTTTGTTGTTTCAACTATTTTTTTGAAATCAATTTTTAGTTATTTATAATAAAATTTTAAATATATATTAAATATTAAAGCTAAATTTTCATTAATTT
Source organism: Avicennia marina (assembly GCA_019155195.1). Lineage (NCBI taxonomy): Eukaryota > Viridiplantae > Streptophyta > Magnoliopsida > Lamiales > Acanthaceae > Avicennia > Avicennia marina. The sequence goes on from CM032773.1 coordinate 4,153,021, forward strand.
ATTTAGCATTTTAGATATATTATATAAAAGTGTATTAAATATTTTAAATGTACTCTTAATTTTTAATAGTTCTAAAAATATTTTAAATATACTCTAAATATAGCTTCAATTTTTAATAAAAATTTATTCCTCAAATAAATTGGAAAATTATAGAATATAATAATATTTTAATAAGCAAGGAAAAAATTATAAAATAAAATTAATTAAGATAAAATTAAATTTTTATTTATTTTTGATTATGATAAAAATATTCTTTAGATAACTAAAAACTTCATACACAATAAGAAATATATGAAATTAAATTTAAAAAATATATAGAATATTGAAAAATTTGTTCAATATATACAGAAAAAAATATAAATATTATCAATTTTATACTATATTTTTTGTTTGATTATTTTTTTCCTTCTTCACTAATTTGGAAATAATGATTTTTCTTCTATGAAATTTTTTCCAATAATATTATTTAATATATTCTTCTTATCAATTTATTTTTACATTATAATTATTTTTTGATGTATTATCTTGATAGCTCAATATGTTTTTTATATTTCAATTTTGATGATTCGATTTCAAAATAATATATTTCGATTTCTAATAACATACATTAAATTATTTCAAATATATTTTCACATTTTCGTATAAATATTTCAACTTAGAAAAAAATATTGTTTACTTTTAAAATATGAAATTGATAAATTTTTATTTAAATTAGTTTATAATATCTTTATGAATTTAAATTTTCTATTTTTTTAAATTTGTGCGACATGGCATTTTTCATCCAAATCAGCATGTATGATACTAGCCATGTTCAGTAAGCAATTGCCACATAGGATAAATCGGCTTGAAAACATACATTCAAAATTTTGTCCATGCAAATGTTATTTTTGGTCCAAAGCACGCAATTCGAAATAACTTTATCCTCAATATGCTATTTTTCAAAGTTGGCGTCCTTAATTGTCATTTTCCGAATAGTTGTACTAAAATTACCACTCCTAAAATTTAGTGTACTAAAATTGCATTTTTTGGCTCAACTGAGTAGAAAGACACCAAAGCAAGCTGATCAAGAGATAACCTGACACCCACAAAGGATGATTATCCCATGACTATGGTTCACAGTTTCCTGTATCTCAGTTGTGAGAAAATGGAAGGAACGTAGCCCAAATACCTCTTAAATCTGGTAAATCCAATGTCTTTGTAGTTAAACAGTCAAGGAATAACATCTTCTCGTGCATGTAGGTTTATTTGGGTGAATCACATAATTCTTGTGTCTCTTCGTAAATTTTTACCATTTTTATTTGATTTAATATTGTTTAAATTTTTGAATCACAACAAAACCTATTACAAATCAATTCAATTAACTGCATGATTTAAATAGATATAAGAGAAACTCTTTTATCGATTATATATTGTTGAAAGAGTAAGAAAATTCAATTTTTAATGTTAATGTAGTTTTTTAAGTAATAGATGTTTCACTTTCTGATATGCCCCATTTTTTCTAATCCCTTTAACTTTTTTGGTTGGATTCACTTTTATAAAATATAATGACAGCGTTTCGGAAATTTGCATGATTAAAAAAAAATAATTCAAACTTTAAAGTCGCACCACTTATATCAATGACCAAGAGAAACAATTTGACAAATTTTAACTCTCAGTTTTAATTATTTAATTATTCCAATATCATTACTAATATATACCTATTTTAATGTATTTTAGAGTTTTTTTAATTGTTCATCATCTTCCAAAATACGAAAAAGTAATGGAAAGGTTTGCTCATAGTAGATGCACAAAATTTGTGTCCAATTAAATTGTGAAAAGTGAAAATATGATATTAAAATGTTAATTAAATATTTTTTTATTTGAGAATTCAATTAAATATAATTTTTAAAATAAATAAATATTTAATATTTTAATATAAGTATTGGTGATCAATTAAATAGTGCCAAGTGTTAAATATTCCCTAAATTATAGAAAATGATAACAATAGAAAGTCTAAGCTCATCAAATCTTCATGGTCAACCAAATCAGGTTGTATTAACACTATTTGAAGATTAAACATGTTTCAAGGAAGAACAAATTCAAGTTTTTTTCTAAAGTTGTTTCAAGTTCTAAATTTCATATTTGAAAGAAGAATTTGAGTGTTGAATTTAAAAATTTGTACCTACAATTTTATTTGATTCAATTTAAATTCAATTCGTACAAAAATTTTTATTTACTTAATCCAAGTACAAGAACATATCCAGAAGTTTGTTTTCATAGGGTATCTCCAAAAGCATCTTGATACGCACAAAAGAATGGAAATTTCTTAAAGCAATGTAAAAAAAGCAAAAATAAAAACAAAAACAAAAACAAAAACAAAAAAATGCTGCTTCATGCAAAAGCTTACACTATTTATTATATCTAACTAACATGAGTGATGTGTAATGACGACATTTTTGACACGGCCTATGGCCTAGTCTAACACCCTCTATCCTTTTAGCTTCGACAGAAAACCTATTATAGGACAATTAATCGAATGGTAAGATAGACAATGATGGTAGGTTATGACGATTGTTGTATTCTATAAATAACAGTCCATTCTCATTAAAGGAATATAAGTTACGAAACATTTTTACTATTTTTGAAAATTTTTGGCAAGACATTACTTTTGGTAACTATTTCTTTTAGATAATTACTAAGGTTTTAGAAAATAAACCCACATAAATGGCGTTGTTTATGGGAACTCCTTTTCTGAAAAGATAAGAAAATGGGAAATAAATGGAACATGGAAGGGAACAAGGTGGAGGGACATTCTTAGTTGCCCTATTAGCATGGGCTTTACATTTGCAAGAGGAACTGGCTACACTAGCTAATGTGACAGTAAACATCCCCTTGAACTAATTGAATGAGGTGATCTTTAAGGGGGTTAATGCTGTCCTAGTCAGGAGGACTAAAACGACCTAAGGAATGAGCCAAGAAGAGGCTTGTCAAGCTACAAGCTTAGAGATGGAAGATAGAGTAAGAGAATGCGTATTGAGCAAAGCACAGGGAATAAAGGAAAGGAAGGAAATATGTTGTCTTCCACTGGGTTGGAAAGAAGGCTAGATGAACTCCGAGAAGAGTTGGAGAGAATGAAGCATCAGGAGGAGCATACTCGGGCTAAGGAAGACTTACCATTTACACTGGAAATCCTAGAGGAGCCCGTCCTTGATAATTTTTGACAACTTAGCATGTCTGAATATAATGGAGCCTCAGATCTACTAGAATACTTGGCTAAATTCAAACACCATGCATTATTCCAATAATATCCTGATATAATTAAATGCATATTTTTTCTTATAACATTAGGTGGCTCCACTTAGATATGGTTTAGCCGACCATTGGGAAGAGTCATTAAAAATTTTGATGATTTTACTAACTTATTATTCCACAAATTTGCAAGCTCTAAGAGGTATGAGCAAACATTAGTGTCCTTGTTCAATATATGGTAGGGAAATGACGAGTTCCATAGGGATTACATTTGCTACTTCTCAATAACTGCCCTAGATGCCCCATCTATGACCCCAGAAGCCATAGCAAGTGCCTTCACATAAGGATGAAGGAAGGGACACTTCTTTAGGTCCCCTAGGCATGAAGCTAGCAAGAGATTCGATGAAACCTTTTCCTAAGTTAAAAAGTACATTAATATGAAAAAAGCATGGCATGAGAAAATTATAGATAAGAAAACAGCTTGGGATGACAGGAAAATAAGAATAATTATAACAACCACACTCATATCCAAATATGGTATTAATATATTGGTGATGAATAATATGAAAGGTGAATTGAAATATTTCATTTTTCCTACGAGGACCAAACCTTCACTCGCTCCAATTAAAAGAAATCTATAAACTTACTACTAACATTTATCTAACTTAGATCATATGAATGTTATATGCATTAAAAATACTCATTCAACGACATCTTTACTTGTAGGTGACATGATCACATATTCACAATTCATGCAAGCACATTTACATTTTCACAAAATTTTTTCTATACTGCCGAGCGTAAAATTTTAAAGTAACAATAATAAGGAAATTCATAAAAAAATAAAAAAAAAAGAAAATGGAGGTGCAAAGAGAATAAAATTTTTGTCACAATTATGTCCGAGAACAATAAATTTCCCCTCCTTATACTACAATTTCCTTCTAAATTTTATCCCTCAATATTTTCTTTCAGAAAAAAACAAAAATTATTTTCCTTCCAACTTTTTTTTTCCTTTCCTTCTCAAAGTTCCAAGCACCAATCATAATGTCGAGGCCAACCAATAGACTTGGGATTATGTGTTGCTGTTCCCTTCTGCCCTCTGTATTTTAGTTCCAATTTCAATGTAACGTTAATTGCTTTCAATGTTCGTTTATAGAAAGATTGATTGCGTCTGGGGTTTCTTCAAAGTATTGTAAATTATCTTCCGGTTCGTAATATTTTCTCCCAACTCGAAATATGGGAGGGTAGGAAATTTATGCCATTTTTAAGTTGCAACATTGGGGTTTCGGTTTACAGACAAGTGCGTTTGATAAAACGTACGAGGATTGCTTTGGAAGGGACGATGGGCAGAGGTGTGCAATGACTCACAATTACCATAACAGTGAGTGTCATTTGAAAAGTGCGATTGTAATGGTTTTGTTTATTTTTAAATTTTCACGTATGTTTTTTATTTTTATTTCGAATGTATTTTTATTTTAAGAATGGTATAAAAGTAAGAGAGAGGTAAAGAGAATTGTGAGTTTTTAAGAAGTTGCAGAATTACAAATTAAACATAACCAATATTATTCTTCACTGGCATTTCTAATATTCATTATGAATATTAAATGCAACCAAAGCAAATTCCAATGGCATTGCAGCTCACTTGGTTGTTGCCTTGAAGGGGAAGTGAACAACCAAAGGTGCAACTTCATATAACGCCTTTGTGCCACCTCTTCATTAAATAACACATATTTTTCAAAAGTATAAAATGAATCCGCCATATCATTTATGAGATAACGGGATTTATCATTCTGCAAATTCAGTTAGTTTTAATATCTACCTATCTGTCTATATATATGTATATATTCCAAGCACTGCCCATAAGCTGGGGTACTTCTGCATTTAAACGTTGGTAAAGTTAATCTGCATCTAATTTCAAATTTTACATAGGACTGACCATGCGAGGTTCAATAAATTCTGTTCTTCCCATCATCATGCCTCATCCCTAAATCTAACAAGAAAATATACTTTAGATACTGTAATACCTAAAGAAGTCTTTTGTGTTCAGAGAGCAGAGACGACAGAAATGGATGGTTTTACTAATATTTATTTATAAGGGAAGTGTGTTAAAATAACAATAATCACATAAACAAAATGAAAATGTAGGACAAACATAATGGTCCATTAATGGCTTCCATCAAATTCATTGATGACAAGATTGAATAATAAACTATGAGTTCAATACCGTTGATGCAGCTATCATGCTTGGCGTGCGTTCAACTAGTAGAGGTTCTCTCCGCATTGAGTTGCCGCTACTTGCTCTTTTCAGAGGATCGAGTAAATCTAAAAACCTTTCTGCTGTGGAAATTTGTTTCTGACGGAGGCCATTGTCGTGCATCAAGTCCCTGCAATATAACAATTCTTGAGTATCATTTCTGTTCCAGAAAGGAAAAGCTTTTAATGTCTCACTTTAATTACCCTGTGCAACCAGTTAACACGAATAGCTGCAACGAGCAGGTAAACGAGACAATATAATCCAGATGACAAACAAGCAACACCTGACTGGCTAGAACTCTAAGTAGATGAAAAATATCTAGATTTAATTGTGAAGGCCAGACTACCAAGTGAAGTCGCCTGGCACACTCTTTTTACTTGATGATTGAGAATGGATAGAAGTTAGCATTGACTCATTTCTGCACCATGCCCAGTTTTATCAAGTCAATTTGATGGGAAATCAAAAACAAGCCAATAACGTGCTGATTTTTTGCGATTTCAGAAGAGAATAGTTCAGTAATAGTACAACTCATAGAGGAAGTCTTCTCTATGATTAAAAAGTAGAAAAAATTGACAAACATGCTTTCTTTTATGCGGGGAAGATGACCCGTCATGAATAAGAAACATGAAATAACAAAAATTAACACAGTGAGAAAAAGATACTTACACAATCAGTTGTGCCAATCGCAAAGGAGTGCATGCTTCAAATAGAGCTTCAGGAATTACAGCTGAATCTAGAACAATGTTTGGGAGTGAGATGTATGGTACTTTAGCTTTGTATTGAATGAAGCATTCAGTCAGGACATGGGCTCGATATGCAACAACACAAGGTAACCTCGCAAGCTGCAACTCCACCACCACAGTCCCAGATGTACACAATGCTACTCTACTTGCCTGCATCACATTGCAAACTCTAAGCCTATTTTCAGAGGTTGTTATTACATCCAACTGGTATCCCAAGCGGAAAAACATACAATTTTCAAAGCCCTTATCTATGGTCCACACAATCAATGTGTGGGACCAGATAGCATAGTCAGAAAAGGCTTCATTGAGCAGGCAACAAAGTTGAATAAAGATCGCAGCCGCAACAAAATAAATGAAGACCTATTCAAAGTTAATTAAACTGGCCAAATTGGATGTTTTTCACAGCCTATAGAACTTCAATTGTTTATTAGACAAGTGAAGGACAAACGACAAAAGTAATTAACTTCACTAGATTGTTCTGACTGAAGAAAAAAATGAAGCCCCTAATATTAAGCATTTTGTTAAAACTAAACATGGAGAAGAAATAAAAAACCAGAAAGAATAAATGCAATTAAAAATCTGAGCTCCTTCATTCCCCTAATTCTGATCAAAATCCTGACCATATCCTACTCACATCTCAGCTCCTTTACATCAACCAAGTATTTTTATTAGTAACCATGCAGATATAACACTGAGGCCTTACACTAAAAGAATTGTACTTCATGCATGCTGATCCACCTTCAACCAAGACAACAGGCACAGGCCACTCACACACAGTTCTGTTGATATGCTCTTCCACATCTTTATTAGGTGCTACATGGATAACAGCTGTCAGCTCTGAGAAGGCACCTTTGAGAAGCTCCATAGTGCGTGAAAATATTGAAAGCATGCGTGTGACCTCTTGTAATCGACTTCCAGGAAGCACAGAAATAATAGTTGATCCTTAATGTGCAAAATTTCATTCATGGTTAATACAGGACAAAGACATTTAAGATTTTTTGACAATTATGAAACACATAAGCTATGCTTGTTTTAGTTTTTTTTTTTTTTTTTTTTTGGGGGGGGGGGGGGGGTGATTTGGTATGTTTTCTTCCTAAAAATGCATTAAAATAAGACAGACCGGAGGGATAAAAATTTTAAACTGTAATGATTAAAATGTGTGTTTCATAGTAGAATTGTAAACAAACATTGCCGTAATTTTTGGCCCAAATGAAAAAGATAAAGATTTCTACAAAATGCAGAAATGTTTGACATATGTGGCAAATGGACAAGTATATAAGTTTCAAAGAGATGCTCTTGTCTTTGGTATTGCTCTATCCCTTACATCAAGTACTATCCAAAAAGAAATGAAGCAAGTAACAACTAATGAAAATAATTATCCAAAACCTGGTAGCAATAGGCTCAAAACAACAAAGCAGCAGCAGTTTTTCCAGAGATTGCTTCATCCTACCTGAAGATATCCCATATTTTGCCCTAAATTCCTCTCCATCACCTTGAACTTTCCACTCGTCTATGCATTTGTTAATCTGAGAAATGACCCTCAAGAATAACTGATCACCACAGAGGTAAGTTGCAAACTTCTACCAAATAATAAACTTCATAATAGAGTGAGGTGCTGAAGATTATGCATTTTTTTTAGGACAATGGCAAAATGTTCTCAGAGGAAGCCCAAACATGGCTAAATGCTGTGCATGTGAGTTCACCTTAAGCTCCAAAACATCTTCTAATGTTGGATGTCCGACAAATGTTGCAGCTAATCCATTTGATCTGCAGACATCTACCTCAAATGGAAGGATACAGAAAATATGATCCACAAATTCTGAAAGCCTACTAAGTCTTGCTTCACCTCCTCCCCACGCCCAGAAAGATGGTGCTACATAGTGAAAATGTTGAGGACAGGCCAGTCTGTGCTTACCATATCTATCTGCAAAAAGCATTTTCCCATATTCCTACACCATTTTTTTTTCTTTGCATAAGGCAACTGGAAAAGCTTTATTAGAAGCCAGCACAGTTACATTGACAATACCTCGTAATATCTTCAGAAAACGAAAGGAAAACCCTTTTGAGTCCACTGTTAGCACAAAATGTGGCTGAAAATTAAGAGCTGACTCAACCGTCTCTTTCAATTTCACCTGAAATTTTGCAGTTCCAAATTACAATAATGTAAAATATTTGAACACAACCAAAACAAAAATAAGAGGCCTTGTCACAAGAAAAAGTCAAATACAATATTACAATATCATAACCCTTGCCTACCCTGAATTTGCTGAGATGAGGCAACAACTCCCAGACACCCATGACTGCAATGTCTTCCATGGGAAATAAAGAATTTAACCCTTGTTGTGCCATCATCAACCTAAAGAAAGACAGAAATATAGGCATCATGAACTTCTCTTTCACCGTTCTAATATTTGCATCAGATGCATTGAATTAAGAAGCACAAACAACACTCTCTAAAGCTAAAGTCAACCAATGCGACAAATTTAATTTTTATTGCCACCTGAGTTTGAAATGTGTTGAAAAATAATGTAAAATGGATATAGCCACTTTGAAGTAGAAACAATCTCTTAATATTTGCAAAAAAGTCTGTCATTCAGGGAGAGATAGGCATTGATAATGGCTACATTCCTTGCACCGGTTGACTGCTATTTGTTTTTGTTGCTTGGATCAAATCTTATATATAGTTCAGGCATAGAATTAATCATATGATTCTGTAGTTCTATATTTGAGGCTCTATGTTACAAGCTCCAATTCACCCCCATAAAACCGGTTACTAGAGAGAAAAGTTTACCTGATTTAAAAGTTGATCCATGAAGTTTTCCCAGTCGATGTGGGATGGAATCATATTATACCAACTATCATGGGACTCATTTCAAAAATTGGGACAAAGGGACAACGTGAGATTAATAGTCACTTCTCGTCCGACTATGTCCACCTGAACTTTTACACTGTTTTCCACCGAATATTTAGAGTTACAACCCCATATGACAAAGTAAAAAAGCAATAAATTGCACACAACTTGCAATAAAAGCTTGATTTGTATTAATATCAATAGCTACCGCAAGGGGGAATTCTAACAACTGCATGTGTAGATAATAAGTGAGACATTGTATTTGTCATCATGTGCTTTAGGATTGCAATGAACGTTGTACACTAAGATAATGAATTTCCCTAAATTTCTGGTGACATAATCTATTGAAACGCTCTTCCATAGTCAAGTAGGGATGGGAAAGGACTTTGGCAAGCCTTTTCTCTTCAAATAGTTCATTTTATCTTGTTGATGGGGAGTGCTAATTCAAGATGAACACCAATTGCTTCTGAGTAGAAGGATAAAAAATGCAAAATGAAACCATTCAGCACATGAAACCTTTGACCATAGTCTATCATCTTAGGATATGGTGACACCACACGTTAGGCACTCCATTTGTAGAAAAAATGGATAACAACATAGTAAGCTATTTCTTGACTTAACTAAAGCTGACCTATAAGCAAGCTCAATGCAAGAGTTGCTCCTAGAATTCGACTTCGTGCCTAAGTGCTCGAGTTTCACATTGACTCTAGCAATAGAGTAGAGTATGCCCTAACTTGAAGGGCAACTTTAGCAAAGTTGAGTATATTTGTCGCTCTATCTTTTGAAAAGGTAGCCACTACTGTGAAGAATCTAATATAGGAGTTACTAAGGTGAAATCTAACCATTGAGTATTTGATCTAGTCTGTCAAACAGGGCAAAACTCGACAATTTTGACTAGAGGATAGACTACTAAGGACCAAGGAAAACTGATTGTATGGTCCAAAGAGTAGAGACCTAAGGAAATCATTGATTGTCAAGTGTCATGATATCCTCAAGGAGAGAGAGATGATAGGTGAGTGCACATTGACGTTAGTGCACAGAGCATGCTATTTGTCATAGCTCGGAGATGATGAGGAGACGTATATGCGGTCTTGTTTATGGTGTCAACAAGATCACAAGAAGAAGAAAGACTTACTAAAGCCCCTTCCAATCCTGTCTTAACCATGAAAGAACTTTTCAATGAACTACATCTCTAAACTATCTAAAGTGGAAAGTTTAGCCAGTATCATTATGTAGTAAACAGATTCTCTAAATATGTGATGTGCATTGTGGCCACAAAGAGGATGACTTGCCTATTCTTTACACATATTGTGAAGTATTAAAGGCTAATAAAGGACATTGTTAGCAATTGGATCCTTAAAATGTTAGCAATGTTTAGGACTAAGCTCTTCAAACTTCTCAATTAAAAGTTGCATGTGAGTTTAAACTATCACACATAATCTGATTGTTAAACAAAGCACTTCAATTTCATGTTGGAGTACTTTCAACACTATGAGCAACAATCAGGAGAATTAGGTGAAACTTTTGGATGTTGATCAGTGTGCTTCAACGCTTAGAATAGTTCCTTCTACCAACTAGAGCCCGTTTGAGAATCACACCAGCAACTGACACTTCCACACAGTCTAAACTTCCTACAAAGTGTGAGATCTCTTCTTGCATGAAGTTTCTCAAAAGAGAGAAAGTGCAAGTTAGAGATTGTGAGAAGTTATCCAAAAGATGTCCAAAAGCAAATAAAAAAGCAAGCAAATCAGGATGTAAATTAGCTTAACTCAATATGGGTAATCTCATGATAGCAAAGGATTGGATTTATTTTTTTTATGAAAACTGCTTGAAAGAAAGATCCTCAGGCTATATTTGTTTTCAAATTTGAATGTATGTTTTTAAGTATTTTTATCTTAATTGTGTAAAAGTGAAAGATAAAATTAAGAAAATATGATGATTGAGTGTGTATTTTTAGACACAAAAATTTGAAAACAAACATAGCCTTAATTTCTACAAAAATATATTAGACTGCGCCATATCATAAAACACATTAGGAATGTAGCCTACAACATTGAGATATTTTCAAAGTGTGAGACTTATAATGTTTTCCATGTTAGCTAGTTAAAGCCTACGCCAGCAATTTAGAGGAGTTAACTTGCAATATTGGCAACCACCCACAATTTTTATTTGGAAGGGTTCAAAAGAAAGTAATTGAACCCATCCATAATCACAGAGTATCAAGATTACTAAGCGAGAAATTGATGAATGCTTGGTGAAATGAAAAGTCTACTTAGATAAGGACACTTAGGAATTGGTGATGAACTTTAAGGTGTTTAAACCCTTAGTTGTCTCATACTTGGCTTCACGAACTTCGAAGGGTAGCCACGTCAAGTAGGGGAAAATGTGGAGCATGATTGACCTAACAACCCTCCTGACTCTATGCCAAGACTACCCATAGTTGCCTATACCAACACTCAGAGTCAAAGAATGCTACCACTTAAAAGCTACTAGGATTTGGTCTTTGGGTTTTCCTTTTGACTATAAATATTTTCAAATATTTGTAAATATGTTTAGGTGTCATTTTTAATTTTTAGTACTGTCACTAAGTTTTATATTGCCAAGCCCATTAGAGGGAGAAAAGTGTCCATCCAAGAGATAGTATTTGCGATTGTTAGAGTTGTTTCCCTAATCAAACTATCGACCCTTGTAATTGTGCTATTAATATTAATACAAATATAATTTTTCCCATTAGTTGCGGTTGCATGCAATTTACTAGTTTCTTCTATAAAATTCTACCTAAAAAGTATTTTAGAACGTGAGTGTAACCTATAACTAAAACAACATGCAAGTTTAGGCGGGCGTAGTTGAATGAAAAGCAACTACAAGTCACACAATACTCCTTTGTCCTAATTTCAAGAATGAGCTCCACGACACTTTAGCTGCCACAACAAAAGTTTCGGAAAAGCCTAATGAGAAACTAAACCTTTCACTTAATTAGCGAATAAATACTAAAGTTTAAATAAAACTTTCACATTTCCATATGATATGATAGAAGATTAATTAACAAAACTAGAAAAAAATATCAACACTACACAATTAATAGACATACACTCATCAATCCAAATAAAACAGGAAACTCAGCAAGTATTGCCTTGTTTCTTAGGAGTCAAAACATTAGCCCTTTTTCACAACAAAAAAGCACAAGAGCTGTAAATTTGAGGTCAACACTAGTGAGTTTTCTTAGGAGTCAAAACATTCCTTTGTTTCCATTTTATTTGAACCATGAACATCAACTATCAGTAAAGCAATGCACCGTTCCAAGGCTGATTTTCTCATCTATTTCTTTCAATATGGAACAAATATCATCCATTTCCTTTAAATTTTTAAATGAGTAAATTAGAGATTCTTACTAGGATTGGAGCTAAAATTGTTTACTCGTAGTCCACAATTTTAAAAAAAGCTTTTTACACCCCAAGAATGCAACTAACAGATGGAATAAATCCTTGAATCAGCCACCCTTAATATTGAAGCAGAAAAGCTAATTCAAAAGCCACCAAATTGTTGGCATCAAAGCAGTAAACCATCAGCATTAAGTCATAAACACCGGGAAGGATTCTGCAATAAGTTGAAACATATGTAAGTAACATAGTGGACAAACCATTCTTACCCTCCCACACCCGAAAAACGGACAGGAAAAGGAGAAAGCCTTTTCAAAGAGTTCATGAAGCGCGCCGCGATAATGTCACCAGAAACCTCCCCAGCAACAATAAAGACTCTGAGTTCCCCATCTTTTGAAGCCAAATCTCTCACGCTTCCTCTGCCCAAAACTGATAGTGATCTTTTCACTACTCGCAAGAAGCTCGTTTTCACGCCAGTCTTCACATTCCACGCACTTCTCAGAAACATTCTTCCGTGCTTCAAAACATTAAGACAAAAGTAAGCAAAACATCACTAACAGCCGAAACAAACTATTTCAACTTCAAAATCCTCGAGAAAAGAAACATTTTCATGAATCCCTTTTCGAAGACAAAATAATACCGTTCCACACGATTAATTACTTCAAAAAAAAAAAACAACTATTACCAAGAAGTGGTGTGGAAACCCTCTAACCCCGCAAGATAAATAGATGGTTCGGTCCGAAAATTTTCGTGTTGGTCCCGCAACCGTCCAGAAAGTATCCACGGGAGGTGCGAATGAATTTATACGTCAGCTATGTGTTTGCAAGTGGCAGTTTGAAGGTTGAATTATGTTTGGCGTGGCCATGTTTGCGAGTGGTGTTTTGGTGATTGAATCTACAGTACGCTTGAAAGAAAGATTTATAAGAATAATATTATTTATTTAAATTTATGTATAAAAAATTAAAAAATCAAGACACACTAGATACGTGAGTAAAAAATTAAAAAATTCAATACATATGACATCAAAAAAAAAAATAAAAATATTATGAATGCAAAATATCAAGTTCTATATAATAGAAGATTTTACATGGAACAAAGGCGTAAGTAATTGGGCATTGCTTTCTTATTTTTATATCATCTCCTCAAATAATTAAACACAGCTTCGCCAACAAACACAATTAAAAAGCCTTACACACACACACACACACACACGTGTATCATGTGTAAAATCTAATAAAGTAATCAAAGCTTTATTTAGAAAAATATTATTTAATCAAAAAATTGAAAACACACGATATTTAATCAATAAACTAATAACAGTGCCACATCTAACATTTTCCTTTCTGCAGCAGAACCCCACAATGCCTATTGTCGCAATCCTAAGTATTAATCTGAGGCAGGTTAAGAAGAAGGTTCAGATGCTGGTGGTCACGGATAACATTTATGTCCCATAAACTTAATAAATATAACACACACACACACACACACACACACACATGTATGTAATCAAAGATGATGTTTATTTTTCACTTGTTCAAATATAAAATTACTAAATTAGTCTTATCCTTAAAATTTATTTATTTTTTTGTTTTTTCCTCCTTTTTTTAATGTATTATATTTTTCTTCTTTCTTTTTTTCTTTGCTATCATTTTTTCATCCAAACTATTTATACTATTAGACTAACCAATTTTTAAAATTTTTCATCTTTTTCCAATTAATGTAGATTTTTTTCTTTGATATTTTCTTTCTTCTTTCAACTCATTTTTATATTCATTTTTTATTTTTTAATATTATTTAATTTTTAATATTTTTATTTTTATTGTTTAATATATTACAATTTCATAACATATCGTAGTTATTAAAAATAAAAAAAATTATTAAATAGTATATTTAATTGAGATGTCAAGTGATATAGAAAATGGGGTGACAAATATGGGCATGTTGTCGTTGTATTTTTGGTTAGATTTCTCGTATAGGCCAAGTCATAGCCAGTTGGGCCATGTTGACAAATGGATCCATTTGCAACACTTTTTAGGGTCAAGGATTTCTGGGCTTGCTGGGGTACTCGAAGAGTCAACGCATGAGTCCATTTTATTGGTCGCCTAAGGGACCCCGTTTGACATTTCGAGTGTTGAAATGTCTTATATACCCTGGGATTGGCATATGTACTTACAAGAATGCCCTCTGTTCAAATGGCGGAGGATGATATGGATCCTTTAATTGGTGTTTGGGCTTGATTTTGATTTTCATGAAGTCTCTGTAGCTATTCAAAACCCTCAACTGTAGTATATGGCAACCTTGAGTTAAGTAATTTAAAGGTATGTATAACGGGAGTATATCCCATGAAAATTTCATTTTAATCTCAGTAAGGGTCTAAATCCAGCCTAATATCATATTTATATTATATTTCATTTTTGTGACACTAAAAAATAAAAAGACCAGAGTACGTACACATGTTTTTCTTTCTTTCTTTTTTTTTTATTTAATTGAAGTGTAACAATATGTACCGTCTAATTAGATTTAATGCTTATCCAATCCAACTCCTAGTCATATCTTTTGAGTATTTTCACTGCCTATCTTCAGTGCAAGATAAAAATTTATGTGAATTAACGTGAAATCTTGTTTAAACCTCATATTATTGCAAACGTATACATTAAAACATATTCTTTTTATTAATTCGTTAGGATTCATTAATTTTGAACTTAGAACTTTTATTTAATTTGTGTACTTTAATTTTAATGTATGGAGTTGGTTCTCTTGAGTCATCAATCCAATACATAACAAATCACCAATCACGTAGACATAATTGAAGCAAAAAAGTGTGTAACTCAAATAATTAGAAAGAAATGTTTTATTAAAACGGAATCCTTTCAATCAATGCAAAGCCTTATAATTAATCTCTTAGATATACATGTCTAGTCTCTCTCTCTCTCTCTCTCTCTCAAATAATTAGAAAGAAATATCATATTAAAATTGAATCCTTTCAATCAATGCAAAGCCATAGAATTAATCTCTTAGATATACATGTACTCTCTCTCTCTCAAAATTTACTTAGGTCATGTTATATCTATATCCCGTGCACCTTGGCTTTGTCTTAACCTAGTCCACATACTTTTTTATTTTTATGTCTGCCAACAATTGCTTGTGAGATCGATTGATCGATTGCAACTCTATTAGGTTTTTCTAATTGATTGTGTTTACAATTAGGCATCCATTGTCCAATTACAAACCAATCTTCTTGCTCTAATTACAACTTATAAGGTCATTTCAAATTGGTCTTGGTGGACTATTATCATTTTTGTCTTTTCTATACACTTTTTCTTCAACTAATCCATGAGCTCACGAGAACTAGTAATCAAACTATCAATTTTTTTTATCAATCCTCGAAGCAATTTACATGGAATTGGCCTTTCTTTCTTTTTTTGTTTTAATTATAACTATGTGCAAATTACATTTAAGTACAAATTACAAAATGTTAATACAACATATAATTGGCACAAAAAAACATAAAGAAATAAGTTATAATATTTTATGTATTAAATAGCCCAAAGTTTGATTGCTTGCCTTCAAGCAATTAACACTCGGTCTCTTATCTAATTAATCATCATTGGCACATGCTCTACTCTAAAATGTGCATATGTCAAGCTTCTTTACATACCTTTACACTAAGTAGCAACAATGCATAAACTTCATGTTTCAAACACCGCATTCGCAATAACTCAGGCTATTGATTAATGATACACTTACTACCCATCAATCATTAATATATCTATATCATTCATCATAATCCCTATGTAGAAGAGCGTGATTAACAAATTCTACATAGTCAAAAGCCCCTAAATTAGTTTATATAGACTATTAACTACAATTAATCTCTCAAAAAACATGAAATTGAATTCCAATTTAATAGGCTTAATGATCATTCTATCCTCCACTATTATAGGATATTACATCAATCGAAATCAAAAAGGATTTGCTTAACTTATTATGTTAGGCAGGACATAGGCTACAAAAGAAAGAGATTCTCATTATGAGAATTTGACTTACCATTTCCATATAAATAGATCAACCTTAAGTTCTTTTCTATTCATACTTTTCTCATATTTCCCACATTTCTTTTCTACATCTTCGTTTTTTTTCCCTAGAACTTTTTATTTCTCTCTTTTAAAATGTTTTTTTGCATTTTTGAGTGAATAAGAATGTTGATGATTGAAGGGGATATTAAGATGTCTTCTGGAGGATGTGGAGAAGAAACTCTAAAGGACCACTTACAAGGGCTTGTGCAAGGAAGATAGAAGAATCATTTGGAACTTTTGTGAGAAGCACATAAGAAGAAGTGGACTCTAAGTTAAGGAGTGAACATTTTGAGGTCAAGAAGCTAAAATTGGTCACTTTGGTGCAAGAAAGTGAAGAATCAAGTGAAGTTGGCACAAAAGAGTAAAAGAAAGGAAAATTTACCATAAAAGAGGCAAAGTACACATGTATGCAAACAAAAGGGTATTTGATTGCATTCAAAAAATCATAGTTAAAGCATTATTCCTAATTGCTTATGTTTTATCTTGGTTTAATCAGAAGGTGTTTGGCTTTTTCCAGGTTATTTAGAAAATTAATTAATTTTAGGGTTGAATTCTCTTAAATGGTTCAAAGGTATTGATTTGGAATCTAACTAGAACTTCATATGAGTTCAAACTCATGCTTATAAGTAGTAACCTTTTATGTATGAATTTTCAAAAGCTTATTGAATACAATTTAGTTTTATCTTAAACTTTAGAGTTTTCGCTAAGTTCTTGTGCCTTAAATCGAGCCTTGAAAGTTTGTCTTGGATAGTTGGTAGCGTATCAAACAAGCATTAATATCTTGATCGTGGTTGTTTTCAAATGTATCCCCTACAACTATTCTCTAGTTTTGGTCTTCAAGGTTCATGCGTAGGGTATTTTATTTATTTAAGATCACACCAATTTATCTAGAATTCTATAGGATTCCTTGATCATATTGGTTGAATTATGAATTCTATTTGATTTCATATCAGTTTAGTATTAGACCCAATTTTAAGGGAACAAAGTACTATGTTTTGTTAAATTTTATTTGATTCATTTTTTGTATTTGTATTATGCATTTATTGGTAAAATTTTTTGAATTTTGTGTTAAAAATTCATGAGTCAAGTTTGGCCAAAGTTTGAGGTCAAAAATTAAGTCTCCAACCATGTGCATCTTTTTAATTGTGCAGACATGGTTTTTTTTCCCTCTCTTTTCATTTTTTGAGTCTTTATCATTTTTCTCTTTGCTTCCTAGTTCTTAGCCATTCCTTTAAAAGTCTCAAAAAAATGAAAGAAAAGGAAGATATATGTATGCACCAACACAACATAACAACCATATGTATTTTCATATATACTTATTTTTGATCTTAAATTCCTTTATTTTCTATGATTTCGATTAAAATTCATCCCAAATCATGAAAAAATTGTGTTTTCTTCTTTTTTTTTTGAACACAAAAATTATATCAACTCAATGTCTTGGCTAAATTGTTTGCACAAATCTTGGTTTGCACCATAGCACAATCCAACGTCAAGGAACCAAGTCATGCTATAATTTCTTGAATTATCTTTAGCCTAGGGTTCATTCACGAAGCCTAAACAAATTATATTGCAAATAAAATTTTAACTTCCATGTATCAAGAGTATTACCTAAGAATTCTTATCCTACATGAACACACCTAAGGTTCTAGCTAGGGTTTTCTCGTAGAAACCTAATCTAATTCCAACACCTTCATCCCTGGGGTATAGTGTTTCCAACTTTGGGCAACCATCATAACAAAGCTAGGAGTTTTAATGTTAATATCTTACGTTAATCAAAATTCACTTATTCTTGAGTATCGGCCCATATCTCCATTAAACTTCCCTAAAAATTTGAATTGCTTATTAAATATTCAAGAAAACAAGCATAGTTCCAATTTTGATCAAATTTTCTTGAAGTTTTAAGTCTACATATTAAATTATTGATTCCTTGCCTTCCTGATCATATTCTTAAACTAGAAAACATTCATTTTGAGTGGTAGGACAAAAGAAACAAAGGAAAAAGTAAAAGAAAGAAAAGTGCTTGCAACAAATATAAGAAAAATTAAGGAAGCTCACCAAGAAAAGCAAGAAAAAAAAAAGAATAAAGTTAATAAAAAAAATAAAGACCATAAAATTTCTTTGTCAAGATGAACAGGTGACTAAACCTATAGACAAATTCTCTGGAATTTTTGTAGTTGCTCTCATCTAGCCAAACATAAAGACAAAATTTCAAAAGAACTTAAATATTATATTGAGGGACTTATCCTCCCAGTCGTTTAGATGTGGGGTGTGACAAAAATCTTGTCAACCTGTTTATCTAGACGAATAGGTTAACAAAAATTTCATAGAATTTTAGCTAAGAGTATTGGTTTTTTATTGTCTTGTTTGTTTAGCTAAGAGAAGAAACACTTGTTAGAGTTGTTTTTCCAATTCAACAACTTAATGAGATCAAAAAGTATATGAAGGGGATGACCCAATAACATGAGTTACCCACACATTCCTGCCCACAGCCCTTACATTCCCCTTCGTCGCATATATCACCAAGAAGAATCATTGTTGCAATGCTTTGATAATCGAGAGAAGTAAGTATGCTCTTATCCACATGATAATATCTTATAATTTCATTGCTTCTATTGATCATGTGAAATCCAGGGGTAACTTTGTAATTTTTTCCCTAGTTTCGTTTATTTGTTGAGTTTGGAAAGCGGTGAGTTGTGAATGACTGTGTTGTCTAGGTTATCATAGTAATGACTTTTATTGTTAGTTTGGCAGCCTCATTCACCACATTCATTCAACCAACCAATATTTGTGTTCAAGCACTTGAGGTGTTCAATAGAAAGTCTAAGTGAATGGTTGGCCAACTATTGATAAATGAAATAAATTTCATATTTGTTAATGTGCATCATAGTTGTGTGGATTGTAACCATTGTATGGTAGTATTCGTTCTAAACTTGAATGTTATTGTCCTTTGAATTTAATGTTTGTGTTTGCTAAAGTGTGTTCTAGTTGTTGAATGACATTTTTTTATATGTGCTCTTTTCTCCAACTAAAAGGATAGATCCACGCTCCAAATGTCCTAGTTCATCCTAAGATCCATATAAATTTACTTTGGGCATAGTATGGGAAATGATATGATGAGTTCATTAGGAGATAGATCACAATCCCTCAGTGGATCATGGGGATCACGGGAGAGATCCCAAGGACTGAATACTATTGGCAGATGATTGTAGAAGGAGGATGGGATGATTTTGTTGTACAATCTAAGGAGCATGTTGTGTGGTCTAGTATAAGGGAGTTCTCCCTAATTTTAGTGAAGAATATTTAACCACAAGAGGGCATGGGGTATGTACTAGGAGATTAGTTCCATGACTTGTAGAGATAGTTGGAGCTATTACAAGAGAAGCATAGGGCTAGAAATTAACAGTTGAGGGCTAGTATCGACCTTAACTTGCACCAAGCCTAACATTACTTTAGGTAGATGTCTAAATTTGTGATGTACTCTAAAATTTGTAATGAGGTACTGTTTTAGTACATCAACAGTTTGTCTGGGACACACATTTGACCTCCATGTTTTCCTCCCTAGTTTGTGCCTATTCCATTCCTTCGAGATGCCCTGACAAAGCATATTGATCCTCTCATAGATGGTGACAATTTCAAGGACCATTAAGATTGATATAGCTATCTCCTAGGTTGTTGTGTATGTTGGTTTCCATTTTCTATTGTATTAATGCTTGTCAGACAATGATGGAAATATGTATTTCATTTTTCAAAGTCATTAATAATGTGTTGTATATATTAATTTTGTCATTTTCACTATGTAAATCTAGTTATCACTTGCATGTGGCTACTCAAATGGTAGATATAATTTAACACAAGTCATATGTTATGCATACACAAAATATGAAAACAAAAATCTTATGATCGATATATAATTTATATGAACTGAACAAAAGGGACATAATAATTTATTACACATGATATAACAAAACTAGCATCTCATACAATCCCACACCTGACCCATTACATTTATTGTCATGAGAATCTTTGATTGAGGTGCTCAATATGTCATCCAAAGACTCATCCTCTTTATATCTACCATGCTTAGTGCCCTAAATCCCCGTCTGTCCAACTTATTCTCCATGACCTCATCTAAATCCATAAATACAAAAATTTTGTTTAGATTATACATTGTGGTTATGTCGATCATTATCATCTATAGAGGACACATGTACTCAGCATTTGGCTTGTAGGGCTCTTTTGTTTAATGGTCTCTATAGTGGATTGTGCCGTGAACTTGTACACAAGCCAATATTTGAAGCACATATCATTCTTAGGTATTCATGTAATACACTTGAATAGTTATTATGTTTAAATGTAAGGCACATTCTTCATGAACACCTTGGTGAAATTTGCACCAACAAGTTGACATTTAAGTGTATCCTTTATCCTTTAGCTAGATCAACTCACTTGCACTTGAAACGGATAACATGCATCCTTGGCATGCCCATGCACTCTAGCTACATAATTTCTTAAATCAAACCAAGTAATTGTATTATGTATTATTGTAGCATGATGTCCCCACTCATGCACACACACCATAGTCCATTGTGGCCTTCTTAGTACCCTAAGCTATTTTGTGAAAGTACTTGTGGAAACAATTTATGAAATGCTTAGAGCCTAGGCCAGGATTTAGAGAAAGTGGTCTGTGACTTTGTTAGTGGAGTTTAGAACTTAGTGCAAAATGATATCCAATTAGTAATTTAAGACAACTAACACTGCAAAAATAAGTTGGGTTCTTACATATGACTTGAACCAAGGTAAAAAAATCTTCAACAACTTCATCAATGTTACAACATCACTCATTGTAATACTTTACAAACGTCGTACTCACATAGGATGATGTTACACTGTATCACTTTATTGTGACTGACTACAAATTAAACACATAGGGACATCACAGACTTGTATAACGGCTCAACCTTTATGTAATTCAGAACTACATATGTTTCTGTAGCATGCCATTTGGCAAACATATTGAAATGCGAGAATTGTTTATGAGATGGAAGTTTAGGGTGATTGAATATGGAAAATGGGGGAAACAACCCCTTCAATAGTTTGAGGGTATTTTAGACTGCCTCATTTTCTTGATTCGTACTTGTGGCTCAAAATAGAGTGTAGTGAATGTCACTACTTCCTCTGTGATGCACACCTTGAAAATTGATGCCTTTATATGTGCCTTATTCTTAACATTCTATTTGAAGGAGTTCATGAACTTGTGTAAAAAGAACATCATCGATTATAGCAACTATGCCATTTATAACAACACGTATGTAACATGCTTTAGGACACACATGCCTCTCAAATGGATATACTCACTGGTATTGGATAGGCACCCTCCCTACAATGGTTTCACATGGAAAATGTATAAGTATATACTCTATTAAATTGAAGAATGTTGGGCGGAGGGGAGGGGGGGGGGAGGATCTTTTTCAAATTGCATTTTACAACTGCAACTTTCTACTCCAATTTCAAAAGATCATCTAGTTTCAACATAGAAAAGCATATTTCTTGAGATCCAAAGCCTCATACATGAACTCTAGTAGCATCTCTTTGAATGCTATGGGAAGCAACCTCTTCATGAACACATGACTGTCATGACTTTTTCGCCACTCAACCTTAGCTCTTTCATATCTATATACTTGCTAATGTTAGATGCATACCTATTTGAAAACCACATTGCGTTAGGCCATTCACATATTATTCACTTCTAAACATGATTTGTGATTCGATGTGTAAATAGCCACTAATTTGGGACCCTTCATGTCTATTACAATGTTGAATAGTTGTCGGATACATTTTTTTCTATATCCATGATGTCTAATTTTTTATAGATAAGATATGTCTTCTAATATGACAAATTCCAGAAAATATCTCTCTTTGTCTACTTTTGCTTGGTACCACAACTAGGTGTGTTGAATTGAGGATTATTGATAACATAGTTTTATGCTTACATCCTCTTTAAGGCATGATATGATGCTTTGGAATGATCCAAGCAGATTGAACATTCCATCAACCTTTCTGCACTCCATCTAAATAACATCAATTACATTAACAAGTCATTAAATATTCAGAGCAAGGTTGCCTTCATTTAGAAATAATTCTACAAAGATGCATCGTATTTCATCACTCTAACCTCCCTTAACCATACCAACTCCTCTATAAGAGGCTGAAGATACATTTTGATTATCTATACTAGGTTCAATGGATAAGGAATGACTAAACTCAAGAACAACAACAAGCCAACATGAATAAATCTTTTTGTACGATTGATGTAGTACGTAGGTCTAAGCAAAGTTTAGATGTGTTCAATTGAAATGCTTCCATGTCTTGGCATTTGACAAGTGGCACAATAACCTTACGTCTGCAACGCCAGTCGCATGCCAAGTTATGTGCTCTGGCATAACCTCTAAAGCATATATTCTATGTAGTCTAGGAATTTAGGGCAAGTAACATAGTTGT
The DNA here is from genome assembly GCA_019155195.1 of Avicennia marina. Classification (NCBI taxonomy): domain Eukaryota; kingdom Viridiplantae; phylum Streptophyta; class Magnoliopsida; order Lamiales; family Acanthaceae; genus Avicennia; species Avicennia marina. The sequence goes on from CM032773.1 coordinate 4,176,051, forward strand.
GCATATGGCACTTTCTTTTGCAACTATTGTTACCTAGCACCAGTTTATACCTTGGCTCTTTACGGAATTTGCAGTCCTCAAAATTCTCATCATTTTTCTAAAACAACACACAACCTACATTGTAACAATAAATTGTAATTATAGACAATCTCAACATTTAAGGCTTTCCACAATTACACAAATAACTTACAACAACTTGAAAGTTGCCTAGCAAGGACCAAATGTTGGCAAAGTTAAAAGTACAAGCACTTACAAGAGCATTTTCTATGGGGACGATTCTTGATTCATGACAGTTTCACATGCCCAATAAGAATGCTAGGTTATAGTAGGACTTTGGGTGCCTTGCCAAAGACCTAAAACTATAATTTAAATACATCTAAAATTAATCAAATGCAATAGCACCAAACATTAATAAACACAACCATACCTAGGGAGAATTTTATTAGTCAACCCTTTGCATTGGGGAGGGAGAGGGTACTTAAGACTTGTGAATGAATGGGTAAGAATGAGTGTTTTAAAGTATTTTGTAGATTAGAATGACTTTGTAGCCGTTTCAATTTGGGACAACATCTACAAGCCATCCTAGAAATTGGGATTGCTTTCAAAAGTGATCCTAGAATTTGGGACAACATTGATATGTTATCCTAAATTTTAGGATAGCTTGCTCAAACCGTCCTAAATGGAGATGACTTTTAAAAGGCTTTAAGTAAATTGTTCAAATTTGAGATGGTTTTAGGACGGATTTTCATATTAAATGAATCTAAGAAATTTGAGACGACTTTGGAATGACAATACAATACCATTTGAAAATCATCCCAAAGCCATCTTAATTTTGGATGACTATTTGGCCATCCCAAAACCCCTCCCCCTCCCCCTCCCCCTCCCCCTAACCAAGAAGTTTCTTGTAGTGTATGATTATGTACAAAATAACTATACCTACCATGTAATTGATCGAGTTAAGCCAAACCAAATCTAAAGTAGACTTTTTAGAAGGTAATATAATAGCACCTTACCCTATCAAATTACATCATTTATAAAATTTTACCTTCCAAAAGCATTTTCTAAATTGAAATTTAACAAGAAAGTTACCTGCAGTGGTTGTCACATTACTTGGAGGCTTCAAATTTCAAGGACTATATAACAAATCTAATATTAATTTAATTGACATTATCTTCCACAATCAATTACTAATTTTTTGTCGGATTATAGTATTTTTGGCCCCTAATATTTCACTTTAAAATTACTGCTATTCTTTGGATTCATTATTTGACTTTTATGTTAACCTCTCAAATCAATTTTTACCAAAAAACTATAAAAAAACGGCAATGTGTAAGATCATATGACACATCGATTTAATGTTTAAAGTGTCACTTTAGTTCCTCAAGTTTTATAAAATTGTCTCTTTAGTCCTTTAAAGGTAGGTAGGACCACGATTCTGAAATCGGTGGTTCCAATTCTAGAATTGCAGGTTCTAGCTCTAAAAAAAGGAAGAATCAGAACCAAAACTCATATGGCAGTTATGGTTTTGGTTCTATAATCAACAGTTTTGATTTTAATTATGATTTTTCAATGGTTTTGGTTTTGGTTTTGAAACTAATGGTTCTAATCACAGTTCTCAAATAGTTTTGGTTCTTTATGGTTCTAAGTTTATACAATTATATTTAATTATTTGTTCTTATGAATTTTAATATGAAAATAATATGATAAAACATTTAAAACTTTTAACTCAATGTAAAATGTAAAAAAATTGAAGAAAAAAAATAATATTTTGATTATTATTATTATTCCACGGAGTAAAGAATAAATGATACAATTTTTATAAAAAAACATTATAGTATCAATTAACATACACTTTTAGTATGAAAAACTATACATGATGTTTTTATTGAAAAAAATACAATATTGAAATAAGTGTTGATAACTTAATATTAATATAAATTAATATGCAATTTTTTATATCTTATACTCTACAAATATTATACTATGTGTATTATACTATATATAAATATATATATATATATATATTATAATAGATATTTTTATTTCTTTTGGTGGGTTTGGAACTGGATGGTTCACTACAAGAAAACAGTAGAATTGGAACGGCTTTTTTGCACGGTTTTTCTATAAATGTCGCTCCAAATTCAATTTAAAACAACTTTGGAATGGTATTTTTACCATTCCAAAACGTAGCATTCCAAATTTTTTAGAACGGCTTTTATAGACCATTCCGAACAATTGGAACGGTTAATAAAAGCCATTTCAAATTTGGAACGGCTTATAAAAGCTGTTCCAAATTTTGGCACAGTTACAATAAATCATTCCAAATACATACTCGGACTACAATAGTTGGATCGACTTTGGAATGGCTTTGGAACGAAACTTTGGAATGACTTTTATTGGAACATTTTTGATATGGAATTTTGTTACGATTTTAGCACAGAAGATATTTGGGATGGTTTTGGTACTGCATATTTGGACCGGAATTGGAACAACTTTGGTACAGTTTTATTTGGAGCAACTTTGGCACGGGTTCATTTAGAACGGCTTTGGCATGATTTTATTTGGAACGGCTTAGGCATAGTTTTAGTTAGAATGGCTTAGGCACGGCTACTTTGGAGTGGCTTTGACACAATTTTATTTAGAATGACTTTAGCACGGTTACTTTAGAGCGGCTTTGGTACGATTTCATTTGGAACAATATTGGCACGGCTACTTTGGAACGTATTTGGAACAGATTTTTGGCAAAGGTATAGAAATAAATTAGGATCGTTTTTGGCACACATTTAACTTGATTTTTACATTTTTTGGCAAAAATGCAGCATTATTTATAAATATTAGTCCATAATTCCTAAAAAATAATTGTCAAAAATATTTTTTCATCTTTACTTTTATGTCAACTAAAATATAAAAGCATACATCTATTATATTAACCTATTACCACTAACAAAATATTCTGGCTACCCAATCCAAAAATATCACATGTATTATAACAATAACATGACATAATAGGGAAGAATCAAAACTCTAAGTAGCATGACACACTACTCAAGCCTCTCATTATCGTTATCTGCATTTTGATTTGGGGACTATGATGGCTTACTGGGAGTAAAAGCTTAAGGGTACTTTGCGTAAACCTAATTCAATAATTGATTTAATTGTGCCTCATTTCGCTCAAGCCTCTCCTTCGCACTCTTCCATTTCTCCTCAGCAATAAGTAGTTTTTCTTCTATTTGAAGTAGTTTTTACTCTATGTTGCGCAACTTTGGAGCAGGTGAGGAGGTTTGCGAGGTGGATCCCCTATAGAAATTGCAAAAGTTGTTAGCCTTTGATCCCATGCCTAACAGTCAACCTTTTTTAAAGCCACCAAGAGCCGTTGCCATTGTATTGCTACTAGATGAATTATAAGAGGATCCCCCTTTGTGTAGTTAGATCATTGGAGTCCATGGTATTTACTTCATCTGGTGCTTTTGCGATATTCTCCTATATAATAATTTATTTTATAAATAATGAAAATAAATTAGGAGATATATTAATACATACTATGTGAAAGAGAAAAACAAAGTTACCGCTCGGGTCTATGCACGAGGGTCTGCCCAATTTCTAAATGCAGTCTTCCAAACCTTAGAGTACAACTCTAATGGATTTGGTGGTCCCTAGAGTTGCCTCCTTCAAAGACATAATAGATGATTTTAAAAAATGAAATCATATGAAATGTCATGTTATGGGGAAATAACGTGCGTTGACTTTCTAATGAATTTAACTAACCATTCGGTTGCTGTGGGTAGTAATGGATATTGAACTACCTCGATAAATCATGGATCATATTAGCTAGTCGGTTGTTCTTTTTTTTTTTTCACAAGCTTTAGCAAATGACTCCTGTGCCTATTCATTCTTTATTTCTTCCCAATTCTCTTGAGATACCCATTTAGGCTTTATCTTTGAAACTCTTGCACGGTGTAAGTGCTTCCTTAAGAGCTTAAAAGCTTTCTTCTTGAAGTTATTCTTAATTGTATATGTGTCTACAGGGTTCCATGCAAATTTTGCCTGTTATGAAAATAATATTTTATACACAATCGCATGTCAAAGCCACTTCATGTATGCATAATAAGAATCAAATAATTGATAATATACATTCATGGTTTATCTAACTACTTCATCCCATAAAAATGGTGCAAACACCACAACATTTAACCACTGCTATGTAGCAACCATATATGGTATATGACAATCAATCAATCACACTATTGAATTTGTTCAAACAACACATATAACAACATCTATGATACATCCAAGCAAGTATGTCAAAAAGGATTTATCAATTAAACACACATTCACAATAGAACCAATTGTTGATCAAATGCATAAGTTGGTGTATTTTGAAAAAATACCCTAACATGTAATAGGTTATATACATAATTTTTAAACTAATACAATATACAAAAGCCCTATGGTACTTGTCTATTAGCCTTAAACAGGTGAAACCAGAACCTTTTAGTGTTGAGCTCGACATCTTTAAATCGAACTTAAGATCCATTGTAGTAGTCAAATATGATATCCCTTCTACAGTCTGTTACCTCCTTATATGCACTGTGAAAACTATTTTATGTTATGATAAAACTCTTCTAACATACATTAATGAGTATAAATGAAAAAAAAATAAAATATATATATATATATATATATATATTGAAAGGTTTGTAGGGTTATGTGTATAGGCACCCCAGTCCTCTAGTCAGATGCTTTCGATGGTTCTACATTTGGGGTTGCTTCCATAACAGTGTGTTCTTGTTAGATACTGAAGGCTAATGGCTCGTCAGAAGGAAAGGCTAAGAAGACTATTATGTAGTGAAGACTGTATTGGTGAGGATGCCTATATTTTAGAGTCTTTTGAAATAGACCTAGGTACAGGGAAGTTACTCCAACTTGTCTTGAGCCTTTCACCAGTAGATTGTGAATTTTGTCCACAGCGCCTTGAATAAGCATCACGTGTCATCTTTTAAAAATTAAACAAATAAGTAATAGTTCCAAATTATATGTCAAAACTATGACTTAAGAAAAGAATACTGTACTTTGCTATCACATTATAACCTTTGTTCTGAATCTCTATAAAGTATAAAATATAGTCAAATATGATTATATTTTCAATTGGTTTAAACTATGTTTGTTAAACATGATGTAAGAGACCAGCAAAAAAATGGTTTGAAATGCTATTTGCAACAATAAATCAATATGACATCAAACAAAATATCTATCACTATGAGAAAAAGCAATCAATGTACATGCTCATGAAAAGTATTGTAAAGTGTCTCAATATAAACATAACATTTCATACTACTATTCTCATATGTTATTTGGCATAAAAATAAATTGTATAACACTTAAACATTTCATCAAACGCCTATCACGTATAATTTATGTTATTAATCTGTTGCTATTAAATTAAAGCACAATCAAGTATTATTTACACTATAAACAATAACAACACTTGTTCAACTATCTAAGCTTGAACATTACTTATCTACATTTATGAGACAATGCTATTTAAGACTCATACAATTTGATGAACATAAGAAGAAATATTACCTTGGAATGTAGTGAATTTCTAGAATACTACTTTATCACCAATCAAACATTAGCAAGATTTGACCTAGATGAGTTGAAGATTTCCGCGTTCTTTAAATTAGGGTAGTTTGGGGTTAGAGAGAATTTTTAGAGGTGATAATTTTTGAAATGAATGAAAATGAGTATTTAGAGGGATATATATTAAAAAATTTGGAATAACTTTAGAATGTTTTTGTTAAAAAATACCGTCCAAACTAAAAAAAAGGCGTCGCCTCCATCGTCTAGACAATGAAGACAATGGTCCAATTTTTTTAGCCTGTCGTCCGTCGTCGTCATGATAGCGGAGACAATATCGACATTGGATGGCTGTTGTCTGTCGTCGTCGCGACGGCCATGACGACGACGACTCCAGAAAGTTCTGAAGTCATCGTCTTTCTCCGTTGTCGCGACGGTGGACGCGACAACAGACTCCAACGGTGGTCGTTGATGGCTATCGCGATGGTGCCGATGATGGCGACTCCAGAGAGTTCTGGAGTCCTCATTTTTAGTCGTCGTCGTGATGGCAAAGACGACGGCAGCCTTTACTTGTCGTCAATAGCGGCCGTCATGATGACGGAGGACAACGGCCACACTAGAGAGTTCTGGAGTGGCCGTCATCCTCCGTTGTCACGACGGCCTAAAAAAGGCTATCATTGCACTCGATTGTCGCGACGACGAGAGCGACGGTGGCTCCAGGCCCTTTGGTTTTAATCTCCGTCTTTCTCTAAACTATCCCATTCTTCTCTAAACTCTCTCATTCTTCTCCAAATACTTTAACCCTCCTTAATATAAGGTGATCTTTAACTAAGTCTTGCATTCACCTCGCAAATAAGTAAGTTTTATTACATTACTTTAATTTGACAATCAATATGTTAGTCCCTTCTTCCAATTTAAATTTAGTATGAAATTGAATAGTATGTTACGTTTATAGAATTTGTTGATGGATTTGTTATGCAAAATGTGTAGATTTGGTAGTTAATTTATATGTTTGGACTTGGAATGAATTTATTACAACAATTTTATTAGGAGTTGAATTGCATATAAGATGTTCGATAAATTACCAATGTTGATAATTAGCAATGTTGTGACATTTATGCTAAGTAGTATTTGAATGTGGATAATTGAGAATGTTGTGCATTTGACTTATTGTACGTAATGTTTGGATTTGTAATGATTTGATGACAAAAAAGCCATTACAACTTGATTTACATATAAGGTGTTTGATGAATTGCCAACGTTGATAATTAGTGATCTTGTGACATTTATTTTAAGTAGTATTCGTATGTTGATGATTGGTAATGTTGTGCATTTGACTTGTTGTATGAAATGTTTGGATTTGGAATGATTTGATTACAACAAAGCCATTACAAGTTAATTTGCATATAAGGTGTTCGGTGAGTTGCCAACATTGATAATTAGCGATGTTGTGACATTTATTCTAAACAGTATTCATATGTTGATAATTGAGAATGTTGTGCATTTGATTTGTTGTACGAAATGTTTAGATTTGGAATGATTTGATTACAATAAAGCCATTACAACTTGATTTGCATATAAGGTATTCGATGAATTGCCAACATTGATAATTAGTGATGTTGTGACATTTATTTTAAGTAGTATTCGTATGTTGATAATTAGGAATGTTGTGTATTTGATTTGGGAGTATGTATGTATCGTCATACAAGCATCACCAAGGAGCGAATCATACTGTTATATGCCATCATGAATGGTATATACTTCAATGTTGGAAGCGAAATTAGCAATGGTATATTTAGGTGTGGGAAGATGTCAAGAAAGGCAATGCGGCATCCCCATCTCATCATTGAATTATTCAAGCATGCTGGAGTAGCTATTGACTCCACGAAGGATATACTTTCTACATAGAGTGAGATCATTTTTGATCTCCTCCTAGAGGAGCCAGTAGATTCAGCGGGGGCATATGAGGAGCCTTCTATTATTCAGCAGCCACAGTGGGCTCAACAGCCTCTCCCATAGCGCCATGGCATCTGAGGTATGGAGTAATTACTTATAAGTTTATCAAATTGTATGGATACGGTGGTCAGACTAATGAGAGAGGAAAGAGAGTATAGGATGCAATTGGATGAGAGCATAGGATAGCTCGAGGCCCAACTAGCTGCGCTAACTGCTCGTTAGGATCATTATTATCAACAGACTCACTAATATTAGCACTATGCCATAGCATGAAACGAGGAAGGCCACATACCTGATCTCATATAAATCTACTTGACATAATAGGAGGTGGGGAGCTGAAACGAGGGAGGCCACATACCTGATCCCATATAAATCTACTTAACATAATAGGAGGTGGGGTGCAGTACTCTACATGTCCTTTCACAAAATTTCTTTTATTCCTCCTATAAGAGTGATCAGGGGAAAGAAATCGGCGGTGACAATCAAAATAACTTAATTTCCTACTATGGTAAAAATAAGAAGCCTTAGTATATTCCATACACAATGGACAAGCCATCAACCTAGCACAACTCCACCCAGAAATCATAGAGTACGCAGGCCAGTCATGAATTATCCACAATAAAATAGTTCTCATATTGAAGGTACTATGCCGTGATGCATCATACATTAGAACTCCTTCACGCCACAACATGAGTAGTTCATCTACCAAAAGTTGTAGGTAAACATCAATAAGTCTTTTAAGATTTGATAGACCAGGAATCACTAAAGATAGAAATATGTATGGGTTCTTCATACACAAACCTGACAGAATATTATATAGTGACATAATAACAGGCCAAGAAGAATATGTCTTGCCATACGATTCATGTGGTGCAAATCTATCTGCAAATAAATAAAGCCTTACATTGTGTGACTCAACAACAAATTTAGAATGCCTTTCACTAAAACTTTTCCAAGTTGCCCCATTTGAGGGGTGACACATAGTTCCTTCATCAGTTATATGTGTTACATGCTAAATCATTTGGTCTGCTGTCACATCTGATGTATATAATCTCTACAAATGGGGAGTTGAAGACAAATAATTTAGATGAGCAAGTGGTACCTTTTTTCTATAATTTTGGGTACCAGACTTGACCTTTACCTAGGTGCACCACAAAATTTGCAGTTATGAAAGTTACTATCATATTTTCAATATAACATGCATCCAACAAGACAACAATCTATCTTTTGCACAGACAATCCCAAATCTCTTATAAGTCATTTTGTGCTGGTAATAGTCTACCAGCATTTTATAGTCGCGAGGTAGGATCTCATCAAGCAAACTACATATATCATTAAAATAACTTTCTAACATGCTATGATCTACTTTTATACTCATCATTCTTACCATAGCTGACAATTGAGATGAATTTTCACATTTTTCATACAATGGTTCATCTGTCGCACATAAAACATTCAAGAATTATTTGTTAGCCCATGAACATCACCTGCTTCAACATGCTCCGTGCCATCGGCTCTGTCATCATCATCATCTATTTGATTTGAACCACTACCACTTGCTTCCCACACATATGAGGCACCATGTTGCATTTGTGCATCATTCAACATCCTCTACTCCCATGAAATCCTTTGATAATTGCCTTCTCCTAGGTTGTATTCACTCACCGTAACAACTGGCTCAATGGACTGTTGCTGTTTAAGCACTCGTTTTGACCATGACTAGTCCAATTGAAATAATTCTTCACGAAACCCGTTTTGAGCAAATGTAATTTAACATTTTTCAGGCCTCAAGAACTTGTTGTTCTTGCATCGACAACATTGGCACCTAATTTTAAAATCATCCATATAACTTTGTTGTTGTCTTGCCCATTCAACAAAATCAGTCACACTATTGACGAACTCCTCAACCAAGCCTTAACAACCAGGGAAGTTTTTGTTATACATCAATGCCCTAATATCTCTTAACATTGTGCACTATAAATTTAAATACAAATAAAAGTTTACATTAAAAGTTTAAATACAAATAAACACATTGTGCCCTAATATCTCTTGATATTGTACATTCATGTCCTAATATCTCTTGACAACTTAAGCACACACAACATAACAAAGGGAAAAATTTTCTCTACAACATCCTCATCATCCAATTAAAAGAATACTACACACAATTATAGTCCCAACTCAGTACTTCATATCCATACACCAAGTAATGGGATACTCACAATAAACTAAATCACTGAAGTATCAAAAATAAACACAAATAATAATATTAACCATATATGTCAAAAATTAGACATTTATTAGCATAGATACATCTAAAATTAGCAATATACCTTGCGCGATCTTTAAAAAGCTTTGACTACCATTTGAGAATGGCTTCAAAGTGTTTTAGAGTGGAAAAATGCTTAAATGACATTTGGGAAGTCCTAAGGGTAAATATATATATATCTGCAATATTGGAATAGCTTTGCATTGCCATTCCAAATTTCAAAATTTGCAATTGTTTTTTACTACTATTCCAAACTCCAAATTTCAAATTTGGAATAACAATAAAAAATGCCGTTTCAAATTTGGAACGGTATAAGAAAAACCGTTCCAATTTTGGAACTGCTTTGGGATGGGTAATCAAAAGCAATTCCAAAATTGAAACGGTATTTACAAGGCCGTTCCAATGTTGGAATGGGTTGTAACGCCGTTCCAAATTTGGAATAGACTTGAAACAGTTAAGAAGACCGTTCCAATTTGGAACGGAATTACCGTATAACATCATTTATATTCCAAATTCGTGCCAAAATTATACCAGACAGGCACAGTCTTTCGAAACAGCTGAAAAGCTTTAATTTAACAGATTTCTAGTAGTGCTTATAGTTTTGGTTCTATTTTTTGAGAATTGGAATCAAAATCATAATGCACAATTCTTACACAATTTCAGTTCCCGCAATTCTGATTTTAGTTCTGCTTTTGTTTCCAGCACGGTTTGATTTGATCATATATCTAATTCTAAACGTATCTATGACCATGTCTGTTTAAAGGTGTGCGGTGGTACGATCTCTTCCAACGTATTTCCGATGGTTATTTGTCCAAAATTTTATCAGATTAATTAAAGTATAACTAAAACGAAATGTTAAAGATTGTAAATTCGAGAATTTAAGGAACAAAAGTGTTTTTTTTTTTTTCCACCAAATTGATTTTAAAGTGAGGCACCAGGAATCAAACATTCGATACGCCCTACAATTGATAATATTTATACACAACGCATAATTCATTGTGCTTTTTGCAATTGAGGGTTTTGAAGGATTTTGTCTCGTAACACGTCCAACCTCGTTTGAGGGATAAACTGAAATTTAATTAGGACTAAATTGTAACAAAAATTAGGTTCTAAAAAGATAATGTTATGATATTAACCTTAAAGACAGAAAAATAAGACGATACCTATAATTCAACGACCATAAATGGAATTTGTAAATTATTTCATTTTGCAACAATCATATATATCTGTTCTACAAATATCTTACTGCAAACAAGATACGTTCAATATATTAATGACAAGTCCCATTACACTTTAAAAGAGTCCAACCATTTCTGAAGAAAAAATTCCTTAGTCTCGAACTAAAATCAAATTTCAAAGTAATAATAAAACGCACACGTAGAGACACACTTACAGCTGCATGCCATGCAAAACGATATGGGAACTTGGGATAGTTGAAATCGTGACATTAGAATCACGAGATCAATAGAGCCTGCATGTTTGGTTTTAAGTCATTAATACCAATCTATCATCTCAAGACCACTGGAAATATTACATGTGCCATAAATTATGTCCGAGAATCGAGGGCCATTATGGTGCTGAGATTCATGGGGCTCATATAGTCAGATGAGCCAACCATGATTTGGCGGACAATAACTCTGTTAGCCCTTTCAGATGGATGGAATGGATCCCAGAAAGCATATATGTCTCTGTTGGGGCACAAGTTGGACAATCGTGTGCAAAGGCCAAGACCATTGTAAGGCCCTTGCCCACAACATGCTACCTTTGAAGTAACAAAACCTGTCACAAAATTCAATTCGATTAATTATATCCTTAAAAAAGACGTCTATGAGAAGATTGCGAAGAAGGTATCAGTCAATCAATTTGTACTCTGAAATGCATTTTATTATTATTTTATTTGTCTCAATAATTTATCTTGTTGACAATTTATAGTGAACTGATGATTTTTTTAGCAAATGTTCCTACATTACATACTTGACATTTCATTTTAATGTATTTATATTATTATAATTTATGCTATGGATTAAGTTTAAGGGCCATCTTTTCCGTTACCAAATTTATAATTACTTAAGTACCTTACTTCTTTAGATAATTGCTTTTCATTCTCATCCGTCAATTTTAATTTTATTATGTATCTTTTGTTTCAATCTCCATCCTCAAATTTAATTTATTCCAGGTATAAATTTATTTTAGAAAACGTTATTAAATTATTTATATGACTAAGTATGTATTTTATAACTAGAATTATATTAGAGACAAAAAAAAATTAAAATTTAATTGAATCTCTTCAATTTATAGAATCTCTAGCTTGTACAATGGACAACTTCGACAGAAAATAAAAATGCAATGATTTTTTTTTTTAAAGGCTAAACCTCACATTAATGTGTGGGACAGGGAGAATTAAAGTCTTACAAACTGAAGATAACTTAATTTTCGTCACTTATGTCATTTATTGCATCATATACATGTCATTGAACAAGAACTCCATCTAAAAAATTAAACACATCATCTAATTGTTATTACTACACAGACAGCCCAGCACCTGTAACAATTCTGACAGATGAGAGATGTTTGCCTTTTGCTCACTCATCTCATCAAATGATCTTTCTACCTAAAGAAGCCTATACACTACTGAATTATCATTAATCAGAGCCTTTTTAATACTCATTGTTCATTTTAGAATTAAACGAGAGATAAAAAAAAAAAAGAAGGCCGGGGCATACCAAATGCCTGAGGATTGCGGATGAAATCGCTGTTCATTAGTCGTGTATTAGCAGCAACGAAGACATCACTGCCTAGCTGAGAATTGAGCTTCTGCAGCATTTGGTTGAGCTGTGAATCGAAAAGGGATGCTGCTTGTTGGAGTTCAGCCGAGCACTGGCCATTTCTGCCTCTCATGGCAAGCTCTGCGGGCACACAACCAAGTGGTCCTGCTCCTGTCACCAGCACCCTTCTGGCTCCCAATTCATGAAGCCTCTGCGTCAATAGGGAACAAGAAGGATGTGAAAATGTTTCCACAGATATGGCTTGACTGGTTAGGATAAGGATGAGTAAATGAACAATGATAAACAAGGACAGTAATTGAGAGCCGTCAGATTGATACATCATTATTCTTACAGAAAATTACAGCGTTCTCTTGTGAAGTTTTAATTTTGCAGATTAGTCTTTTAATATGAAAAATCACGTGTATCTCTTTTTAAGAGAAGTAAATGTAATTTTTTGAAGGATGCAATTGTACAAAATCTTCTCAACAGATGGACTTAAATATTAATTAGAAATACATTTGAAGATAGATCTCACCCGTGAAAAGTACAAAGATGATTTCCAAAATAGAAATTTCCACTTGGAAATTTTATGTGGACAACTCATGATGGAGTGTGCCTTTTTGTCCACACTGTTAATTTAGATTTGTATGCTCTATGTACGTTAGCACTCATAGACAGCAAAGATCCAAATATGTGGCACACATGTGTTTAACCTCTACCAATATGGTGACCCTCACACAGGCGTGCGTAGTTTATGCAACATGACCTGGTCTACTTTAGGCTGTTAGGTCGAATGTGCTCCCACTCTTTACGATCTAATACATCGCTAATACATATCATCGGTTGATAACCATAATCTCAGATATGCATATTCTACAACCTATATCCTAATTTACATGAAGCTCTCTCCACAAACTATTGATCAATGGATGAGGAATATTAACTAAGACAAGAGGAGAGAAGATAAACGAATATATTTACCAATAGAATCTTTTGGTACTCGGAGATGAGATAACGAACGTAATCGGGAAGAGCAAACTGGCGAGACCTTGCAGAGAAGGGCACCAAATAGTAGTTGTTGACGAAATCATTGCCTCCCAAAGTGATGAGGACCAAGGCTTGGTTTACCAGTCTTTTGGCCTCTTCTGCGCCAATCACTGCACTTACTCTTTGCTGGTACTGTTGGAAATATGCCAACTGTTGTGAAATTCTTATAATGTTCACCTGCAGTCAGTATGCAGCATCTTCAACTTTTTCTAACAACGATGGTAGATACTAGACAGCATTAAATAGAATGGCTATGTTTGTTTTGATTTTTTTGGGTGATTGTAGGTGTACTTTTCTCAAAAATTGTGTAAAAATGATAAAAAGAAAGGGATAATGATTAAGTGTATATATTTTGGTGAAAAAAATCAAACCAAACATAGTCTATTTAATCATTATCGCCTTCCTAATTATATATATTCCAGTAAGGACTATATGTTATATAGATATATATTATTGTATATATATATATTGATTATATGCGGATATGCATGTATCATGTACAATAATATACTTATATCAAATCATCCGTGAGTTAGATTTTTTTTTTCTAAATAAAAACTTTGTTACAAAGATTACTTTTAGTCACCATGGGTAGGGTGAAAACTAAAAAAAAAAAAAGGTTATGGGCTATGTTTACTTTGCGATTTTATAGTTTAAAAACACACACTTAATCATTATTACTTTTAAATTTTATTTCCTTTTATTTCTTATTTTTATACCATTTTTAAGATAAAAACATTTAATTTGAAAACAAACATAGTCAAAATAATTACCCGTTTTGTTTTTCATTATGTGTAACACCATTTGTTGATTTACATGATACATAGTGAGCTGAACAAAATCAACGCTAAAGTTGAGGGAAAAAATTGCATCTTGCAAATGTAATGATACGTCGCATTAGAATTAGCTCCAATTGAAACGAAAGATCCTTTTACTATTAAAATCATGAGAAAAAAAAAAATGTCAATCTAGAATGTCTAGAAGGGCACTGGATTTGTATCCTTACGAATTGAATTCCAGTGTCATTAAGAATTCCAATCCCAGCAGAAGCAAAGTTGGCTCCAACCAGCAGTCTTCGCCCGTTGAGGGATGGACTCAAGTATGGCAATGGGGATTCCGCGGCTCCCATCTTTTCACCTACAACAATTCAATTACCAGCATTCATTATATCACTAACAATAATTATCTATACATTCGCCTTGCATGCATGTGTTTCTCAACGAAGATTTGATCATCAAAATAATATATTTAATTTTCTATGGTGATTTTGATTAAGATAGCTCACAATGGATCCAAGCTCAATGAGATGAAAAGATCGTCGTTATTAGAGCTTATGCAATTAATTTATACTTGTACCTATCGAAGACAGAAAATTGTTGGATATAGTACACTGTACCAGTCACATTCTCGAACTTTTGGGAGGTTAGGAGGGAGGAAATGAAGAGAAAAAACATGCACGTAGGGACACGTGCACCTCGTGATCAACTTGAAACTTTTATCACTTCTCATAGAAAGCTCATCATGTCGTTCATATTGTTTAAATACGGCAATTAATACTTAATTAGTTCAAATTTCTTTCACTATATAAGTTGTATTCGAGAAGATTAATCACATTCTAGACTGTTGATAGTAGAATTTCCTAGTAATACATGGATGCCCGATTAGGTTTTGCACATTTGGATTATTCAAGAACATAGTTGTTAATACAAAAAATGGCAAGATTTCAAGACTTAACTGATAATATCAGGAATGTTGAGGCCATTGGAGAAACGTCCGGTTGCCGTACGGGTTGGATAGTCAATGCCATAGGGTGGCGAGTCAGCACGAGCTGTGGTGGCCAAGTAGTTGTTGTTGCCACTATCAACTAGCGAGTCTCCAAACACGAAAAAAGCTCGACCCTCAACACGCACATTCTTAAGTAATGTAGCTAGAAAGAAGGCCAAGAGAATACTATAAAGAGTACAATCACTTGATAAGGAAGCCATTGGAGGGTTGGGAGAAACGTCGAAAAGAAGTCAAAACCCTTTTAGTGAACACACACTAAGGTTGCTCTTCGATACAAATGAATGCTGAATTTGGGTGCATATATAAAGGATAGGTGTGCATGGTACATACATAGCTCTAACAGTGTGGCTTAGAATTTAATAGGGGAGGTGCCGATATGGTTGTAAAGGGAGAAAGGACCACCATTGAACTACAGCGAAGCAATTGTGGGGGTAGTTCAATCGTATTCAATTGGACAGTTGTTGGACAGGTTACACAGATTAATGCTAATGAGATAAATTGTCTAGCTAAATTAACTCTTGGAATAGGTAAAATGTGTGGTGATTTTATAGGTTTTGGTTTTCGTGTTACAGTAGTGATTGTGGTCTAATCAAGTAATTTGCCTATTTTCTATCTTCTTTTCTTACATGCCACTCCCACTTTTCAGTAAATTTATCGATATTGTTCTTATTCCAAATTATTGATCACATCTTTTCCTCGCAAGACTTTGGGCTTTTTCTTGTTTGGCTTGTTCCATGTGAAAATGGAAATTACATTGTTCTCTTCTGAGGTTTGGTCTTTGCGTAGATTTGTCTCTTATGTATGAAAAATTGTGTATACATCCTTTCAAGAAACATATACGTAATTTTTTGAGGGCTGGTCTGTGCAAAGCTCAACCATTGGATAGATTCAAATGTTAGTTAAAGAAGTAATTAAGAAGAGGTATGCTTAATTTCTCATATTTGAGGAAGTGATCGGTGCAAAACTCAAACCTCAAGGGAGGACGCTGTAATTTTCTGTATTGATGAAGACAATTAGCTTCTGTCGGAATAATAATTAAACAGAATTCTTTTAATTGAAAAGCCTTATTCGGGAGAAAGTTCAAGATCTATTTGCAAGGGTTAAATCCCCTGCTATATGTTCAAACTGAATGAGGGAGCTTCGCAAAAGAAAATTTCAATGGAGAGCACAAGTCTTGCTCATGTGCCTCAAAACTATGAAACAATCTTTGGAGAAGGTACATGTTTCACATGAAGTCTTGAGCAGTTGTGGAAATTGATAAGTCTCTCCATTCATAAGTCAACTATTCATCATCTAAAAATCATTGGCCAGCCAAATTAGAAAAAGTTGATTTTCGCAGCCTTGCCCTACTCCATCACACCTACATGGCTTTAACTTTGTTTTCTCTAATCTTCTTTTCCCTTAAAAAAAATAAATAAAAGAAAAAACTTTGTTCCATTTTTTTTCTTTTCCTCTTTTTTCCACATTTAAGGCATCATATCTTCAGATTTTGGGTAAACGACAGATGTAGGAAGATAGGTCATGTGAACTACATAAATGAAGCTCACCTATATCAACTACTCTATAATTACTGTTTGTGTTTGTTTGTGTGTGTGGGGATAAATATGAAATTATTAGACAGGCAGGATCCTGAAGGGCCACCTACATATGCACACTCAAAAAATATGCAACCAGGTCTGGTGTCACGTGGATGAGATTAGGTTGCCAATACAAGTTGCTTACAGCCAAAAATATGGAGGAAAAAAAACAATGAAATACAAACACTGCATTGCCCTTTTTAGCAGCACAAAAGGGATTTCTCTCTCTCTTTTTCCTTTTCGAAAAGCAATCGACTGTATTAGCATGTCCATCATCAAAACGAATACTAAATAATTTTGAATCGAAACACGACTATGAATTAACTTATTAAGTTTCTACGACTTAGAATCTGAAGTGTATCATTTAATTGTAAAGTGTATAATTTAATTGTAGAAAACTGGGACCTCTTCTTTAGTGCTTGAATGCTGGCATTTTAAACATAGTCATTTTTTTTAAAAAAAAGTGAGATTCATGTATTATGATCACAGTACATGTCCACTCAAATGTGCGTGTATTTAACACTTCATAAATGACATGTTGAATAACAAAACCATGGAAGTCCTTCTACGACATTAATGTACCTACCCAAAAATATTTAAACTCAATATATTTGATATAAAATATTGAATAGTAAGTAAATGCAGCATGTGAATTGGCAACATAACTCTCAACAGATGCCCTAATAATTACTATTCAAGACATGGCCCTTTCAGTTAACTCCACCTACAAGTTTGGCTCATTATAACATACAGAATGGTAGTCATCGAACTGTGACCCACGCATTCAAGCTTATTCAACGCGAATGCCGTATTTAGAATTATGCATTGAAATTAAAGTTTGGGATTAAAAAATTAGTTCAAAATAATATTCGAAGGGTGCACTTAAACTTTTTTTGAACGAAGGTCACAAGTTTTAATTTGAGTACACGAGGAGTTAGGGTTTCACAATTGCCCTTCATTCATGACCATGTGCACGCAGCACTTTGTCACATCTGTCTAAAAATGTGGCATTAAATTCATCAAGTGCAATATGAGATAAAATTATGAAAACGATACGTGAAACGTCTTTTGTCTAAAATTTAATAGAAAGATACCTTCCTCTATACCATTCTTCACTCATCTTCGTCTTCAGTGACTCATGTGACCTCGCTTAACCATCCTATTATGTGCATCCACCTTCCAACGTGACTCCTATTAATTTGTATTGAAAATCTCTCTCTCTCTCTCCCTCTCTCTCTCTCTCTCTCTCCTCTCTCTCTCTCTCTCTCTCTCTCTATATATATATATATATATATATATATTGTTTCAACATAAATATTTTTTGGTGATTTTTCACTATTGCTTCATCTTACCTCTTTGCATAAAAGTTTGCCAGTTGAATAAGTCGTTTGAGCGTTTGATGAGAAGTTTGGCAAAGAATTAATGGAATTTGTGCCTTACGTGAATAAGATTCTGTTGGAGAGCAACTCTGTTTCCTGTTCCTGGAACATACAAGGAATATAGTAAAGATAAATGTGCTTTAAAATATTTATTATTTTATTTTTCTGTCAAACTGATCGAAGCTTTCATTTTTTTTTTTAATTTTGTTAGTACTATTTGTTAACTTTTTATATTAATTTCTGCAAAGTAATTTGTTGTGGAAAGAGTTAAATTGACAACTACACAGAAACAAAATTTTTATTTCTCAAATTTAAACAAGTGATTTAATATGAATTATCAACAATTACTTAGTGAATTAATACAAAATATGATAAATTACTCTAATTGTATTCAATCAAGTCGCCAAAGTACGGGAATAGTCAACTATGGAAAAAAAAAAAATTAAATACAACTTTCATATAACATTTCAAAAATCTCCACTACAAGCGTAGTGAAAATGCAGTCTATCCCTAGTGCATTTAGGAATGCTCAAAACCGACAAAGACACGTATTGAAATACCAACTAAAATGTGCAATTGTTGACTTGTCCTCATAAATACAATCGGAAGATATTTATATGTACGAGTAATTGTGAAGTTAAGAGTTAACTACTCTGGCTGTCTCATATTCTAATCAATTATTTACTTGTCACACTCATCATCATAATATTGTAGTTCCGACAATATCATACCCATGCTTAAGAATTAAAGTTCACGCACCAGAGTTGGGAGTTTTGGGCTTTTTTATTTTTTTATTTGAATTAAAATTAAATATTCTCAAAATAACTCAATTTTGAAGAGTTTAAAGATGTAACCTATTTTGCGGTCTCAAATAGCGAGACGATGTCATCATATTTCATCTCACATTTTCGAATAACGAGATAATTCTTTTATTTTTTTAAATTCAAATGTCTTGTATTTCTGAAGAAATACTGGGTTGATGTTATCTGGCCACACTAGCACCAACTTTAATGTTTTCAACGGTTGGTCTGTTAGAAATTAAGCTTAATTTTCTAGCATTTCTATAAAAAAAATAAATTAGTTTTGTATTGAAAATTGTTTATTCTAGAATGTGTATGTATGAAGATTGAAGTAATGTCTAGATACATAGAGTTGGTGATGTATTTAGACAATGTGTGTGTCCACATTCATGTGGTTGGTAAGTTAGGTGGGGATAGGTTAAATAGTTAGGTAGTGATTAGTTTGAACCGTCAGATCTTCTTAATCACCACCGTCCATTTTTGATAGAAAATAGTATAAATAGAAGAGTCTTGGAAGTAATTTGTAATTTAAGAGAGAAGAAAGAAGAAAAAATATAGAGTTGTAGAAGAGAGAGTTTATAAAGTGTTGATTGAGTTGAGAAGTATAAAATTCTTGAGTGTTCTCCTCTCCACTTTCTTCTCTTCTAATTTTTGTTCTTATAAGTTGTTTTGTGAGCCCACCACACAACAAAGTGGTATTAGAGCCAGGTTAGGATAGCTGTTGCTGGTGGAGTCCTTCCAATTCCAAAACTGACAAAAGAGAATTATGAGAAATGGAGCATCCAAATGAAGGCGTTCCTTGGTGGACAAGATGTATGGGATGCAGTAGAAGAAGAATTTCGTGTACCAGAAGATTTGGCTACTGCAAGCAAGGATGTGAATAAGGCCGTCAAAGAGGTTAAAGTGAAAGACCAAAAGGCACTTTCACTTATCCAATTCAGTGTGGATGATTCAATTTTTGAGAAGATTGCCCAAACAACCACTTCTAAGAGAGCATGGGATATCCTTAGAAATGCCTTTAAAGACATTGATAAGGTGAAGAAGGTTCGATTCCAAGCCCTTTGAAGTGAATTTGAGGTTTTGCAAATGAAAGGCTCTGAAGAAGTGTTTGAATACATCTCTCGAGTCATTATGGTTGCAAATCAACTTGAAAGAAATGGTGAAAAAATGCCCGATAGTCGAGTCGTGGAGAAGATACTTCGATCACTTGATTCAAAATTTGATCATGTGGTTGTAGCAATTGAAGAATCTAATGATCTTGAGACCATGACCGTTGATGAGCTTACTGGCAAGCTGCAAGTCCATGAAGAGAAAATCAAAAGAAGAAATAAAGAATTAATTGAGCAAGCTCTTCAAGTGAAGATGTGCAGTGGAGAAAAGAAGGACAATGCTTATTGGAATCAAGTTGGACGTGATCGTGGTCGAGGACGAGGTCGTGGACGTGGTCAAGGCCGAGGCTGAGGTCGAGGTCAAGGAAGAAGTGAAAGCTATCAAGTTCAAAACAAAAATTTTGAGTCAAACAAGTTTCAATCATCAAAAGATCGAGGAAGAGGTGGCTACAATCAAAGGTAAGACAAAAGGGAGATACAATGCTACAATTGTCAAGGTACGAACACTATTCATATAAGTGTCGAGATGAGAAAAACGAAAAGTCCTTTTATATTGAAGAAACGAATGAAGTTGAAAATACAGTCTTGCTAGCACACGAGGGACAAAATGAAGAGTCAATGCATACTTGGTATCTTGATACTGGTGCAAGTAATCACATGTGCGGTCATAGGCACATGTTTATTGAGATGGATGAATCTGTGACAGGAAGTATTACTTTTGGCGATCTTTTAAAGGCTCCTGTCAAAGGTAAAGGAAAAATTCTCATCAAATTGAAAAACGGAGACCACCAATTCATATTGAATGTGTACTATGTTCCAAGTATGAAGACTAATATTCTCAGATTGGGGCAATTATTAGAGAAGGGATATGATATCCATTTGAAGAATCAAAGGCTCTATCTCAAAGATAACAAAGGAAATCTCTTGGCTCATGTGCCAATGACTAAGAACTGAATGTTCTTAATGAATATCAACACCAATGTGGCGAAATGCTTGAAAGCTTGCTTTGAAGAAGAGTCATGGCTATGGCACCTGACGCTTGGATATCTCAATTTTGGAAGCTTAAATGAGTTATTTATGAAGAAGATGGTGAGAGGGTTTCCATCAATCAATCAACCTGATCAACTATGTAAAGGTTGTCTTGTTGGAAAATAACATTGAGAAAGCTTTCCAAAAGAATCAATGTCGAGAGCCAAGCAACCATTGGAATTGATCCACAGTGATATTTGTGGACCCATTGAGCCAGAATCTTTGGGAAAAAAATAGGTATTTTCTATTATTTATCAATGATTATATTAGAAAAACATGGGTTTATTTTTTAAAATAGAAATCTGAAGCACTTTCAGCATTCAAAAAGTTCAAAGTCCTCGTAGAAAAGCAAACTGAATTCAAAATCAAGTCAATGAGATCTGATCGTGGCGGAGAGTTCACTTCAAAAGAGATTCACAAAATTTTGTGAAGAGAATGGAATTCAGCGACCCTTGACTATCCCATACTCACCACAACAAAATGGGATAGCAGAAAGAAAGAATAGAACTATTTTAAATATGGTTTGAAGTATATTGAAGAGCAAAAATTTGCCTAAAGAATTTTGGACAGAGGCAGTAGACTGTGCTGTCTACTTATCAAATTAGTGTCCATCAAGAAGTGTGGAGAACAAGACGCCACAAGAAGCATGTAGTTGATACAAACCAAGTGTATCTCATTTGAGGGTGTTCGGAAGCATTGCTCATGTCCATGTCCCAGACCAACAAAGAAAGAAGATTGATGAAAGAAGTAAAATGTACATTTTCATCGGTTATGACCAATATTCTAAAGGATACAAGGTGTATGATCCTATTGGAAAGAAAGTCATAGTTAGTCGAGACGTGGTCATTAACGAGAAGAGTTCATGGGATTGGAGTTTGGAAGCCAAGGAGCAATTCACATTTTATCCAATAGAGGAGGAGAAAAATCGAACTCAAGAAGAAATGAAGCCTGCAACTTCCTCTCCATCAACTCCACAATCAAGTTCGTAGTCCGAATCAAGTTCAACATATTCCACATCATCAGATGATGAAAATGCTATTAGACCACAAGGAACGAGGACTTGGCATGAAATCTATCAACTTAGCCAAAATCAGAACTTATTTTGTCTTTTTGCAGATTCTGAACCAGTCAATTATAAAAACGTATCAAAAGACAAAGAGTGGAGGAAAGCTATGGATGAAGAAATCGAAGCTATAAAGAAGAATGACATATGGGAGTTGACCACTCTGCCAATAGGACATAGGCCCATCGGTGTAAAATGGGTTTACAAAATCAAGAGGAATGCAAAAGGAGAAATAGAGAGATACAAGGCAAGGCTTGTAGCAAAAGGATACAAGCAAAGAGCTGGAATCGATTATAATGAGGTATTTGCTCCAGTAGCCCGACTTGAACTATAAGATTCCTGATTGCATTGGCAGCTCAAATGAGGTGGAAGATTCACCAAATGGACGTAAAGTCTGCCTTTTTGAATGGATTTCTTGAAGAAGAGGTGTATATTGAACAACCTAAAGGCTATGTTGTTCGCAGGCATGAAAATAAAGTTCTTAAATTAAAGAAGGCACTTTATGATTTGAAGCAAGCACCAAGGACATGGAACAGTCAGATTGATCAATACCTTCAAGAAAATGGATTCAGGAAGTGCCCTCATGAATATGCTCTCTACATCAGCACAAGTAAGAATGGTGATGTTTTAATCATTTGTCTTTATGTTGATGACTTGATATTTGTAGGTAGCAACTCCAAGATGATTGATAATTTTAAAAAGGCAATGACCAAGGAGTTTGAGATGACTGACATTGGATTGATCGCTTACTACCCTGGAATTGAGGTAAAACAACAAGGTGATGGCATCTTTATCTCTCAAGAGAACTATGTCAAAGACATACTAAAGAAATTCAAAATGGAAGATTGCAAGTCCATTAGCACTCCAACAAAAGTTGGAATGAAGCTGTCAAAACATGGTAATGGAAATCCAGTAAATTCCACCTTATTTAAAAGTTTGGTTGGAAGCTTAAGGTACTTGACATGCACAAGGCCTGATATCATTTATGCAGTTGGCCTTGTTAGTCGCTACATGGAGACTCCAACAAGTTACCATCTTCAAGCTGTAAAGATGATACTTCGATATATCAAAGGAACTATTGAATATGGTATGTTCTATCCTAAAACTGGGACATGAAATTGAAGGGATACAGTGATAGTGATTAGGCTGGTGATCTTGACGATAGAAAGAGTACAAGTGTATCTACATTTCATTTTGGAGACACAGCATTCACTTAGATGTTAAATAAACAATCAATTGTGACTTTATCAACGTGTGAAGTTGAGTATGTTGCGGCAACAGCAAGTGTTTTCCATGTGTTGTGGTTAAGAAGTTTACTTAAAGAACTTCATCTTGATGTGAAAGATGGGACTACAATATATGTCGACAACAAATCAGCGATTGCTTTAGCGAAGAATCCTGTGTTCCATGATCGAAGTAAACACATTGACACACGCTTTCACTTCATAAAAGAATGCATTGCAAGGAAGGAAGTGCAGGTGAAATATGTGAAGATTGATGAACAAGTTGCTGACATCTTTACTAAGCCCCTAAAAAGAGAAGTCTTTGAGAAGTTGTGGCATCAGCTCGGGATGAGAAAATCAAGCTTAAAGGGGCGTGTTAGAAATTAAGCTTAATTTTCTAACATTTCTATAAAAAAAATAAATTAGTTTTGTATTGAAAATTGTTTCTTTTAGAATGTGTATGTATGAAGATTGAAGTAATGTCTAGATACATAAAGTTGGTGATGTATTTAGACAATGTGTGTGTTCACATTCATGTGGTTGGTAAGTTAGGTGGGGATAGGTTAAATAGTTAGATGGTGATTAGTTTGAACCGTTAGATCTTCTTAATCACCACCGTCCATTTTTGATAGAAAATAGTATAAATAGAAGAGTCTTACAAGTCATTTGTAATTTAAGAGAGAAGAAGGAAGAAAAAATATAGAGTTGTAGAAGAGAGAGTTTATAAAGTGTTGATTGAGTTGAGAAGTATAAAATTCTTGAATGTTCTCCTCTTCTAATTTTTGTTCTTATAAGTTGTTTTGTGAGCCCACCACACAACATGGTTGAGTCCATCATCTGTCTTGCCTTTTCTTTTGTTCAGAAAACAAATAGAGCCCTTTTCTACTCTTCAGAAAACAAATGGAGCCTTCGTGTATTTCTTCTACTTCGCAGAAAACAAACAGAGCCGGCTGCTCCTCCGTTTGATTCTCTAAATCCAGACCAAGCTTCCAAACAAAGCCTTACCAGCACCTCACTGCAACAAATCGAGCGCTCCGTTTGGCTTTAAATTATTTCTGCTCCATTTTGTTGGTTTTATATCTGTCCATTTTGTTTTGCATTGCTCTTGATGCTGAGTTTTGAAGCACCAAAATTGATTTTAATTGATTGAATATATTTTGCTATAAAAATTCTGTGCTAGAGAATTTGCATTTGGACTGGTATTATGTTATTATATTGCCCTTAAATCACGTTACATTTCCATGTACACGTTAGTTCATTAACTAGTAATATGTAGTTATTGTTTATTCATGTTGATTGTGTAGTGTATTTTAATATGTGGTTATTATTTAAAAGGTTATATTGAATTCATAAATGGTAATTATGTTTGTAATAATATTAAAAAATTTAATCAAGTTGACTGATGACAACAGGCTTGATTTGTGTACCGTGGTAGAAAAATTTAACAAAAAATATTTAGATTTATTCATATATCTTAATAGATATAAACTATAGCCAAATATAGTTATTAGCATTATTATTCTCATTCATAGGTAGAAATCAATGAAATTGGGTTAATTAAAAAAAATCCAATTTTAAGAAAGTTGTTGCACTATTAAGCTAAAATTATGGTGTATTACCTAACTGAATTCGAAGAATCAAACAAAATGTTTAATTGATTGGATTTTAACTGTAAACTTTTTTGAAAAGCCATTCATGTTGAATTCTCAAGATAAATTTTGAGTATTTCTATTAGTTATTTTCTAGATTTAAGCAAATCAAACAGTAATCATAATCAAATCAAACAGTAATCATATAGAAAATAGCAATAAATTACTATTAGATTATAGATAATTAGATTTCTTAATAATAGTTATTTCAAATTGCTCGTGCTCTGCACCAATTTTTAACTATTCATATTCAAAATGTATTCTTCATTAACAAGGACTTTTTATATATAATTTTTTAAATTTTAAATTTTCAAATGAAATTAATTATATAAAAATAGATTTTGATTTTTATAATTATATATATATAAGAGGATGTTGTATGAGAATTATATAATATTTGAAATTATTCATTAGAATTATAAACATAGGGTGAAAAATTAATTAATTAATGTATAAATATAAATTAGTACATATAATTTTTTACTAGTTCATGCAATTTTGACCAAACTATCAAATTATATAATTTTGCAAAATTCTCAAATTTTAAAAATATTTTTATTGGATATTTCATATGCAAATCTACATATAGTAAGATGGTATTTACAATTTTTAAATAAGTTAAAATCATAGGATATGTCAATAAAAATTAAAATTCATTTTTAATAATATTTGAAATTCTAGAGGGTACGTTATTCAATTAAATTAGTTTTTTTGAAAAGACTAATATGCATTAATAAATAGTGAATTACTTGAAAGGTAAAATACTTTTAAAAATAAGAGTCAACAGAAAAATAAAATAATTTTATAACTTGGTGTATTTGATTGAGGAAAAGACTAGTTTCACATATATTAGCATTAAAGGCAAATACGTAAATTTTCAAATTAATTCAATAAAGAAAATAAAAAATAGAAATTATTACAATAAAATGCAATCAAAAATACTACAAATTGTACTTTTATTAAGTTCAAAAAATTTCAATTGGTTAGACTATTAAAATATACTATGTGTAATTAAGTATGGACCTATAAATTTAACTTTGCCATATTATATAATAGCAATTAATGTTATTTGTGACATATTCACAGTAATTAAATTTAATTCATTGGGTCATGCATGTGAATTGTTTGTTTTGAAGATATATCATTTGAAGGTGATATTCAGATTGTATTTTATTGAGGGGGGGGAGGGGGTTCTATTGTACAAAACTCGAATAACATAAGTTATAGTATTAGGGCTCGTTATTTGCAAAACATTCTTTGGAGTACTAATTGGAGTACTAATTTTGTGGAGTTAGAGACAATTGTGTATGGTTGAAGTAGATCAGAATTGCTTTGTCATCGGTTTTAAAACAAAGTTTGTGTTGAGATATACATTTGAGGGACATGATATTGTTCTACTACCAATTGAGAATGACATAAATTTGCAGTTCTTGTTCAATCCGATGAATCAACTAATGTGTTTAGATTTGTACATTGAAATAGAACAACAAAAGTGTGACAGTGTGCCATGTGTGGAGGGTGAAATGGGTTAAGCCTCCCACTAGTTGTTCTTTAGAACTCAACAGTTGAGCAGTGTGCCTCTGGTCACTAAAATGTTGCCTCATAGGGACATTCAAGAGGGTGCCATGCTACTTGACCTTAACACTCAAGCATTATATTATGAACAAGAATATGGTGGAAGGCCCAGTATTCCGTAGCAACCTATAGCAAATATTGGCGTGGGAACAAGGGTACGGAAAGATGATGCTCACAAGATGACTTGTGATGCCCATGAGCGACATGTATATCAGTCAACATCTGACATCAATGATAGGGATTATGAATATGAGGGAGATGATGAGATTGAAGAAGATAAAGATGCAATCGATATTAGTTTGATGTAGCACGTATTACATACAATAGATGCCAACTCATTAGCCAATCCATGCCTTCAACATGTGGTAGAGCCATCGAGCACCGTGTCATAGTGTTTTTCAATTATTCCGATACATGAACATGTGACAGAGCCATCAACTGTGCCATTGTATTCATTAGCCTTTCCAATAGCTGAACATGTGATAAAGCTATTGGCGGTATTATTGTATCTGTCTGTGCCTTTCTTCTCACAGTCGCAACCAAAAATAACTGTTGATAGTATTGAAAACTCTAATGGTAGATGGAGCATGTATTATGATGAGCACAAAGGCGATATTCATTTGGACATAGTATTTAAAGGTAAGGCACATATGCAGGTAGCTGTGAAGGATTACTCTGTGACTTATGTCAAGCATGAGTACCACATGGGGAAGAAAGAGCACACCAAGTATGTAGAAGATTAAATGTAAGCATAGTATAGTTGATGAACTTTGTAATGGGCGCCTTAGAGCTTCTTTAAAGCAAAAAATAGGGTTGTGAAAGATAACAAGTTACGGCAGAACCCGGACTTGTCTCCCGAGGGACCTGTGTATGGATTATGAAAATTTAAATATATATATGGTGGCTGCACTTCTCGTAGGGTTGGTCCGTCAAAATCCTACTATTAAGATAAAAAAGTCATTTAGTTTGCTAAAGATCAATATGTGTAAAAGCATGGTATAGTTTGAAATGTACCGCTGAGAGTGTATGGTACCTGGGAGAACTCAGTGAAGAAGTTGCCCACATACAGGATTACACTACAAACATAGAACTTGGGCATTGTTGTTCAATGGAGACACATTAACACAGGAGTGGTTAATAGAATGATACTGTTTTTATTACTTTTGGACTTTCAAACCTTGCATTGATGGATATATGCATTACAGGCCGGTGATTAGTGGGGATGACACACACCTATATACAAAGTATTGTCATAAGTTACTAATTGCAGTTACCATTGATGCTAATTAACAGGTGTTGTCCCATACCTATGCCTTAGTAGATGATGAAAACATAGAGTCATAGCGTTGGTTCTTGTAGATATTGGATAGCACATTATTTGTGGCAGAGAGTATAATTGTCTCGTATCTGATAGACACCCTGGCCTTCTTTCTGTTGTAGAGGACATTGATGCGTTTAAGGCCTCACGCGGAAGGCACCAATTTTGTCTTTGGCAAATGTGTGCAAACATTTTGAAAGCTTTCAAGTCTTGACACTTGCATAACTAGTGCTGGAGAGCGGGTGTAAAGAACTAAGAGAAAAAGTTTTTCTAGACTCTAGACCATATAAAGTAGATTAATTTGGAGGCCTATAATTACTTGCAAGAAATTGATATAGAGAAGAGAAGTGAGCTCTATTGTTTGATGGAGGTTGGAGATGTAAGGTATTGACAATCAACATATCAGAATGCATTAATGTGGTAAAGAAGGGAATACGACGATTGCTAATATACTCAATTGCGCAAATGACATTCGATCTAGTTGTAGCTAAATTTAGGGAGAGAAGAGCTTATGATGAAGCTATGATTGCAGGGGGGATGAGCAGCTCACTTGGCCTGCAAAAATATATACAAAGGCTGAGTGTAAATTTGTGTAGCATTTAGTGTAGTTGTATGATAGAAATGTATAATCAGGTCGAGTTATTATAGTACAAGATGGGGGAAGAGGTGGAGGGAATGTACACGCTGTGGAGATATGTTGTAGGGATTGCACATACAGAAAATAGTTGTTGCGTAGTATTCCATGCACACACACAATCGCAATTTGCAGAAAATATGGTGTGAATCCTAAGAGGTTAGTGATGCCATATTTTTTTTGTTTGAAGCTATGTACATACATATGTAGGGAGATTTAATCTTATTTGGACTGAAAATTACTAGAATGATCCATTGTTTGAGTTAGTCCACAATCCTTATAGGCGTACGATTAGGTGTGCTGCAAGGGACCTATTGTGCCAAATACCAAATAAAATAGATTAAGCAAAATATCGGGCCTAACAGCAATCGCAACGAGAGGCCTAACGTCAATTGCAGGATTTAGACATACCCTCATCTTCTAGACGTCCTCATTATTTCCACATGTGTGTAGATCTTATGATTGCTAGAAGTTCATATTCACACATGTATAGTTTTACATTAGAGATAAGGATAAAAACTATATCTCGAATGACTGAACTATTTATGTGAATTTTAGGCAAGTAATTTAACTTTTATTACTTTTTTCTTGTAAGTGGATTTCTCTTATTATTGTTTATACAAATAATTATTGTCGTGGAAATGTATTTTTCTTTTTATCATTTTATCACAATGACTTTACTGCATAGGCGCCACCTTTTCCATCTGATTTTTGGCAATTTGTGTTTATGAAAGCATGCATTATTTATAATACAATTTTTAACAATTTTATTAAAGTTGAAATAAGGTAATGAATTTTGTCATCCTCAAGCGATTGCTTTTAATTTAGCATCCAATCATTGTAGGTGATTCTTCATACAAGATTTTTTCATGTGGCTATAAGAGCTTATCTGGGCCCACTAGATTGCAATCTCCTCTACTTACAACATAACCACAAGTCGGAGGCTATGTGGCTGAAGACATAGACACTACACTTCAGTCTATGTCTTCAGCCACGACACGAGACTAGAGCACTAGTTAAGATTCTTAAATAACCAGGTTGTACTTTTGTTACACAATCTAGATTTCTATGGGATGTACAGGTGTGGACATGTAGCACTTGATTAGCACTTGATTACAACGATAGTCGAGAGATGGCGTGGTGAGACTCGCACATTTCATTTGGTAACTAGAGAGGCCGCTATTATATTAGAGGATATGACATTGATTTGGTAGCTACCAGTGCTGGGTACCCTTGTTACAGGGGTTGATGAGCGTTGAGATATTAGTATTTAAAAGGAGTATTATATGGAGTATTTAGGGTTTGCACCTGCTACTGATGTATTCAGTGGCGCCACCATACCACTTTCAGTTTTAGTTGGAGAGGTCCAACATCGGGTGTTCACTGTTAATAGTACAGATGATGACATCGTTCGATACACTCGTTGTTATGTATTGCCGTTATTGGGTTGTAGACCTTTTGCCAATTCATTAAGAGATAGAGTGAAGCTACTATACCTGTGCATGTTAGAAGATGTCACTAGATCTCAACCATACAGTTGAAGGAGCGTGGTGTTAGCATATATGTATACAAAGTTGTGCTTCGTGTGCAAGCAAGGTAGGCAAACAATAGGTAACCTACTATAACTTTTATAGATATGGACTTAGATCAAGATCTCATGGTTGGGACCATGGACTCATGATCGTAGCCTTTACATTGGTTTACTGATTATAGCTGGTGATATACAGTTGCCCCCCACACCCTTTGGAGCACAGTATGTCCCACTAAATTACATTCTTTATTGCGTTATCATCATGCAAGTGCAAAATTCATCTTTTTTATTATTTTCTCATGCATACAGCTATATCAGGGCTCAGGGCAAGGAAGAGTAACATGTCAAATACGTCTCACTTTATTTATGTGATATGTGATGTGCTAGATGGAGAGGTGGAATGTCAGTTATGAGTAAATTGTATCTTATCAAAAACCTCATCAAGTCGTTTTGTTGTGCATACCATCAATTCCATGTATACTTCATATTTCATTTTAATTTCAGTGGCGGCCTTACCCTAATGAGGCATACGAGATGCTATCTAACTATTGTGAGCGACAATTGTGGACATTCTGCGGTTTACTTATTTGTTATGAGATAATTGAGATGTATTGTATTGATTGGGTACTGAGGTAGTTTGGAATGCCATAGGGCGTCCCCGTTGATTCACTAAAGCATGAGGATGTACTTCATAGTGACCTACGATGCAAGCGCCCAAGGATTAAATAAGCCAAAATACCATGCTGTATTTGTTTGTGAGTGGGATAGCGATAATTATATTATAAGAGACCTCATCTTTCTTGACACACAAGTGTTACGAGATTACTTATAGTGGTACCCTAGAGTCACGAGCCAGTTCATCTCACCCAAACATGTATTTGTGCACATCGGATGTCAACCTGACCACGTCACTTATTTCCTTTAAGTGGTGCATTTCATGTTACCCCTTTTAGTATATCATTGATAATATTTAGTTTATATGTTTATATATATATATATATATATGTATATATATGTGTCACTCCATAGCATGCAAATGGTTGATTGCAGGCACAGTAGATGCAATAATTACATAATGGTGGATATATTCGGCAGATTGTGGATGGTGTGTACCGATTATCACAACAACGAGTCCAACGAGATTTTCCACCAGAAATCTAGACGGGAGACATGACATTTGCACAACCTAGTCCAAGACCTAGTATATCATATCACCATGATGCAACAAATCCTAACACATCATACCACCATGATGCAGCAGGTTCTAGCACTATATATCTAAAGGATATGTACATACCTCAGCCACCAGATTGAAACACTCACTCTCCATATACACCACAGGCTGATTCTCCTTATAGGATACTCTCTAAGTCTCCTTACACAACCCTTCAAGAGTACAGTCCACAAAAGCGACATTGGCAATATTATGGATTCCCAGTACTATTGTAGTAGGACGCAATAAATATGGGAGCACAATAACATCATATTATGTAGGATTCCTAAAGAGATCTAGCACCACAGAGAGAATGTCGTGCTAGACGGCTCACACTTTGTGATATTAGTAGTTGTCTAGGGGGGGGGGGATAACATGTAGCATATACTAGTTTCTCTTGCATGTATTAGATATTCTATTGAATCAGATTGAATAACACATTTTGTCTATTATTACTTTTTATATGGGAAGGTTAACTGTGAATGATCATGTTATACAATGGCACTAATAAAAATGGATTGCGTGAAACTTCTATAAATATAAATTGAATTTGTAACTAATATCACATAAATCTCACTAGTAGTTCTGAAACAAAATTAAACCAACGTAGTGTAGATATATTGCCTAAATGTCCCACAGGAAGTTCATACCTACCAAAATAATGTATAAATATCAAAACAGTGCATAAATATATTAAATAAACAATAATTACATATTAAATGATACAGTTTTTAAATTAGAAAAATAATTTCTAAGTTGCTTAAAAATAGAGAAATGTGTTAAAACCATAAATGTAATTAACATAAAGATGATTTTCTTAATTTACTTTCTCCAACAAACATTTATTATTAAAATGCCATTGTAGTATATTATTATACAACAAATTAATTTAAATTTCAATTCGTTGAAATATAAGGATTTTTATTTAAATAAAAATTTCAATTTTAATTCAAATTATAATAATTTTATTTAAAAACAAAGAAAAGTGTTAAACCCTAATTGTAATTAACATAAAGGAAATTTTCTTAATTTACTTTATCCAACAAAACTTTATTATGAAAATGTCATTGCAATATATTATTATACAAAAAATTAATTTAAATCTCAATTTGTTGAAATATAAAGTTTTTTTTTATTTAAATGATAAACAACGGGATGAAGTCTGCATAGTCTTTTCATATTTTTTCCGAAATACAACTCATTTTATTTTTTTTTTAAAAAGAATATATTGCCGTTTCGGACAACAAGATGATGTATGCTGACGAATAAAAAACAATTGAGTTATTTTGTGAATATTTAATTTTAATTAGAATAAAAAAATTTAAAAATCCGGGAGCTTCCCTTTAGTTCGAATGGAAGGAATAGTAGATGGTCACATCAAAAACAATGATACTAAAATTAATTTCTTTCCAACAAGATGAAATCAATAATATTTCATGAAGGCTAAGAAATTTGGATATTAAAAGGGGGATGTGGGTTATCATCATATTTAGTGTTATCAGAAAATAAAATATCAAAATTGATGGATGTGTAGAACTAAATGATAGATGCCTACACAATTTAGAAAGTATCTCACGGATCACACTTTGCAGACATCTTTTGAAGTGGAAACGAAGGTGATTAATTAACATAATACAATACACATCTTAATGGATTAAATTACCAAACCTATTTTCAAGAAGACATAATGATAGATTTAAATACATAATACAATACTTAACTCCTTTGATTAGCATGAAGGGCACGTTCGCAACCACCATCCACAGCCATAGGATTGAACAACAGCCATAAGATTGAACCAACAGAAAGCTATGACCACACAAGGCCAACTCAGGCGATGTTTGGTTGATATCCTCATGTCAGTACGTGACCCCATTCCGTCATCATCGTCAGCCATATCGTCACTGGGCGACTGCAGGGGGTTGGCCACCCCACCATCATCAGCAACGGAAATGCAGTGGACCACCAATCATGTAATGTCCAAAAGTGCGAAGTGCGAACACCCACATCAATATGGCAAACAGCCAAACACCATATCCAGAATTATGGGGTTGCTCCAGAATGTCTTCACCGCCTCAAAGGCCGGCGACCAACGGCCACTGGAATTTTTTGGGTCGCCGCCCCATCCAGGCCGGACTCAGGCTGATGCACGCCAGCAGGCACATCCGCAGTTGGGTGTTCGGCACATCGATCATGTCATCATTGTCCTACGAATGTCGTCACCAGCCGCCAGCACGGACAACTCCTGTCTCCGCTCCATTTCGCGGCTACTCGCAACAAAAATTCACAAACGAACAGGGACACTAGGAAAGGAGGAAAATGGTTCCAACTTACATGTCAGTGAAGTGGTAGAGAACAAAAGAGCGTCCGCTTTAGGCCATCATCATTCATCGGGCGACGGCCATTGCCAGGCAATAGGACGGCGCTCCCCGGCTCCACTGCCTATAGCTAATGCCCATGCGCCCAAATTCTGGCCAATTTTCTACGTACCACTACATTGCTGTGCAAAGCGCTGCCCACATCGGCCTCCATCATCCACATCCGAGCCTGACGCGTTACTGCCCTCAGTCCCACATCACCATCAATGTTCTGGAAAGTGCAAGTGAAAAGACAGCACTCTGCCACCGGGGATGACAACGAGGGCGGTGACCAGCAACCGCCCTGAGGGGAAACGGGGTCGGTAAAAATAAATTATAAACTAACAAAAGTCTATATTGTTTTAATTAAATTAAATTACAAATTAAAATTAGTTATGTTAAATATTAAATACAAATTTATATATAATTTTAAGTTGGGTTAATTTGAAAATAAGAATTAAAAGGTTTTAATGTTAAATACAAATTTATATATATTTTTGATCACTTTACTTAGAATTAAAAGAAAAATCTTATAAAAAGAATTAATTTTCAATAAATATACATTTTAATTGTGAAGAAATATATGCTTTCTCAAAAAATAAATATTTTTTTATAATAAAAAATCATAAAATTTGAAAAACCAAATTAATTACAATAAACAAAAATATAAAAATTTTCATTTAAAAGGATTCAGAGATTGAAACTCATTTTTTACTTACACTAAACTATTTAATTAATTATTATAAGTGTAAAATAATATTTTTTATTGTAATATTATTAATAATTTAGATTTAAATTTTAAAATTTTTCACTACTAGTGGCGTCCGTGAAGAAATCGGAGCCAAAGCGAGGGCAAGGGTGAGGAAAGTTTTTTGACAATAGGGCATGGGCCAGGGGAGGCAACCTCTCCCTCCAACCCTGCGTCATTGCCATCCCAATCCACCGCTACGGAGCTCGACAACATCGTGTTTCTGCTGCTTCGCACACTGGAAAAAGGGTTTAGGGATTCTCAAGACTGTGGCACACTCTTTTGTGGATGGGTGGTGCATTTGGGAGAACTCCTGCATGGGTAAATTTGTGGGAGAAATGGGGCAGCAAGCCTTCCTCTGGAAAATTCTCTCAAAGTTCTCAAAGCAAACAGTGCAAGACAGGATTCCTATTCAATTAATGTGCCATCCAATCACAAGCTACAAGTTTTAATGTTAGTATATGTGGAGTTAGGGTTTCACAATTGCCATTCATTCATGACGATGTGCACGCAGCACTTTGTCATATCTGTTTAAAATGTGCCATCAAGTGCAATCTGAGACGAAATTATTCAAATAATATATGAAAAGCCTTTTGGCTAAAACTTAATTAAAAGATATCTTCCTCTTTGCCATTCTTCTCTCATCTTCATCTTCAGCGACTCATGTGACCTTGCTTAACCATCCTATTTATGGGCATCCACCTTCCAACGAGATTCCTATTAATTTGTATTGAAAAATCTCTCTCTCTCTCTCTCTCTCTCTCTCTCTCTCTATATATATAT
This sequence comes from Avicennia marina, assembly GCA_019155195.1. Taxonomy (NCBI): domain Eukaryota; kingdom Viridiplantae; phylum Streptophyta; class Magnoliopsida; order Lamiales; family Acanthaceae; genus Avicennia; species Avicennia marina. Next base: position 4,211,438 of record CM032773.1, read on the forward strand.
ATATATATGTAGATATATATTTTTTCAACATTAATATTTTTGGCGATTTAAGTTTTCATTATTACTTTTATCTTACTTCTTTGCATAAAAGTTTGTCAGTTGATTATGTAGTTTGAGAGTTTGATGAGAAGTTTGGCAAAGAATTAATGGAATTTGTGCCTTAAATTGAATTCCATTGGACAGCAACTCTGTTTCCTGTTCCTGGTGCATACTAGGAATATGGTAAAGATAAATATGCTTTAGAATATTTATTAGTTTATTTTTTTTTGTTGAACTAATCGAAGCTTTCATTTATTTTTTATTTTTTATTACTGTTTAATTTGTTAACTTTTTATGTTAATTTCTGCAATTTGTTGTGGAAAGAGTGTGAAACTTAAATTGACAACTAGACAGAAGCAAAAATTTTATTTCTCAACTTTAAACAAGTGACTTAATATGGAATATCTACAATCTTAGTGAATTAATACAAAATATGAAAAATTACTCAAAGTATATTCAATCAAATCGCCAAGCGATAGGAATAGTCAACTATGCCAAATAAAAATAATAAATAAATAATAAATAAATAAATAAATAAATGAAATACAATTTTCATATAACGATCCAAAAATCTCCACTACTAGCTTAGTGAAAATGAAATCTATCCCTACTGCATTTAGGAATACACAAAACCGACGGTGACAATTAAAAAGGACATGCATTGAAATACCAACTAAAGTGTGCAATTGTTGATTTGTCCTCATAAATAAAATCGGAAAATATTTATGTACGAGTAATTGTGAAGTTAAGAGTTAACTACTCTGGCTGTCTCATATTCTAATCAATTGATTACTTGTCACACTCATCATCATAATATGGTAGTATCGACAATATCATACCCATGCTTAAGAATTAAAGTTCACTCACCAGAGTTAGGCGCTTTGGCCCTTTAGTCCGAATGGAAGGAATGATCACATCACCAACAATAATAATAAATTTAATTTCTTTTCAACAAGATGAAATCAATAATATTTCATTAAGGCTAAGAAATTTGGATATTATAAAGGGGATGTGGGTTATCATCATATTTACACTTTAGAGAAAATAAAGTATCAAAATTGATTAGATGTGTAGAACTAATTGAATAAAGCCTCTTATGAATATTTCATAAAAAACGGACCTTAAAATACTCATAATTCTCTTCTTCTTCTTCTTCTTTTTTTTTTTTCCTCTGAATAAAGTCTGATGTTTTTGTCATTTCCTTCTTGTTTTTGTCTCTCACTGTGTTGCTTTTTCTTTTTAAACTCTTTTATATTATTTAACTAAGTCAGTTTAACAGACTTGGGGGCTTAGTTGTGTGGGGAGTGGTCTCGCGAGGCTGGAACACCTACCTACCAACATAATTCGATTTTTTTTTTTAAATGTTGAATTTTAAATGAAAGCAATAAGGAATGAGGCATCAAATGGTATAGATTGATTATCACTTGAATTCTCCATCGATTTTAGTTAGATATCATATTTTAGCGGAAACTCTCTAAATAAATCTTCATTTATTTGTATCATTCTGAAATATCGAAATGAATAGAATTAAAGGGCTAGCATATCAAAATTTTGCTTCAAGTACCTAATTCAATCTTCTGTATGGTGGTTTAACAAGATTTTTATAAATTCGATTTAGCATTGCGATAGATTAATCTTTTAAATGAATTAATAATACAAAAGTATAAAATTCATATTTAAAATTTTAAATTATTAATTGCGTAGCTTATAAATAAGTACCAAGGTTCTTAGTCTAATATCTCATTGTTTCAATTTGAACTTTGTAAACATAGAAAGGTAAAATTATAATAAATTACCTTTAGATAAAACTATAAGACAATGATATAAAATTTTAAAAAAATTAGTAAGAATTAAAAGTGAAGTCATAAATGCTCATAATTTTAGAGACAAAATTAAGAGAAAATAATAAAATGATGAAATAAATGCCAAAAACTAAAAATAAATTTCAATTTTTGATTTGATTCAGTAATAAAAGTCCAAAATCAAAATTTAATCAATATCATTTTTTTTAAAAAAATTGTACTTGTTACTATTATATGTTGAATAATTACGTGCACACATATAGTTGACACGTCATCATAATAATTCCCATAAATATGATCTTTGTAGTTATCATGAATATAGGAATATCAAAACAAAAAAAAAAAAAAAAAAAGAGGTGTTAGACCAAAAATCTACTGGAATACTGGGAAGGTCATTTTCATTTTCACGGAGATACATGCTGCGTAAAAGTAAGCATATGGATCACAATATTTATTGATAATGCTTCCTTGATTTGTACTTATTTTGAAGATATGGAGAAGATACGAAGATCTCAACAAAAGGATGGAAAATCTGACCATAAATCAGGTGAAATCTCATGTGGATTATTTCTATATAATGGAGATAACGTTATCGAAGTGAAAAGAGATGTATCATATCAAATTGGAAAGAATCTTAGTGGAAAACAAAGGCAACGTAGCAGACAGGAATAAAGCAATTTCGACTGGCATTGCAACACCAGCAGATTTTGTGATGATTTAGTCATCCTATTTTTAAAGAAACTTACATGGAAGATTTCTATAAATTCTTGCAAACTCAAAGACATGGAAAAGAGCCTAGGATGACTCTTTTTGAGCTTTATAAAGATCATATTGCGTTGTCGTCTAGTCGATTTATAACTTATATTTTTAAATGAAGAATCAAATTGTATGCTTGTTTACCTATTGAGTAAAAATTCACTATAATAGAAGAATGAGACTTAAAAGATGTTATGCCAGTGTTTAAATAAGTGAACTTGTTGTAGAAACGTCACTTAGTCGTGAACGCAAAACGTGGAGTAATGGATTATTCCAAGTAAGATTTAAGAAAGTTTTTAGTTGTAAAACCATTTGACTTAGTGAATTGTTCATTACTAGGTGAGGCCATGTAAATATAGTTGTGTAGATGTGTAACTGCGTTAGCTTATTGGGTGTTAGGCTCTTCACTTTTGCTTTGACTTTTTCTATTATTTTGCTTCTCTAATATTGTTGTTTTGCTTTTACGTGTGTGAATTGCAACTTATTTCAGCACCCTTTTGACTAACATTTTTTCCAACGTGTGTAATGGTGTCACAATACAATTATAACATGATCACACTCGTGTTGCAAGACTACTTTACTACATACGTACCAACAGTACTGAATAGCAAATTGGAATTCAGGGCGAATATTTGGTATAAAACAAATATTGAGTTTCAATGTGGTTCGATCAATTTATCAATGTGTGCACACTTCACATCAATTGAGCCTATCCGGTGGAGTATGATAAATATCCCGTAGTTGGAGTATATTAAAATGCTCTTCTAATAACCTATTTTTCTAGCTAATAATTTCCAAGTAATGAGGCATCAAATCAACTCTTTTGAGAACCTACTTTTTCGGGCGAATAAGCCCTTATTAATGAGCCAGCTTGTAAGAACCTACTCTTTCATGCAATGAATTGCTATGTCATGCACACGATGCCCAAGGCCCACTTGTACTCATGAATCGTCGATACTGTCCCGTTTTTATAGAAAAATATTAGAAATATCGATTTATTGTTTTCGTATGCCCTGGAACAGCTAAAAAAAATAAATACAACAAACATATATCAATAGCCGCAATAATTGTCCACTTATTTGAAATTATGAATATCCTACCACTGTTGATCGATTAACTCTGGTTTGTTTAGAAACAAAGACTAGTAGATGGTATTTAAAGATATAAGAAGAACAGAGATTTGGAAATATCTGCATGTACAAAAAATAAATGTGATAGGTTAATTGATATATTTAGTTTTTAGAGTTTGTACGATAACAAAGAAATTATTTAACGACAAGCGATCCTTTATATATATATATATATATATATATATATATATTCAAAATCATATGTGCAATTGAGTTGCATTTTTCAGTGGCATTAATTTATATGTATATGTGTGTGTGTGTATACTTACTGTAGGGGGATTAAAACTTCATTCATGGGACCCAAATTGGTAATTTCTAAATTATGAAGTATTCACCCTATCACTGAGCTAATCGACATGTTATAAAATATATATTTATAAATTATTGATTGTTGATGACGTACAAGAAAATGCAGCATTGAAGATTATTTTTAAAATTTTTAAATTTTTTATGTACGCTTTGTTGGGGAATAATGGCCAGGAAACCACTGGAACAAACCTACGAGTTAATTGGAATGTAATTAGAATAGAGGTGCCTCAAGTCCATCAAACATTCTGTACATAAGAAATTATTTCGATAATTTGAAATATTCCTTCAAGATTAAACAAACTTTCTTCCAATATTAATTAAAATGAGAAAGTCTAGGAATCAACAACTATATATGGACAAAAAACAAAGCAAGCAGCAGGAAGGAAAGGACGGAAGAGATAGAGTAAAAGTAGTAAGAAATACAGAAGGCAAAACAATGTGCATTGTTTGTAGAAGGGAGAGGGAAAGATGATCACTATTTGCCTTTTTTAGGGTTGAGTGTCAGCAAACGTTGGAAACCCAGGTATTTATAATTGTTGAAGAGGTTTGATTAATGGATATGTTGGTTCCTGTTGAATCGATTGACAAAAGGGCATGATGGTTCATGCAATATCTGTTGATGAAAAGGGGCCTCGTTAGCGTTCTAGATTATGGCTTTGGTTTGGAAAGGGGCGTTCTGGTATTGTTCCAATGAAGGGTGTGTTTGGCCCGAGCATGTTTGATTGGGTGTGTTTCAGACAACCATTCATGAAAGGTTGTTTCTAGAAGGGTGTGTTTGGCTACTGGAACATGACTACATTGGTTCAAGTCAAGGTCCCCATGTACGCGAGCCTACTTCCTCATCCCATTTCATCGCAAACCCAATAAGGTGAAACCTAATATAGGGAGGTTATGGTTTGATTTTGTTTCTAATATGAGATGAAAAAAAAAAAAATCCTTCTTGAAACATCCTTTTACAACAACCCCCCCAAATTTAAGAGGTTTTCTAGAATAAGGTTTTAGAATCAAATAAGGGACAATACTGCTAGGATTATTTGGTCTCAATGCAATAGGTGTGGTGTCAATCAGAATGTGAACCATACTTAGACCAACAGAATTTGACTTATAGAGCCATTAGTGAAATAGGGTCCTGTGAACCATTGACACTTTGTTGTAAGTTAGAGATTCTATTTGTCTCATAATAACTACTACAATTGCGGTTTTGTGCATGTCGCCCATACGACTGCTTGGTTATTCATGAGAATTCTAATTAATTTGACCAAAATTATATAAGAACGACCCTACTCCACTCTCATATAAGTGAATTCATCAAGTGTAGCTACCAATACACTGCCCATTTGATCTATGAATTTCATTAAAAGTCTTAAAGATTCGCACTCACAAATATTGGAAGCTCAAACACTCTTCCTCAAAATTTCTAATGTGATTCACATATTGAGTGTTTTATGGTCAACAGAGACTTGTTCTTACCTAAAGGAACCTACTTTATGCAATTTCAAATCACAAAGTTAGGGCCTTATAAGTTTTGGGTTGGATGTTGTAAACTACCAAAAATCTGTTATTTTGTTTGTTGCAACACACACACACGACAAAACACTAACAAAAATGAGAAACACATAAATTGTTTACATAATTTGAAGTTTCAACTACTCATATATCTGTAGAGACTTGTCTTGTTCACAAGTTCCATGATGATATATATGATATTAGAACCCACTTATCACATGCAAGCTCTCTTTGCTACAACAATATCTAAGTCCATCTACCAATTGACTCTTAACTAGTAGGTGCACCAATTGCATGCTTCCTTTGTCTATGCCTTGACCAAACTTTGTTTTGGTCACTATTTATGTTGATGTGTGTTTCCTTCACTAAGAAATGTAGCAAATTCTCCTTGCTCTCAATATATCAAATGGGTAGTTTCCAACACTCTGAGATACACACACAAAGTTTTTCAAGTACATCAAGTGGACTCACACTATCACAAGTGAGTTTACATAAATAGCTCAACTACAACACTTTGAGAGACACAACATTACATAAAACTCCTTAAGCTTTTCTATTCCCTCTCTCTTCATTTTTCCCTATTTTAGAAAACATCATTTATGTAGAAATTTAGGAATAACCAAATTCCTCAATTGTAGGAAGCCAATCAATTATTTGATCTTGTCTAACAATTTTCATAATTGTCTATCATTTCTTTTGTTATAGCCAAGTTGACTTTCCTTTTATGATGAGATATTCTTGCTTTATATTATGGTCAACCCATATCTCATTAATATCATCTTTTATTTGGCTTGATTTTGTTCATATAATGTTCAAATTATAGATGAATCTAAGAGAATCTCATTAGATATGAAAAGTCAACTATTTCCAGATTCAATTTTTCCAGTCTTGATGCAACATGTAATTTATCTGTTATTATCTTTGTTGCAACAACTTTACTTTGTGCTATACAATGCCCTCACATCTAACACATTACATATCGCAAGGGTTTCAATCTTTTCATTTGACATTATGCAGTACAACTCGTTAATTAATGTGATACCAAACTTGTATCAAGTTCCTCTCCTCCTTTTTGACATAATTATGCCAAAGTATTTGATCCCAAATGAGATGAATCAGGCAATAGATCATTGTAGTAGAAGAGCTATAAACTCAAATAACAGATTGTTGTAGCACCTGATTGAGTAAAAACTCCACCTAAATTGTTGACCCACAAACTACTGTGATAATTTAGAATAACATGACTCATGCTTGCTCTAATAATCAAAGCCAGTAATGCCAATAACAATAACTATCAACAACAAAGATCAACTTCAATCGACCAAGTAGTAGCAGCAAACACCAATCCAATAAATCATCAAATCATGTTGTTATACTCCCTCTTAATTATATCCCTAGTCATAATTATTGTTCCAATAGGCATATCCTCAATAGCTAATGTTGTTGGGCTTTTTGTTCTAGCAAAATCCTTCTTAATGGGTTCCATGGTAGGGACTTTAGATTCAACAAAATTTTTCTCAAGCTAGCACTTTGTTCTAATAGTTTCCTCATCTGTCTAATGTTTTATTTTGGTAAGTTCCATCTCTATTGGGTTCTTGATGGCAACAGGTTCTCCCTCAACCAAGTTCTCTATGGCGACAAGCTTGCCCTAAATCAGAGCCTCATATTTAATAGATTGTGGAACAGAACTAGCTGAGGTTTTAATAGGTGGCTCAAACTCTTCATCAACAACTAGTTGGCTAGACTTATTCAACGAGAATATGGTGCAACAGTTCTTTTAGGATAAAGGATTGTCATGTTCCAACTTCTTCAAAAATCTAGACATATTAAGCAACAACTGTATAGTAAAAAAAGGTGTAGAAAATTTCTATAGCCCCATACTTTATTTCTACATACCAAATGGTTAGAAAATTCATGGTGAAACACTAACTAGATAAGGAATTCTATAAAGAATCTTCTTAACTAAGGGAATTAAATTTTTAGAGTTTCAAGAAAATCTACCACTTGAAAAAAAACACATCCTCTTTCCTTCTTGATATCTACATGTCTTGGGATGCAAATTAGAGTAGGCATTGGCCATACTCTCCTTAATTCCTTAAAACTATCAACTTTTAGTGGTTTAATGGGGATACCTACCCACTATTTGTTTTTTCCAACATAGTCCTTATCAATATCTACACTCTCATATAGTCTTCTGGCATGTTACAACAACTTATGCGGCATCCTTATCTATTGTATTTGTTGGAACAAACCACTATTTTTCTTTTTTGTATGCATTGACATTTTTTGCATTACATTAGCTCTAGAAATCTAGGTTTACTTCTAGTTGTTAACATGTCTAAGCCCTTCGTGCTAAAACTCACATTCATCAACCTCTATCCTTAGGCCTATTATATTAGCCTTTTGACCCATATATGTCTGGTTCATCCTTTGTTACATCTTGACTCAACAATCTTTTTGTTCATCTTTTACCCTTTAATCTTATGTTTATTTAAGGTAAAACACCATGAGAAGGCATGTCCAATTTTAGAACAACATAGCACATGACATTTCTTAGGCATCCTATTCACTTTTTGAGGCTTTTTTGTCACTGTTGTTTCTTTTTTGTGTTGCAATAGAATCTATATAAAAAATAAATGCCCTCAAAAACTTGACTGGTCCACTTATTGGTTAACTTGAATTGGACTCACCCAAGGATCCAATTCCATGATGGTCTTTCCATAGCTTTCCAACAGACAACAAGTCATCGAACTTAGCTTTACCAATGTTCGATCTTTTTTTCTTCCCTCCACTTGTTCACCTTACAACATTGCTTCTTAAGTGTTCCTAGTATTATTGGAACTATTGCTATCTAACATATCTTTTGGTGTCTCTGTTGAAACACTTGTTCCAACTAAAACTTGTTTTTTCCTGCTTACTTGCCTTTCAAAGGTATTGGTGTACTCAATTTGTACGTAGCCAAAACCACAACATTCATTGCACTGAATTCCATATTTTGACACTTCAATCTTCTTTCCCTCTTACTTATGTTCTACCTTTTTGTAATAAAAGCAATATCCTCATCAATGTTGAAACACTCCTCATCTTGTCATTCTTTTTGATATGAATGTTTTCATCCAAGAGTTGGGGTCTCGTGATTGAAGTTTCTTCCTTTATACTCATATTTCAATCTCGAATTATCCTACAATCTCAATTACCTTAGACTAGGCTACAACAAATAGGTGATTTGGCTTTAATACTACTTGTAAGTTCTAGGTTAGATGTTGTAACACAACAGAAAACTTATTACCTCATTTGTTGCAACACACACACAATAGAACATAAACGAAAGGAAGGGAACAACACACAAATTGTTCACATAGTTTAGTGTCTCAACTACTCATACATTTATAGGGCCTCACCTAGTTCAAAAGTTTTACTATGATATATTGATGTTATAACACACTCATCACATGCAAGTTCTCTTTGCTATAACAATACTTAAGTCAATCTTCCAATTGATCCTAAACTAGTAGACACACTTATGACAAGTCCCCTTGTCTATTTTTCACCCAAACTCTCGTTTGGCCTCTACCTATGTTGATGTGTATTTCCTTCACCAAGGAATGTAGCAAACTCTCCTTGCTCTCAATAGATTAAATGAACACTTTAACTCCTACACTTTAAGATACTCACACAAGTCTTCTCAAGTATATCAAGTAGACTTATAGTATCACAAGTGAGTTTGCATGGATAGCTCAATTACAGAACTTTGAGAGGTACAACACTGCACAAAGCTCCCCAAGATTTTCTATGCCCTCTCTCTTCTTTTTTTCTCTATCTTGAAAACACTCTTTATGTAGAAATTGAGGAATAATCGAATTTCTCAATTTTAGGAAGCAAATCAATCACTTGATGTCATTTAACCATTTTCATGATTGGTTGTCATCTGTCCTATTACAGCAAAATTGACGTTTCTTTTATGATGAGATATTCTTGCCTTATATTGTGGTCAACCCATATCTTATTGATATCATGTTGATTGCTTTACTTATTCAACTTCATTTCATCTATATAATTTTCAGATTATATATGACTCTAAAAGATTCCCATTGGATATAAAAAGTCAACTATTTCTAGATTAAGTCTTTCTAGTCTTAATGTGACATGTAGTTTATTTATTATTATCTTTGTTGCAATAACTTTGCTTTGTTTCATGTAATGCCACATGAATTCCCATCATTATTGAACTTATGTTAGCCTAAGCCCCATTTCCCCTAGTATTATAATATTAGCACAATCATATGAGATAGATTAAATATGCAGTGAATCCAACATATTTAGTGAAGGCTTGGACTTTCTACTTTTTATGAAATAAGTAGGAAATACTAGAAGCTAAGAAGATGTGAGTGAGCCTTTAGGCCCCATGTGAGAGCCTCATAGGAGCTATTATATGAGCTCACATTAAGTAATCGCCCATTTTTCATGAGTTATGTTGTAAGTAAAGAGCTAAGCTATGAGCTTATTTACCTCTAGAGGAAAGTTCACTATGACAGAAGGTTTAGGTCTATAGGGAGTTAGATCAGTGTTTCAAACAAGTTATCTTGTTGTAGAACATCAACTATTTAGAATTAGAAGTAACTGGTTGTTTGTTAGGTTTCAATAGGTTTGGGATGGAATTTTTCAATTTTAAATCCATACATGATCAGAATATAAATAGTGAAATAAAAAAACCAAACTCAAACCACTTTCATCACACAACATGCATAAACTAAAAAAATCTGAAAAGCATGTAAAGTTTACCTCTTGGAATCATATTCTAGTTGAGTACGCGTGACTCACAAGCTACAACCCTCAAGTGGCGACATCTAGTTTTTCCACATGGTTGGAAGTGGAACACAAGCAAGTACCTCCAAAAATCTTTGCAAAAAGAAAGAACCTCATTAGTGCCAAGCATGAGAGAACGTTAGAGTTTGGTAATCTCTTTCACAAGGTTCTAATGCAAACTCTTTTAGAAATGAAGGTTTTAGGACAAGACAGAAAACTAAGATGGCTAGAGAACTTTTCTTTCTTGCTGGGGAAGAAGGTGATGAATTTTTGGCTGATTTTATTCTAAATATATTTATTTTCAAGAGACAACATCCTACATTTGGTAAGATTCTTATTTCTATGTATATACTTAGGACACACATGGCATGGGGTCTATGAGCTTCCTACATAGACTTTTAATTAATTCAAGCCTAATGTTTATTTAATTATTAATCTAATTAATAATTAAAGCTCGTATATCTCTTGTCCTTTGATCTAACCAATCTTATTAATCAAATTAAAGGCCCACTATACTTCTAGTTAGTAATCTCATTATTAACAATTATAATGGAAAATCTATTTGGTCCAATCCAATTGTAACCAAATTAATTTCTCTAGGAAACTTCTCAAGCCTCACATATGCCCTCAAACCAAATTACCAACTTATCCTTATTCCAACCTTCTGTATGTGACTTTCTATATTTATCCTAGTTGACAAAGAGTATAACTCGAAGGATATGGGTAATGTATAGCCTACAGTTTATATTGTAGCCCAATTAAAACAAAGTGAATGAATCCCCTAAATCCTCACGATCATGAATATTATGTGGTATAAGTTTTTTGTCTTACTTTTTCTTAACCAATCAAGAGCCATGGATTTAGCCAAACTCATTGGCTCAATCATATAACCAAATCAATATTACCTCATGAGACTAACATCCTATAAAAAAAAACTCATTTCCGATCATACACTATTTGACCTAGGATTTCTATTTCATGGAACTCCAATCGCATAGAAAAAGTGTTTTGCCTAATAACAAGGAGACAAATTCCTTACTGAATACACACATACTTTTGTACACATCAACATAATGACATGCTGAGGTCATGAACCTATCTTATATAAAGATTGATATTGGTTTTTGATGTCCTAATGACATGCTAACCATTATGTAAACAAGTAAACCATATTGTCTTAACTTTAATGCACATGCACACTTAACACGATTATAGAGCAAGGCATTAACAATAGAAAGTAAACCTCATATGTTTGCTTTACTCTTCAAGTATATGTTTGAATACTCATTCTCTAATGACATATTTACACATATATGTTCTCAATATTTTATACTAAATGACATGAAAATCATCATACAAACACATGGTGTGCGAGCCATACTAATTCTCCAATGCTCATTTGGAGAATCGATGACTTGTGATAGGTTTTATTACTATAAACTCTTATATCCATATTCATAATCCCTTATTTATAAGGTTTCTTAATGTAATCATATCGGCACATACATGACTTGCAATGCCTTTGGTGATTGTGACGCTAGAAATGCTTCCACCAGCAATTTGAGCACCTTAAGATCTACACCCACTCCTAAGCGTTATCCTCCTCCGAGTAGCTAGCTAAAATATCAATATAAGTGAAATCAATATTTTATTAATACGTCAAAAGTTTATAGTTACAACTAATATTCCTTACAATCTATTGGCATTAGAAGACTTATCACTAATAATTTCCCACTTGCACTGTAATGTCGACAATCCTAATGCCAGTTGTTGTGGTATCTAATATCCATCTTCTTAAGATGGTGATTCAATTGTACTTGTGTCATTAGCTTGGGTACTAGGTTAGCCACATTATCTTCTGAAGCTATTTTTTACATTACAATGTCACCCTTTTTAATGATTTCTTGAATAATCTGATAATACCTCTTAATGTGTTTAGATTTTTATGAGACCTTGGTTCATTTACTTTTGTGGTTGTGCCATTGTTGTCTTAATACAATAAAATGACTGATCCATGTCTAGAACCACTTGAAGTTCTATGATAAACCTTTTTATCCAAACAACTTTCTTCACAGCATCCTATGTTGTATGTACTCAGCCTCAGTGGTGAAATCTACAGTGGTACTCTATTTGCAACTCTTCCCACTCACTACACCTCTACTATGGGTGAAGATGTACCCAAAGATAGACTTTCTATTAGAAACATCTGAGAAAAAGTCAGAATTGGTATACCCATTTATTCTTAGCTCTTCATCTTCATCTTCATCTTTATATACAAGTATGATAACTGTAGTCATTCTCAAATACTTAAGAATATACTTAACTAGATTCCAATTCTCTTTGCAAGGATTTGCTTAAAAACATAATTGTAACACTTACTACATAAGTGATATCTAGTCCTATACATGGCATTGCATATGTCAGACTTCCAACATTCAAGGTAGACGGAACAGCTTCTATGCTCCTCCTCTCATCATTTGTCTATGGGCACATGGACTTTAAGAGATGGATTCTATACTTGAATGGCAGCAATTCTCTTGTACAGGTTTCCATACTGAACCTTGCTAGAATCTTGTCCATGTATAAGGCTTGAGAGACACCTATTAATTTTTTTACTCTATCTTTATAAATGTGAATGACTAAGATGTATGTTATTTTTTCCAAGTCCTTCATGGAGAGGGTACTGGATAATTATGTTTTGATTGAGGTAAGAATCTCAACATCATTCCCAATCGACAATATGTCATCCCTATATAGTACTAGAAATATAATAGCACTCCCACTAACTTTTTTATAGATGTAGGGCTCATCTCTATTCTTGATAATACCAAATTATTTAATTGTACTATCAAAATGAAAATTCCAACTCCTTGATACTTATATGAGGCCAAAAATTGGACTCTTAAGCTTGCATACCTTATGAGACTTCTCCTAGATTTTAAAACATTATGGCTTCACCTTGTAAATATCTTCTCTAAGATACCCACTAAGGAAAGCAGTTTTCATATTATATGCCAAATCTCATAATTCAAGTGAGTGGCTACCATAAGAAATATTTGAATAGATTTGACCATTGCCATAAGCAAAAATGTCTCCACATAATTTATTCCTTTCTTCTAACTATAACCTTTTTCCATGAGCCTAACTTTCTAAGTCTCCACCTTGCCAAGCAAACCAATATTCTTTTTGTAGATCCATTTGTATCCAACGAAAATTATTTCTTTGAGTGGATCCACTAAGCTCCATGGTTAGTCTAAATGCATTTAATCCATCTCGACCAATGTAGCCTCCAGCCACCTAGTGGAATCTTTGTCTAACATTGCTTGATCGAAGGTAGAAGGATTATCTCTATCATCATTATCTCTAATCACAAACATCTCTTGTTTGTTTTTTAAGACATAACCATATCTCTTCTTGTGTGCAAGAGATCTTAATTGATTATCACAATGTTTGTGTTGTAGAAGGAAGTTCTTGAACAAGAACTTATTTTATGAGCTCATTGCTTTGTTGCTAATGTTCAACTACCTTGAGCATAAACATTCTACCTCACCACTTTCCTAAATGAACTCTTTTTCAAGAAAATGTGCCTGATGATCAACAACAATCCTTTTGTCCTTCGGTAAGTAGAACTCATATTCCATGTAATCATTTTGATATCCGTTGAAGCAACCCATGGTCACCCTTACCTATAACTTATAGATATTTCTTTTCTTAAGATAAGTCAAACGTCCCTTAATCCTTATATACTTCAAGCTTGGCTTTCTCTCATTCTACATCTCATGTGAGGTTTAAGAAATAGACTTAAAGGAAATCTTATTTAAGATGTGTGTGACAATTAAAAGAGCATGACCCCATAATGATATGAAGAGGTTGATGAAGCTAATCATAGAGCAAATGATATCCAACAATGTCTGATTCCTAAGCTCAGCTACACTATTTAATTGAGGAGTTGTCGGTGGTGTTAATTACAACACAATACCATTTTCATTGAGGAAATTAGCAAATTGAGGACTCATGTACTTGCCACTATGATCTAATCGTGGTGCTCTCTCGTGCTAGACAATTCATTTCTATACTAAAGCCTTGAATTTTTTTCAAAATTTTCAAAACTTTATACATGTGCTTCATCATGTACATATAATCATGCCTATAATAATCATCAATAAATGTTATAAAGTAGTAGAATTCTCCTTTAGCCATTTTATTAAATAACCCACAAACATCAGTGTAGACTAGCTCTATCATGGATGCAACCCTTTGAACATGCCCTTCAATTGGATTCTCAATCATATTACCCAAGATGTAAGGCTAAAAGATTATAAAGGGTTCCTTTTCTACTGAACAAATAAGCCCATCTTTCTCCAACTTACTTAGATTTGCTTCTCCAACATGGTCCAATCTAAAATGCTGCAATTGCTTAGGATTCAAATTATCTCTAACACGTGTTGGAAACAATATTTTTCACAACACTATCATCCACATTTAACTAAAGGAGGCCATTCACAAGAGATGCTATGTTGACCAATTTATTACCATAATGAATATAACACACATTATTTCTGAAAGAAAATTCAAATTTCTTTTTTATTAATTAGGTAATGGAAATAATGTTCTTAAGCTCATTGAGCAAAAGTAAGCAATCTCTAAAAGATATAGTATGATTAGACGATAGACTAACTAAAGTGGTTCCAATCATAGTAGCTACAACACTTGCTCTATTGTTCACCTTGTTCGCCATTTCATGCTTCCCAAGCATTCTACTTTTAGCCAAATCCTCTGGCACCATTCTTCAAGCTCTTAAGGCACTTAGCACAGTTTCTCTTCCAGTACCATTCTTGCCGCAATGGAAACACTTTCCTTTGTCAACAAATGCCTTAGCCTTCTTAATACTCCCCCTCACCTTAGGAGTCATGGGCTTCTTCTTCTTCTTTTTCTTCTTTCTCTTGCTCTACTTGTTCTTACTAGATGAGCTAGATGAAATAAGAACCACCATCTTCCCTATTCCCTTCATAGTAGTTTGTGCAGCTATCAGCTTATTGAGGAGCCCAATCAGTGTGTACTCAATATCATTTAAATGATACTTAATGATAAATTGTGAGAAAGAATCCAAAAGTATCTGTAGGATCAAATCCATGATCAATTCAAGTGAATTAAACCTCTCAATGAGCGAAGTCATCTTGAGAGCATGCTCTCTAATATCACTGCATTCCAACATGTGCATCCTATAAAACTGCTTTGACATCTCATATCTAGCAGGTCAACTTTGCTCGTTACACACCTCTTTTAGATGATAAAAAATCTCTCGAGTACTTGCCATGCCCTCATGAGTCCTCTAGAGATCATTGCTCATATAAGCCAGTATGAAGCTCTCAACTTGCAAAACGTCTTCCACCCATTTCTTATAGATGGACCTCTTCTCCTCACTAGTCATCTCTGCAAGGATATGGCCTTCAAAACATAGCCAATGTGCTCTAAATTAAGAACAATTCCAAGTTTTGGAACCAATTTACATAGTTGGGCCTAGTTTGTGTATTGGTCTTGAGCAATTTTGTAAGAAGCGGTGACATTATGTAATGTAAATATAAACTACGAAAAATAAGGAAATGTGTTATCAAATGATTGTGGTTTTAAATTAAATGGCCTCCTACTAGATTTTTTTAATCCTACACTTCCTTGGGAAGAAATGGAATTCCATTTTAAAAAATTCTCTAGTAAGTGATTAGGGTCTTCATTAGACATAATATACCTCAAACATATAATTCTTAGCATACTTGGTCTAATGAGTGACAACTCTTGTTAACACATCCCTCACATGGTCCAATCTTTTACTTTGACCTCTAGCTTGATGAAACTTCACACAAATAGTTATTGACACCACAAGTCCATTTGAGTCATATCCACCAACTAACAATTCACTGGATTTATAACCCTACTGGCGACCTTTTTATTTCTTAAGGTCAAGTATCATTTGAATGTTGTATCTAATACACTTAAATCCCTAAATACACTATCTCAACATGACCCCTTGAATGTCATGATAGCATATGTTAAGAATATATCTAAAATTTTAAAGCTCAGTGCAAGATCACAACAAAACAATTTCATTATTACAACTTATATTATCTTATATTATATAAGGAAGTTTTTGGTCAATGTATTTTATGTTTTGCTTGGTACATTAGCTAATTTCATGAATATGCCTCATACATACGACAAACAAAATAAATCAAATAAATAAGATAGAGGATTATGGACTTTTAAATCCAATTGGAGTTGACATTGTGCACATGTGCATGAATCCCTATACCATTACATGGGCTACTAAAATTGGTCATCAATTGATCCAGTTGGTCTTGGTTTTCATAGCCTTCCTTCAAGGGTCCACCACGTAGTCTCTACACAATCATCAACTCCTGATTTCTTTTCATGTTACAAACACATGTGACATACCATGGAAAACTAATTCTTATTCTATGAAAAAAAAATGAAAGTTGGGCTTATGCCCATACAACTCAAGAAAAATAATTACAAATCTATGAAAAAAACCAATACAAAATAAAATACATCTATCCACACATATCTTAAGTCTATAACCCATCTATAACATCCATTCATACAATTATACACCACATATCTAATTCAACAAATTCATTTAATAATTTCTCTAGGACTTTCGCATCTTATACCTTAGTTCTCGTTATGAAAAACTCTTTTCTTATATTTTAAATTAGAGAAAAACACCAAAAAAACCTTGTGTTGGCCTCCGTGCAGCCATAAGAACAATTCCCACGGTTGCAAGCCACCAAAAAGTGACCTTAAGGAAAGCCACAATAGAAACTATTGTTCTATCATAGCCAAGGCAGCGACTATGGCCCTAATAGTGAGATTTATGTGAATTCTGCTATTAGGATCATGCTCACATCCCATGGATTCCCAACTGTGAGTCGGTACCTTTTCTAAAATCAAAGCACCCACAAAAATAATTCTGCAAGTATAAACAAGTAGCAAATATATGTTTAAATCAATTTTCAAACAAAAACTACTATAAATCATAGAGAATTCATTAAACTTCATAGTCAAATAAAGAAAACAGTAGCTCTAAAACCACTATTAGGTTTCAACAAGTTTGGGGTGGAATTTTTCCATTTTCAAACTATACATGGTAGAATATATGCAATGGAATAACAAAACTAAACTTGAACCACTTTTGTCATATAACACGTATAAACTAGATAAATGTGAAAAGCACGTAAAGTTTACCTCTTGAATTCGTATTCTAGTTGAGGTGTACACGTGACCTATAAGTTGCAATCCTAAAGCTATGATCTCTTATTTGTCCACTAGCTAAAATACTAATAAATGCCTCCAAAAACCTTTCATGATCTCTTTTACAAGGTCCTGATGGAACATTGAGACTTAGAAGGAGTTAGTATAATATTTTAAACAAGTGAGCTTGTTGTATAATATCAACTAGTCACAAACTTAAAGTAAGGGATAATAAACTAGTCAAGTGAGGTTTAGAGAGTTTTTGTGTAAAACTCTTTTTGTTATATTGATCATTTTTGACTAGGCAATGCCTTACAGACATAGAAGTGGTAACTTTCAACTACATTAACATATTGTTTGTTTAACTCTTTTAGTTTTTTAAAGTTTTCTGTTAACTGGTGTGGCAACATTAATGATAAGTGTTAAATATATTGTTACAACATCAAATTCAAACTTTACACGACTAATTCCATGTGGGCACAAATCACCCTTTAGGATCCTAAAAGTTGTTTTATATCAAACTGCACAAAAATTCTATTAGAGTCAAATAAATTAACCATCTTTGGGTCAGGTCTACTCAAGACTTGGACCTACCCTCGTAGAGTGATCACTAAGCTCACGAATGCTTAAAGCTCAGGACTGGTTTTCATCTAATTAAAATTTTTATAGCTCTAATATATTGCCAAACGAAGTTTTTAATGTAAAATCAAATTCAAATTATTCACCCTCTTATACATATAAATATATAGATTTCAACCATTATATCTTTTCACAATAAATCGATACTTATATAAGTACATACATAAACTTACATCTTTAAATTTTAGAATTGAAAATTAATTATTATTTCTATTTACTATCACATCATTCATTCATTATTATATATACACACACAAACATAAACAAATTAAAGTATGTATTCTCATAAAAATTTTACTCATCTCCTAAGAAATTCATCAACAAAACACATACACAAAGTACCCGCATTAATACTCTAATAATCTTCACTCATTAACCTTAATCTGACAGTGTCGATTTGTGTTCATTAATGGAATTATACAAAAAGTATATATAATATGCACTCAGGTTGTTGTCTTGTTTTCTTCGATCCTACTTTAAATTTGTGATTTGATTCTATACTTTTTAACAAATAACTAAAGAGAAACTCTACAAAATTAAATTCCATAGTCTTTGGATGCCCATTCATTTCTTTAGGCTCATTCATTGAGGCTCACTCTGAGGCGTTTTTTTAGAAAATGTTTCTTTTTCCTAATTTTCAGAATAACTAGGTAAAAATTATGTTTTGAAATGTACCATTTCACAATGGTGAAATGGACACACATGGCACATTCCATCGTATGATACCATTCCGTCAGTTTGGACAATGGAATGGCAAGTCGTTATTTAACAATTTTTTGGTGATCATTATGTAATAATTTTGATGTATTATTGAGTAATAATTATTAGTATTTTTGTTGAATTAGGGTTTTGGTTGAATTGGGGTTAATATTGAAAAAGGGTTTTGGTTGAATTGGAGTTTTGTTTGAATTACAGTTTTAGTATTTAAGTGATATTTAAAATTTAAATTTTTATAATCATATTTTTACAATAGTTATTAATTTTTTAAATGAAAGGGCCTATTATAACCTTAAGTTTTTTAAAAATATTAGTGTAGTAGTATATGGAACTAATTATTAAAAAGATTTGCTAGAAGAAATGCAATTTTGGTAAAATGGAATTAATTTCATTCAAACATGTATGTAGTACATAGAAGTGGTGGAAAAATAGTTATTTGTACAAATTGTTTATGAAAATGTGTGATTTACCATTAAGTAGGGTTGTTATATGATTTAGGATTTGTTTATATGGTTTAGGGTTTTGTACGTTTTAAATATGTAAGTTACATTTGAAATAAGAATTGTATAATTATATTTGTATAATAATCATTGAATTTTTTGAAAAATTATGATAATTTGCAAATAGATGAAGATTTTGTTAGAAGCAAATTTAGGTTTTATTATTAGTTAAAGTGGGTGAATTTAAAATAGAAATTGTAATATAATGGTGGAAAATATATGAATAATTAAGTTCTAATAAATGGTGGTGGATAGTTCCATGTCCAACACGTCATTAAATGCAAAAGCATACAAAGAAGGATTGGCCATATCAGGATTAGTGGGTAGGTGCGATGGCCGAAACATGTCTGGATGAGGAGGTGGATACAACAGCCTGGGCATGTCCAGCTAAGGAGATGGGTATGACGGGCTTGACATGTCCTAGGGACGAGGTAGGATATAGCTGTAAAACTAGAAATCCTGAGTGAGTCACTGTGAGGTCATGGTTGCTAACTGTCCAAACATCACTACATCGTACCCTATCATCTGCATCTACTACATCTTCTATGCATCAAAATTTTGAGTGTCATACATTAATATACACACACTATATGGTGTAAAGTATGTATAGACAATGTAAGGAGGTCGATGATATCATACCATGCACGCAAAAACTCCAATGGCTATAGGCTAGTATCCACTATGCACATAGTGCTACAGTAAATTGATAATGTGTTGTGTGACCTGCTAGTTCCACTCCCAATATCCATTCCCAATGCATGGCTATGAGTAGGGGTGTTGAATAAAGTGGGGCACATGAGCTCACTCCCACCATTAATAGATGTATGTTACGTGATGTAGGCATTAATCCTTACCTTGTATTTGTCTAATTACATCGTGCAAGCTGTAAAGCCTGGAGTTAGGGTTTGGTGGTATGAACTACACTGCCCTAGCTGCCTCACCACTCTCTTAAGGTAGTGATGCTTGACTACCTCGAACAGGATTATGGGACCCGAGTATGTCCTTCGAGCATGAAATTTGTCACTGGGCAATGATGCAAAGTTATGCTCGTTGTGGGTTACCATATGAACTTTATAGAATGAAAATTATATAAGTGTACTATATTTCATACTACATTAGATTTTGATTATATATTGATACATAAATGCAAACCTAGGTGTGGGTCTCGAAGTCTAGCATGTCACGAATCATGTGCAAAGAGTGAGACGCTGTCTTATGCATGTCGTGGCTGACCTTAGTGTACCTATATCAAGATAATGATTAATAAGTTAACGCACCTACCTAGACCATAGCGGGTAGGATATAGTAATAAATGCTAATCATTGTATCATGCACGAAAGGGGCAAGAGGAAACACTCAGTCATTGTCTAATAGTATTAGTCCCATGTCTACTCATGATGTGCCTAAGTAGGAGTAGAGGCTTGGCATCTAGGACCAGGCCCAAATTTGTAGTGAACAAGGATTGAGAGTCATTAATACATTAGTTGCACTATGTGATTTGAATCAAAATGAAAATATTCTATGAATTTATTTGTAGCAACTCAACCATACCAGATATAGTCCATCATCCTTAGAGGGATGGGGTACAAAGGTATTTATATAAATGTACCAACACTGAACTGCCCCAACTGAGGTATTTGGCAACATCGTGCATACTAACAACAACATCGCATATCTCCATGTGTGCTGAGCTATCTGTTTCAAAAGGCTATCTGGCTATAACGAGTGGTCCCATATATGCCCTATCACATCAGTTAATGTGAGATCGCAGCCCTTGAACCTAGTTACCTCTAGGGTCCAACTTAAATAATGTTGGTAATACACCTGCCACTCCACCATGTCTCAGGCGACATTAACCCCTATTATTGGCTCATTGGAAATAGGTAGCTACCATATCATGGCCACGTTTTGAAGAGTGATCGTGGCCTCTTCTAAGGTGAGGTGGAAAATGTGGGTCTTCAAGTGCCATCTCTTAACCATAGTAGTCACTAAATGCCAATTCATCTGAAGGTGACCGCATCTATAAACTCTATAGAAGCTAATATCATGTAGTTTGGCTAATATCCTATGATCTAGTTAAAAATTCTGTATCAATGCTTTAGGATGTCTCGAACAAAGGGTGAAGTCCAAGTCCCCATCCCACACCTCGTGACACCTATGATTACAGTGATCATGCAACAAAGTGGGATCAATTAGGCCGTGGTGCATCCTAAAACATAAAAGGGAATGATTTTAGTGGTTAAGAGTGCTAAGAAAATGATGGGGTTGAAATTGAAAGCTGAAATTGGTAGGTGTTAGGAAATTATGGTTAGCACTTATTAGGTGTTGGCCATTAAGGATAAAACTTATTAGATGTTGGAAATTAGGGCTGAAACTTATTAGGTATTGCAAATTAGAGTTGTAACTTATTAGATGCTGGACATTAGGGTTAGAACTTATTAGGTGTTAGATATTAGGGTTGGATCTTACTAAGTGTCACGAGTTAAGGTTGGAACTTATTAGGTGTTGCAAATTAAGGTTGGAACTTATTAAGTATTGCAAATTAGGTTTGGAACTTATTAAGTAAGGTTGAAACTTATTAGGTTTTAGACATTAGGGATGAAACTTACTAGATGTTGCAAATTAGGGTTGTAATTTACTAGGTGTTGGACATTAGGATTAGAACATATATGGTTTTTAAGTGCAAAGAACACCACACTCCATTACTTAAATTAGCTACCACAATAGCCAAACATAGCACATAGTATTGAATTATTAGAAGTGAAAGTTATAGTAATTTTCTGGTGCTAACAAACACAATTGTCAAGAAAACACATGCAATCTCACTACTAAAAATAGTACAGCATAACATATAGTACTGGATTAATAAAAGTGAAATGAACATTAGTTAAACAAAATAGTAAATATCTCATTAGACCTATGCATAATATTACACGAGAATTATAATTGTCTTGTCTTTCGAGAGGAAGATGGCATTTGTTCAAGTCGATATCGTGCTTCCCTTTGACTTTCTTTTCACGTTTAATGCTCTACCTAATGCATCTCATTCAGAATTCTTGTAGTCTAGTTGCGTCCACTATGCCTAATTAATCACCTCTCAGAATTACGAACAAGGTCAAAGTTTAACTGCACCCAATAGGTCTCAACCTAAATTAGCTGAAATTGTCTCATGTATAAGTTAACATAGGTGGTAATGGAGAAGTGGGGTAGCACAAGAATCTTCAAGTTTGGTCCCCAATTCTTGTAGACCACCATCACATAGGAACATGGAATACCACACAGTGTCTACTTCTCGCAAGAGCATGATTGATCTTTAAGGTGCACAATTTAGATGTTTCCACTTTCATGACTACGATGGTTGGTCATGATTACTCTAGTTGTTTCCTCCCACCTATTGAACAACTGCACATGATGTCCAACTAATTTATGCTCAGCTTATGCATACAACTTGCTTGGCCATGTCAACCAATCGTTTCCGGCTGTGGTGATTTCTAGTCCTTTTGCGCAACGATCATGGAAATACACCATAGCACGATCAAACGTTAACCATACTATGGCACAGATGTGTAACTGTCTAATTCCTTTGGTGATCCCATTATTTGATTTTTGAATATTTGTAGTCATCATCCTACAATGCTTGCCACCATCCCATGCAAGTGTCCTTTTCTGGGGATCGATTTCGTGCATAATTGGCTCTAGGGTCTTGATGTGCTTTATTGCCCGTTTAAATTTGGACACTTGAAAATGACTCCCAGCACACCAACATAAGTCTCTATAGTGGCAGTTTTTAAATTTGTTTGAGATTCGAGCACACATGCCACAAACAGAATCGATGGGCACCTTGAGCGTGTTTGAACTCATCAAACATATCTATCCCAAACATTAAACCTACATGGTAGTCAAATATAAGATAAGTACCAGATCTACCTTGAATCACATGTGTCACAATCATCTGCAAAAACTAATGTCACAATTTGAAACTGTCTTCATCAACCAATGCAAATGGCAGGAGTAACACTTGCTGGTTAGCATCCACTACCACAGTAATCAGTAATTAGTGATTGTACTTAACATACAAGTGAATCTCATCAACACTAATGACCTGTTGGCAATGAGTGTAGCCATCTATGCATAGTTTAAATGTCTAAAATACATAGTACAACACCTTAGTCGTCGGCACATTGGAGTCATTGCGTCGCCACGGCACCACCGTCCCAGGATTCCACCTTTACAACCCCGACACATAAGTAGACAACTTCTTCACAGAATCCTCCCCTGTGCCATATATTTTTTCTATCGCACGCTTGAACCCGTGCCATGTCTTACCGTTCCATATTTTGAACCCATACTTGTCTTTCACCATTTGGATGACACATTTAATTGGATAGGTGAGGTCATGGTGGACCATCCCAACTAGGAGCGATGTGATCATATTCTTGTCCAAATTTGCATGGTCCAATGATAGCTCCTTTAGAACACAGGTGTGGTCAAACCCATATATTGTAATTCGCCATAGATCATACTGCTGAGTATACGAAATGGTCAAATGTCATAAGTAAGGTTGCTCCTCTAACCTGCGGGGTGTCATTCTTATCACAATAAATCTTGCCACTTACTTGTGTGAAGAATGACACTAATGGATAGATGGAAGTCCCAACAGCAAGTACATTAAGGTACATGGACATTCCAGCAAGAGAGACATTAAGATACATAAAGGTCCCAATAAATGTCACTAATCTAATAGGTACGTGGGATGTGTTTGAAAAGCCTGCTACTAATTATGCCAAAATATCCTCCGTGGCCGCAATGTCAACTGTGTCATTCCCATTGTCCTCCTCAGACGAATTATCTCTAGTGCCCTCTCCCTCTAATGTAGTTTGTATTGTCTATTGCCCATGCCCATCTACGTACTCAATACCTATATCCTCATCCTCCTCACCATCCAACTAGGTCATCTCTTCTAGTCGCTCACCATATACATGTGAGGCTTGCCATATGTCTACTGCACATGCAGCGCCTCATACGATTACAATGTGGAGTTCAAATCAAGAGTTAATCATGAATATCGAACTAAGATAGTGCCTCAATGGCTCCTGGCATGCTAACGACATCACCACCAACAGAAAATTTTGATGCAATGAGCTGAGCTACCCAAGTTTGGACCTCCTAGGCATGTGCATGCTGATCATCAGAATGTTTGGGTTCTGTTTGTAAATATAACTGCAGATAGTTCAATTGACTCATAGGGTTCAATAGAAAGTTCAAATTAGTTACACTATCAATAGGTAATAGTGATAGCATCTTCCCCTTGAATTGATCCCTAAATATATAGTCAGAGTAAATTCTAAGCAGCTTCCTATTACTGTTAAACCCTGACAATTGATACATAGTAGCCACAAATTGATCGAATTCAATGTCACGAGCATAACACACAAAAGTTAAATCGTGTAAGATAACGCCTCCCCAGTAAAAAGAAATTTGTATCTCGCCTTCAAATGACATGGCTACAGTTGCAAAAAAGTTTGGGAGTAAAAGTTTACGTCATTATTATGAAAATATAAAATAACATTCCCCCTCAATATAATATATTAAGTCAAAATCTTCAAATAATATATTAAATTAAACCAACTTACAAGTCTAGTGCACAATGAACATGTAATACATTATTAAAATGTTCATAATATACAATCATACAAAATCAAAATCTTACAGCAGTCTGTCAAATTAAAATCTTAATGCTAGAGATTAAATCAAAATCTTTCTTATAGATATACTATAGCGCATAATTTACAATATATAATACACTTACAAAATGTTCATAAAACATAACCTCAATCATATTATGTCAACAACATGAACATATATTAATGCGAAACATAATACATTAATCCAAATTTCTATAATATTAACTAAACTTACTTCAAATAAAGATATCTATACCTACAAATATAGTAAACCTACTATAGAAACTTCTATAGAAACTTCCTAAATTGCCAGCACATGAGAATGCTTTCTACATTTCAAAATTTCAAAAATAACTTCACAATACATGCGCACTTTTACTACCAAAATAAGAATAAACTACAAATTTAATTCAAAATAATACCATTTGAACAAAAAAAAAACATGTCATACAACATTACATGAAATTAAACTAACAAACAAAATTAATGTACAATCAACAATATAGACAATGACTAATACACAAAATAGTGAAAACTGCCAACTCTACCCTCAACTTTTTTTTAATGGTGATTTCTGACTAATATTTTTACAATTTTTGAAGTCTACCCTATATTTGTTGATAATTGTGAATTCAACCCGAAAGTGTTTACTAATTCTGAATTATACCCTAATTTCTTAATAATTGTGAAATTCTTCCCTAAAGTTTTTACAACCTGTAAATTCAACCCTGAAGTTTTAAACAATTGTGAATTCAACTCTATATTTTTATATATTTGTGAATGCACCCTAAACTTTTCGAAAATCCTAAATTCACACTAAAACTTTAAATAATTGCAAACTCTCCTCTAAAATTCTAAATAATTATGAATCAAACCATAACATTTAATTAATTGTGCAATCTCCATTAAATTCCGAAATAATTAGGAATTCATCCTCACAAATTTAACTCATTGTACAATCTATCCTAAACTTTTAAAAATTTCTAAACTGTACCAACTATCTATCCAAAATAATATTACTTAAAAAGAAAAAATACATGCTAGCAAATATAGTAAACCAATTACACTAACGACACCAAAAACTTCCTTAAAGTAACTATACACCAGAATATATTTTCTATTTTAAAAGTAACTTCACACTAAAATAAATAAAAATTATAATATTTCGTACAAAAAATTACATAACTACAGATAGAAACAATGAAGTATAACCTTCCATATAGATATCAGTAAGTCAAAAAATATTGAAAGGATATAGTAAGAATAAGGGAAACTACAGGGAGAGAGAATTGTAGGGGGAGGAAGAGTTCCAAGGTGGGGGAAGGGGGGACTACCATCACTCCGTTTGATGGCAATCTTCATGCATGCCGTGCATGCAATGCCATGCATGCCTATTGCGTGCACGGTATGGTGGTGGTGGGGACTAGTGGGATGGCAGTCTCCTGTTCCTACCCCATCATAGCAAATGGTAGAATAGTGCGTTTCGAAATTAAAGTTTTTACTTAATTATTTTAAAAGTAAAAAAACATTTATTTTAAAAAAATCCTCAGTCCTCTAGCTGATGCCTCTTGTAATGCATCGCTCTTCAAATCTTCGCCAGCACTTTCTGAGACCATCCTTATTATCCTACAATACGGTTGGCAAAGCATAGAATCTAAAGGTAAGTTCTTTGAAAAATATAAAATGTAAATTTTAAGGAATATAATTATATTTTATTTTTAGATTTCTTTAGTGAACTTTTCTCAACCATCTGATTTTTATCATTAAATTCAAGTAGGAGATCAGTAAAAGATCAGTACAAGTAGGTGAAGAACTCATTGGTAACACCAATGGCATGACGGGTACAAAAGAATATATTGGAAATGGAACAATCATTCATAAGTACTCTAAGTCCAGCTCTTGGCATGATTTTAACTCGAGAAGTTCCATTCTCAAAAAAATTCCTAATCCAAGAGTAGGGGTTTAATCATTGCCTTCCTCTGCATGGCTTTGTATATTCCGTATCTACAAAGAGTGAACTTAGCAATTCTTTTGTTTTAAATTATGATCCTCTTATAGACTTCCATGCCAATATCCAAAGCCCCATTCTGTTTGTATAACCCCAGTTTGTTTCATCTTCCTCTAATTCCCTTTCTCTTGTCGTCGTGTCCTTCAATCATCATATCATGTTAACTGGTAAGAAGTCCTATTCAATCTTTTTAAGCCAAAATTTCATAGAATATATTTTTGGCCGCTTCTAACTTTGAACCCGAGAAAATCTTTATTAATTGGGGGTCTAATTCCAATCCATCAAAATGGAACCCACATAAGTCAAATTAGGCACAACAATTCTAACAAACTTAATTTACCATTGGTTGAGAGTTTATAATCGTTATGCTACAAGAGCTCGGAATCATTTTAAGTCCATTTCAAGAAGTACTGCCAACCAACCATGTGTTTTTTGTTCAATGCCCCCAACAATTTAGGTGGCTTCGACATTAATCTCTATGAGCTTTGTCTGTCTGTTTCTGGGTTTCTCTTTAATTTTGAGTGTCATACATTAATATACATACAATATATGGTGTAAAGTATGTACAGACAATGTAAGGAGGTCGATGATATCATACCATGCACGCAAAAACTCCAATGGCTCTAGGCTAGTATCCACTACGCACATAGTGCTACAGTAAATTGATAATGTGTTGTGTGACCTGCTAGTTCCACTCCCAATATCCATTCCCGATGCATGGCTATGAGTAGGGGTATTGAATAAAGTGGGGCACATGAGCTCACTCCCACCATTGATAGATGTATATTGCGTGATGTAGGGTAGTGATGCTTGCCTACCTCGAACAAGATTATGGGACCCGAGTATGTCCTTCGAGCATGAAATTTGTCACTGGGCAATGATGCAAAGTTATGCTCGTTGTGGGTTACCATATGAACTTTATAGAATGAAAATTATATAAGTGTACTATATTGCATACTACATTAGATTTTGATTATATATTGATACATAAATGCAAACCTAGGTGTGGGTCTCGAAGTCTAGCATGTCACGAATCACGTGCAAAGAGTGAGACGCTGTCTTATGCATGTCGTGGCTGACCTTAGTGTACCTATATCAAGATAATGATTAATAAGTTAACGCACCTACCTAGACCATAGGGGGTAGGATATAGTAATAAATGCTAATCATTGTATCATGCACGAAAGGGGCAAGAGGAAACACTCAGTCATTGTCTAATAGTATCAATCCCATGTCTACTCATGATGTGCCTAAGTAGGAGTAGAGGCTTAGCATCTAGGAGCAGGCCCAAATTTGTAGTGAACAAGGATTGAGAGTCATTAATACGTTAGTTGCACTATGTGATTTGAATCAAAATGAAAATATTCTATGAATTTATTTGTAGCAACTCAACCATACCAGATATAGTCCATCATCCTTAGAGGGATGGGGTACAAAGGTATTTATATAAATGTGCCAGCACTGCACTACCCCAACTGAGGTATTTGGCAACATCGTGCATACTAACAACAACATTGCATATCTCCATGCGTGCTGAGATATCTGTTTCAAAAGGCTATCTGGCTATAATGGGTGGTCCCATATATGCCTTATCACATCAGTTAATGTGAGATCGCAACCCTTGAACCTAGTCACCTCTAGGGTCTAACTTAAATAATGTTGGTAATACACCTGCCACTCCACCATGTCTTAGGCGACATTAACCCCTATTATTGGCTCATTGGAAATAGGTAGCTACCATATCACGGCCACGTTTTGAAGAGTGATCGTGGCCTCTTCTAAGGTGAGGTGGAAAATGTGGGTCTTCAAGTGCCATCTCTTAACCATAGTAGTCACTAAATGCCAATTCATCTGAAGGTGACCGCATCTATAAACTTCATAGAAGCTAATATCATGTAATTTGGGTAATATCCTATGAGCTAGTTAAAAATTCTGTATCAATGCTTTAGGATGTCTCGAACAAAGGGTGAAGTCCAAGTCCCCATCCCACACCTCGTGACACCTATGATTACAGTGATCATGCAACAAAGTGGGATCAATTAGGCCGTGGTGCATCCTAAAACATGAAAGGGAATGATTTTAGTGGTTAAGAGTGCTAAGAAAATGATGGGGTTGAAATTGAAAGCTGAAATTGGTAGGTGTTAGGAAATTATGGTTAGCACTTATTAGGTGTTGGCCATTAAGGATAAAACTTATTAGATGTTGGAAATTAGGGCTGAAACTTATTAGGTATTGCAAATTAGAGTTGTAACTTATTAGATGCTGGACATTAGGGTTAGAACTTATTAGGTGTTAGATATTAGGGTTGGAACTTACAAAGTGTCACGAGTTAAGGTTGGAACTTATTAGGTGTTGCAAATTAAGGTTGGAACTTATTAAGTATTGCAAATTAGGTTTGGAACTTATTAAGTAAGGTTGAAACTTATTAGGTTATAGACATTATGGATGAAACTTACTAGATGTTGCAAATTAGGGTTTTAATTTACTAGGTGTTGGACATTAGGATTAGAACATATATGGTTTTTAAGTGAAAAGAACACCACACTCCATTACTAAAATTAGCTACCACAGTAGCCAAACATAGCACATAGTATTGCATTATTAGAAGTGAAAGTTCTAGTAATTTTCTGGTGCTAACAAACACAGTTGTCAAGAAAACACATGCAATCTCACTACTAAAAATAGTACAGCATAACATATAGTACTGGATTAATAAAAGCGAAATGAACATTAGTTAAACAAAATAGTAAATATCTCATTAGACCTATGCATAATATTACACGAGAATTATAATTGTCTTGTCTTTCGAGAGGAAGATGGCATTTGTTCAAGTCAATATCGTGCTTCCCTTTGACTTTATTTTCATGTTTAATGCTCTACCTAATGCATCTCATTCAAAATTCTTGTAGTCTAGTTGCGTCCACTATGCCTAATTAATCACCTCTCAGAATTATGAACAAGGTCAAAGTTTAACTGCACCCAATAGGTCTCAACCCAAATTAGCTGAAATTGTCTCATGTATAAGTTAACATAGGTGGTAATGGAGAAGTGGGGTAGCACAAGAATCTTCAAGTTTGGTCCCCAATTCTTGTAGACCACCATCACATAGGAACATGGAATACCACACAGTGTCTACTTCTCGCAAGAGCATGATTGATCTTTAAGGTGCACAATTTAGATGTTTCCACTTTCATGACTACGATGGTTAGTCATGATTACTCTAGTTGTTTCCTCCCGCCTATTGAACAACTGCACATGATGTCCAACTAATTTGCGCTCAACTTATGCATACAACTTGCTTGGCCATGTCAACCAATCGTTTCCAGCTGTGGTGATTTCTAGTCCTTTTGCGCAACGATCATGGAAATACACCATAGCACGATCAAATGTTAACCATACTATGGCACAGATGTGTAACTGTCTAATTCCTTTGATGATCCCATTATTTGATTTTTGAATATTTGTAGTCATCATCCTACAATGCTTGCCACCATCCCATGCAAGTGTCCTTTTCTGGGGATCGATTTCGTGCATAATTGGCTCTAGGGTCTTGATGTGCTTTATTGCCCGTTTAAATTTGGACACTTGAAAATGACTCCCAGCACACCAACATAAGTCTCTATAGTGGCAGTTTTTAAATTTGTTTGTGATTCGAGCACACATGCCATAAACAGAATCGATGGGCACCTTGAGCGTGTTTGAACTCATCAAACATATCTATCGCAAACATTAAACCTACATGGTAGTCAAATATAAGATAAGTACCAGATCTACCTTGAATCACATGTGTCACAATCATCTGCAAAAACTAATGTCACAATTTGAAACTTTCTTCATCAACCAATGCAAATGGTAGGAGTAACACTTGCTGGTTAGCATCCACTACCACAGTAATCAGTAATTTGTGATTGTACTTAACGTACAAGTGAATCTCATCAACACTAATGATCTGTTGGCAATGAGTGTAGCCATCTATGCATAGTTTAAATGTCTAAAATACATAGTACAACATCTTAGTCGTCGGCACATTAGAGTCATTGCGTCACCACCGCACCACCGTCCCAGGATTCCACCTTTACAACCCTGACACATAAGTAGACAACTTCTTCATAGAATCCTCCCTTGTGCCATATATTTTTTCTATCGCACGCTTGAACCCGTGCCATGTCTTACCGTTCCATATTTTGAACCCATACTTGTCCTTCACTATTTGGATGACACATTTAATTAGATAGGTGAGGTCATGGTGGACCATCCTAACTAGGAGCGATGTGATCATATTCTTGTCCAAATTTGCATGGTCCATTGATAGCTCCTCTAGAACACAGGTGTGGTCAGACCCATATATAGTAATTCGCCATAGATCATACTGCTGAGTATACGAAATGGTCAAATGTCACAAGTAAGGTTGCTCCTCTAACCTGCGGGGTGTCATTTTTATCACAATAAATCTCGCCACTTACTTGTGTGAAGAATGACACCGATGGATAGATGGAAGTCCCAACAGCAAGTACATTAAGGTACATGGACATTCCAGAAAGAGAGACATTAAGATACATAAAGGTCCCAATAAATGTCACTAATCTAATAGGTACGTGGGATGTGTTTGAAAAGCCTACTACTAATTATGCCAAAATATCCTCCGTGGCCGCAATGTCAACTGTGTCATTCCCATTGTCCTCCTCAGACGAATTATCTCTAGTGCCCTCTCCCTCTAATGTAGTTTGTATTGTCTATTACCCATGCCCATCTACGTACTCAATACCTATATCCTCATCCTCCTCACCATCCAACTAGGTCATCTCTTCTAGTCGCTCACCACATACATGTGAGGCTTGCCATATGTCTACTGCACATGCAGCGCCTCATACGAATACAATTTGGAGTTCAAATCAAGAGTTAATCATGAATATCGAACTAAGATAGTGCCTCAATGGCTCCTGGCACGCTAACGACATCACCACCAACAGAAAATTTTGATGCAATGAGCTGAGCTACCCAAGTTTGGACCTCCTAGGCATGTGCATGCTGATCATCAGAATGTTTGGGTTCTGTTTGTAAATATAATTACAGATAGTTCAACTGACTCATAGGGTTCAATAGAAAGTTCAAATTAGTTACACTATCAATAGGTAATAGTGATAGCATCTGTCCCTTGAATTGATCCCAAAATATATAGTCAGAGTAAATTCTAAGCAGCTTCCTATTACTGTTAAACCCTGACAATTGATACATGGTAGCCACAAATTGATTGAATTCAATATCACGAGCATAACACACAAAAGTTAAATCCTGTAAGATAACGCCTCCTCAGTAAAAAGAAATTTGTATCTTGCCTTCAAATGACATGGCTACAGTTGCAAAAAAGCTTGGGAGCAAAAGTTTACGTCATTATTATGAAAATATAAAATAACATTCCCTCTCAATATAATATATTAAGTCAAAATCTTCAAATAATATATTAAATTAAACCAACTTACAAGTCTAGTGCACAATAAACATGTAATGCATTATTAAAATGTTCATAATATACAATCATACAAAATCAAAATCTTGCAGCAGTCTGTCAAATTAAAATCTTAATGCTAGAGATTAAATCAAAATCTTTCTTATAGATATACTATAGCGCATAATTTACAATATATAATACACTTACAAAATATTCATAAAACATAACCTCAATCATATTATGTCAACAACATGAACATATATTAACGCACAACATAATACATTAATCCAAATTTCTATAATATTAACTAAACTTACTTCAAATAAAAGATATCTATACCTACAAATATAGTAAACCTACTATACATACAAACTTCTATAGAAACTTCCTAAATTGCCAGCACATGAGAATGCTTTCTACATTTCAAAATTTCAAAAATAACTTCACAATACATGCGCACTTTTACTACCAAAACAAGAATAAACTACAAATTTAATTCAAAATAATACCATTTGAACAAAAAAAAAAACATGTCATACAACATTACATGAAATTAAACTAACAAACAAAATTAATGTACAATCAACAATATAGACAATGACTAATACACAAAATAGTGAAAATTGCCAACTCTACTCTCAACTTTTCTTTAATGGTGATTTCTAACTAATATTTTTACAATTTCTGAAGTCTACCCTATATTTGTTGATAATTGTGAATTCAACCCGAAAGTGTTTACTAATTCTGAATTGTACCCTAATTTCTTAATAATTGTGAAATTCTTCCCTAAAGTTTTTACAACCTATGAATTCAACCCTAAAGTTTTAAATAATTGTGAATTCAACTCTATATTTTTATATATTTGTGAATGCACCCTAAACTTTTCGAAAATCCTAAATTCACACTAAAACTTTAAATAATTGCAAACTCTCCTCTAAAATTCTAAATAATTATGAATCCAACCATAACATTTAATTAATTGTGCAATCTCCACTAGATTCCTAAATAATTAGGAATTCATCCTCACAAATTTAACTCATTGTACAATCTATCCTAAACTTTTAAAAATTTCTAAACTATACCAACTATCTGTCCAAAATAATATTACTTAAAAAGAAAAAATACATGCTAGCAAATATAGTAAACCAATTACACTAACGACACCAAAAACTTCCTTAAAGTAACTATACACCAGAATATATTTTCTATTTTAAAAGTAACTTCACACTAAAATAAATAAAAATTAAAATATTTCGTACAAAAAATTACATAACTACAGATAGAAACAATGAAGTATAACCTTCCATATAGATATCAGTAAGTCAAAAAATATTGAAAGGATATAGTAAGAATAAGGGAAACTACAGGAAGAGAGAATTGTAGGGGGAGGAAGAGTTCCAAGGTGGGGGAAGGGGGGACTACCATCACTCCGTTTGATGGCAATCTTCATGCATGCCGTGCATGCAATGCCATGCATGCCTATTGCGTGCACGGTATGCTGGTGGTGGGGACTAGTGGGATGGCAGTCTCCTGTTCCTACCCCACCATAGCAAATGGTAGAATAGTGCGTTTCGAAATTAAAGTTTTTACTTAATTATTTTAAAAGTAAAAAAACATTTATTTTAAAAAAATCCTCAATCCTCTAGCTAATGCCTCTTGTAATGCATCGCTCTTCAAATCTTCGCCAGCACTTTCTGAGACCATCCTTATTATCCTACAGTACGGTTGGCAAAGCATAGAATCTAAAGGTAAGTTCTTTGAAAAATATAAAATGTAAATTTTAAGGAATATAATTATATTTTATTTTTAGATTTCTTTAGTGAACTTTTCTCAAACATCTGATTTTTTATCATTAAATTCAAGTAGGAGATCAGTACAAGATCAGTACAAGTAGGTGAAGAACTCATTGGTAACACCAATGGCATGACGGGTACAAAAGAATATATTGGAAATGGAACAATCATTCACAACTACTCTAAGTCCAGCTGTTGGCATGATTTTAACTCTGAGAATTTCCTTTCTCAAAAAAATTCCTAATCCAAGAGTAGGGGTTTAATCATTGCCTTCCTCTGCATGGCTTTGTATATTCCGTATCTACAAAGAGTGAACTTAGCAATTCTTTTGTTTTAAATTATGATCCTCTTATAGACTTCCATGCCAATATCCAAAGCCCCATTCTGTTTGTATAACCCCAGTTTGTTTCATCTTCCTCTAATTCCCTTTCTCTTGTCGTCGTGTTCTTCAATCATCATATCATGTTAACTGGTAAGAAGTCCTATTCAATCTTTTTAAGCCAAAATTTCATAGAATAAATTTTTGGCCGCTTCTAACTTTGAACCCGAGAAAATCTTTATTAATTGGGGGTCTAATTCCAATCCATCAAAATGGAACCCACAGAAGTAAAATTAGGCACGACAATTCTAACAAACTTAATTTATCATTGGTTGAGAGTTTATAATCGTTATGCTACAAGAACTTGGAATCATTTTAAGTCCATTTCAAGAAGTACTGCCAACCAACCATGTGTTTTTTGTTCAATGCCCCCAACAATTTAGGTGGCTTCGACATTAATCTCTTTGAGCTTTGTCTGTTTCTGCGTTTCTCTTTAATGTGCTCCACAACATTAAATTCTTTCAGCTGTCTTTTTTTTTTTTTTTTTAATTTCTTCTTATCGTGCACTGTTCTCAGTATTAAGGTTCATGCATTAAAGGGTTTTAGCCTTGTTTATGTTTATTTCTAAATAATTTGCATGTCTTGTGAATTTATCATCTACTTCACTTTACAGCACTATTGCCTGAATTCATTATTACAAAGTTAGAATGGTCAAGTGCAATTAATCTTCTTTAAGTTATGAAAATCAGTCTCATTTAATTTATGTTTAGTTGCAAACAGTGTAGTGGATGCGATCAGTGCACCCACACAAGCAAAGAAGGACGCGTCTTCTTCTGCTTTTCTTTTCAACTCTTTTTTGTGCTTACATATTTTTTATTCTTTTGTATTGTTTTTTTTTTCTTACAGTTTCAAAAGACTTATTTTTGTCTGTAACATAAAAAGTTATTTGATATTTATCTTTTTATATATGTATCATGTTATATTTTCATATTTATTTGATAATTTTCAAAATAGATTTATAAAAAGTGAAATACAACATGTTAAAATTTCATTCAATAACAGCTTTATTATTTCTAATAATTGTATAATATTCTAGCAATATTAAATGAATTATCGTAAAAATATATTTATTTAATGCATAAATCTAGAGTTTGTGTATCTATTTTATCATGTTGCTATTTATTCCATTCACATTTAAAGGAAACTATTTAATAATTTATAAAAATAATTTTCTGTCTATATATACATATATATCTTTTTATAATTTATAAAATTTATTATAATATTTTGGAAATTAAAGTTAAAAAATATACTCTAAATAATAAGAATTAAACTTAGGAAAAACTATGCATAAAAAAGTGAAAATATAAATAAATAAAATATAAAAAGAAAAAAAGGAAAAAAAAACTGAAATGGAAACAGAAATAGAAAAAATTATATCTGAAAAAAAAAAAAAAAGAGAACACGTGTTCTATTTTCCTAAGAGTGCACTGGTCAAATGACCAGCATCTCCCAAATATGGGAAGAATTCATCTGTCTTATATCCAACAACTAATTACAACGCTCGCACTTAAGAGTTCCATAAATTATAAAAAGACCCTTTAATGTTTGAGAAATTATATATTCCTTCTCTCAGCGATATCTTCAACTAATACTCAAACCCATCTGGTTAGTGGAATGCCAAAAATTGATGACGTCAAAAAAAATTTAAACCAAAATCTAGTTTTACCTTCAATTGACTTTTAGAATAGTTGACTAATATTTTCCAACGAAAATGACCTTATACATTTGCAATGAATATGAGGAACATAATGATAATAGAAACAAAAGTTGCATTTAAGTTGTGTTATAATGAAATTATGAAAAACTACATCTTAAACATTAAAATATATCAAACTTTGTTTCATAAATTTTTTATTTTTTTGAAATTTAAGGTTTTATGTGAAATAGAATTTTAAAATAAAGCAATTTCAAAAAATATAAAATATTTTATATTTTCCAAAAAGTATATAGCTTAAAAAATTTAACTTATATATAATTATAAACTTTTATGTTTTAAATTTTTGAGAATATATTTTTTTTAATTTTAAATTTCTAAATTATATTTCTTACTATCAAATTTCTTATATTTTTTGAGAACATATTTTGGTATACATTTTTTACTTTTTGGTTTATATGTTAAAAATATAGATAATTATTTTTATGTTTTTATAAAACTTTTTTTAAAATTTTTCATATATTCAAGAAAATATATTATAATAACTTTATCAAAAGATATTCTAAACTAATATTTTTAAAATTTTATAACATATAATTCTTTAAATATATATTTTTATTTTTCAATAATGTATCTGGAATAGATAACAAACTTTAAATTTTATAGTTTTTAGAAAGTAAAAAATATCTTTTTTCATCTTTAGGAAATTAGAGATGTCAAAGTCATCTAGGGGCACAGTAATGAGATTTCTTATAATGCCATTTAGTTCAACAAAAGTTCTTCTGACACTACAAGAAAACTCTTAAATTGGAATGACAAAAAAACCCATCCCAAATTGGGAGGAATTTAAGACCAAAAAAAACCTGTCCCAAAATTGTCTAAAAAAAAAACAGTCTCAAAATCATCTTAAATTTACCACAGAGAAAAAAATCATCCTAAACCCATCCCAATTTAAAACAACTTTTCAAGTTGGCCCTAACTTAAGGATGGTTTCTGAAAGCCGTCCCAATTAGGGACAACCTTTTCTAAAACCATCCCAATAGAGATAGGCCTAAGAAGCTGTCCCTAAATGGCAGACAACTTTAATAAGTCGTCCTTGAAATTGAGATGGCTTTAAATAGGGACACCTTTAATAAGTCATATGTGCTATTAGGAATGAAATTGGGATGGCTTTTTGAAGCCGTCCCTAATTGCGAATTTGAAATATGTATATAGCCCTTTCAACCCTAGCCTTTGAATTTCTCTTCTATTTTAAAAATATATTGTTATATTCTTGGGCAAAGAACAAGATTTGAGGTATGTTATTGTTAGGAAAAAAATCTTTAATAACAAGAAAATTCGTACAAGGTTGAACAAATTTGGATTAAACTGAACTTTGGTGGGTTTATTCTCTAACTTTAATTTTTTGATTTTTCTTTCAAGAACACTGTTTGAAATTTGAACAATTTTTAATGAAAGGATTTGGGTCTGATCTTCTTTAAGTGTTGTTGGATCTTAAACAACGTCGATCTTTGGATTTAGCATCATAATCTTGAATCAAACATTGAATTTGGAGACTTTTGGTAAAGAACGCCTTGAATTTAATGACAAACTCCTTGAATTTGGAGAAAAATTTCTTGAATTTGATAAAAAAAAAAAACACCTTAAATGTTCTTGAAAATTTGAGAGAGAATTTAGAGAGAGTTTTCATTGCTTCAACTCCGGCTTCTATTGTCTCTTTCATGGAATATAGCTCCTATTTATAATTGTGAGAAAGATGGTATGGCTGCATCAACTTGCTGATGTAGTGTAATTTCATTGACCGTTACAACTTGGAGTTTATCCAAAGATTTAACCAATGGGTTTAATCTTGCAGAGGTTTTATCTCTTAAAATTCTAATAAGATTTCGTTACTTGGTATCATTTGATTGGTTAATTAAAATATCAATTATTTATTAACTTATTTTAGAAATTATATTTATTTAAATTGTTAAAATATAAATATAATTTATTTAATTGATATTTTGTACCACCCTTTTCACGCGGCACAATTTAATTGAACACCAAAATTTACATGTTTACAAATGACCCTTGAGATTCTTTCATGAAAACTTCATTTTGAACGAATAAGTCTCGAAGTCCCCTCAACCCCCCTTTTTTTTCCTACCATTCAAACTTATTAGGTCATTTTTATAAAACTGCACTTCATTAAATTTGCAGTCCCGGCCATGAATTGTTCCTTCATTTGTCCAAGCCCACCAGATTTAGAAATTCTCAAAATCACCGGCCCATGCTTGTTTGATGTCTAACATAAGTCCAACCATCATTACGTATTACTTCGTCTGTTATGATCGGAATTTGTTTTAATCACAATATCCACCAGTTTCAGTGACAAGTTTAGAGTTTGATTTGCACCCAAACTAGTTCCTTTTTTCGGAACAGATAAACATTTGCCCCGTTGGATTTTGATCAGGAAAGCCATGCCTAACTAAAACTCTACCATCCACTGTGCATGAATAGGAGCGTTGTTGTCGTCTCGTTACCGTTCCATTGGTGTCAGCAACAACAACTATTGCGAAACGTCATTAGAAGGTCATCACCAAACCAGAAGATTAGAAGAGTAGGTTCTCCTTACTGGCACATAAGTATCCGGAAACCCCCCCCCCCCCCTTTTTTTTCTCTTCATCCAGCAAACTCTCGAAGGTATTACAAGCGCTGGAAGCCGTCCGTTGCGTCGGCATCAGAACTCGAAGAGCGGTCGTGGTATGGTGGATGGCTGAATGATAGGTGCGGAGCGGCGGTGTCGCTGGAGCAAAGTAGTACAGCAGACGGCGAAGCTGGAATCAACCAAACTGAAGGCCGAGCGGGCCGCGACAGTGATAATGGCATAGTGGGTCTTCAGTGGCCACGAGCTTCAGGGGTGTTGACGAAGAAGACAAAGATGCAGAGGCACACTTTTAAGACAAGGCGGCGCGGCGGCGGTTGGCAACGGCGCTGGCGGTGACGCTAGTGTAGTGGCACGGTCAGCAGCAATGGCGGAAGGCGAATCAGCGGAAGCGTCTGGCGTGGGGTCATGATGAGAAGAAGGAGACAACTGGTGGTGCTAAGGCTGCGTATAGCAGCGGCTTGGCTAGGTGAATAGCCCAAACGCAGCAGCGGCAAACGTGGCAGGACAATGCAGGAGTTCCAGCGGCGGTGATTGTTAAGGTTTGTGGCTATTTATACACTAAGAGCCACTCATTTAAACCAACAAGAACAAGCCAAAGGTTATGACCAATGAGGTGCGGGGTAGGTGCCTCCAAACATGGCGAATCGGGTGCAGGGGTAGATACCTCCAAATGTGGCCAATTGAATGCAGGGCTTTCAACTATAAA
Source organism: Avicennia marina (assembly GCA_019155195.1). NCBI lineage: Eukaryota > Viridiplantae > Streptophyta > Magnoliopsida > Lamiales > Acanthaceae > Avicennia > Avicennia marina. The sequence goes on from CM032773.1 coordinate 4,251,231, forward strand.
TAGAGGAAGTTTTGGCAAGCTTTAGCATTAGTTCAAGTGCATGAATTGAGTGTATGAGTGTGTGTAAAAGAAGTGTTCCTTGTGAGGTTGTTTTTGGAGAGTTCAAGTTCCTCCCTCCCCTTTGTTGTTTATTTCTTTCTTTTGTACTATACAAACTCAAATATAAAGTGCCACGTTTTAAAAGCTCCTTTCTGTTTTAGAGTCCATTTCTCCTAACAAAGTGGTATCAGAGCGAGGTTCTGTCATTTTTATAATTCAAGGAGCAATGGAGGAATCAACCGACACCATGATCAAGTTGAATCATAGAAACTATGCTATTTGGAAGCCTCGAATGGAGGACCACTTGATCATACGAGACCTGTGGGATCCAATGCTTGGAGACGCTGCAAAACCCAAAGGTAAATCTGATGCCGAGTGGGAAAGGATGCACAGAAAAACGGTAGGCCAAATTCGTGTTTGGATTGATCAAAGTGTTTTTAATCATGTTTCTAAAGAAACAAGAGCTAATGTTTTGTGGAAGAAACTTGAAGCAATAAATGAAAGGAACCATGGTTTAAACAAAGCTTCACTGTTAAAGAAAATTACTCGTCTTCGTTATAGAGAGGACTCTAGTATGTCAGAGCATGTAAATGATTTTCAAGGGTTAATTAATCATTGTGCAACCTTGAAATTAAATTTGGATGATGAGGTTCAAGCTCTTTTGTTGTTTAGTTCATTGCCTGATAGTTGGGAAACCTTGTTTGTTACTATTTCTAACTCTACTCCAAATGGAGTTTTGACCTTGGATATGGTGAAAAACGCTCTACTCAACGAAGAAACAAGGAGGAAAGAGCTTGGACAAGAAGTTGAAGGTGAGGCTTTGGTTTTTGAAAAATATGGAAGACGTGGACGAAGCCAAAGTCGAGGACCAAATCGAGGAAGATGACACTCAAGAGGTAAGTCTGTTAGTAGAAAAGAAGTTGAATGTTTTTACTGTAAAAGGAAATGCCACATCAAAAAGGATTATTGGAATTGGAAACGGGATTTTAAAAAAGGAAAAGAGGAGCAAAAGAAACAAGAGAACGTGCTCGAAGAAACTACAGCCACAGCTTCAGATGGAGACGTGATAATTGTAAGTGATGAAAATTCCTTAAACTTTACCTTTCAAGATTTCTCTTGGGTGATTGACTCAGGGGCTTCCTACCACGTTACTCCGCATAAGGAGTTCTTCTCTTCTTATCATCCTATAGAAAATGGTTTTGTAAAAATGGGTGATAGTGGCACCTGTAAAATTCATGGTTTTGGTGATGTTTTAATAACTACTGCCTTGGGATGCAAATTTGATGAAGAACACCTTGGATGTTCTTGCAAATCTGAGATAGAATTTAGAAAGTGCTTTCACTGCTTCAAGTCTTCAGCTGCTTCAATTATGGCTTCTATTGTCTTTTTCATGGAATATGACTCTTATTTATAATTATAGAAGAGATGATATGGCTGTATCAGCTTGCTGACGGGGTGCAATTTATTGGCCGTTACAATTTGGAGTCAATTCAAAGATTTAACCGCTGGGCCTAATCTTGCAAGGTCTTCATCTCTTAAACTTCAAACAAGATTTTGCCACTTGGTGTCAGTTGATTGGTTAATTAAAATATCAATTATTTACTTTCTTATTTTAAGAATTATATTTATTTAAATTCTTAAATATAAATAGAATTTATTGAAGTGATATTTTGTACCTCATTTTTTACATGGCACAATTTAATTAGACACCAAAATTTACGCGTCTCTCATTTAATATTTTTTTATTCGAGAAATAATTGCTTAAGATAGTGGAGTGTTAAATGCAATATTATTTTCTTTAATATGCATTTTGACAGAGGATTTGACAAGTGTTATTTGGATTTGTAGGTTTCATGTTTGTTTCTCCAATGTGATGATGACTTGCTGCATTTCGAGTGAAATATTGTGCACTTATAAAATATTTGAAACAATTTAATTAATTTTTGCTAAAAAGATTGACAAATAATTATTTGTAGAATTATATATCTATATTTTCTCCCTACCATGTTTTGATAAATTTTGTTTATTTTGAGTGAAATATTCGGGATTTAATGACATGTATGGAAGAAGGTTGTATTTTTTTAGTGTTTCTTTTAATATATGAGAGGAAGAATTTATTCATATACTTTATTTTTTGTGGGTAGCAAAAAATGTTGAAACTATTGAGAGTTTAGATGTACAACAAGAATCTGTTTAGTCATGGAATTCTAATGCCTAAGTTTGAAGGTGGTATCAATAAATTTATTGAATGGGCCACAAAGTAATATAATTTTATGGATGGCATTATGATTTGATGTTCGTAATCACAATGTAAGAACAATTTTTTTGGGAAGCTGATGAGGTAAAAGTACATTTATGTAGAAAAAGATTTGTACATAATTATTTCTATTAGACCAGTCATAGAAAACATAAGTACCTTGATGAATTCTTAGATGGAGTTACCTAGAATGCGGGTCCTTATATAGTTAAAGATTCTAAAGTGATGAATTGAGAGTGGAGAATGGTATATGATGATGCTAGTCCGCGTACTAGACCATCAATAAACAATAATGGTCCTAATCAATTAGGTACTGGTGTAGTTGTTAGTGATATTAAGACAAGTAACCCAATGTCTAGAGTGGGGCTATCTTCCAGTATGAATAACGTTGAAGAATTGTCAAAGAAGTTTTTTGATGTTTTGCACATAGCTAACCAACCATTGTACGATGGATGCAATGATTTCTTCCAAATATCAATAGTGGCTTGACTTGTGAACATAAAACTGAGCATAATATGTCACAAAGTTGTTGTGATAATATTTCTAAATTACTTGATGAAATCTTATATATGGATCATCGAATGCTGTCAAACTACTACAGTAAGAAGCGACTAATAAGAGATTTGGATTTCTTTGCAGTGAAGATTGATTGTTGTAAGTCGAGTTGTAAGCTTTCTTGGAAAGATGATGATAAGTTTGCCACTTGCAAGTTTTGTAGGCAAACACAGTATAAGCCCCCAAGAATTCATGCTCATCAAGAGAAAAAAGTCCCATACACAAGTTGTGATATTGGCCCCTCATTCCCTAACTACAAAGGCTTTATGCTTTGGAGATAATAGCAAAGGACGTGACATGGCATGCATATCACAATACAAAGCATGGGTCAATGAATCATATATATATTCATAATCAATTTTTTAATTTTATTCATTTTTAATGTGTTTTACTTGTAATTTTTTAAAATAATGAATAAAAATAATTTTAAAAGTAAGGCTGTGTTTGGATTTTATTCATAAGGCTGTGTTTGGATTTTACTATTTTCGATTGGGCTTTTGGAAATGGCCCAATTAGCCTTTCATAAACTCACCTTTTAACCCATGAATACCTGATTTAATTTAGCCCATATGTCCCATTGAGACTTGAATTTTTTGGTCTTCGAGTATTAGGCTTAATTTTGCTTGCGTGTACCATTTAGTCTTGAATTTTTAAACTTTTGAGTACTAGGCTTAATTTTATTCGCGCATACCGTTTAGGCTTAAGTTTATTCAGACTTTGAATATTAATCTTAATTTTGCCCGTACAGACTGTTTAAGTTTGAATTTTTTAAGCATTTGAGTACCAGACTTAATTTTACCACCCATACCATTTAAACTTAAATTTTTTTGGTTGGACTTTAATATGGCAAGTCCAAGCTTGTTGAGCTTGAATTGAGGCCTAATGTTTTGCTTTGTTGAAGCTTTAATCCTTTTGAAATTTGCTAATTTTACTTAGCTCTTAAGGACCTTTATGCATCTTATAGAGCTTTTACGAATAGTGGTCTCCTTTATTTGTCAAAATCTAATCCCAAGCTTCTTTGCTTTTTCTAGCTATTAAACATTATGATGCATTTCAAGAGCAGTATGTCTTCCTTAGACATGGAGTATTGAATTGTTCTTGATGAGAAGGGTCATCTTATTGAAAAGGGCACAATTTTAGCAACTTACACCTCTCTTATCAATTGTTCTTGACCTAAGTTAGCAATCGCTCATTGGATGGACAACTGGACTCAGGAGACCCCATTCAACAAAACCTCAAAGACTTGGACCCTATAAGGAACTCATCACTATCATGCTATTAAATCCATTATGCTACCAACTTTAAGGCACCGAATCATCGAAGGCAAAGCTAAGTGGGAGATGCTGCTCCGTTCATCGACAAGTTCCATTTCGTCAAAGGTCACTGGGAGCGGGTGAAAGACGTACTTGGCCAATGCCAATGTGCACTAAAGGTAGCCCAGATTTATGAAGCAGTTTATGCTTCGTTGTTCACTTATGATCACAACTCGAACATTTTACGAGCAATTTATGAGACGTAGTATCCTTTCACCAATACATTCTTTACCTCTTATAGCGAGGTGTCTGTGTCTACTTGTGACTTGCAGAGCTTAGTAGGTCTTCCAATTTATGGGAGACTTTACGATGAGTTGTTTCAAGTACAAAAGAGCTCACAGGTGTTAACAAGCAAGGTAAGAGATATGTTCTATGATCTTGCTAGTATTTGTTCCAAGCTTACCACTTTCTTTAGGGAAGCCCAAATGGCACTTAAGTTCTTTTAATTTCTATCAAAGATTGGATTAGCTTTTGGTGTAAAAGGGAAATAAAGTATTTTGCACACTCAGCCCAGAAGTAGAAAAAGAGAGCCATTCCTTAATCCACATGTAGCCTTTATGGCAAGATTAGTGCACATAAACCTTGGTCTTCTACTAAAAAGGAACCTTTTACATGCCAACTGTAGACACACAAAAAAATTAATGTCCAATCAGATAATACTACATGAAAAATGTGGCGTTAGAAAATATTAATTAAATCAATTTTTATTTATTTAAGGAATTAAATAAATAAAATTCCTAAAATAAATAAATAATTAATATTTTTATCAGCCAATCAAATGGTGACAAGTAGTAGAGTCCTGCCAGAAGTCCAGGCAACAAAGACTCCAAGTGGCAGAATCCTGCTAGAAGTCCAGGCAACAAAGACTTCAAATAGTAGAGTCCTGCCAGAAGTCCAAGCAACAAACAACACAAAAAACTCTAAGTAGCAGAGTCCTGCCGACGTCCAGGCCAACAAAGACTCTAAGTAGCAGAGTCCTGCCAGAAGTCCAAGCAACAAAGACTCTAAGTAGCAGAGCCTGCCAGAAGTCCAAGCAACAAAGACTCTAAGTAGCATAGTCCTGCCAGAAGTCCAAGCAACAAAGACTCTAAGTAACAGAGCCCTACTAGAAGTCCAAGCAGTAAAGACTCTAAGTAGAAGAGTCCCGCTAGAAGTCTAAGCAAAGAAGACTCTATTGAGTTGTTGGGTAGAGTACAAACTCTGATGGCCAATAAAATGCTAAACGCAGCAGGCACTCTATCTCTCTCTACAACTATAAATAGGGACAAAACCACCACAAAAAAAAGAGAGACAGAAAAAGGAGAAGAAGAGAAGCAGCTGAAGAACTCCCCAAATTCTCTCTGGAATCCGCAAGAACATTGTCATCAAATTCAAATAAGTTCGCCGTGTTCCTCGCCAAATTCAAGAAGCTCGCTGTGTTCTTCGCAAATCCAAGAAAAAGTCCAGCCGTGTTCTTCACCAAATTCAAGTTCTTCACAAATTCAAGAAGCCCGCCGTTGTTCTTCGCCAAATCCAAGAAGCCGCGTGTTCTTCGCCAAATTCAAGAAGCCCTCGCGTCTTCGCAAAATTCCAAGAAGCCCGCCGTGTTCTTCACCAAATTCAAGAAGTGCCGCGCGTCTTCGCCCAAATTCAAGAAGCGTTGTGTTCTTCGCCAAATTCAAGAAGTCTGCCGTGTTCTTCGCCAAATTCAAGAAGTTCGCTGTGTTTTTCGCCAAATTCAAGAAGTTCATCGTGTTCTTCACCAAATCCAAGAAGTTCGCAGTGTTCTTCACCAAATCTAAGGAGTTCGTCGCTAAATTCAAGGCGTTCTTCACCAAAGTCCCCAAAATTAAACATTTGATCCAAGATCGTGGTGTTAAGCCCGAAGATCAGTGTTGCTGAGACATCAACAATCCTCAAGGAAGATCAAGCGCAAGCCTTTTCTTTGAAGATTGATCAAATTTCAAGTCAAGCATTTTTTAAAAGAAGAATCAGAGGATCAAAGTTAGAGAGTAGAACCCACAAAAATTCAAGTTTATTCGAATTATTCAGTCAAATTCCAAAAATTCTTGTAATTCAAGAATTTCATCCTACAGATTTCTGGCACGCCCAGTGGGACATCTCTACCTCTCATCTCTTCCTACATCAAATTTCAAGCTCCCTTCAAGTTTCAAACAAGTCACTATGGCCAGCAATAAAGGAAAGTCCACCAAGGCTGTTACATCAACTACTGCTGAGACTGCCATAAGAAATGCCGGTACTGTCACCAGAAGTGTGGCAAGAAGACTTGCATACTCTGAGCCAACTCCTTTCCCTGAGACTGTTGATAATCCGCTCTTTACGAATGAAGGCCACAAGGACAACTCTTGACCTTCAAGCCCTCACTCCAATGCTTCATCCGCCTCCAACATGGCGCCAGTCATGACAACTAACACTTCAAGCCTAGAAGACCAAATCGCTGCACTAACAAAGGTCATCGAGGGCCTTGCCAAACACGTTGAAGAGCAAGACTCACGAATCTCTAGGCTGATGAATAAAATCGACGATGCTGAAACTAGCAGGGAGGCTGAAAAGGCACCTGAAATACCTCATGAAGCTGAAGCATCTACCAGACAACCAGCCGATGACCAAAAGAAGTCCACAATCAGGGAACTCCAAATCTCCGCTGATGGCTTGATCCCCCATTGATCAATTGAAAGACTTCATTAAGGGCACCATCAAGAGCAAATTCGATGGAGGCATCAAGTCAACTTTGACATATGCCAAGCCTTATTCGGCAAGAATTGATAACCTGAAGATGCCAATGGGCTATCAACCCCCCAAATTCCAACAGTTTGATGGAAAGGAAAACCCCAAACAGCACGTGGCTCACTTTATAGAAATATGCAATGATGCTGGAACATATGGGGACCATCTAGTTAAACAATTCGTCCGCTCGTTAAAGGGAAATGCATTCGATTGGTACATCGACCTCGAGCTTGGAACCATTGACAGTTGGGAACAAATGGAATATGAATTCCTCAACCGTTTCTACAGTACAAGACGAACCATTAGCATGATCGAGCTCACAAATACCCGTCAATGGAAGGATGAGCCAGTCATTGACTACATCAATAGATGGAGGAATTTAAGTTTGAATTGCAAAGATAGACTCTCTGAAGCCTCAGGGATCGAGATGTGCATACAAGGGATGCACTGGGGACTACGATACATCCTTCAAGGAATTCGGCCCAAAACTTTTGAAGAGTTAGCTACACGGGCTCACGACATGGAGTTGAGTATAGCTGCAAGTGGTGTTGGTGGACCACCTATTTCTGAGTTCCACAAATCAAAAGACAAGCAAGAAGTAAAGAAAGGGGGCAAGCCTCCCACAAAAAATGCCACTAAAGAATCCATGACAATACGTGCCAAACCTGTCCCAGCCAAAGGGAAGGAAAAGGTGAACGAAAAGAGGGAAATAGCTCAAAAGCCAAGAAAGCCAACTCTGAAAGAGTTACAAGCCAAAAAATACCCATTTTTGGACACGAACGTATCTGGGATCTTCGACGACTTACTGAAGGCCAACCTCATCGAATTACCTGAAATGAAGCGGCCTGCGGAAGCCGGGAAAACAAATGATCCTAAATACTGCAAATATCACCGCTTGGTCGAGCACCCTATCCACGATTGCTTCATATTCAAAGAAAAGATCATGGAACTCGCCTACCAAGAGAAAATTACGCTGGAAGATGATAGCGTGAATGCCAACACTACCATCATCAGCAACCAAACGAAGGAAAGTCACCAAATGGACAACTCTCCAAATGAAGCTGGCTGCTTCCACAAGAAAAGCCAAATCCCCATAGAAGACTGCATGGCTATTATAGTCTTCACCAACGAAGATCTGATGCTGGGGTCTCAACCCCACAATAGGCCATTATTTGTTACCGGCTATGCTTATGAACGGAAGATCAATCGAATACTGGTCAATGGTGGCTCAGCTGTCAACATTTTACCCCTACGAACTCTTAGAGAGTTGGGGATCCCCACTGATGAGCTTTTAAACAGTCGTTTAGTAATTCAAGGATTCAACCAAGGGGGGCAAAGGGCCTTGGGAACCATAAAAATGAGGCTGCTCATAGACGACATGGAATCAATAGCTCTGTTCCATGTTATCGATGCTAGAACATCATACAACCTACTCCTCGGCCGGCCATGGCTTCACGAGAATAGAGTAGTCCCTTCAACTTGGCACCAATGTTTCAAATACTGTCAAAATGGTGTCGTAAAGAAAGTTCTCGGAGACTACAAGCCATTCACTGAGGTTGAGTCCCATATTGTTGATGCAAAATACTATCTAAGCAAAGTCTGGACTCCCGAAGCTTCTAACTCTCAAGAAAACAAGGAGCAAGGCAACATGACAAGAAACGATGCCCCAACTAATATGGCATACGCCAAAAGACACATCGGCAAGGAGCCAGTAATCGATGATGCCCTTAAAGGTTTGACACTACCTTTAACTCAAGTTGACAGTAGAGCACCTACTCAGCCACTCAAAGAAGCTGCAAAGGAACACCAGGAGGCTCAAGAGCTAAAAGCTGTGAAATGCTTTGGCCCCAAGACATATAAACTCCTCATTAAGGCTAGATACAACCCGCATGAGCAATCACCACTGGGAAAACTTCCGCAGAAATCATCAAATCAAAACCCGCGAGTAGGAATTGGGTACGAGCATCCAAAAGGTCCTGTGCGCATTGCTATAAGAAGAGCTTCCACCAACACCATTACAGAAAAGGACTGTTTTTCAACAATTGAGATAAGGCCAGCACGAGTATCAGTCTTCAAGAGGCTTGGCCCGCTCGAAAAACAGAAATGCTGGAAGCCAAAAGGGGGCATCACTGAAACACCAAAACAAGAGCAGAAACTCCAAAGCCTAATCCCTTCCCGTATGAAGCGACAAACGAACTTGGTCATGTCGTGTGACAGAGTCCTGAAAGCCAGATTTCAAACTATCGTCTTCACCAAACCTCAAGTCGAGGAAGACAACGATAAAGAAAGCATGGGCTCGTCCAACCACATAACCTTGCAGGAGGAAGGAGAACTCACTGAAGAGGATGCTGAGATGGTACCACCTTAAATGGAAGAAGGTTCTAAGTCCACGATGGACGAGCTTAGAGAAATAAATTTGGGGCATGATGACGACCCTCGTCCCATTTATATCAGTACCCTACTTACAAAAGAAGAGGCTAATGAGTACATGGAACTATTGAAGCAGTTCAAAGATGTCTTCGCCTGGTCATACGAAGAAATGCCTGGCTTAGACCCAAAGGTAGCTGTACACCACCTAGCAGTAAAAAAAGGAGCTCGTCCCGTTAAACAAGCACAACGTCGATTTCGACCAGAGCTTCTCCCCCAAATTGAAGTAGAAGTCAACAAATTAATTGAAGCTGGATTCATCCGAGAAGTTAAGTATCCCACATAGATCTCCAGCATTGTCCCGGTGAGAAAGAAGAACGGGCAAATTCGAGTCTGTGTTGACTTCAGGGATCTCAACGAAGCATGCCCCAAAGATGACTTCCCTTTACCCATCACAGAACTCATGATTGACGCCACAACAGGGCATGAAGCACTTTCCTTCATGGACGGATCATCCGGGTATAATCAAATACGTATGGCCCCCAAAGATGAGGAACTAACGGCCTTCCGCATACCTAAAGGCATATACTGCTACAAAGGAATGCCATTTGGCCTCAAAAATGCTGGAGCCATGTATCAAAGAGCCATGCAAAAGATCTTTGATGACATGCTCCACAAAAATGTCGAGTGCTATGTTGATGACCTTGTGGTTAAGTCCAGAAAAAGAAAAGATCATTTGCATGACTTAAAGAAGGTCTTCGAGCGCTTGAGAAGGTATCAACTGAGGATGAACCCATTAAAATGTGCGTTTGGAGTCACCTCTGGAAAATTTTTGGGCTTCATTGTCCGCTACCAAGGCATCGAGATCGAATAAGCAAAGATTGATGCCATCTTAAAAATGCCAGAACCTTGAAACATTCACGAACTCAAGAGTTTACAAGGAAAATTGGCGTATATTAGACGATTCATCTCCAATTTAGCGGGACGTTGTCAACCGTTTAGCCGCCTTATGAAAAAGGGTATTCCATTCGAATGGGATGAATCTTGCAAGAAGGCTTTCAAAAGCATCAAGTCCTACTTGACAAATCCTCCGGTATTGGTTGCTCCGATACATGGCCGTCCATTGATCCTATATATTTCGGCACAAGAAAGTTCGGTGGGAGCACTACTAGCACAAGAAAATGACGAAAAGAAAGAGAATGCTCTCTACTACCTGAGCAAAATGATGACGCCGAATGAGCTAAAATATTCACCAATTGAGAAGATTTTCTTGGCACTTGTCTTCGCCATCCAAAAGTTGAGACATTACTTCCAGGCTCATACAGTCTGTTTAGTGTCCAAGGCAAACCCACTGAAGTACGTCATGACAAGGCCCGTTCTTTCCAACAGACTCGCTAGGTGGTACCTTCAATTCCAACAATTTGAAATCGTATACGTGCCACAAAGAGCTGTGAAGGGACAAGCATTAGCCGACTTCTTAGCAGATCATCCTATTCCAGCTAAGTGGGACCTTCCTGATGACTTGCCTGACGAGGATGCCTTGATGATCGAAATCACTCCTCCATGGAAAATGTATTTTAACGGAGCTTCCCATAAAGAAGGAGCCGGTGCTGGAATAGTGTTTGTAACATCTGAAGGACAAGTCCTACCCCACTCGTTCACCCTTATAAAAAAGTGCTCTAATAACACAGCTGAATATCAGGCCTTAATCCTCGGACTTGAAATCGCCGTAGAGATCAAGCAACTGCACCTTGAAGTCTATGGGGATTCTAGGTTGGTGGTCAACCAGCTGTTGGGGGAATATGAAGTCAAGAAGCCTGAACTACTCCCATACTACAACTACGCCAATATGCTCATGAGATGGCTTGGATATGACACCGTAAAACATGTACCAAGGAAAGAAAACAAGCAAGCCGATGCATTAGTTAAACTTGCTTCTTCCTTGTCTTTGCCTGACGCAGAATACCGTGTGCCTATATGCCAAAAGTGAGTAGTGCCACCAATACTCGAAGACAAAGGCGGTAGCAAAGAGAATTATTTCTTAGAAGTCTTCGAAATCGAAAAAGAGGATTGGCGCCAAGCCTTCGTTGACTACCTAAAATATGACAAATTACCAGAGGATCCACGCCAAAAGTTAGATATCCGACGGCGAGCAGCTTGTTTCATCTACTTCAGTGGCACGTTGTATAGACGCTCATTTGATGGGATACTCCTGCGCTGTCTTGGCAATGATGAAGCCATGCAAGCTATGGAAGAAGCACATTCTGGCATTTGCGGTGCCCACCAATCAGGACCAAAGCTTCACTTTCGCATCAAAAGGATGGGGTATTACTGGCCGACAATGGTAAAAGACTGTATGGAATACGCTCAAAAATGTCAACCATGCCAGTACCATGCCAGCTTCATCCACCAACCGCCTAAGCCCTTACACCCTACAGTTGCCTCATGGCCCTTTGACACTTGGGGATTGGATATTGTTGGACCTATAACAAAATCTTCTGCCGGTCATCTTTACATCCTCGCTGCAACCGACTACTTCTCAAAATAGGCAGAGGCAGTTCCGCTCAAAGAATGGAAAGCCATTTGTCAACAGCACAATCGACAAACTATGTCAGAAATTTGGCTTTAAGCAAAGAAAGTCCTTAATGTACCATGCCCCAGCAAACGGTCTTGTAGAGGCTTTCAACAAAACTTTATGCAACTTACTGAAAAAGGTAGTATCAAAATCCAAAAGGGATTGGCACGAAAGGATTGGTGAAGCTTTATGGGCTTATCGGACTACTCACAAGACTCCTACACAAGCAACTCCTTATGCATTGGTATACGGTGCTGAGGCCGTCACCCCGCTCGAACGGTAAATTCCATCATTATGAATTGCCATACAAGAAGGGCTGACTGAGGAAGATAATGCTCACCTACGCCTTGAAGAACTCGAAGCACTTGACGAAAAGAGGCTCGATGCACAACAAAAGATTGAATGTTATCAAGCCCGCTTATCCAAGGCGTTCAACAAACGGGTGCGTGCCCGATCTTTTCAAGTCGGAGAGTTGGTACTCGCAGTAAGAAGACCTATCATTATCACTCACCGTATTGGAAACAAATTCACCTCCAAATGGGATGGCCCGTATGTTGTCAAAGAAGCTTACACAAACGGCGCCTACAAACTTGTTGATCAAGACGGTGTAAGAATTAGCCCAATCAATGGGAGATTTTTGAAGAAATATTATGATTAAAGACAAAAATCCCATTGAGTCAAGGACCCCCGAAAAAAAAAAAAACGACGAAAGTCTACTCCTCCTTGACATGAGCATAAACTGTCAAATAAAATCCAAATCCACACTCCTTGACACTAGTTGAAACTGTCTACAAATGTTCGAAGACTCCTTGACACGAGTTGAAACTGTCTACAAATACCCGAAGATGCTCCTTGACACACGAGCCTAAACTGTATGTTACTCCTGGCCCGCAAGAGTATAAACTGTGAACGGCCCTAACTTTCACAAATTTAAAAATATTTGAACTACGTTATGACTTGATCCCATTTTTCTGGGTACGTAGGCAGCTTGGATACTTTCTGAGTTCAGTCACAAATTTGTGTGGGTTATGTTTTAGTCCTTGATTATTGTTGGAAGCACGGCCAGACAAAAAAAAGAGAGAGAAATAGAAAAATAAAATGTTTTATTGAAGAAAGTGAGCACTTCGTGAAAGAATAACAAATGAAAATTAAGCATTAAATCCTGATAAAACTAAGAGAAAGGATTCAAGCTCTCCAACACATCCTTAGAAGCTATTAAATCCTCTTCTACAAAACGTAAGGCTTCTACAGCTACATAATCTGAAGGCTCAGTGGACTGGATAGCAACAATCTCCCCATGCAGTTCTCCAACTTCCGCCGCCGCTTCTCTAAGGGATTCCTTCTGCCGCAAAAGGGAAGTAGACAACTCGTCCCGTTGTCTAGTCAAAAGATCGAGTTGCTCCTCGATGCTCTTCAACTTGACCTTCGAAGCCTTAACTTGCCTAGCTTCTTCAGTTTCCCTATCGAAAGCCTTCTAAAGACGAGACTTTACATCCTTTAACTGCTTTGCAAGGACTTCTTTGGTAGGCATGTCAGCTGCCATAGATCTCGCTTCATCATACGCTGCCGCCTTAGTAAAAAGAGCTTCTAAAAACTCTTCTATGAGAAACACATCCGCATGCTCAAAACGCTTCATCGACTCAAGGACAAGCATGACTTCATCTTTGAGAGAGGAGATAAGATTAGGCGAAGTGTTGGCTAACGTCTCACGGAGACTCACCCACAATCGGCAAAGGAACTCCTCCTCATGGCTCCGAAGAAACTTCTCTGCTTTAAACACAGACACCACCACAAGAGAAGGTGCTTCCTTGTCTCCTTTTGGGGCACAAACTTCCTCAGGCACTACAAGTACAGACGGAGTTGGCTCCGCAATAAGATGATCATTACCATTGGAACCCCCACCATCGCTCCCAAAAGCCTGTCTCTCCACCTAAGAGAAAAGTAACATACGATTAGTAAATTAAAGACAAAAATGCAGTGAAGAGAAAAGTAACAAACTACCTCCTGGGCAAGATCTCTAACTGATTCTGGGTAACTCGAAGGATTGTCCTCTTTCGGATTTAAAGGAGAGAGGGGCCTCCTAATCCCCTTCCAGTGACGATCCCCATTACTACTAGCACTGTCGTCTAAAGTCTCAAAATACGGCCTCTTCTCTGCAAGAACAGTCGGGACTGTAGGTTTACAAGGTGGATCTCTAACATCAGGAGACGAACTTCCCACGCCAGGGATGCCACCTTGGGATGGAGTGATACACAGCATCGCGGAATGCTCTTCAAAATAGTTCCCATAAACTTTGACCCACCACTCCTTATAAGCCTTGGAATGAAATTTCCTCACAACTACAAGAGCATGAGGAAAGCACGCCTTAGCCCGTGAGTTGGACAGGGTAGACATCCTCCAAAAATCCAAGCCTTCCTCAAAGAGATCTCACGGACATCACGGGTAAGAATACCAGGAACATCTTGATAAAACCCAAATTGACGGCTAAACCGATGTGGACTATAAGGTTCAATGACGAATTGATTACCCTGTCTTAAAGAAAGATAACCCGAACAGATGGCAGCGAAATAATCATCTTCAAATCGGTTGTGACTACCGTCGTCGACATAGAAGATATCTTTTTGCTTAGTAATCATCGCTTCAGTCCAACTAAAAAGTTCACCCCTGTGAATCCTTCGACGAGCCTCGCGTGCGTCGTAATATCTGGCGCCGCCTTCACCAAAATATGCGATCATCCTTGGATTATCAACCGTTTTGCGAATTACATAATGTGTCTTGAAATAACAAGCAAACCACGCGTACACATAATGAAGCGGGAAAAGCAAATACACTCGCGATGGTCTCCGGGACTGTGCAATTCTACCTAAACCTCGATAAATGCTAGTAAGAACAGGGATGGCCAAGCTTACTACCCTCCTAGTTGCCATAATACTTGCCATCTTGAAAGTACTCGGACGAATGAAACCAGCGTCCTCAGTGGGAAGAACAAAAACACAAACCCAGCAGGCAAGGAACGCCGCCAAATAAGTCTCCATCCTGAAATTTTCAACAACCTTAAGGCAAGAAAAACTCTCTATATTGGCAGAAGACCAAGGCCCACAAGTTCCAATCTCACCAGAGGGGTTGCATGTGGATTTAGGACGCACCGTCTTCTTCTCTTTCCGGGTAGGAGGTGCCGAGTATCTTGTCTCCTTCTTACACCAAAAGCTAATCCAATCTTCAACAGAAACAGAAGGAGCACGAGCTTCATTTGGCTCTCCCTGAAGCAAGTGATAAGCATGGAACAGATACTGGCAAGACCGAGGAACATGTCTCTTCCCTTGATCATTGACACCCGTAAGTTGCTTTGCACTCAGAACGACCTCATCATAGAGCCGCCCATAAATCGGGAGACCTGCTAAGTTACGCAAGTCATAAAGTGACATTGATACTTCACCGTATGAGGTAAAAAGCATGTTGGTAAAAGGACACCACGCTTCATAAATCGCCTGCAAGATATTCGAGTTATGATCATAGGTGAAAAGTGAGGCATAAATTGCGTCAAAAATCTGAGCTGCCTTCAGCTCACGTCCACATCGACCAAGTACATCTTCGGTCCACTCCCAGTAGCCTTTGGTGAAGTAAAACTCGCCAGCAGACGGAAGAACATCCCCCCATTTGGCCTTTCGTTCGATGATCCTGCGACCTAAAGTCGGTAGAAGAACTAATCTAACGGCATGATGATGGTGAGATGACTGTAAGGTCCAGGCCTTTGAAGTCTTGCCAAATGGAATCTCTCGGGTCCAGTTATCCATCCGTTGAGAAATTGACAACTTAGGCCAAGGACGATTATTAAGAGAAGCATAAACAGCCAAGATCGTGCCTCTCTCTATAGGGTGGCCCTCTTCATCAAGAATAACTAAATACTCCACACCAGAAGAGGAAGTGTTGCTTTTAAAATGCACCATGATGACAACTACAGAAAAGAAGGCAAGGAGTGTTATAAAAGCATGAAAGAAACAAAAGCCAAGTAAAATAACAAAATCAAAAGGGGAACTAAAGAGCGCCAACAAAGTAATTCCAACTAAACTAAAATTGTGGGCCTCAATCCAGACTCGAAGGCTCAAAAAAATTCAAGCCTAAATGGTACTCGTAGGCTAAGCCAAGCCTGGTACTCAAAGGCTCAAAAATTCAAGCCTAAATGGTACACGTGGGCTAAGTCAAGCTAAACCTGGTACTCGAAGGCTCAAAAAATCCAAGCCTAAATGGTACCCGTGGGCTAAGCCAAGCCTGGTACTCAAAGGTCAAGCCTAAATGGTAGCGTAAGTCAAAAGCCTGTTACTCAAAGGCTCTAAAATGGTATTCGCTGGGCTATTGGCCTGGTACAAGCGGTAGGGCTCAAAAATTCAAGCCTAAATGGTACGCGTGGGCTAAGTGGTACTCGAAGGCTCAAAAAATCCTAAGCCTAAAAACTCCTCAAGCCTAAATGGTACGCGTGGGCTAAGTCAAGCTAAGCCTGGTACTCGAAGGCTCAAAAATTCAAGCCTAAATGGTACTCGTGGGCTAAGCCAAGCTAAGCCTGGTACTCAAAGGCCAAACAAATCCAAGCCTAAATGGTACGCGTGGGCTATGCTAAAATAAATACTTAGAGGCTCAAAAATCTGCAGCCTTAAAATTCGGAAATTTTCAGCACTCCATCAGCCTTAAAAGTTCAGATTTTCTGCGCCAAACACAGCCCTGAAGTCCTGGAATTTTTTGCGCCAAACGCAGCCCTGAAGTCGTGGAATTTTCTACGCGGAATTTTCTACACCAAACACAGCCCTGAAGTCCTGAAATTTTCTGCACCAAACACAGCCCTAAAAGTTCTGATTTTCTGCTCCAAACACAGCCCTTAAAGTTCAGATTTTCTGCACCAAACACCACCTAAAAAAAAGGATGAAAGAAAAAGTGCCAAACACAGCCGTGTTTCTCCCGTTCTTCTTCCCCGAAATACATGATAAAACTGACGTCTCGCCTCACTCTCCGATGCACAGATCTTCGGCTCCGGCGAAATACGTAGCAGCAACAAATCTGCGCCACTTGCTCCGAGCCACAACCACCAAAACCTATCAATCTCGTCGCCGCCGAGGAGACCCACATCGTCTTCTTCCTCCGCAACGCCACCCCCAACGATGGTGATGTTTCGGTCTTCTCGCCCGCTACTGTGCTGCCCGTGTCATCGTCGACGTTGGTGCTACGCTGCCCACTTCGACTCCTCCGCCAAGGACAAAGCCACTGCTGCACCTCCCCGCATCGACGGTTCCACCGTGGCCAACGCCGCTGCTTTCATCACCGTCCCACTGTCCAGCATCAGCCGTCACTACACCTCCTCATTATTTCATCACACGACACCTTACTCAGCGATATTGCCTTCAGTGATCAAGCTACGGGTGGAGGCAGCGGAAGCAACAGTCGACGCAACAGAATAGAAAAAAAAACAGAGAAAAAAAAAGATAGAGGGAAAAGTGGGGGAGCTTACTTCCTTAACGATTGGACGTAAGGAGACAGGCTTGCGTTGACGACGTTTTAAAGAAATCTCTGCTTCTATATCCAAAGGTAGTAGCAACTAAAGGATCGGGGAACATTTTATAGGGCAAGAGAGGTCAAGGAGCAGAGGTATGATGAGAGACGAGTCCTCAACAGTGTATAGAGTTTGGGAACGAGCAACTTCTTAGAAAATCCATCCCGATCTAGATATCCACATTTCGTTACAAACGGCATCTGTTAATAGAAGAGCTCACGATAAACATACAAGGAGTGATGGATAGGTCAAACTCTGTTGAAGTGTTGGAAGAAATTTTCAGAGGTTTTAGTTCGTACGGAAAGTCAAAATTAGACACACGCCCCTGAATCAAAAAAAAAAGAGAGAAAAAGGAAAAGAACCCATTCAAAAGATTAAAAAAAAAACGGTATAAGAGCTTAGATTGATCAAAGTGTTTTTAATCATGTTTCTAAAGAAACAAGAGCTGATGTTTTGTCGAAAAAACTTAAAGCAATGTATGAAAGGAAACATGGTTTAAACAAAGCTTCACTGTTAAAGAAAATTACTCGTCTTCGTTATAAGGAGGGCTCTAGTATGTCAGAGCATCTAAATAATTTTCAAGGGTTAATTAATCATTGTGCAACCTTGAAATTAAATTTAGATGATGAGGTTCGAGCTCTTTTGTTGTTTAGTTCATTGCCTGATAGTTGGGAAACCTTGTTTGTTACTATTTCTAACTCTACTCCAAATGGAGTTTTGACCTTAGATATGGTGAAAGAAGCTCTACTCAACGAAGAAACAAGGAGGAAAGAGCTTGGACAAGAAGTTGAAGGTGAGGCTTTGGTTTGTGAAAAATATGGAAGACGTGGACGAAGCCAAAGTTGAGGACCAAATCGAGGAAGATGACACTCAAGAGGTAAGTCTGTTAGTAGAAAAGAAGTTGAATGTTTTTACTGTAAAAGGAAATGCCACATCAAAAAGGATTATTGGAATTGGAAACGGGATTTTAACAAAGGAAAAGAGGAGCAAAAGAAACAAGAGAACGTGCTCGAAGAAACTACAGCCACAGCTTCAGATGGAGATGTGATAATTGTAAGTGATGAAAATTCCTTGAACTTTACCTTTCAAGATTTCTCTTGGGTGATTGACTCAGGGGCTTCCTACCACGTTACTCCGCATAAGGAGTTCTTCTCTTCTTATCATCCTATAAAAAATGGTTTTGTAAAAATGGGTGATAGTGGCACCTGTAAAATTCATGGTTTTGGTGATGTTTTAATAACTACTGCCTTGGGATGCAAATTAAAGCTGAAAGATGTGAGGCATGTACCGGACCTGAGGTTAAATTTAATTTCTACGGGAAAGTTGGACGATGAAGGGTTCTCCAATCATTTCACTGGTGGAATTTGGAAGTTAACAAAGGGCAATTTGATTATTTCCAAAGAAAGAAAGGTGAATACCCTCTATGTTACTGATGCAAAAATTGATAGTAATGCTTGTGCAGTGGTGGAATCATCAATGGAGTTGTGGCACAAAAGGCTAGGGCACATGAGTGAAAAAGGTATGTCAATTTTGGCTAAAAATAATTATTTGCCAAAATTTGAAAAATTGGATTTCATACCTTGTACTGACTGTATAAAAGGGAAACAAAAAAGAATTGCTTCCAAACATTATCCCCCTACAAGGAAAGAAAAACCTCTTGAGCTTGTACATATGATGTTTGTCAAATGAATGAAAGAACAATTGGTGGTGCTTTGTACTTTGTGACTTTTAGTGATGATTTTTCTAGAAAATTTTGGTCCTATGCATTAAAATCAAAGGATTAAGTTTTAGAGTCTTTCAAAAATTTTCATAAAAGGATTGAACGAGAAATGGGCCTTAAATTAAAATGTGTTTGGGCTGATAATGGTGGAGAATACCGAGGACCATTCGAAGAATATTGTAACAGCCATGGGATCCGGTTGGAGAAGACTGTTCCAAAGACCCCGCAGCAAAATGGCGTTGCTGAAAGAATGAATCGGACCATTACTGAAATGATTCGAGCTATGCTATCACATGCAAGGCTATCAAATTTGTTTTGGGGGGAGGCTATGAGGACAGCTGTTGATTTGATCAATTTTTCGCCTTCAGTTCCTTTGAATGGAGATGTTCCAGAAAAGGTATGGTCCAGTAAGTCTATCAATTTGCAGCATTTAAAAGTTTTTAGGTGTCGGGCATTTGTTCATATCCCAAAGGATGAAAGGAATAAACTTGATTCTAAATCAAGAGATTGCATCTTTTTGGGATATGGACATGAAGAATTTAGATATAGATTGTGGGACCCTAATGAAAAGAAAATAAAAAGAAGTCGGGATGTTATTTTCTTTGAAAATCAAACTATTGAAGATGTAAAGAAAGAAAATAAGAACAGGACTACTGAAGAAATTCCAGTAAAGGATCCTCTCTTCCAGCAAGTTCAACAAAGAGTGGAAGTCCCATGAGAAAACATAGAAGAAAGGCATGAAGTTGAAACAATTGCAACTCCGCCTCAACCTGCAAGAAGGTCTGAACGAGAAAGGAGGCCATCAACAAGGTACAATCCAACTGAATACCTTATGCTGACAGAAGATGGTGAACCAGAATCCTTTGAAGAAGCAGTAAATGACAAAAATAGCAAAGAATGGTGGAAGGCGATGGAAGAAGAAATGAAGTCCATCTATGAAAACCAGACTTATGATTTGATAAGTCTACCTCTGGAAAGAAAGGCACTCAAAAACAAATGGGTATTCAAACTAAAGACGGTTGAAGGGAGTTCTCAACCAAGGTATAAGGCAAGGTTAGTAGTTAAAGGCTTTAAACAAAAATATGGCATTGATTTTGATGAAATCTTCTCTCTTGTTGTGAAAATGAATTCTATTCGAGTTGTCCTTGGATTAGCTGCAAGTTTGGACTTAGAGATAGAACAACTTGATATGAAAACAGCATTCTAAAATGGAGAACTTGAAGAAGAAATTTTTATGGAGCAACCAGAAGGCTTCCAGGTGAAAGGTAAAGAAAATTTAGTCTGTCGGCTTAAGAAAAGCTTTTATGGACTAAAGCAAGCCCCGAGGCAATGGTACAAAAAATTTGACTCCTTCATGGCTAATCACTGTTTTAGAAAAACAAGTGGTGATCATTGCGTATACATTAAGAATTTTGATAATGATTTTATCATTCTTTTATTGTATGTTGATGATTTGCTTATTATTGGCCATGATCTAAACAAGATTAACAAGTTGAAAAAGGAGTTGAATAAGTCCTTTGAAATGAAGGACTTGGGACTAGCAAAGAAACTCTTGGGTATGCATATTCTACGAGATAAACCAAATGGTAAGATTTGGCTCTCTCAAGAAAGCTACATCAGAAAGATGGTTGGAAAGTTCAGGATGGAAAATGCAAAGCCAGTGACAACTCCACTGGGAAGACAATTCAAGTTGAGTTCGAAGCAGTGTCCAAGCAGTGAAGATGAAAAGCTATATATGAGTAAGATACCATATGCCTCAACTGTTGGAAGCTTGATGTATGCAATGGTTTGCACCCGACCAGACCTAACTTATGCAGTTGGACAAGTAAGCCGTTACATGTCAAATCCCGGAAAGGAAAATTAGAATGTTGTCAAGTGGATTTTGAGATACCTAAAAGGAACAATCAAACTTGGACTTTGCTATACTCAAGGAAGGAATAAGCCTGTTCTTGAAGGATATTCTGATGCAGACATGGCAGGCGATGTTGATTTAAGAAAATCTACTTCTGGTTATTTAATAACCTTTGCAGGTGTTGTTGTATCTTGGCAAAGTAAACTCCAGAAATGTGTTGCACTTCAAGTACAGAGGCAGAATACATTGCACTAACCAAGGCGTGCAAAGAATTAATTTGGTTGAAGGAGTTCCTTCAAGAGTTAAGATGGAGCCAAGAGAAATATGCCATCCATTGTGACAGTCAGAGTGCGATCCACCTAAGTAAGAATTCAACATTCCATTCCCGGTCCAAGCATATTGATGTTCGTTATCATTGGATTCGACAAGCCTTGGAAGAAAAAGAAGTAAGTTTGCAAAAGATCCATACAGATGATAACGGAGCAGACATGTTAACTAAGGCGTTGCCCAGAGAGAAGACTGACACATGCAAAGAAGTTGCTGGGTTACAAGAAAGTCTATAAATAGCAACAAAAAGGGAGAAATGTTAAGGTTTATGGCTATTTATACACTAAGAGCCACCCATTTTGACCAACAAGAACAAGCTAAAGGTTATGACCCATGAGGTGCGGGGGTAGGTGCCTCCAAACGTGGCCAATCAGGTGCGGGGATAGGTGCCTCCAAACATGGCCAATCGGGTGCAGGGGTAGGTACCTCCAAATGTGGCCAATCGAGTGCAGGGCTTTCAACTATAAATAGAGGAGGTTTTGGCAAGCTTTAGCATTAGTTCAAGTGCATAAATTGAGTGTGTGAGTGTGTGTAAAAGGAGTGTTCCTTGTGATGTTGTTTTTGGAGAGTTCAAGTTCCTCCCTCCCCTTTATTGTTTGTTTCTTTCTTTTATACTATACACACTCAAATATAAAGTGCCACGTTTTAAAAGCTCCTTTCTGTTTTAGAGTCCATTTCTCCCAACAGTGATACGTCTGGCTGTTTCACGGTTGTGTGGGTTCTCCAGCGCGAGTGGCTTTGAGTGGCAGTGGCTATGCAACGGCGGTGCGATGACAGTGGAGCCTCGACCGTTTTAGGTGGCACTATGGAGACAAGGAAGAAGACGCCACAGTGGCAAGCCAGTTTTGGTTGAATATTTATTTAAGGCATGCAGACTTTACGTTTGGCCATAAGGCCACATTTGGGTGTAGATTTTAAATTTAGGCGCAAGGCTGTGTTTGGAAGTAGATTTCCAGCTTTAGGCATAAGGCTGTGTTTGGATTTTACTAGTTTTGATTGGGCTTTTGGAAATGGCCCAATTAGCCTTTCATAAACTCACCTTTTGACCCATGAATACCTTGATTTAATTTAGCCCATATGTCCCATTGAGACTTGAATTTTTTGGTCTTCGAGTATTAGGCTTAATTTTGCTTGTGTGTACCATTTAGTCTTGAATTTTTAAACTTTTGAGTACTAGGCTTAATTTTATTCGCGCATACCGTTTAGGCTTAAGTTTATTGAGACTTTGAGTATTAATCTTAATTTTGCCCGTACGGACTGTTTAAGTTTGAATTTTTTAAGCATTTGAGTACCAGACTTAATTTTACCACCCATACCATTTAAACTTAAATTTTTTTGGGTGGACTTTAATATGGCAAGTCCAAGCTTGTTGAGCTTGAATTGAGGCCTAATGTTTTGCTTTGTTGAAGCTTTAATCCTTTTGAAATTTGCTAATTTTACTTAGCTCTTAAGGACCTTTATGCATCTTATAGAGCTTTTACGAATCGTGGTCTCCTTTATTTGTCAAAATCTAATCCCAAGCTTCTTTGCTTTTTCTAGCTATTAAACATTATGATGAATTTCAAGAGCAATATGTCTTCCTTAGACATGAAGTATTGAATTGTTCTTGATGAGAAGGGTCATCTTATTGAAAAGGGCACAATTTTAGCAACTTACACCTCTCTTATCAACTGTTCTTGGCCTAAGTTAGCAATCGCTCATTAGATGAACAACTAGACTCATGAGACCCCATTCAACAAAACCTCGAAGACTTGGACCCTATAAGGAACTCATCACTATCATGCTATTAAATCCATTATGCTACCAACTTTAAGGCACCGAATCATCGAAGGCAAAGCTAAGTGGGAGACGCTGCTCCGTTCATCGACAAGTTCCATTTCGTCAAAGGTCATTAGGAGCGGGTGAAAGACGTACTTGGCCAATGCCAATGTGCACTAAAGGTAGCCCAGATTTATGAAGCAGTTTATGCTTCGTTGTTCACTTATGATCACAACTCGAACATTTTACGAGCAATTTATGAGACGTAGTATCCTTTCACCAATACATTCTTTACCTCTTATAGCGAGGTGTCTGTGTCTACTTGTGACTTGCAGAGCTTAGTAGGTCTTCCAATTTATGGGAAACTTTACGATGAGTTGTTTCAAGTACAAAAGAGCTCACAGGTGTTAACAAGCAAGGTAAGAGATATGTTCTATGATCTTGCTAGTATTTGTTCCAAGCTTACCATTTTCTTTAGGGAAGCCCAGATGGCACTTAAGTTCTTTTAGTTTCTATCAAAGATTGGATTAGCTTTTAGTGTAAAAGGGAAATAAAGTATTTTGCACCCTCAGCCCAGAAGTAGAAAAAGAGAGCCATTCCTTAATCCACATGTAGCCTTTATGGCAAGATTAGCGCAAATAAACCTTGGTCTTCTACTAATAAGGAACCTTTTACATGCCAACTGTAGACACACAAAAAAATTAATGTCCAATCAGATAATACTACATGAAAAATTTGGCGTTAGAAAATATTAATTAAATCAATTTTTATTTATTTAAGGAATTAAATAAATAAAATTCCTAAAATAAATAAATAATTAATATTTTTATCAGCCAATCAAATGGTGACAAGTAACAGAGTCCTGCCAGAAGTCCAGACAACAAAGACTCCAAGTGGCAGAATCCTGCTAGAAGTCCAGGCAACAAAGACTTCAAATAGCAGAGTCCTGCCAAAAGTCCAAGCAACAAAAACTCTATGTAGCAGAGTCCTACCAGAAGTCCAGGCAACAAAAACTCTAAGTAGCGGAGTCCTGCCAGAAGTCCAGGCAACAAAGACTCTAATACTAGTCCTGCGAAGTCCCGCAACACGACCTCTAAGTAGTAAGCCTTGCCAGAAGTCCCAGGCAACAAAACCTAAGTACAGAGTCCTGCTAAAGCCAAGTCAAACAAAGACTCTAAGTAGCAGAGTTCTGCCAGAAGTCCAGGCAACAAAGACTCTAAGTAGCAGAGTCCTGCCAGAAGTCCAGGCAACGAAGATTCTATTGAGTTGTTGGGTAGAGTACAAACTCTGATGGCCAATAAATTCACGCCACGTCAGCAGGCACTCTATCTCTCCTACAACTATAAATAGGGGTCAAACCCCACAAAAAAAAGAAGAGGAAGAAAAAGAGAAGCAGCTGAAGAACTCCCCAAATTCTCTCATTGACGAAATCCTCAAGAACATTACAAAGTGTTCTTCGTCAATCAATAATTTCGGTCCGTGTCTTCGCCAAATTCGCCGGCTCACTGTATTCCTTCGCCAAAGCAAGAATTCGCCGGTTCTTCGCCAATTCAAGTAGCCCGCCGTGTTCTTCGCCAAATCCAATATTCCGCCGGTTCTTCCCGCCAAATTCAAGAGCCCGCGATGTTATTTCGCCAATTCAGACTGAAGCCCTCCGCGTTCTTTTTCTTCGCCAAATTCAAGAAGCCCGCCGCGTTCTTCGCCAAATTCAAGAAGCCCGCCGCGTTCTTCGCCAAATTCAAGAAGTCTGCCGTGTTCTTCACCAAATTCAAGAAGTTCGCTGTGTTCTTCGCCAAATTCAAGAAGTTGGCCGTGTTCTTCACCAAATCCAAGGAGTTCGTCGCTAAATTCAAGGCGTTCTTCACCAAAGTCCCCAAAATTCAACATTTGATCCAAGATCGTGGTGTTAAACCCGAAAATCAGTGTTACTGAGACATCAACAATCCTCAGGGAAGATCAAGCGCAAGCCTTTTCCTTTAAGATTGATCAAATTTCAAGTCAAGCATTTTTTAAATGAAAAATCAGAGGATCAAAGTTAGAGAGTAGAACCCACAAAAATTCAAGTTTATTCGAATTATTCAGTCAAATTCCAAAAATTCTTGTAATTCAAGAATTTTGTCCTACACCAACATTAGTGAGAATTTCAAAGTGGAGACTTACTTAACGGCATTCTGGCTTATTGGCTTTGTGTTTTTGCTTTTTCTATCTAGGATTTTGGTTTCATTTGTGCGAGCACCTTCAAGATGGCATGTATCATGGCAACCAAAAAGGCAGTGAGCCAAGTCGTTCCTATTCTTGCAAGTTTTTATTGAGATTTGAGCAGACTTGCACATTCTTAAAGGTCTTCATGAGTGTATTCCCCACTTTGACTTTATTATGTTTATGCATGGTTTGTGCATTATTTCAAGACTCATTATTTAATTTATGAAGTGGTTGATAGCCCAAAGATGATTGCATATTCTGACGAAGGTAGGGCAAGGTATTATGACCCACGAGAGGCATGCTGAAGAATCCAAAAAAGTGAGCTCTTTGGTTCAACTAAGACTATAATCACTAAGCAGAAGGACACTTCATATGTTGTTGATGGTAGTCATAACCAATCCAAAGATGATTATTTTGGGGTATCTCTCGTTGAGGCAGGGCAATCTGTTTGACATTGAGCCTTACAATCTGCATTGGTTTAATCACCAATTTGGATACTATCAAGAGATTCCAAGAATCCTTACACGTGACATCCGTGAGACTTCTCTAGAAGAAAACTTGTATTTTTGGAGGGTGTCAACTTTGTCCGATTTGAAGGCCAAGGCATGCTTCCCTCATACTTCGGTAGTCATGAGGAAATTTTGTTCCAAAGCTTATAAGGAATGCTAGACTAAAGTTCAAAGGAATTATTTCAAAAAACATGGTATGAAGTTGTACATCACTCCATCTTAAGGTGACATGCCTGACATAGGGAGGCCATATCCCAATGTTCGAGATCCCCTTTACAGACCTGTAGCTCTAGCTATTCTAAAGGAGAAAAGGCCGTATTTGTAGATTTTGGATGACAACACCAATAGCAATAGGGATTGCCACTGGAAAAGAGTTAGGAGAGACTATTCCTTTAAGTTTAAAAGAAGGTAGAACTTCCAGCCATTCGAACTTAGGGATCTGGCCAAGAAAATGGTTTGCTATTTTTCTTTTTGCATCTTCCTTTCCTGTTCAATTTACCAAAAATTCTCCCTTTTATTCTTTTAGGTAGAGAGGCAGGCTTTTGGAAATAGCAACGATGGTTCCAACAGTAGTCATAAACTTGTTGTAGAGCCAAGTTCCCTTGTAACTGTGCCCAGTGATATAGCACTAGAGGAAGTTCGCACTTTGAAAGAGAGTAAGAAAGCACCTTCTTCTGTAGCAGTTTTAGTATTCAAAGCAAAGAAGTTCCTTTGTAAGTTTTGGGTGAGTTTCCCTGAGAAGTTGGCAAGCACTTTGCTTGATCCCATTTTTTCTCTCAAGGACGAGGTCATGCTTGTTCTTAAGTCCATGAAGCGTTTTAACCATGTTGATGTGTCCCTCATGAAAAAGTTCTTAGCGACGTTATTTGTTAAGGCCACGGCTTATGATGAGGTGAGATCCACAGCAGTTGATATGCCTATTAAAGAAGTCCTTGCTCAACAATTGGAGGATGTAAAGGGTTAGCTTCAAGAGATCTTAAACAAGAAAGCTAAGGCAGCTAGGGAAGTTGGGCTTTCTAAGGCTAAATTAAAGAGCATTAAAGAGAAACTCGAGCTCTTGACTAAGTGATGATAGGAGCTATTTGCATCTCTTTCTAGAAAAAAGAATCCTTTAGGGAGGCGGCAATGGAGGTTGGTGAGCTCTACTGGGAGATCGTTGCCATATGGTCCACCAAGCCTTCAAACGGTGTGGCTATTGAGACCTTACGTGTTGCTGAAGAAGATTTAGTAGCCGTTAAGGATGTGCTAAAAAGCTTGAATCCTTTTACTTAACTTCATTAGGATATTTGCTTAGTTGCTGATACCATTCTTTTGTCAAACATTTAGTTTCATCGATACAAACATGCTTATTTTCTATTTTATTCTACCATTGCTTGCTTCCTTTGTTTTGTTTATGGATATGCTTCCAATAATAGGCATTTGT
Source organism: Avicennia marina (assembly GCA_019155195.1). Classification (NCBI taxonomy): domain Eukaryota; kingdom Viridiplantae; phylum Streptophyta; class Magnoliopsida; order Lamiales; family Acanthaceae; genus Avicennia; species Avicennia marina. Next base: position 4,278,394 of record CM032773.1, read on the forward strand.
TGTCATGAATTAGAACATAACCTATCACAAATTTGCGACTGAACTTATAAAATATCTAAGCTACCTATGTATCGATAAAACGGCATAAAATCATAACGTAGTTCAAACACTTTGAATTTATTAGAGGTAGGGTCATTCATAATTTATACTCTTATAGATGAGGAGTAACTTACAGCTTAAACTCGTGTCTCGAAGAACATTTGAATTGGATTTGGGTTGGCAGTTTTAACTCGTGTCTCCTCTTCTTCTTCATCATCCTTAAGCACTGGCAGCACTACACATTTCTTGCTTATAGGCAAGTGATATTTTGCTTTGAGCAAAGACAAGGAGGAGGCAAGTTAGGCTAAAGCATCGACTTGCTTGTTTTCCATTCTTGGCACATATTTAATTGTTACATCTCCAAGCTATCCCATGAGCATATTGACATAGTTATAATATGGAAACAACTCAGGCTTTTTAACTTCATATTCCCTTAGTAGTTGATTGATGAACAACTTAGAGTCCCCATAGACTTTGAGGTGTAGTTACTTGATATCTGCGTTAATCTCAAGCCCGATGATTAAGTCTTGATAGTCAACCACGTTGTTGGAGCATTTTGTCTGTAAGGGTGAATGAGCGAGGTAAGACTTTACCTTTTGATGTCACAAACACCACCCCCACGCCAAGGAGTAGGTTGTATGATGTGTTAGCATCGATGACGTGGGACAAGATAGCTGATTACATGTTGTTTATGAGCAACTTCACTATCATGGTGCTTATGGCTCTTTACCCTTATTTGTTGAATCCTTGGATCATTAAGCGATTGTTTAAGAGCTCCTCAGTCAGGATCTCCAATTCTTTTAATGTTCGTAAAGGTAAAATGTTAACCGTTGAACTACCATCGACTAACATTCTATTGACCCTCTCTTCATAGGCATAACCGATGATGAACAACGGCCTATTATGGAGTTGAGATCCTAACATTAAGTCTACGTCTATAAAGACCATCACAATCATGCAATCTTTGATGAGTTCTTACTTTTTCTAATGGAAGCAACCAACTTTGTTAGGGAGTTGGCAATTTCATTAACTCTATTTATTTGATCATCGAAGGTTACGGTGTTAGCATTTACACTATTGTCTTCTAATGTGATTTTTCCCTGCCAGGCAAGTTCCATAACCTTGTCTTTAAATAGGAAGCAGTCATAGATGGGGTACCCAACCTAGCTATAGTACTTGCAGTATTTGGGATAATCTGTCTTCCTAACTCCTACAGGTCACTTCATTTTTGGTAACTCAATGAGGTTGGCCTTCAGCAACTTGTTGAAAATATATGAGACATCTGAGTCTAGGAAAGGGTATGATTTAGCTTACATCTCCTTCAAGGTTGGCCCTGGCTTCTAGGGAGTTTCCTTGTCCTCAGCGACCTTTTCCTTGTCTTTAGTTTGGACAGGTTTGGCACACACTGCTATGGATTCTTTGGTTGAAGTTTTAGTGGGAGATTACCCCTTTCTTTATTTCTTATGTGTCTTTTGACTTGCGAAACTCTGAAATAGGTGGTCTACCAAAGCCACTTGCAGTTGTGCTTAGCTCCATGTTGTGAGCCTACATGGCCAATTCTTTGAAAGTTTTGGGTTGAATCCCCTGAAGGTTATACCATAACCCCCAGCACATACCTTGTACGCACCTCTCAATGCCTGATGCTTAAGCGAGTCTATCCTTACAATTCAAGCTTAGGTTCTTCCATCGATTGATGTAGTCAATGACTAGCCCATCTTTCCATTAGCAGGTATTTATGAGCTCAATCATGCTAATAGTTTGCTTTACGTTGTAGAAATGGTTGAATAACTCATTTCTAGTTGCTCCCAACTATTGATAGACTCAGGCTTGAGATCGGTATACCAATCAAACATATTTCTTTTCAATGAGTGAATGAACTGTTTAACTAGATGATCTCCATATGTCTCAACATTATTACATGTCTCCACAAAGTGAGCCACATGCTACTTAAGGTTTCCCTTCCCATAGAACTGTTGGAATTTACAAGTTTGACAGCCTACCAGCATCTTCAAGTTGTCAATTCGGGTTGAGTACGGTTTTGTCAATGTTAAGGTTGACTTGGAGCCTCCATCAAGCTTGTTCTTGATCGTATCTTCTATGAAATCTTTTAGTTGATTAACAAAGATCAAGACGTCAGAGAAATGTGGAGCTCTTTAACTACAGACTTCTTTCGATCTTTGGTTAGTTACTTAGTAGATGTCTCAGCCTCATCATGGATTTCAGGCACCTTTTCCAAACTTGGCTGGCTTTAGCATTATCCATCTTGTCCATCAACTTAGAAATCCGCAAGTCTTACTCCTAAACGTGTTTGGCCAAACCTTCTATAACCTCGGTTAATGCAGCTATTTGGTCCTCCAAACTTGAGGTATTGGTGGTCATGATTGGCACCATGTTGGAAGCAAATGAGGTGCTGGAGTGAGGACTTGAAGAAGTAGAGTCATCCTTGTTACATTCACTAATGAAGGGTGGGTTGTTAATAGTCTCAACAAGATAGCACATATGCTCTTTACAGCAGCCTCAGTGGCAGTAACCTTGGAAAACTTTCCCTTGTTGCTTGCCATGATAACTTGTTTGAAGTTTGAAACTTGTTTAGAAGGAAGAGATGAGAAGTAAAGAGGTCTCACAAGGCGTGCCAGAAATCTATCGAACAAAATTCTTGAATAATAATAAAATTTGTACAAGATTGAATAAATTTAGATCAAACTGAGTTTTTGTGAGTTCTATTTTTTAACTTCAATCCTCTAATTCTTCCTTCAAAGACGCTGCTTAAAATTTGAATAATTTTCAAGGAAAGGGCATGGGTTTTATCTTCCTTCAAGGTTATTGGATCTTCAACAACATTGATCTTCAAGTTAATACCACGATCTTAAATCAAATGCTAAATTTGAAAATTTTTTATGAAGAACGCCTTAAATTTGGTGACGTACTTTTTGAATTTGAAGAAGAATGTCTTGAATTTGATGAAGAACACCTTGGATGTTCTTGCAAATCTGAGATAGAATTTAAAAAGTGCTTTCACTGCTTCAAGTCTTCAGCTGCTTCAATTATGGCTTCTATTGTCTTTTTCATGGAATATGGCTCTTATTTATAATTATAGAAGAGATGATATGGCTGTATCAGCTTGCTGACGGGGTGCAATTTATTGGCCGTTACAATTTGGAGTCAATTCAAAGATTTAACCGGTGGGCCTAATCTTGCAAGGTCTTCATCTCTTAAACTTCAAACAAGATTTTGCCACTTGGTGTCAGTTGATTGGTTAATTAAAATATCAATTATTTACTTACTTATTTTAAGAATTATATTTATTTAAATTCTTAAAATATAAATAGAATTTATTGAAGTGATATTTTGTACCTCATTTTTTACGTGGCACAATTTAATTAGACACCAAAATTTACGCGTCTATAGTTGTCTCATTTAATATTTTTTTATTCGAGAAATAATTGCTTAAGATAGTGGAGTGTTAAATGCAATATTATTTTCTTTAATATGCATTTTGACAGAGGATTTGACAAGTGTTATTTGGATTTGTAGGTTTCATGTTTGTTTCTCCAATGTGATGATGACTTGATGCATTTCGAGTGAAATATTGTGCGCTTATAAAATATTTGAAACAATTTAATTAATTTTTGCTAAAAACATTGACAAATAATTATTTGAAGAATTATAAATCTATATTTTCTCCCTACCATGTTTTGATAAATTTTGTTTATTTTGAGTGAAATATTCGGGACTTAATGACATGTATGGAAGAAGGTTGTATTTTTTTAGTGTTTCTTTTAATATATGAGAGGAAGAATTTATTCATATACTTTATTTTTTGTGGGTAGCAAAAAATGTTGAAACTATTGAGAGTTTGGATGTACAACAAGAATCTGTTTAGTCATGGAATTCTAATGCCTAAGTTTGAAGGTGGTATCAATAAATTTATTGAATGGGCCACAACGTAATATAATTTTATGGATGGCATTATGATTTGATGTTCGTGCTCACAATGTAAGAACAATTTTTTTGGGAAGCTGATGAGGTAAAAGTACATTTATGTAGAAAAAGATTTGTACATAATTATTTCTATTAGACCAGTCATAGAAAACATAAGTACCTTGATGAATTCTTAGATGGAGTTACCTAGAATGCGGGTCCTTATATAGTTAAAGATTCTAAAGTGATGAATTGAGAGTGGAGAATGGTATATGATGATGCTAGTCCGCGCACTGGACCATCAATAAACAATAATAGTCCTAATCAATCAGGTACTGGTGTAGTTGTTAGTGATATTAAGACAAGTAACACAATGTCTAGAGTGGGGCTATCTTCCAGTATGAATAACGTTGAAGAATTGTCAAAGAAGTTTTTTGATGTTTTGCACATAGCTAACCAACCATTGTACGATGGATGCAATGATTTCTTCCAAATATCAATAGTGGCTTGACTTGTGAACATAAAACTGAGCATAATATGTCACAAAGTTGTTGTGATAATATTTCTAAATTACTTGATGAAATCTTATATATGGATCATCGAATGCTGTCAAACTACTACAGCAAGAAGCGACTAATAAGAGATTTAGATTTCTTTGCAGTGAAGATTGATTGTTGCAGGTCGAGTTGTAAGCTTTTTTGGAAAGATGATGATAAGTTTGCCACTTGCAAGTTTTGTAGGCAAACACAGTATAAGCCCCCAAGAATTCATGCTCATCAAGAGTAAAAAGTCCCATATACAAGTTGTGATATTGGCCCCTCATTCCCTAACTACAAAGGCTTTATGCTTTGGAGATAATAGCAAAGGACGTGACATGGCATGCATATCATAATACAAAGCATGGGTCAATGAATCATATATATATTCATAATCAATTTTTAAATTTTATTCATTTTTAATGTGTTTTACTTGTAATTTTTTAAAATAATGAGTAAAAATACAAAAAAAAGAAACAATAATTTGAAATAGTGGAAAAAAAACATGTAGAAATGAAAAAACATAAAGTAAAAAGCAAAAACAAAATATAAAATAAAATTAAGAGAATGAGAAAAGATTAAGATAAAAAGTAGATGGCAAGTGTCACCATATAGTGTTGAGAAGCACTACTCCTTTAGACTAGAATCTATTGAACCATTGAGGGATTGAGAAGGTGAGAGTAAGCCTTCACATTCCATTGAGAGCCCTATGAGACTCATTGTGTAAGCTTACATTAACTGAATCACCAATTCATATGAGTTATGTTGTGGATGAAGAGCCAAGCTATGAGCTTATTTACCTCCATAGGAGGGTTTACTTTGATGGAACTTTGAAGCTTAGAATGAGTTAAATATAATATTCTAAATAATATGACTTATTGTAGAATATCAACTAGTCACAAACTTAAAGTATGGGGTGATAAACTAGACAAGTCAGGTTTAGAGAGTTTTTGTGTAAAACCCTTTTTGTTATATTGATCATTTTTCACTAGACAATACCTTGCATATGTAGAAATGGTAACTTTCAACTACTATAAGGTATTGCTTGTTTGACACTTTTATTTTACTATATTTTTCGATTAAATGTTGTTACAACATTAATGATAATTGTTCAATATAATGTTACAATATCTAATTCAAAACTTACACAACTAATTCCGTGTGTACACAAATCACCCTTTCAAGTGTTTAGGGTCCTAAAAGTTCTTTCACAACTAATTCCGTGTGTACACAAATCACCCTTTCTAGTGTTAGGGGTCCTAAAAGTTCTTTCACAACTAATTCCGTGTGTACACAAATCACCCTTTCTAGTGTTTAGGGTCCTAAAAGTTCTTTCATATCAAACTGCACAAAATTGCTATTGGAGTCAAATAAATTAACCACCTTTGGGTCAGGTCTACTCTGGACTTGGACCTAGCCTAGTAGAAGGATCACCCATCTCACGAATGACTAAAGCTGAGGACTGGTTTTCATCTAATTAAATTTTTTATAGTTCTAGTATATTAGCGAGCAAAGTTTTTAATTTAAAGTCAAATTCAAATTATTTCACACTCTTATGCAAACAAATATACAAATTTTAACCATTATATCTTTTCACAATAAATCAATACTTATATATGTACATACATAAATTTACATTTTTAAATTTTAGAATTGAAAATTAATCATTATTCCTTTAGGCATGGACACAAATTCGTTACTATATATATGGACACAAATTCAAACAAATTAAAGTATTTATTCTCATAAAAATTTTACTCATCCCTTAAGAAAATCAAACACGACCCAGGCCTTCATTCTTCTCATCCAAATTGCCCGCATTAATACTCCAATAATCTTCACTCATTAACCTTAATCTGAACTTGTTTAGCGTTGACTTGTGCTGATTAATGGTATTATATAAAAAATATACATATACTTTGCACTTGGGTTGTTGTCTTGTTTTCTCTGATCCTACTTTATACTCGTGATTTAAATTATGTACTTTTTTCACAAATAAATAAAGAGAAACTCTACAAAATTAAATCCCACCCACTTCGGAGGCCCATTCATTTCTTTAACCTCTTTCATTGAGGCTCAGTCTGATGCCCCTTGCAATGCGCCGTTCTTCAAGTTTTGGCCACCACTTTCAGAATTTGGATGCTGACCATCCTTATTATCCTACAATACCATTGGCAGAGAATCTGAAGGTAAGCTCTTTAAAGAATATAAAATGTAAATTTTGAGGAATATAATTATTTTTTATTTTTAGATTTCTTTATAGAATCTTTCTCAACCATCTGATTTTTTATCATTAAATTCAAGTAGGTGATCAGTACAAGTAGGTGAAGAACTCATTGGTTGGAAGTGCAACAATCTCTCATAACTACTCTAAGTCCAGCTGTTGGCATGATTTTCACTCGAGAATTTCCATTATCAAAAAAATTCCTAATCCCAAGAGTAGGGGTTTAATAATTCCCTTCCTCTGCATGGCTTTGTATATTACGTATCTACAAAGGAGGGAACTTACCAGTTCTTTTGTTCAAAATTATTATCCTCTTATGGACTTCTATGCCAATATCCAAAGCCCCATTCTGTCGTATAATCCCAGTTTGTTTCATCTTCCTCTAATTCCCTTTCTCTTGTCGTCGTGTCCTTCGATCATATCAAGTTAACTGGTAAGAAGTCCTATTCAATCTTTATGTGTTCTTCTTTTCTTATCTTGGTTTGTATTATTCATGATTACACTGCAATTGCTTATTCTTCAGGGAAGTGAAGCCAAAATTTCATAGAATATATTTTTGTCCTCTTTGAACCCAAAATTGCTTTTGCCCAAAACATCTTTATGAATTAGGGTTCTAATTCCAATTCATCAGAATCGAACCCATAGAAGTAAAATCAGGCACGACAATTCTAACAAACTCAATTTACCATTGGCTGAGAGTTTATAATAGTTATCCCACAAAAACTTGGAAATCATTTCAAGTCCGTGTCAAGAACTACTGCCAACCAACCATGCGCTTGGTTCAATGCCCCCAACAATTTAGGTGTCTTCAGGATTTATCTCTGTCAGCTGTCTTTTCTTTGTTTCTCTTTAAAGTGCACTACAACATTAAATTCTTTCAGCTTCATCCCTTTTGTTTTTTTGTTTTGAATTTCTCCTTGTCGTGCACTGTTTTCAGCTTTAAGGTTCATGCGTTAAAGTTTTTTAGCCTTGTTTATGTTTATTTCTAAATAATTTGTATGTCTTGTGATTTTATCATCTATTTTACTTTACAGCACTATTGCCTGAATTCACTATTACCCAGTTAGAATGGTCAACTGCAATTAATCTTCAGTAAGTTGTGAAAATAAGCCTCATTTAATTTATGTTTAGTTGCACACTATGGGTAGAATTCATCTGTCTTTTGTCCAACAACTATTTACAACACCTACTCTTAAGAACTCCCTAAATTATCAAAAACCCTTCCATGTTTGAGAAACTATATACACTTTGACAAACACTCAAGCCTATCTAATTAATGGAATGCCAAAAATTAATAACGTCACTAAAAATTTAAACTAAAATTCAATTTTACCCTCAATTGACTTTTAGAATGATTGACTAATATTTTCTAACAAAAATACCCTTACATGTAGGGTTGTACTCAAGTCGAATTGAGCTCGAGTATGGAGTCAAGCTCAAGTAATGCCATACTCAAGCTCGACTCAGCCACCATTTACCTCGAGCTTAACATGACAGAAAGTAGCTCGAACTTGACCTCAACCTAATTTTAGTCTCAAATTTTTAACTATTATTTGGGCCAAAATTTTGTGTCTTATTGGACTAGGTATTAGGCTTAACTTTCTAAGTGTTTATAGGTTTTGGATTGATGTAATATTAATTTAATTATTTTAAAAAGTATTCATGAGTCCAAAATTCCTAAAATATGTCCCAAAATTACAATAGTTATGCATTTTTACATGTATTTTCTTTCACCTCAAATCCTCAATCATCTAAGAGAATAAATGTGGATACACTGAGCTTGTGGCATGTGTGCATCTAGTGGTTTTGAATCCACGAAGTGCTTCATGCACAAGCCTGGACACATATTTGATGCTTGCACTTCATTCTTTCTGCATTAAATCCTATTTATTTAATCTAAACAAACATAGTTCATGCTTGCATTTTATAGCTTTACAAATTGGTTTCCAACTCCAAGTTCATCATGATTGGAAATAAGAAAAATCAATCTGAACAACTTTCATGTGGAAGAAACATTCACATGAGCTTAATGCACATCACAAGAAATTAGGAATAAAAAGCAAAGAAAATTAAATCCATCATCCTCCATAGCTTTGATCATTAATTACAGAATAACTCAAATATGGCAATTGTATAATCTAGAAATGAAAGGAAAACAAAAAAGTGTCCTATCAAAACAAGCTAGACAAAAAAAATGTTGCCCCCAAGAACAACAAATTAAATTAAAAGTTGAAATCATATCTGTTCTATCTTAAAACAGCAACACAAGATGATAAATAATTTGTTCAAAATACCTTCCAAAGGGTCATCATCTAACAAGATAATTAAATTTTACATGCAATAAACACTAATTATCCAAAAAGTTAACACTTATCATCTTCTATTCTTCTTCCTCCTACATCAAATTGAAACAAAGCTAATTTCAATATTCAATTTCAAAAATTAAGATTCAATTATATAAGTATACAACTAACCTCCCCATTAAAGCCTTCCACAATAATTCATCAATACTTCATCCTATCTATGCATCTGACATTTCATTTCAGTACACTACAATACATCCATCAAACACTTTCAATATATGTAGAGTGACAACATCATGTAATTACATAATTTTAATAAGATAGTTGAATCAATCAAAAACACGATGGAAAGTATATAAATTTTGAAAAGAACATACAATTTTAAAAAGAACACAACAAAAAGTGTTGAACTTTAATCTTTAAGTTGAGGATTTGGATTTCCAATCTCATACACTGTGAGAGCTTTCTTTTGCTGCAAAACCAAACATATAAATTGTTAAACAATCAATACTAAATAGACAGTATAATATAAATTCTTTAATAAATATTAAAATAAAAAGCTAAAAACTTACTTTCATTTTCCTTTGTACTCCATGTAAAAGCCTCAACTAGTCCCTAGCATACAATAGCCAATAGCATCTGAACAATTTTAGGAGCTTGTGATATTCGATAAGAATCAATCACCCTTGTTCCAATGTTAAAGTAACGATCTCAAAAACTGTAGTGATTGGGATGGCCGATATGTCAGTAACCATTTTGATATAATATTGCGTAAGAGGCTTGCCCTTTTTTTCACTAATCTAGACAATTAAAATTTTGTTGTTCAACTACATTTTCGAGGCATGTTTTTTTTTCCAAATATTCAATTAATTCAGATCTTTGAGGCTCATTGGGGCTCACTCCAACACGAGACTCCCACTCATCTAGTCTCTCCCATACTACAGATGGTACCTTGACTAGATTATGAGGCCACATGATTAGAAGACGGTGCTAATTCTGAATTATATTTCATATAATCATTATAAATATTAAAGATGAGATGCCATACTTCAGTTAGTTTCACATGTGCTTCGGAAGAAATATATATATCTTGGAAAACAAAAATTCCACCATTTGCATTTTTACCTTGAATCCAAGATGGCACCAACACACATGAGCATGTAACACTCACCCCAATATCTATCAAATGTTGAAATCATTCTGCCCACCATTCTACTAACAAACCCATCTACATCATTATTTCAATCATCCAAAGCTATTTTGAGTTGTAAAATCTACTGGAGAAACAAATTAGCAATAACATAATCATTCCCTGAAATGACTTGAATAGTTGTCCGAAACACTTATAAGACCCCGCAAACTCTTTCTGCTTTCTTCCAATCCTCATCTAATGGACACAAGAAATAATCCTCATTCTCCTTATAGCATGTGAAAACTTCTCAAAACTTTAAGGCACAGCTCAACATCTTATATGTAAAATTCCATCTTGTTTTCCAATTATAGAGCAACTTCTTTCCTGTAATTTGGAGTCTAAGCAATTGATTGAAATTTTAAAAATCTACTATCGGTATGATTAATATATTCCACACTATATTTAATATTCTCAAAAATGTCAGCTATTTCACTTAGCGTATCTTGAACCTTATGGGCAAAGCAACGAATATAAAATAGCTTGCCACCACCCAAAAGTGTCTTTCCCTTCCCAAAGTCATTCCGTAGAATTCTTATCGCCACATCACTGTTTGATGCATTATCAACTGAAATTGTGTGAATTTTTTGTCCAATTCCGTTATCACTGGCACATTTGAATACCTCAATTGCAATCTCAATTCCACGTCAGGTGGTAAAACTTGCACAAAGCTAAAGACTCTTTTTTGAAGTGTTTAGTCCGAATCTATCTAACGTCTGATCATGACCATATACTCAATCATTTGATTCTTTGACTCCCACATGTTCGTTGAGATGCTAATTTTGGTAACATTATCTAACTTTTTAAATTTCTTCTTCTCGACTTCATAAACACAAGCACAATCCTCCTTTGCCATGTGATGAAAATCGACTTCGACATTAGCATCCCACACTTCTGCATATAATTAAATTCCCGTCCTCCAAATAGTAAATGGATGCTCATGTATCATAATCCAATGGGCAGTAGCTTCCCTCATCTTTGCCATGTTAAAAACCCCATCATATATTGCCGATAGAGTTGGAAAAGATAAATCAGCTAGCTGAAAGTTGATTTTTATTCATTGTGGCTCTTTCTTGATTTAGGCCAACCTAACTTTTCACATTTTGTACGATACCTTATCATGCTTGATGTTTGTCATGTATTGCCTACAAAAGTCTAACATTACAATGTATACATATGGTCCAATAAACTCCATTTTCCACAGTCTCCTCAAAATCTTACCACACCTCTGATTTCTTAGATCTTTTAGAAAGTTGAAATGCAATTTCTTCTTCAACTATTTCATTATCCTCTCCTTCTTCTACTAAATCCATATCATTTGTTGGATTTGTAGGAGCACTAGCATCGCCATTAATCATTGAGATTTGAGTGCTCACATTTACTGAGTGGATGAATCAGCTGTAAAAGCTATGTCTGCAGAACAAAAAATAACAATCTTTAGTCAACAAATTAGATTGAATTCTCATCATCACCTCAAGGATTAAAATCATACCTATCTAACTTGGTTGACCTTTGCTTAGGGAAGGATTCGCAGCTGACCCTGAATGTTCTTGCTCCATAATGATTTTCACAAATACCTACTAGAAGACAACAAATAGAGCCAGAAATAAGAGACAAAAGAGATATACTATATGCATATATCTTGCGTGATTATGTATTGAAAGAAAAATTATATGTGTCATTGCATCTTGCACATGATCTCCAACTTCCATATGCAAAATTATAGAGATAATAAAACAAGAACCATGAAAGTTCAAAATATAATTCTAAAATTGCATGAAATAATGACAAAAATGAATGTCATATCTAATCAAAGGTGTACTGCATTTAACAGCCAACAATATAAACAAACTAAATCTAACGACATCCACGTTTTATGCATCACTTGAAAAACCAAATGAGCTAATAACCATAGCAAAATAAGAAAACTATATTGTGGAAAACATAACATGCTCAGCTTAATAATTGCTATCCAACAATACTTGTTGTCAACTGATTTTTAACAACATTGATAATAACAGTTTATTGAATAAGGTTAGCTTTTGAAAAGGGAATAACATACATAGTAGCTCAAAAAACTGCATTAGCTCACATATTAAAATAAAAGATATGCACCTTCACTAGCATTTGCTAAATAATCACGCAAAAGAATTGCATCCAAGATTACGAACACTGGTACTGCCATTCTATTCAATAGAAATATTATAGGGCAGGTCTCTTTCCTTAAAAAATAATGCCATATCCTTTAGTTTTTAAACTAAACCAAATATCATATATTCTAAGAATGAAATATGCCACTCAAGAGCCAATGATTTCAAAAAGAATTTTCAAGATAATCAAAATAAGACTGTCGAAGTTTGATAAGCTCTAAGAGATGTTGGTTGAAATGAAACAGCCAAAGAAGATAAGTTGCTTATCACTTTCTTTTTAATCCTTTAGCAGCAACTATACACAGCTGAACTACGAGGAAAACCCTCAATAATTGATATCTGAATTGGATGATAATATTAGACACTCAAATACTCAATTCATCTAAATTGATTCTGTAATAAAGAAGGATAATATTAGACACTCAAATACTCAATTCATCTGAATTGATTCTGTAATAAAGAAGGATAATATGTGTTTCGAACATGTACATATTTTGATGTGGGATGTTCCAAGCGATGGGATGCTCGATGTACCAGATGATTTTAAACCCTCGCTGTTCAACATGTTGGGAACTAACGAGCTGAAAGTCTTTAATTACAATCACCTGCCAACTAATGAATAGGAAAAAACAAGTGAATGCCATAATGGAGAAGTGTTTGAATGCCTTAATGGAGCAGTATTTGACGCACTTCGTTTCAACGTGTCAAAAAGAACAGGATTAACTTCCTTCATATTGCCTAATTATGCTATAATCTACATTAGTCTTCAGCATGGGAATGAGTCAATTTACTCTAATTATATATTAATATAAGAAATAAATAAACATGAAATTTAGTTAATTTTCTACTGTCGTCTTATAAATATGTGTATTAAAAGAATTTTTTTGTTTTGAATTAAATTATATAAGAAATTGGTAGTGATTGAATCTGTACAAATATTATAATGATATATATATATATATATGTATATTTAAAAAATACAATTCCTAAAAAAAATTATTATTAATTCAAGTATATTACTTTTAGTTTTACCTTTTAAATTATTGATTCAAATTTAATTATGAAAGAACATATAATTGTAAGCATAAATTATTAGATAATTTACAAAAGATATAGTGAATGAGTTAAACTTGGATATAAAAACACACCAACATGAGTTATAGATATTAAAGAGGGGGGGAAGGAGAGAAGGAGGAGAAATAAAGAGAGAGAGAGCTCCAGAGATGCATTTATATATACTAAATATAACTATAATATGTTATGCCTTATTTGCAATATATTAATTCGATAGATTTATATGTGTGTGTGTGTGGGCCAAAATGCAAATTTTGCCCTTTGCATACAAAAATAGCATTTCTGAATAATGAAAAGTTGGGATGGCAAAAATGTAAAAATTGAGCAATTTTTAGACACTGGCCCAAAAAAAACCCTAATTGTTGCAAAAAATTATCATGTGCCACACACGTGACCAATTAAATTGGAATTTTTCCATTTTTCAGCAAACTGGAAGATGTCCATGACCCCACACTGTTGTTACATATCATTGGATGAAATTTGCCACATCAAATCGAATGAGGGAGGCAAATAAGACAGTAATTCTTGAATTTTAAGTAATTTCAGAAAAGAGGCCCTAATCTGGTCCAAAAAAACGCCGCACGTCGTACAAATACCTTTAAAAATTAGGGTTTTTTGGAGAATTGTCCATGCCAGGATAAGGAATCCATGCAAGCAAAACATGGTATGCAACCTAAAAATTATGAAAAATAAAAAATTAAATAACTTTTGAATTTTATAAAAAGTAATAAGATATATAATAATATTTTAAAATTGAAATATGTCTTACGAATCAAAAATATAAAAGTATAAACTATAAATTTAAAAATCCAAATTTGCAAAAATAAAAATAAAAATTTTAAAATTAATATATTTTTAAATATATTAAAAATAAGCATATAAAAAATATATTTAATAAATTAGGAAAATATGAAAAAACAAAAAAATATTAGTAAACTGGAAATACAAAAGTGAAATATAAATTTAATTTTATTAAAAATAAAATTTAAATATTTTACAAAAAATGATATTATAACTATATTTTGAATAAATTTAGAAAATTTAAATTTTCAAAAGTTAATATAAAATAAGGTTGCCCTTGATGAAAATAAAAGTTAATAACAAAAAATGTACTCTCCAAAAAATAGGGTAAATAGATTGTTTTACATTATAAAATGTATAATAAGAAATATGAAAATTAATTATTCTATAAAAACATAGACTATGTTTGTTTTGCTTCACTCCCAAAAAATACACAAACTTCAATCATTACACTTTTTAAATTTTATTTATTTCTTCTTCTTACTTTTACACAATTTTCAAGAAAAATATACCTAAAAACACATACCTAAAATCAAAGCAAACATAACCATAGATTCTAATGAAGTATGAAAATTATAAATAGAATTTTTTCAAAATACATTATCAAAGATACATAAAAATAATTTTAAATCATAAATTATAAACAAAAAATACAAATTTGAAAATTTTTAATTTCAAATATATGCCACGGATAGTATTGTACTTATAGTTCCTAAAATTTTAAAAAATCAAATTTATAATTACCTAGTTAGACATTATTTAAATGTATATTTTTATATTTATTTTTAAAATTTTAAGAATTTTTGAAATATATATGTTATATTTTAAAAGTACATTTTTCTATTTCTTCGACACTACAATTAGAAAATTGATAATTTTTCTAATTTTATATTTTATAAAAATAAATTTATTTTATTGTTTGAGAAAATTTAGATTTTAAGATTATATGTTGTATTTTTCAATTTCAGAAATATACCTCAGTTTCATATATGATGTTTCAAAGTTTAGGAAATCTATTTTTTTTATATTTTTACAAAACATTCTTAGAAAAATATATTTTTTGGAAATAAGATCATTTAATTTTATTTTTGGAAAAAATGTAATTTTAAAATTTCTAGAATATATAGTCATAATATCCTGCTCAAAAAATATTTATATTTATATTTTATTTTAGATTATCTTTTATATTCTTGAAAATATTGTTTTTACATAACTTTAGAGAATATATGTAGTCAGCATAATAAATTTCAAATTATAATTTTTAAAAGTATAAATCATTTTTTCCATGTTCTATTGGAAAATTTAGATTTTTGAATTTACATTTTATACTTTATATTTTGTAATTTGGAAAATATATTTCTAAATTTTTATGAACAATTTTATATCTTTTTTAATTTTTTGGAGCATACAATTTTTATTTTCCACATGTCCTAAAATTGCTTAAACTTTAAAAGTTATAGTCCCTTTTACCACTTTAACTAAATGTGGCAAATTTTACCCAGTCACGCACCACATCACTTTGGGGTCATTTCCATGTTGTCAAGTTCACCAAAAAAAAAAAAGAAAAATTCCCAATTTAATTGTTCACATGTGGAAACATGATAATTTTTAGAATTACCTGGCAGCATCCTAAAATTGCTCAATTTTTGAAAGGTATTGTATATTTTTGCCACCCCTAAATTTTCATTGTCTAGAAACATCATTGTTTGGGTATGAAAAGGACAAATTTTGCATTTTGGTCTTATATTTGAAAGATAACATAATTCATAAATATAAAAACATTTTTAAAATATTAAAAAGTTAAAAGAAAATATGTTTGCAAAGCTTCCAAATAGAAATAGTTCAACTCACACTTGACTTAATAAAAAATTATAGTCGAGTGAAACTTGACACTTACTGAAATAGTTCGAATCCTCATCGAACCATGTCATCTAGTTCATGCCTTGGTTTATGTTACACCCAAGCATTTTTTTCCATGCCTTCCATCACCTATAAAAGGTTCGATCATGCAAGATTTTGTATTAGAGAAAGAATTGCAGGTTTGGTGGATATCGAAGCCATGCATAATTTTGTTGTCAATAAATTGATTGAGAATGAAACTCATAAAACATGAAGATCAAATAGTCTTTAACTACGACTAGGGGTGGGGAAGGAGAAATAAAGCAAGGATAAAAACTATTTCTTATATTTCAAAAGATTCCTAAACTTTGCCCTTAAGGTCTCTATTAACCGAAGATCATGTTCAAGACCGGTAATCAAAGATCACAACCAAAGGGAATATTTTTAAATGTAGTAATGTAATTATCAATATAAACTTTTTTGTAGGTTTGAATACACAACAGGCTGTGAAAAAACATACAATTAGAGAATCTATAAAAAAGCATACAAGTAGGAATGTAATTATCAATATAAACCTTTTTTTGTAGGAATGAAACTATCAATATCAACTTTTTCTGATTCTAGTTATGAGCATACAAGTAGAGAATATATGAAAAAGCATATCCAAGCTAAGGTACGAGCTGAGGAACGAATTAAGATATAAACTGAGTTAACTGCTCAAGCGCAAATGAAAGTTAAAAAGCAATTAGAGGCTTTTGTGAGTTTGTTAAGTCCTACCAGAGAAGAATTCTAAGTAGCATACAGTGCTTCTAGTATTAATTCTGCATCAACTTCACTCGAAGGATCAAGTCTTGGCTATCGGTTACTTGTTCAGGTAATTACATTCAAAATTTAAACTTGTTTTATGTGTTAGAAAGAAACAAAAGTTTGATTACATTGGAATTTAATTTAGGCTATATCTGGATCTAGTGTTCATCAAAAACATGGGAATAATGTTGACTCTACACCTAATCGCAACACATAAGGTGATTAAGTAATTGTTCATATATTTAAAATATTTTAGATTAAATATTATGAGTTATTCCTTTGTATAAAATTTTCAACTTCAATGGTTTTTATAATAAGAATGATGTATTTGATGAACATTAAATGCTGAAAATATTTTTCTCTTGTACAATACTCTTGAATGTCTTGTTATTGTGAGCAAAAATAAATTAGATAAGGATTATAATGATTTCCGGTAAAATGAACATTATATTACATTTAATCAATTTTTTATTATTTTTTTCTTTTGTAGGTGGATGAATGTCAAAAATTATTGGAGGCATTCAATTGACTACAACCTAAGGAATTCATGAAATCATGATACGTATCATACTACTTTGTAGTTATATGTGATATTTGACCTTATTTGATGGAGATGTTAACTTTTTTCCCCCTTGATGCTGATTTACATTATTTATTACTGAGAATGTTTAAATTAAATGTTTGGATGCATGATTTTGTCAATCATGAATATTTTGTTGAATTATTTCTTGTTGAATGTATTAAATATTTTAAGTCAATAAATTACATATATTTTTAATTAAAGTTTTGATCAGAGATTAATATTGTACAATAAATAAGGTCATTTTATAAAATATAAATTAGTACTAACTATGAGTCCAAACTGTAACTAATATATTATTCGACATTAGCTACAATTATTAGTTATGCTTTTCAACCGTTGTTAAAAATTAATTTGGATGGCCTACACAATAGACTTATAAGCAAAATCTTACAAGTGGCATTGAAAAATGTAGGCAATAATCAACATTTTGGGAAAAGCGTAGATGCTATATTGACTATTGTCGACGCTTGGAAATAACTGTAGTGAACCTATATTCTTGTGGTGAAGCAAGGGCAAAATTATTTTAGAGAATAAGCAAAATATGGACACAAAGGTTAACTTATAGAGAACTGCACAAATCTTGCACAAGATGATTTTATATACATACATACATGTATACATATATGTATATAAATGTTAAATTTTACCAAGTTTGGAATGAAAAATTTTAATTTAAAATTCATAAAATGCTAGAAAAGTGTAGTAGAATATTATTTCCTAATTGGGTATGTTTTTTTTTTTTTCATATAACTCAAACAAATTTGAAATACATATAGTTGTATGAATTGTTACTTGGAATTTGTACACAATCCACAAGTTGCAAAACTGCAACTTGTGTCATAGCCTCTAGATTGTCCATATGAAAAAAGTGCAAGCGAGACTTCACCAATGAATTTCTATAAACTCCTTCGCAAAATCTCACAAATTCCTTTGTGTTTGGAAAATTTTCAGACAACGGAAAATATACGAGAAGAGGCTAGCAAAAATTTCTGTTTCGGTTTGCGAGGGGTGGTTGAATTAGTTGTGTGTACAAGGGTAGAATCTTCAACCTTCAGTTTTTTCCATGACACAATGTCTTAATTATTGTCAAATTCTAATTTCCATGTTTATCCAATTGAGAAATATGGGATGAGCCATATGGACTTTACATAGATATTAAAATTAATCGAAGTCAATTTTAATTTTAATTATTAATACAATTTATAATTAAAATCAATTAATGTCTTGACCTTTAATTTAATTAATATAATTAATTAAATTCTAGGTCAATTATATTTTCAGTTAATAATCTCATTATTAGCAAGTATAATAAGAAATAAATAATTCTACTTAATTCAATCCAATTGGGATCAATTTAATTTTACAACAAGACATTTTAAATCTTGTTCAAGTCCCTAATGCATTGCAAGTCCACAATGTCACTCCAATAATATAAAGTGAGGAAAGTATCATTCACATGAGAAGTATATGAATATCAATGTGATTTGATTGAGAACTTGTTTACGATAAGCAATTAAGAAGAAAGTAATAAAAACTAAAATTAAAAAACAAAATAAGACAAGAACTCTAGACCAAGAATTTTTGCACTTATTCAGATGAATTGGACTCTAGAGATTTTTTATTTTGTGGAGAATTAACTTTTGAATTCTTTTATTAATAATCAATTTAATTATCTTTCATTCTATATGTTACTCCTAAATTCATTATTAGATTATTTCTAACTCTAACAAAGATTTACAATCAAATAATTGATGCACCAGTAAATAACATCCAATTATCAAAAATGAAAATTTAAGTTCTTTGAATAACATATGACTCATACACAATATAGATTTTGATTTTGTTATTCTCATAAATTATATATTCTTGTTTGTATGTTCTAATTCAAAATTTTCACTTTTGTTATTCTTCCCAAATCAACGAATCAATCTAAGAGTAATTAAGACTTAGAAAGCAAGAAATTTGAAAACAAGAAGAATAAAGATAAAGACTATCAATTAAAAGATTTCAAACAATTATATTCAATAACTCAATTACAAATCCTCAAATTGCCTTTGCCTTGTTCTTTTTTGTATGACTCTTTAGGTTCACCTTTAATTGACAATGAGTATAAGTTAAAAGGTATGAGTAACACCTATGACTCATATCATAACCAACTCAAGATGAAGTGATGCAATCACATAAACTATTGTGATCATTAGTGTCATGCAGCATAGGTATTTTGTATTACTTTATCCTGATCAAGCCAGAGCAATAGATTTTATTAAATTCACTGGCTCAATTATATGATTAAATTAATATTTTCTCATGAAACTAGTATTCTATCAGGAACTCTTTTCTAATCATATATTATCCTGTCCAAAGATTATTTCGTCTTATAAAATATCAATTGCATAAAACAAACGCGTCACTTACATTTAAGAAGACAAATTCTTTATTAATTACACACAGACCTCCATACATATATGGATAATTGAATGCTAGATTCATAACTTTATCTCATATTAAGATAAATTCTTTATTGGTGGCACACATACATTATACATATATGGGCAATTAAATGCTAAACTCATAACCCTATCTCATATTAAAATAGATTCTATTCTTCATGCCCTAATGATTTGATAGTCACAATACACACAAGATATCAATGTCGTCTTAGGTTTACAATCCACGCATACTTAACATGATCACAAAATAAAATATTAATAGCTAAGAATAAACTTTATATGGCTACTTTGTTCTTTGAGTCAATGTTTGAATATTTATCCTCTAATGATATATCTACAAACATATATTCTCAATATCTCATATTGAGCAATATGATACTTACCACATAAACACAATGCGTGAAAGTCATACCAAGACTTTAATGTTTATTTAGAGAATCTAAGACCCTTGAACAAATTTTAATAATTGTATAATAAGAAGTCTTGTATATATATTCATAACTCTTTATGAACAAGACTTTTATTGTAATCATTTTGGCACATACAAAACTTTAAACCATAACAAAAATTATATGCACGAATTAAACTACCAAACTATTGATAAAAAAAACTATCAATATTTTATTAATTAATAGATAACATTCAAAACCAATATCTCTCATAAATAATTGGCATTTGAGAGTATATCATTAACAATATCTCATTTGCACTCTAGTGACAATAATTTGAATGCTAATCGATATAGTATCTAATACACATCATTTGAAGATGCCAATCTAGTTATAATTGGTCATGGGCTTAACGAGTGTTTTAGCAACATTATTTGTTAAAGTTGTTTTCTATGTGGCTATATCACATGTTCTCCATTGGCTAAGTTCTCACCTACATAGACTCCCATAGATGTTAAAGAGAATACATGATAATATGAACAAAGGCATTGGCGAGCATGTCTGCCTTCCATATGGTTTGCAGTGAACAACTGTTGTAACTCAATTGGCGATAGAATTGGTTGCGGTGACACGTCCATTTCTATAGCAAAGTTGAGATGTTTCACCTTGAAATAATGTGATAGAGCAATGTTGGCATCTTGTTGGTTCAAGTAGTGGAAACCTTGAGTATCTTTTCCTGTTATCAAAAATTCTTGCCAAATTATGAAATCAATGTGATCTACTCAAATAGTTTTGCATATTGCCTTGTGCATTTTAAAGATTGCACTAGTCCTACCTTGTTCTAAGGCTGAAAAAAATATTATTGTTAATTATTGGTTCTAAATGACACGATTGCCTCAACATTTTAGAATCATTGCCTCAAAATATAAGGGTTGTGGGGTTTGCTAAAAAACATGTTAGGTCATTTCCACAAAACTCAATAAAAAAAATCCAAACTCATTCATTTAAAAATAAATTTTTTTCATGAACAAGTCTTAAGGGGCCATTTGTAAGCACATAAAATTTCTTGTTTAATCAAAATTGTGTCACATAGATATTTTATATTAAAATATAAATTAAATATTTCTATTCATATTTCAAAATTTTAATTTAATGTAATTTATAAAATAAATAAATAGATAATTAATATTTTAACTAATCAATAAAATGGTGCCAAGTGATGAAATGTCTTCAAATCATTGAAGATGATGATCGTAATAAGGCCAAACTTATCAGCTAAATTTTGTAATAAGCTCTAACTTATAACAACCAATAAAATTGTATCACATCAGTATATTAATGCAACAAAATTCTCTCTCTTACCAATATAAATTGAAGTGGTTTTCATGGAGAATAATACAATTGTTTTATAAAGAGTCAAAGTTCAAAAGAATTTTGTAGATTCTCTCCACAATTTTTTTCTAAAAGTTCTAATGAGATTCATGGTTTTTGTTTTAATATTCAAGGCATTCTTCGTAAAAAGTCTGCAAATTTTGATGTTTAATTCGAATTATAGTGCTAAACCATCAGATTAACGCTCATTAAAGTCCGACAAGCTCTAAGGAAGATCAAAGTACAATTTTCTTCTTGAATATTGTTCGAACTTCAAAATTTCGTTTTTAAATGAATAATTAGAAAGTTAAATTTAGAAGGTTTTACCCACAAAGTCTGTTTAATCTAATTGGGATTCAATTTATATCAATTTTCGTGTTCAATAAATTCAAATATGAAATTGTCATACAAGAATATTTCACCACTTAGCACAAGTGGATTGGCGGAATAAAATATCAAGTATTTGTTTATTTACTTTGGCAATTATATCTATTTAAATTTTCAAATTATAAATAAAAAATGTTTAATCGATATTTTAATGTCATATTTTTCACGTGGTCTAATTTGATTTGACATAAAAATTTTATGTGCCTACGCCTTCATTTCTAATTTTTTGTATGTTTTTTGGACAAGGATGTCCTTAATAATATGTCAAATTCCAAGATATTTTCTTTGTAATAAATTAAGATTTTAAACCTAACAACTATAACTATAAGTAGGAGATTTTATTTTTAAAAAAATTTTTAACGAAAAGCTTGAATTTAGGTACTTTAACAAAAAAAATTAGTTAAACTTTTAGAAGTATCTTCAAATCCAATTCAAAACTCTAACAAAAAAAGGATGTAAAATTTTCAAATGTTAAATAAAGGTTTTTATAACATCAAAAGAATAGTGATATAACTTGTAATTATACTCACTTTTAAAAAATGTTGGCGTAATTATTTCTAATATGTATTAGGATTAAGATTCTAAGAATGATAAATTAATTGTATGATAATTTAGTATTATATTTACCAATATGAATTAAAATATAGGAATTCTATCATAAGCTTTCATCAATTAAAGTAAATATTTGATTAATCTTGATAAATTAATTTACCAAATCTAATAACAAGCAAGCCATAATGAAATTATCAACAAATTATTAAACAATAAAGCCGTTCTTGCTTTATTGGATGAGATTATAATCTAAGGTATTATTTAGAAAGATAATTTTTTTTAATAATTAACTAATTCTTCACAATCATGTTTAGTAAATTTGACTTTTAAGGTAATTATATTTAGTTTCTCATTGTAGCCTTATTACACAAATAATTCAATTGATCATGTAAGGTTAAAATAATCTTTTGAATGAATTATAAAAAAAAATCATGAAATATTGGCTTTGTTTGTTTTGTAATTTCCACTCTTTAAAAATACACATCCAATTATTACATTTCCCTTTTTTTTTTTTATCTATTTCTCTTTTTTACTTTTACACAATTTTCAAAACAAAAATACTTAAAAACACACACCATAATTGCAAAATAAATAAAGCCATTGGCTATTTTATCATAACCTTCAAGTTAGATCATTATTCTTACAATTCTATAATTTTATAACAAATCATTAACTTTAATCAAACTAAAACAATATATAATTAACCTAAATAAAATAATTTATTTTACATATTCCCCAAATGTCCATGTTAATATTTTAAGAGCACGAACAAAACGTGGGGAATTGATATTGACAATCGTCTAAATTTTGTCAAGGTTCCATTGAAAGCAAAGGCCTTGATCTTATTGCATCTTCACCTATTTATTGCCATGCCTCCGACAAATGATACGTAAAAATTAAAATTGACCAAATTAGAGAAAAAAAATAATCTCGTGGGAACATAGTAGTTATTACTAATTTTATTTTAATTTTTCTTCCAATGGGTTCTGCCTTCTCTTCCTATTTATTACTCGTATTGTTATTTGGCCTTTTCTTTTGTGTATCTTTCATATCTATTAGTAAACTTGTTGCGTGAATATAATTATATACCAAATAATAATATTTTATGCTATTTATAACGTAATAGATAAAATTTGAAAAAATGGAATATCTTACAAATTTAGAATGAAGATTGAAAGAAATATATAATAAATTAAACTTGAGAATTACTCAATGCTTATATATATAAATAAAAAGATAATATTTTTTAAGCTATTTATAACGTAATAGATAAAATTTGAAAAAATGGAATATCTTACAAATTTAGAATGAAGATTGAAAGAAATATATAATAAATTAAACTTGAGAATTACTCAATGCTTATATATATAAATAAAAAGATAGTATTTTTTAAGCAAACAATTAATATCAAATCCATAACATTGAAAAGGAAAAATTAAATTATAAAAGAAAAAGAAAAAGTATAATAAATTAAAAATTGAGAGAAATAAATAAAATTAATGAAAATTGAAGCGGTAGAATAAAAATATATAAAAATTTAATGATATTTCAGTAATCAAAACGCCTTTATATTCTTAATATGGAGAATAACCATTAGATACATAATAGAATATGGGATTCTTCTGTTCTCAAAACAAATTAACGCAAATATGGTAATTCAGAACGGTTCATTAAGGATTTTAAAATGTCAAATAATGCAACTGTTTAATAAAAATAATTCAAAATTTGAGAATTGCTTGAATTTCCAACTTAAATAATTAATTTATTTTCTGTTAATGAGTTAAAATTGTTTCAGCTGTGTTGAAATGATGCTAATTGCTACGTTTGTTTTCAAATTTGAATATATATTTTCAAGTATTTTGATTTTGAAAATGATGTAAAAATATGAGAAAAAAATAAAATTTTAAAATTATAATCATTAAATGTGTATTTTTAATATAAAAATTAATATAAGAAAAAAATAAAATTTAAAAAATTATAATAATTAAATTTGTATTTTTAATTAAAAAATTACAATAGGCATTATTTTTACATCTAGATATTAATCAATCAATCGGTCGATCAATTAATTAATTATTGTTATTATATAACAAATCACTTATTTAAATTAGTTTGAATTCAAAATTTATGACTCCGCGACCCGCGCATCTATGTCTGAACAGCCCTCTTTTTGCCATTATCCATGTCTGAAAAGTCAACCGAGAAATGTCACTCCAAGTCCCAGCCACCGGATGAAAGCAAGCCTGACTGCCCAAATCGACGTGCCAGCATGAAACGACACCGGATTATGGGCTTTGACGGACGGAAAGTCTTCCCTTCTTTAAAATTTCCCTCCTCTGCACAAAACCCATCTCCACCAAACACTCAACTTCCTCTTTCTCTCACTTGATTCTCTCTTCTCTCGGGCATATGGCGAAAAATCGAGAACCTAAGAAATCCGTGGAGTCCGACGAGGAAGAAGAAGATGCCGAATCCGACTCCGGACCCGTGCAGACGCAAGTAACAAAAAGGCCCTCATCTTCAGCGCCGGCGACTCTCAAGAAAACCCAACCCCAGGAGCAGCGACGGCGGCCTCCCTCTTCCCCGGACGAGGAAGAGTCGGGATCCGAATCCGAGTCAGAGTCCGGTGGGCCCGACCCGAATGTCAGGTCCATTGCATCTAAGCCCATGGACGATTTACCGAAATCTAACAGCGGCTCTGCCCAGGCCAATGCTTCGGAACAAGTCACTCCGGCGAAACGCCCTGCCGAAGAGAAAGAAACGGAGGCCCAGAATGCCAAAAAGTCCAAGAAGAAGCCCGAGGCCGAGAATTCCGGGAGAAACCCTAACGATGATTCCAAGAAATTTCTTTTCCAGAGGCTTTGGAGCGAGGACGATGAGATCGAGATTTTAAAAGGGATGATAGATTACAAGACCAAGAAGAAGTCCGACCCGATTGCCGATTTGGGCACTTTTCATGATTTTATAAAGAAGAATTTGCACGTGGACGTTACAAGGACTCAGCTGCATGATAAGATCAGGAGGCTGAAGAAGAAGTTCGAGAACAATAAGAGCAAAGAGAAGGAGGGTAAAGACAGGACCTTTTCGAAGCCCCATGACCAGAAAGCCTATGAATTGTCCAAAAGGATATGGGGGAACGAGAATGGGACAGAAAAAGAGGGCGAGAAAATGATGGGAAGTCCACAAGCTGTGAGGGAGACTTCCAGTAAGCGGGCTAACGTGGCTGAAAATGAGGTGGCTAGGAGGGATGTGAAGAGTGCGGAGGTTGTCACTGGCGATGGGGAGAGGCTGCTGCCAGCCAAGAGGGTGAGCGTGGAGGATAGGATTTTGATGACTGGTTCGGAGTTGTTTGAAGGGGGTAAAGGAGTTGAGGGGGAAAAAGAGTGGAAGAAGCTGAGGTACGAGGAGATGGAGGTCCACCTGAGCCTGTTGGAGCTCAGGAGTGCACAGACGAAGCTTGTTTTGGATGTCTTGAAGTCTCGGGATCGCTGAGGTCGGGGACAGGTTGCTACTTCATTTTTGATGCCTTGCCAATGTCGTATCTGTAGGAATGTGGGTGAATTGTGCTCTATGTAGGGATTTTCGTGAGCGGCTTATGCGCATCCTGAAGCTAATTATCTAGTCTTGGTTTGGAATTTTTGTATCATGTTTTTGTCAAATGTACTCTAAGGGCATTCATCTGCGTTTTTAGCATGCTTGGCTTACATATTTGACTTGTGTTTTCCAGATTCTTTGCTGCTTATAATTCGGTGTGTTTGGCTAAGCTTACATCTTATTTTTAAAAATAAATTTGTGAAGTACTGGATAAATTATTTTATAAGATTTTATTAAAATTTATAATTATAATTTATATTATTATAATAATAAAAATAAATTAAATATTAATAATATAATATAATATAATAAGACATATTTATATGATTTTTAATATTGATGTGACACATTGCACACAAAATATATATATATATATATATATATATTAACACATAGGTATACTAAAAGGAGAGGCAGTAGAGATATTTTTGCTCCCACTCCACTCAACTACTGTTCATCTTTTCTCTCTCTGACTAGTATTCATATTCTTCTCCAAGCGGGCTTCTCCATTTCTCCAATGTGTTTTGTTGGGCTTCTACAACAATGTTTGGTAGCAATCTATATATTTGTGTGTAGATCACAACATTAGCGCCGTCTGTAGCAATGAAGGAAGCTAGGACGTTTTATGGAGAGTTAGATCGGAGCAGCAAAGGGGTGGCGTTTTTTCTGCCTTGTTAAACTGCTTTTACTTCAACTGGGAAGACATCTCAAAACCCAGGACAAACATATCCAGTGACGCTGATGAGGGAAAACTGCCTGCATCTTTATCTGGCTCATCAGGTAATCAGATCCCATATGAAGCAATATAGGAAAAAGCAATTGCAGCTGATGTAGAGAAGGATGACTCTGCTTCTGAAAAAATTCTTGGAAAACCGACAGGTTGTTTGACAATGGAGGAGAATCATAAGGTCCTGGTAATGGCTTGTGAGCTGCGTAAAAGGTGTGTAACCCCCAATGACCATGCAGGCTGTTCTTCAATTCTGTGCTGGCTTGACCAAGCCGCATGCTTTGACTATACAATTTCTTGTAAATGGTGGCGTGGTTGCCCTGTTTAGCCTTCGTAGAAGTCGCTTCTTTCCTGGTTACGACACACAGCGTCTGCTATTGTTCGCCATCTTCTGGAGGATGTTTCTCATGGCAACAACCCCAGCACACTTCCTCTCTTTTGAAGTCACAACATTACATGCTACCCTTTATTCCAACTAAACCCATACCCCCATTTTGCTCGAACACCTAAATTTTCTCGTCGCATTTCACCTTCTAGCTGTTGGTTATATTAGTTGAGTTGGGTTTGTTCCACTCTAACATTGGGACATCTGGATCAGGAATGCGTCTGAGAAGAGTTCGTGAGTTACGCCTACACTCTTTTTTACGTCGCCCTGTCCAGCGGCTTGATCTTCTTCAACAAGTTGGCTTTGTCATCTTAGGAAAATTTCCTATATCCCATATCTTCTTGGATTAACCTTGCTTCACACGGCCTTCTCCTTTGTCTTATGTTTTGTTCTTTCCATAGTGCTCAAGATAATGAAAGTTGAGGAAGGAATGACTTTGGATATATGAATATCATTAGTTGTGAATATCAAATACACACACACACACAGATATATATATATATATATATATATATATATAGTAAAAGCGTAGGCAATAACTTTTACAATGCCAAAGATTTTATGTACAGCCTATATTTATCGTAACTACAAGGAATTCATTCATTGACAACGAATTTTTGTAAGGAAGACAAATCTATTGGTAATTTTACAAATGAAATTTGCATCAAATAAATTTGTTGCTAATATTTTCTAAAAATCACCAAATTTAGCAATGAAAAAATTCCTTACAAAATGTGCATATAATGTACTTTTTAAAAATATAGATATAATATCAAAATTCTTTATAAAAATTCTAATTTCTTGTTTTGTATTTTTTTAAGAAAACTTCGTTTTTAGATGTCATATAATGTTAATTAGATTAATTGTGATATTTCATTATGAAAAATCTAACTATAAATTCATTATTTTTAATTAATTTTTATTTTTAGGTTTTTTCTAGAGTCTAACTAAGGGTACACTACAAAATTGGTTCTTATTTATTACCATATTATTGTAAAAAAATTTTATGTCACATTATCCAAAATAATTGATGAAATATTTTTCATCACTTTGTTATTTATATATCATGGCAAAATACTTTTCCTCATAAAATTACTTATATACTGTGATGATTATTTTTATTCTCATAATAGTGTATATCAACATTTTATCAATTATAAATTATTTTACTGTATTATTATTAATATTATTCTTCCTATTGTTTTTAATATATTAATCAAAAACAATATATTAACTTAATTGAAAGTGGCTTTTAAAAATTTGAAATATTTATTAGAAACAACAGTATATAAAATTACTTGTTAACAATATTTTTAATTGTTGCCAAACAAAATCATATTTTGCGAGGAATTTTAATCCTAGCTAAACATTGAATTTTTTCGTAGTGGCACCATTTTAAGTTTTTCCCTACAAGTTTGACAATTAATCTTTTGACGGCAGTTTAATAGCACAATTTGTACTTTTTAATAAGCCTTAAACTTTGTCTATAGGATATGTT
The DNA here is from genome assembly GCA_019155195.1 of Avicennia marina. Classification (NCBI taxonomy): domain Eukaryota; kingdom Viridiplantae; phylum Streptophyta; class Magnoliopsida; order Lamiales; family Acanthaceae; genus Avicennia; species Avicennia marina. The sequence goes on from CM032773.1 coordinate 4,307,213, forward strand.
TTATACGTAGATGAATTGAAAACCTCTCTCTTTGCAGATGAGGTTGGAGGTAAGAAAATGGATGAAAATAGGGCTTCTTTGAATTGAATAAAGATTCACAATTTAATTTTAATGTTTTATTTCTTATATTGTTGATGAAGAAGTAATTAGAATTAGGATCATAGGTTAAAACATGCCCCAAATGTTTTAATTAGCCTATGGTAAAATACCTAATAGATTCAGGTTTCACAACTCAAGGCTATATTTGTTTCTCAATTGTTTACTATTCATGCTTATTAAAAATTTTACAAACCAAACATTTCACTTGATAAATTTTAGTTCAAATTCAAATTCAAATTGTTCATTATTTAATCTTGTATACCTAACTAACTATTTTTTAATCATTACATTTATTTATAATTAAATTATCACTTATGTCTAACACAAAAAAGGAGGATCAACTAGGTTTGGGGGGGGGGGGGGGGGGATGGGGATGGAGCTAAAAAGAAGTAATTGATAATAGTTAGAATGAATTTGTATTATTCTATTAAATTCTATTTAATTACATGAAAGTACACATTATGAATATTTTAAACTAGAATGCAATTTAAATATAAAATATTCTAAATTTTGTTTTCGTATGAATAGAAACTATGCTTCAACTTCAATTTCATGTTAATATATTTATGAATTTATATTCAGTATTTCGAGTTAATTTTTTTGTAATTATTTTGTTTTTAAATACACAAGGAAGTAATTTAGTAATTATTTAAATTAAAATATCCTTATGTAAATCTAATCTATATATAATAGATTTTCTTATTATGAATTTATTGTTGAGCACTTATTTTGTTTTGTATAACATTCTAGTTTTTCAGTATATAATCGGCATTATGTAAATTAAGTAGAATAAAAAGAAAAAATACAAATTATTTTTGTTAAATTTATTATATTTTAATTTTGCCTACACTTTTTCTTTTAAAACTGTGGACTTTAATATATATATTATTGCTTATTGTGACAAAGTATAAGTAATAATATTTATTCCCCACAACTTTGTAAAATTTGTTGCTTAGGATGTCAAAACCATAAGCAATAATACTTATTGTCTACGTTTTTTTTTTTTTCTCATAACTACTGTCATTTTTAAAAACCAATGCTGACGCAATGATGAGTGCAAGCAAACATATGATGCTTATGGTCTTTAATTAAGGGTAATGTGTAAGTATATTAATTAAGAGTAATATTATTAATTCATTACATGTAACTAAGGCCCAAACTTTTACTAATCTAATATAGTGTGTGTGTGTGTGTGTGTGTGTGTGAATAATATTTAGAATGAGGATAGTTTAAATAATTGCAGCTATTATATTATAGGCAAGACTTGATTACAAAGATCTCTTTTCCTTTTTTTTTTTCGATAAAATAAAAAATTCCTTTAACTCAAATTAGTAGCAGCATTTACTATAGATTATGGGAAACTGACAAACCACACACAACTTCCCACAAAAGGCACAGATAATTTTGACATGACATAAGTTGGCCCACTAAATGATCTCATCACATAGTTTACCCTAACACAATCAAATTCCCTCAGCAAAGGTCTTACACTGTAAATGATATTACCAATGAAGGACAAATCAAGATCCCTTGAATTAACTCTACGAACAATATTAAGAGCATGACCTGCAACAGAACAATGAGAAATGCCAAAATCTCTTGCAAATAGAAAAGCTCTCAAAAATGTACTGCATTCTACATGCTCAGCATCAAGTGCCCCCCCAATTCGCTTAGCTAGCCATGGTTGCTTCTATTTGTCCAAAATGATTTCCTATAACAAGACCAATACCCATACCTTGTTCAGAGAAAATTCCATCCACATTTATGTTTAAGTATCCCTCTTTGAGAGCAATCCATTTCCAATGTTCCCTTCGTAAAATGTAGTTGTTGATATTGTTGCAGAATTTCCTTTACATATTTCCCCGCAAGGGTTGCATCGTTATTTGCTCCATTGAAAACTTCATAATATTTGCATTTCTAGATAATCCATAAGCCACCAGCAACGAGTTCAGCTGCATGGGTGTCCTCCATAAGTAAGAGACAGCCAAACCAATTTTTAAAGCCTGAAGCTGAAAATCATCTTAAAATTTTATAGAGACCCTAGCTTGAGCACACTTTCTAAGTTAACCAACACTAAAAAAGATATGTTTATCATCTCCAAGCTTTCATGACGCGCCATCTACAACCATCATCTTCAACTGTCCACCTTTTGAGAAGGTTTTGCCTTGTGGGAAGGATTTCCATAAAGCTCTCCAAATGAAAATTATAATTTTTGGAGGAATGTTCAGGCTTCATATTTTAGTTGTTCTTTGCTGATGCTTCGGCGCCTCCTTCCGACAACTATAGGCCTCTAGCGAGGTAGTACGCACATTCAACTTCAAGGCATCCATTTTTTCTATGAAGCCGTACTAGCTCATCTCTTGAACTCCTAGGTGGCAATGGTAACTTGAGAATTTGTTCAACTCCATAGTTGGTAAATAAGAATTCAAGAAAATTTAGTTTCCATCCTTTTGAGTTAGTATCAAGAAGTTTGCAAACTCTGGCTTCCAGCCAAAAAAATTTCCCAAAATACATAATTAAGATAGATGGAATAGTTGGGATCCAAGGGTCAACCCAAACTTGGACATCTCTACTATTACCAATTCTCCTAATTTGCCCTTTTTCAATTGCTTCTTGCCGTCCAAGAAACTTCTCTATAAGTAAAAAGGATGTCTCCTTGACTTTGCATTGAGGAAATCTGAGTATGCAAATTACCTAGCTCTCAACACTGGCTTGCAAGGGCTCCGGATTTTTGATAATCCTGCATCCCTATTTTACAAGCGAAGTGAGATTAAAAGCATTCATGTCCCTGAAATCCAATCCATCTGCAGATTTTGAGTTGCAGAGTTGATCCCACTTGACCCAGCTTAAGTTCTTCTCCTTATTATTGTGGCTCCACTTGAACCTTCGAATTAAAGAATTAATAGAACTGCAAAGCCTTTTAGGAATCTTGAAGCATGACATGACGTATGTAGGAATTGCTTGAGCCACTACTTTGATCGGTATCTCTTTCTCAGCTCATGACAACGATTTTTCCTTCCAACTTTTCCGTTTGCTCCAAATTCTTTCTTCAATAAAAGCAAAAATCTCATTTTTAGATCTACCAATCATGTAAGGCAATCCCAAATAAAGGCCTTTTCCATCATCAATTCAAACGGCAAGTGTTCTTTGAATCTCAACCCTCAACTCCGATGGTGCACTGTTGTTGCATCAAAGTTGTGACTAATTCACATTTACCTTTCGTCAATAAGCTGTTTTGTAAGGTACACTGTTGTTACATTGTAAGTATGGATCACGAAAGAAACAGACTTCATACACTCCACAATCAATTTTATGCATTTGAGAGGAAAATCAGTAGCATAAAGAATTTATTCTAAGAAGCTCCATTGAAAACTATCGTAAGTTTTGCTCATATCTAATTTCAAAGCAATGTATTCACGCTCCTTTCTAAGTTTTAACCAATGGAAGGTTTCAATGGTTGCAATTATGTTATTAATAATGAGTCTACCTATAACAAATGCACTGTGGTTTTCACTGACAATAGAAGACATAATATGCAACATATTGGTTATTGCTCTAGCAATTAATTTGCATGCAACATTACACAAATTAATAGGTCGGTATTCAAAAATAGATAAGAGTACAGTTCACTTTGGCTATTAAAATAATGAAAGTTTGATTATTATTTACCCAAATTTGCTCGATTATTAAGAAGTGATAATGCCATTTTCATTATATCCCCTCCAACAATCTTCCAATATTTCTGAAAAAAGCCAGCTTGAAGTCCATTAGATACTGGTGCTTTCCACAGTTGTATTTAAGTTAAAACCCATGGTAATTTCATCTTTAAGCAGCTACCGAGCCATTTTTACATGAGCTCTTCTATTAATGATGCCTCCAAAAAGTTCCATTGAGGTTCCTTCAATTGAATATAGTGTATGAAAATGTTCAATAATATGATGTTGAATTTGATCCTCTTTAGTAATCCATTCTCCATCTATTTTCAACATCTTCCTTTTCCGTAGACTTGATTTTCTATCAAAAAAAGAAGTGTTTCAATCTTTCTCTTTCAACTAAGAGATCCTTGAGCGTTGTTTCCAGTACAGCTTCTCTTGTTCCAGCAGAAGGTCCCCTTGTCTTCTTAACTCAAGCTCTTCAGTTGCTGAGGCCGTGGGGTTATATTGGAATGGATTCCAGTCTTCTGGAAATCCTCTGAATATTTGCTTTAAAATTAACAAATTTACTTCTACACCAAACTTGTAAAGTAGATAAAGTACTTTGTGCCTTACAAGTCACATTAATCACATGGTCGGCATTAGCGACACCAAAAAAATTATTAATTATAATCTTCTCACATTCCTCATCCCCCATCCACACTTGCTTGAACCTACCACTTTTGTTACTTTGAGACCTCTTCTTGAAATGAGATCCTTTATTAGTAATAAAAATTCCGATTGGAACATGGTCAGCCCATGCTGAAGATAGATGGTTCGCAATGGAACATGAGAATAAATCAATCCAATCAGAGTTTGGTACTGCTTTGTCAAGCCTTTAGCAAATTTTGCTATTCTGATCCTTGCCTCTATCTAGACCATGTGAATCTTGATCCCTTGAAGCCAAGATCATTGAGATTAACATCAAGACGGGTAGCTCCGAGGGCATCCATTTGAGCAATACTTCTAGATTTACTCCCCCCCGCCCCCCAACAATGGTAGATTATATAGCTCTGCAAGTCTTTTTAGAAACTGCCATGATTGATTCCTAAGATGTGTTTTTGTGTTTCCATTGAAACCTACAAACCTCTAGCATATAATATCCCTTTGATTTCCTACCATAGCATCTATGTGACCCTTCGAAAAATTTTTAATTGAAATATCCACTTCTACCCTCCCAAGTAAGGCAAGGCCTCCACCTCCATTTTGGCAGTCCACAAAGAAACCATTTTGAAAACCAAATCTTCTTTCGATTATGTCCATTTCTTTACTCGAAAGTTTCAGTTTCTTCGAGGAAAACCGAAAACTACATCAGGGTCTTGTTCCCCTAACAACTTATGAAGGGATCAAATTGCACGAGGGTTTCTAAGCCCCCGACATTTCCAACTTAATAAGCTTCAGAGGTGCTGCAAAGCAGACACTGCCATTAGGATGTGGTGATCAGCACTCATTTCTTCGGTCGTAGCTTTTTTATCATCTTTAATCTCCTGAGTAATCTCATGCAAAGGTCTTTTATCCCATCTTTTATATCCACTTGAGATGTCAGAAGGTTCATGTTGAGTAGATAACCCCACATCTTTCGATACATAGGAGGAATTGCTCCAGCCTAACATGTCTGATTTGCCCCTACTCCTCTCCACTCGCAAGATTTTGTTTAGAAGGCCTTGTCTGCTTTTGTCTTAGATGGGCTCAAATCTATCTTCTAAGTTGTGGGTAATGAGAGGTCAGGCCTAGTCCCTGTTTATGTGGCCCAGATTATGGCTTGCTTGGCATGAATGTGAAACGTTCCTGGCTTTCCCATGTCTTGATATAAAAATAAATTTGACGCTCTTAAGCATTGAGACTCCCCAAAACTCTCTGAAATCTCGAGCCTGGCCTCTTGAGAACTGGAGTCATGAATGACCTTACTGTTTTCCTTCCACCAGTAAGTTTTCTAGAAATCGTATCTGTACTTAGCCAGATGCCATAGTTGGCACAGCATTTTGCTAAGTGTCCCGTAGTGTCACACTGAGGGGACCTTCTGTGCCAAACAATTCCTTTGACTTCTTTCATTGCCTGCTCTCTCTACATTCATGTCAGTGATGTCGCCCTCTTTGGCTGAGCTCTCGTGTTAAACGGTCATTTCGACAGTGCACCCGCAGTATTGTCACGATCTGCATTTTCTGTCTTCTTTTTTCCTTTGTTTTTAAATTTTTTTAATAATTACAATAAATTAAATATTTTTAAAAATATTATAAATTTTTAAACATGTTTCTCCTTGAAGAGAACTATTCTTGCAATAGATGATTAGGACGAATTCATTTTTTCTTCATTTCCTATGCCCTTTTTTTGAAAAAAAAAAAAATTCATTTTTCTATTTTCTCCTTTTCCTTCTATTTTTCTTTTCTGTTTGTTTTATTTTTTGTATTTTAATTTTGCACTTTTTCTCTATTTATCTAAATATTATTTTATAATTATTATTTCAAATTCATTATATTGAGAAATTCAAAATTGAAGTAACTATTAATAAATAATATATTACAGACATATGTAATCATACACACACACACAATTATACATTAATTTTTCTTTACTGAAGAATTATATATATACAGAATTATAAATTAAATTTTTATTTGTGAAATAATCTAAATAACAAAAATTATCAAAAGAAAGAAAATATAAAAAATAATTTGAAAAATTGTATAAGAATACAAAAGAAGAAACCAAAAACCAAAAAAAAAGAATAAACTCACAAGAGAAAGAAATGAAGAAAAAAAAATAAAAATAGAAAAGAAAAGAGGGAACTCATAAAGTTTTCCATTCTCATCGGAACAATGAGAGATGACACGACTCTGACACTTAGGCTTTGTTTGGAAGCCCAAGAGCAGATTGGTGGCCCGCAGACATTTCTCATAGCAGGTAGTAATGATTCAAGTTGCAGAACCAATAGGTTAACCCTACTCTTAGTCCTTACCATGCACTATTTAGGCCCACGTGCCCCATTAAAAGCTCACGTGTCAGACTTCTGCGATGCCCTTGTCATGCACCATCAAAGGCCCTCGTGGCAAAACCCTTTGTACGGACTGTTCTCGTTTGATCCATGCTGTAGACTGTCCACTGTCCCTCCAAATATTGATGCAGGCCTGCTATGCTTCCAAGAACCTTTGGATAAAACAAATTGTAAATCCTCATTCGACTCGAAGACAGTATGGTAAATGTCCTGACTGGTTTTGAAATATTTTAAATTCGGCCCCGCCAAGCTGTTTCAAGGGCGTTTTCCCCTGAGATTTATGTCTTCTATAGGAAAGACTTTGCTGAAGCAGCTGCTATGAAACTGAAACTCTTGGAACCCTATTTCATCTCTACTTCAGCCACTTCAATGAAGGAACACTCCTTCATCTCCATCTAAAGTAACCGTTGAGTTGCTGAAGGATTTCCGTAAAGAATTTAGGCTAAAAACTTAATTTATGAGGAATGAAGACTGTCATAAAATAGAATGAGTATTTTTGAAGACCCCAGTTTGAGGGCAGAAGAGAGGTTTCCGGAAAGAATTATTAGAATGTTTGTTTTTAGTTTTTTTCTACTTTAAGTATCCATTTTTTAAATTATACTTTTTCTTTAGTATGTTAACCCAATTCTTAAAAATACTAAAAAACTCACACCTAAAAATAAAACCAACACAGTCCATATATTTAATTCTAAAAATATTATTAAAAGTGGATTCTATGAGTGTGTGTAATTTTATTTATAACTTGAAAGCTTATTATATTTTAAATAATAAAAAATGACTAAAACTGAAAGTATAATGAATATTTAAGATAATAAAATAAAGAAAGAAGGAAAGAGTCTAAAAGAGAGAAATTGAAAGAAAAATAAATAAAAATAATAAGTTCACAAAAGGATTGAGAAGATAAAAAAATTCATTTAGGATAATTTTATACTTTTACGATGTGCAATTAAAAATCCTTACTTCTATAATAATAAAATAAATATATAGTATAAATAGTAATGAAATATTAGTAATTATATTTAAGTGTATTTGTTATTTTTAAATAAGGATAATAGTGTAAATTTAGTTAATTAAGAATAATGCTATAAATTCAAAATGTGTAAGCAAATTAGCCCAAAACTCTTAATAATATAGTAACATCAATTACAAACTTATCTTTTTGGAAAGTCAGTCTAACGTGGATATATTTATGATAAAAAAACGAAAAACACTTTCTTTGTAGTGCTTTTAAATATACAAAAATAAATTTTATTTTAATTAAGAGGTGTTTGTGTGATGTTTTAACTATATACAATTATGTTAATTTAAAATAATAATCATTTTTATTTGATTTAATAAATGAGTTCTGACATCTAATAAATACACATCTATACATATAATTTGTAAAAGGTACTCAATGTGTGTAAATAATTATATATATATATATATATACATATATATGTATGTATAAATTGAGCATTTATAAATATAATATAGATTTTATGAAACAAGAAAACAAAAAAGAAACAAACTTAAAAAAAAAAAAAGAAAAGATAGAACATATTAAAAAATTAAGAGAGGAGATTGAATAAAAATTATAAAAATTTAAAATAATGAAAGAAATGACAAATAGGAGAGAGGTGTAAAAAATTATAACGGTAAAAGTCTATAGTAATTGTTTATTTTGCATGACCTTAAACTCATTAATATGGTACAGTTTTGCATGTATTACAAATTAAAATGTGCCATAAAAAAAATGTTTGAAAAGTTTTACATATATTTATCTCTAGTATGTAAATTTAACATATATACATATATATGTATGTATATATATATCGGTTAATATTTGTGCTTATAATTTTACAAAAAAATTAATAAAATATTTGAAAGTATACACTATGTAGTTTAGTAGAGAGTAAATTCTCATGACATTGTAGGAATTAAGCATGATAAAGCGGCTTAGGGGGCATCACTACCCCTTGGTAATACAAGGGAAAGTAAATATTACAAATTTTACAATAAATTTAGTCACAACATCAAGAATTGTTTCTACTTCAACAATAGATAGAAAATTTAATTAGGAGAAGATTTTTGTAAGAATTTATTAATAAAGAAAGGCCTGAGAAGGCTTGAGAAGGAAAAGGGTAGGACGTTAGAAGAAAACAAGAAAAATAGATAGCTAAGTCAAGGATTTATAAATATAATATATGGAAGTTAGTTTCATAGAGAAGTTAAAAATGGTTTGCACATCATAGCAGCAATAGGGAAAAGAATAGAGTTAACGCTAGAAGAACAGACTAGGCCCATTAAGACATTCAGACCAAAAGATTTTAAGGAATAGTGACTCTCCACCTTGATGCATTGGTAGTGATAGTCTTTATTGCTAACTCCGATGTGATAAGATGTTTGGTAGATGGTAGGAGCACAATGGACATCTTAGCATTTTCAATATTTGAAAAATGGGGAGAGGCAAAGAAGAACAAGAACTGATAAATCAAACCATGTTTGGTTTCATAAGTGATGCAGTGCACCTAGAAGGAAAAATAGCCTTGTCTATCATAATAGGTCAAATAGAGTTAACAAAATTAATATCATACATATTCTTTTTTTTTTTTTTTTTTGGTGGAAGTGACGTCACCCTGTAATGTGATACTTGGAAGGCCTGCTTTGACATAATTGCAAGCAGTCTTCTTTATATCATTTAAAGATAAAATTTCTAGTGGAAAGCAAAGTCAAAATAATAAAAAAAGATCAACAAGTATCATGAAAGTGCTACATTGAGATAATAAAAAGAAGTTAAAAGAAACCTATGGGAGAAAATAACGCAGACAATGCTTTTTAGATAGAATCCACATAAGAAATGTTTCAGATAAGTTGTCTCCAAACATGGTCATCCAAATTGGAGCCTAGCTAGAAGAATCATGGAGGACCTAATTGACATCATTCTTAGAGAAAAATGTTGATATATTTGTAGCCTCTGCTTAGGAATTGAGGGAAATAAACCTTAAGGTGGCCAAACACAGGTTGAATATAGATCTGAAGGACAGACTCGTAACATAGAAACTAAGAAGATTCAACCTTGAAAAAATCCTTGTTATAAAAGAAAAAATTAAGAATGGGCACATTAAAGAATTATGATATCCTGAATGGTTGTCCAATAATGTGGAGGTCCTATATTTAGGGGGAAAGTGGGCAATGTGTGAGAATTTGAGAAACGTAAATAAAGCCTGCCCTAAAAACTTTTTACCCACTTCCTTGAATAGATTGACAAGTTGATGCCATAGTAGGACCAAAACTATTGAATATGATCGAAACTTATCAAAGGTATTATTAGATTCCACTTTCCAGAAAGGATAGGAGGACAATAAGCTTCCTTTAGTCTTTTAGAACTTATTGTTACAAGGTTGATGGATGGAATATTTAGTGATCAAAAAGGAAAGAATATAAAGGTATGTGTTGATTACATACCAGTTAAAACTAAGCTCAAAAGGGACCATATAAAAGATCTTATGGGACGTTCGCTGCACTTAAGCAATTTAGGCATAAGCTGAATCACACAAAGTGTGCTTTTGGCATAAAAGAGGAAAATTCCTAGGGTATATGATAACCGAAAGAGGAATCAAAGCTAATCCCAAAAAATACGAGTTATAAAAGAAATGCCCACCCTTGAAGTATAAAATAGGTATAGAAGTTGAATGGGATTATAATAGTTCTAAGTTGTTTCCTCTCTCAATCTTACGATAGGAGTCTTCCAATCTTTCAACTCTTGAAGAAGGCCAAAAACTTTCAAATGGACCAGTGAGTGTCATCATGGTTTTGACTAATTAAAGGAATACTTGTCTAGCCTACTACTCTTAGCAAAACCCAGAAAGGGAAAAAAGTTATATGTATACTTATCAATGTTAGAAACAATGATCAATTTAGTACTAACTAAAGAAAGCGGAGAACAGAAGGCCCTGATATATTATGTTAGTTGAACTTTGTAAAGTGTGGAGCTGAAGTACACTAAGGTGCAAAAGTTGACTCTGGCTCTGGTTACCACTACTAGGAAACTCAAGCAATATTTCCTTATACATCCTATCACTATTTTAACTTGACACCCTCTAAAAGCAATATTAACCAAGTTTGAAGCCTTGGGAATAGTAGTTAAATGGGTAGTGGAGCTAAGAGTTTGATATCTCTTTTGAACCTAGAATGACAATAAAAAGGTAGACATTAGAGAATTTTTTTGTTGAGATGTATGAAGGAAGTGATGACCAACATGAGATGCTATACATGGAGTTGTTGATGACTCATCAACTCAACATGGAAGTGGGTGAAGTCTTTGTCCTAACTAGTCTTAGCCAAGAAGAATTGGAGTATGGGTTATTGTTGACCTTTGAGGCCTCAAATAATAAAGTAGAATATAAAGCACACCTGTTGGGCATGAGAATGGTCCAGACATTAAAAATGTACAAGCTTATTGTGTATTTTGATTCACAACTGGTCACCAAATAACACAACCGGAAATTCAACATTTGCAAACAGACTATAAAAAATTACTTGAGCTTGCTAATGGAATAGGTATTGGAATTTGAGGAACTTCAACTTTTTTAGATTATTTGAGAAGAAAACAAGAAAGAAGACTCTTTAACTAAGCTAGTAGCAACATTAAAATTGGTGGCACCTATGAAAATTATGAAGTGAAAGGCTGAGGAATTCATGGTATGCTTGGCATGTGGGGAAAATGATTGGAGATTTCCCATACTTAAGGTAACAAGGGGTGAAGAAATAGATAAAAAGACAAAACAAAGGACCACCAGATTCTTGAGGATAGGAGAAACCCTCAATAGGAGGTCATATGAACAACTTTTACTTTAGTATTTGGGAACAAGTGAAGGCGACTACATCTTAAGGGAGATACATGAAGGATGTTGTGGTTTCAATATAGTTGGAATCAATTTGGCGAGGAAAACTATCAGAGTAAGATATTTTTAGCCAACTTTGCAAGATGATAGAACGTGAATGGAAAGGTGTGAAAAGTGCTAGAAACATGCTAACTATTCTAACATTCCTAAGCAAGAGGCAAGCATTATGATATCACCTATCCCTTTAGCAAAATAAGGAGTTGACATAGTGGAACCTTTTCTCCCATCTGTTGGGCAAAAAACTTTTCTCTCAGTAGCAATAGACTTCACAAAAGGGGTAAAGTAAAACAGGTGGCAAGAATAACTGAAGAGGAAGTCATGAAATTTCTATGGAAAAATATAGTATGTAATTTAGAGTACTGAGAGAGCTTATTATGGATAATGAAAGGTAATTTCAAGAAAAAGCCATTCTAGAGTGGTGCAAAGGTATGAAAATCCATTAGAAATATCGTGAAGCTTACCATCCTCAAACTAATGGATAAGTAGGAGCAATAAATTGCATCATAGTGTGGCAAATAAAAACTAAGTTGGAAGAATCTAAGGGAAATTGGGTAGATGAATTATGAGGGGTTTTGTGGGCATACTGTACTACACACACAACTATCACACAAGAAAGTACATACGCACTAACATATGGGATAAACGCTCTAATCTCTATGAAAATAGGAGAACAATCTCAATAAGTCATGGCTTATGAGCCATAGCAAAATGAGTTTTCAATGAAGAATGAACTTCAGCTAATAGAGGAAAGGAAACACAAAGCCCACTTGAGAAACTTGAAATATAAGCAAGTAACACCCATCATTTATAACAAAAAGGTGAAAGAACGAAAGTTGAAAGGAGGAGATCTAGAATTACAGAAGGTACAAACTATCAAGCTAGCTAAAAAATGGGAGGTCAAATGGGAAGGGTCATTCAAGATAAGGGAGACCATACTCGGGGGAAGTTACAGATTAATTGATATGTCGAGAAAAGACCTAGGTTGGCAATTGAATGTACTTAATTAATCTAAATTATTTCAGCTAATAAGGTCCCTTAAAGATACTAAACACTAGGCTACAAGTTGCCCTCAATATTCTTGGAGTTACAAGTTATTCCCAAGCTATAAGTTGCTCTTTAACATTGGACTATAAATTGCCCACAACATTTTTTAGAGCTATAAGTTACCCCAAAACTGCAAGTTGCTCATTAGATACTAGGCTATAAGATGCCTACAACTTATTTTTTAAAGCTACAAGTTTCTTCATAAAAGCACTGGACTACAAGTTAGCCACAATATTTTGAAGCTATAAGTTATTCACAACATTCTTAGCTATAAGTTACTCACAACATTCTTAGACAAGTTGCTTTTGAGCTACAAATTGCCCGCAACATTTTTTGGAGCTAAAAGTTGCTTCTAAGTTACAAGTTGCTTATTAATAATACTATGCTACAAGTTGCCCATAGTATATTTTGGACTACAAGTCGCAATCGAATTGTAGGTTGCCCATAATACCAGTTCACCTAAAAGTTGCTCCTAGTACTAGCCACAATCTATTCAAGCTATAAGTCGCTTGAGTTCAACTTTAGATATATCTAACAAAATCATAGAGTTTGCTTGTTAACAACCTAGCAAGCATATAAAATTAAGTCAATGAACCAAAAAGTTCCCAGAGATTCATTAATGATAAATTATTTGCCATTACATTATTCTTCAATAAAAAGAAAAATACAATTCATTTTGGGAGTTTGCCTCTCTTGTAAATATTCATTTCTCCAACCTAGGTAGCCCCCTTTCTTTCATGGCTCAATCTAGCTACAAATTTTTCCTCATAAACTAATAGACTTAAGTGGCTCAATCTAGCTACAATTTTTTCCTCATAAACTAATAAACTTAAGTCCAGAAACCTACCCTCTGGATTAGCATAGAGTTTGGCCTCAGCATCCAAGGACCTCAAATCAGCATTATCTTTAACGAAGCCAAGTTCCACCATATGATCATGAAAAAATTAAATCGGTAACAATAATACCAAATAGCACAATGAGCAAGAGGCTCCTGATAATCTATGGATGACTCATATTCTTCCAATTTAGCTCTCTAGAATTTGACTAAATATTTATTGCCTTCCATGTTGGTAGAAAATTCATTGAAGGCTACTTTCTTGCTGCAACCTGAGTAGGCTTTAGCTTGTAACCTGAGTAGCCTTTAGCTTGACGAAGTACCTCTCCCTTAAGATGGCCACTTGGTCCTCGAACTTTTTGCATTCAGTCTCTAAATGCATTTTCAGGATTGGGATTGAGATAAGGCCTTGGCCTTCTTAGCAGCAGCCTCACCCCTTTTAGCCCTATCCAAAATAATGGTATCCTTAGCCTCTAAATAGGACTTTTTGAACATCTCTTGAGCCCATAGGAATTCTTGAGATTCAAGTCTAGTTGGTAACTTGTTCAACCAGATAAGGTGCTTCCATTAATGCAACACAAATATGCATAAATAAAAAGGGAGAAAAAAGAGAAGAAAGAAAAGATACAAGGTCCCTTCTTGAGAAGTATTTAACATGGAGTTATGAGGTAGTTAAACACTAAGCATGGAGTGAGCTAGCTCATTGTCCTGAGTTATCACACCTCCACGAACAAAATCTTGACCTAGAGTATGCTTTTGAAGTATTGAGGACCCTAAAATTAGATAGGTGTTTGGAGTCTTCACTTGTGCACTAGATTCATGAGGAGGCGGAGCTAGCCATGCTATGGGTAATGCTCGTGACAAGGTGGATGAGTCATATAATGAAACATGACTGGGTCTAGACCTTAGGGATGAGACTTCGTTGAGGGAGGCAAAGAAGGAGTTTGGAGTTGAGGAATTAGTGGTGGTTCTCATTAGCAGTAGGGCTTCTAGCCAGATTGGGTACACCCTTACCGTCTCCTTTTCTTTTTCCCTTTTCATGATGGTACTTAAATAGTAATACATTCATAACTTCACTTAAAAGGAGGAAAAAAAAAAGAGCAAGCCAAAAAAGAAAGAAGATTAATAAAAGAATAAACTTACTAATATCATCAAAGAGATCATCTGGTTGACGACTTAGACTAAAATAGAACAAAATTTGGCGGTAAGCTATTTTGTTCAAATTCAAGAAAAGCTTATTTAAAGTTTTGGATGGCCTGGTCAAAACAATTAAGGTAGAAGAGGAAATTGTGGGTGGAATGATGGTGGAATTGCTAGAGTAAAGGGTGATGGACAAAGTTTTGTACTAGTTGAGTTATACCTAAACACCTAGTACATAAATATCAAAACGGCCCTAAAAAGTGTTGAATGAGTCAAAGTTTCTCCATCCCTAAGGTACCCATAGTCGGCTTCTATGTGAGGAAAGAAGGAAGAAGTGCTTAAAGTCCAACATCAAAGTAAATCACTAAACCAAACTCTCCATTTTAATTTTGTTAATGTTGGAAACCCGAATTTCCATGCATGTATGATAATTTTCATGAGTAAACAAGTAGCAATTCAAAACATATGCAAATAAATAGGAAAGTGATATGGAATTTATGCTTTCAATCGTGCATAACCAAAATCCTTAGTGATTGTTGTAGATCCTTTTTAGACAAGTAAAAACATGAAAAATAATGGATTAACTCATAAAATGACCTTTAATGTGGATTTTGATAGGAAAATTGCCAAGAAAAAGGATAAATTTTGATATTTTAGACATTTAAAATGATTTGCATGGCTATTGAATTGATCACCATCGATCCAAGTAGTGTGATCGACAGGGATCAATCATAGGTGGCCATGATCGTAAAGTCAATGACCTCTGGATTAACCTACTCATTTGTGGGACTAATCCTAGTCAATTAGGACTAGAGCAATCAATCGAAATCAATTGCACACACAAGATCATAAAAACATAGAATACTGTCGGATTAATCGCCCTCATATGCCATGATCAACCCCAGTCGATCCATGAAGTGTGATTGACTCTGATCGATAGCAAGGCCTCTAGACCATAATTCCAAAACCCTACTAGGTTGATCCTCATGTTGGTTGATTGATCCACCCTTACCAAGGGTCGATCTAGAACCTATTTTTCATGATTTTTCACCTGTTAGGCGTTTCCAACCACTATACACCCACAATTATTCACCCCACTCAAACCAAGCAAGGAAAACCCAAAAATTGGCTAAAAAATCAATTAGGATAAATGAGAATTAATGCAAATCTTCATAGGGAAAAATCATTTTCACAATTCAAGGATTTGACTTATATTTAGAAAAAAAAGTATAGGAGGGTAAATTTTATTAAATTGGGAATTAAATGAGAATTGTTCTCTTGAAAAGGAACTCAAGGACTTGTAACTAATGAACAATTGAATCAGGAAAGTTAACATCAAATAAGTGGGTTACCTTACAAATTTTTACAACTATTTTATGAAATTGCTTTTACCGTATAAATAAATTTTTACTATGTAAGTGGATTTATCTTACAATTTTTATATTTGCCTTATGAAAAACAAATTTCTTCTATACCCATGCATTTTACTATGTAAGTGGATCTATCTACTAACTGCCTTCGAAAATTATTTTATCTTATCTATGATTTCCATTTGGTGATGTAAAGATTTCAAGTTTCAATTGTTATACTTGACAAAACTTGCTTTAATTACAAAAGGTCAAAATTCTTTTCTAAAGCTGTGGATGTGAGCATGTATGCATAATTATTTTACACTGAATTTTTGGATAAATGATTTTGAATGTAAAAAGTAGCGTTAAATTGTTGATGCCATAGTGACAAACACTAGTGTAAGGAATGAGTTTTGATCCATCCAATTAGCATAAAAGTATCGGGCTCTTCGCCTAGGGATAAATTGACCATCTCAAAAGAGGTTAAAGATGGAAACCAATCCAATCGGAGTAGAAGTATAGGAGTCTACAACTGGCAAACCTACCACGTCTCCCTTTCAATCAGGATTGTAAAGTGAGCCACGTGACCCTCCTTAATTAGGATTATAAATTAAGACCCTAATTAGTAGAATGATACACTAGATGTTCGAGACTCATGAGAAGGTAAATGAATATGTGAAAATAAACGAATTTACTACCTTTACTCTAAAATGTTCCTTCGTGTGAAGCACAAAAAAATTTACTATGGTTACTAGTTCTACTTCTAGATATTTTGCATGGAAAAGAAATGCTTTGTGCTCATATCCTAAAAAGGTAAGTAATTTTTCATTGAGCGATTAGGCAATCATAAGATTTTGAAAACCCATTTTGCTACCAACGATAATGGAGCTAAGGGCACTTGGGGTTGGTAAAGTGCTAAGATAGAAGAGAAAGAACTTTTAATTATGCTTTTATTTTGTTATTAAGAATTTCCAATTGTATTTAATAGTTTCTATTGCGGTATTGTATTTCAATAATGTATTGAGGTACAAATAAATTTTTAAGGGTTAGTAATGTTCATGAACTCTAATTTTGGGCTTTGTTATTCTCATAGTAATCATCTCAAAAATATTGCTATGTTGCATCTGAACTGGAGGAGTGACACCTACAACCATCGCCCTCCCCACTGTTAAACTAACTATCTATAGTAAGATTAGCTACAGTTAGAGAGTACTTTTTTCAAGCTATCTATGAACTTACAATACATATGATGCATGCTTAACTCCACCTCCAGCTTCAACCTATGCTTATCCATACAAGGTTGGCTATAAAATAGGGTTTCTTAGATGTTACTCTTAAGGATGGTACACTCTTAAGGATGGTACACCCGGTACACCCACAACGCCAAAAAGTGACCCATGTCCTTTCTTTCATATTTTACTTTTCTCTCTCATTTACTTTTTACCTTCTATTTTCTATTCATTCATATTTTTCATTTTTTTCTCAAATTCTTTATATTATTTTCAAATTTTCCACTATTTATTTCTTAACTTATGTATATTTATTTTTTATTTTTTTGTATTTTCTTTCAATTTTATTTCAAAAATTTCTACTATTTTTAGTTTATGTTTGTATTTTCTGCATTTTTCTATTTTCTTTTCATATTTATGTACTTAAATATTTATTAATTTTTTTTTATGTTTTTAATTTTTTGTATTTTTTTATTTATTCCTTCATTTTCTCTTATTTTTCCTATTTTCATTAACTCATCTTAATCATGCGTGTCTGTATTCATTTTTGATTTATATTTAACAAGTGAAGAAAAATGCTTAAGCACAAAAAAAAAAAAAGAAAATAGAAAATATAGAAAGAGAAAGAAAAAAAAATAAATAAAATAAAAGGCACAGAAAATAAAACAATAATTTGAAGTAGTGAAGAAAAACATGCAAAATGAAAGCTTATAATAAAAAGAAAAAAAAATACTAAATAAGGTTAGGATAGAGAGATAAGATTAAAATAACTAAGAGATCACATATGTTAGTCTCTAGTATTGTGGGAGCATTATTCTTAAGAACATGATCCACAAAACCTATAAATAAGGGAGTAACAATCACATTTACAGCGTGATTCTTACCTTCATCATGACGGGTCCTTTTAACATGCTTCACATTTTGCTTCATTCTCTTATGGGAGACTTAAATACTTCTCTTTCTCTCTTCACTGTTAGAAAATTTGTCAAACCTTTGAGGCCTTGTGTGTAGTTTCAATCGGAGTAGTTTAATCATTTGTGGAGGTTGAATGCAGAACCCTTCTCCTAATAGTTCAATCATGATGAGAAGAAAAGATTTCAGAGCTATTACTCTCAATCTTTTCTTCGATTATTTAAAGTCTACAAATGTCAAGATAAACTTCAACTTCTTTGTTTGGATATATATTTATGGTATGCTCCTCTAGAAATAACTAAAGTACAAAGCAAAATTATCACATGTGCAATACGTAACAAAAATACTATTGGCGTCCTAGACCCACTTTAATATCTCTCGTAGATCATCCACTTTTTGTGCAAGTTTTTTCACTTCTCCTATAAGAAATTCAAACATGGACTTTAGATCATATGTGTTATCTCCAACTCCTTGATTAATCAGGATTCTAGGTGGGATACCAAATAAAAATTTAATATAGCTATCTCTAATGTTTACTAATGTAATAAGGGATACCAACAAAAGCAATAACAAATCAAAACGGTATAATAAAACCTGATTTTAGATTCTTGAGAGGCAAACCGTATACGCAAGTATCTAACCTAACATAGTAGAATTTAAATCAATCAAACGTAGATGATTATAATTGGAACACCAAAAAAATTGATTAATATGCTATAAATCACACAAGTCCAATCTTTAATAATTCGATTTGGGATGATATTCACAAGAAATTGATGACAATTTATATGAACTAAGAAGAGAAACTCCCATTAGTTAGAAAATACATTTTGTCATATAAGTAAATAAAAGAAATATTTACCTATATTCTATTATTACGTTAGTAAGGATTCGTGGTTGCATAATGTAAAATTACATAATTATTCTCATTTAAATTCTTTTATTTCTTCTATTACAATATATTACAAAATTGTGTAAACAATTTTAAATACGGATGAATCAACTAACATGATAAAAGACATGTTATATACATACCATATTGTTAAATTTTTAGTTACACAAAGTCAAATTGCACAATCATCCATATTTAAAATTGTTTACACTTTTCCTTTTATTTTTTTTCGCACTTATCTTTTGACTTACTATTATATGTGTTTTCTTTCATTTTGTCATTTTAAATTCTTTTAAACATTCTTGTTTTTCTTATTTTAAATATTTTTATACTTTAAATTTTAATTATTTTAATATTTTATTTAAAATAAAAATAATTTATAATTTATAAATGTAGTACACAGTTTTAACTCATTTTTATTACGATAAAAGATGAATGTTGGATGCATTATGTCACCAGCCATCTGTCAGATCCCATCTTGTTGCCATCTCAAAAGTCAATTGTAAAACTTTTACTATAATCAAAAAATAAATAAGGCGATAAATGTCTTTCCACTAAAGGCGAAATTGTCAATTTTAGCTCCAGCTCTATTATTCTACATCTCATTAAAATATTTGATTATATGCCTAACCATCAATGCCAACACTCTTATTTATAGTAACTATTAAAGAAGAGAAAAAAACACTTACTACAATATTATTAATATTCGCATGTCGCATCTCATCTCTATTCATAGGGTCACTCCACGGGTTTTTTATTTTTTTATTCTGTTTTTTTATATAATTTAACAAATTACCCCGTTTACGGGGTGTTTGGCAAATTAACCCATCTCGCCGTTTTAAACGGCGAGATGACATCATCTGACGTCATAAAAATATTTCGTATTTCTGCCAGTATAATGGAAGAAATACGAATGACGTCATCTCACAGTTTCAAACGGCGAGATGACGTCATAATATCTTATAATAAATTAATATAAATTATTATATATTTTTTAAATAAGAAAATTTATTTAAATAAAAGAATTTTATTTCAATAAATTGAGTTTTAAATTATAATCTCATATAATACTTGTTGAGTTTTTTATGTTTAGACATTCACATTACAATAATAATTAATTGAAATTTAAATTATAATGAATTTATTTAAAAGGAAAATTTTATTTAAATAATAGCTTAAAAGAACGTTCTAAACTGCGAGATACACTTTTTTCAAAATAAATAAATAATATTTTGTATTTCTGCCAGTATAATGGAAGAAATACGAATGACGTCATCTCGCAGTTTCAAACGGCGAGATGACGTCATAACATCTTATAATAAATTAATATAAATTATTATATATTTTTTAAATAAGAAAATTTATTTAAATAAAAGAATTTTATTTCAATAAATTGAGTTTTAAATTATAATCTCATATAATACTTGTTGAGTTTTTTATGTTTAGACATTTACATTACAATAATAATTAATTGAAATTTAAATTATAATGAATTTATTTAAAAGAAAAATTTTATTTAAATAATAGCTTAAAAGATGTGTGTTATAACTTTTAAATGAAATTACATAATTAAATTATAATAAAATCAATATAAATGCCAATAAAATTGAAAATTTTGAATACATATAAGAGATAATATTAAATACTACACGTCATCCTCATCCTCATCCCTCAAATGACCACCGGTGCCACAGTGTGTTGGTCGTCTGGCACGATGTCCTCTTCGTGGTATTGGATCTCCTTGAGGATGGTGCAAAGTATGAGGTTGTTGAGCTTCCATACTTATAGAGTCCTGCTGAAATGACACTGGGGATCCACGGTATTGCCAAGGCTGCTCTTGTGAAGTGTACGCATGAAGGGGGGTGTAAGGAGACTCTGAAAATACCGTGTATGGAGAATCGGCCTGTGGTGTATATGGAGAGTGGATGCTCTGATGTAGTGGTTGAGGTACATATACATCTGCCGAATCTATAGTGCTAGGACCTGGTACCTCATGCTGATATGATGCGCCAGGAATTGATACATCGTGGTGATAGGGTGTGCTACGTCCGGGAGTGGGATGTGCAGACGCAATGTCATCCATCTGGTAGTATGGTGGAAAATCTCGCTGGACTCGCTGTTGTGATAGTTGCTCGACACTATCGACAATCTGCTGATTATATCCACCAGAACGTAGTTGTTGCATCTGCTGTGCCTGCAATCAACAATTTACATATTGCTGAATAATATACAAAGAGACATTCACACACACACATATGTATATACGCAAATATAAAAGCGTACCACGTGCGGGAAATAAGTGATGTGGCCAGGCTGATATCCAGTATGTACAAATACATGCCCAGGAGTGATAAATTGGCGCGTAACTCGACGGTACCACTCGAAATAGTCTCGTGACACCCGTGTATCTGGAAAGATGGGGCCCCTTATGATATGATCATCACTAGCCCATTCTCGAATGTATGCAGCGTGGTGATGAGCCCAATTAGTTCCTGAACGCCCGCGCCTATGCTCGTTATGTAGTGCATCCTGAGCCCGTGGTGGATCATTAGGAATGCCTTGTGGCATTCCGAATTGCCTCAATACCCGATCAATACGGTGCATCTCAATAATCTCATAGCAGATTAGTGGACCACAGAACGTCCACAGTTGTCGGCCACAATGGTTGGGTAGCATCTCATACGCATCGTCAGGGTAAGGCCGCCATTGAAACTGAAATGAAACATGTAATATTATATGAAACTGGTTGTATACAAGATGCAATATACATGGTGTAGTATTTGGTATCCATATTTAACGAGGACAAATGTTACTTGTACCTGAGACTCTGCCTCTCCGTCTAATGTATCACGTATCATGCGAATAGAGTGAGATGCATTTGATGTGTTACTCCTCCTTGACTTGGTCCAGCTATATACATGTGAAAATCATTAAGAAAACAAAACATAACAGTTGCACAATAGCATAACAAGACATGTTATTTTATGAGACATACCGTGCTCCGAAAGGTGCAGCTGGTAATTGCACGTCCTCAAGTACAGTGAGTGGACCAGTGTAAAGGCCACGATCACGGGTCTGTGGGCCCAATCCCGGGATTCTAATCCAGGTCCATATCTGTAAAAGTTCTAGTGGACCAGCAATCGTCTGCCTACCTCGCATACATGCGGAGCACAACTCTCGATATAAATATGCCAATGCCGCACTCCCCCAACTATATGGTTGAGTCCTACTCACATCCTCTAACATACGAAGGTATAATAGCTTAACTCGATCCCCAGATGAATCAGGAAAAATTCTGCATCCCAATAACAATAGCACGTAACAGCGAGTGTATCGAGCCACGTCATCCTCTGTACTATCAACAGTCAGGGTCCGGTATCGAACCTCCCGAAGTAAGACTGAAAGGGGTATAGTAGCACCACTGAATACATCTGTGGAGGGTGCAAATCCCAAATACTCCAAACAATACTCTTGCCAAACACTTATGGCCCAACGCTCGTCAACCCCTGTAATTGGGGCACCCGCCACTGGGAGTTGCCATATCAACGCTACATCTTCTAATGTAATGGTAGCCTCACCAGTCATAAGATGAAAGGTGTGAGTCTCGCGGCGCCACCTCTCAACTATTGCTGTGATCAGATGCCAATCAAGTGCCACATGTCCACACCTATACACTCCATAGAAACCTAGTCGATGTAGTAAAATAACGACCCGATCATCAAAATCAGGAATCCTAGCTAGTGCCCTGGTTTGATGTCGTGGTCGAAGTGTAGTGTCTATATCCCCTAACCACACAGCCTCCGACCTATGGTTATGCTGTAGGTATAGCAAACTCGGATCAAATGGGCCCGGATTAGCTCTCATAGCCATGGTAAAAAAGTCCTGTATGACAAACTATGCATTAATTAAACACCAAATTAACAATATATACATAAATATGAAAACTAACATTTACAAGCATATGAAATATGTAATCACAAAACTTGAAAAAATAACATTCACACATAATATTTTTATGTATACAAATATAACTACACAGGCACGGAACTACTTCCGTGTTTAGTTGTGAAAAATATAAAATTTACAGAAACATGTGAAGCTAACGAGGACGACTGGAGGATGAAGGCATGTCTAAATCTTGCAATCGACGTTGGGCTTGTTGCCGCGATTGCTGTCGAGCTCGATATTGTGGCCAGTCCATCTCATTTGGTATTCGACTCGACGGAGCCCTCCCAACCTTACGAATTATACGCCTGTGAGGGTTGTGGACCAACTCGAATGGTGGATCATCCCAATAATCCTCGGCCCAAACAGGATTGAATCTCCCTTCATATGTGTGCACATAACTACCAATGGAAAAGTATGGCATCACTAGCTGTTTAGGATTAACACCATATTTTCTACTAATAGCTATTGCGTGTGAGCATGGAATTCCGCGTAATAACCACTTCTTGCATGTGCAATCCCTACTGCATAGTTCCACAGCGTGTGCATTTCCTCCGCCTCTTCCCGGATCCTGTGCAGTGATCACTCGTCCCGACTGTGCATTTCGATCATATAGTTGCACTAAATGCCGGATAGATTTGCGCTCTGCCCTTACATACGTCTTTGCAGGCCAAGCGGGCCACTCATCCCCTCCTGCCATCTTAACTTCACCCTCCATTAATCTTTGCCTGAATTTAGCAACGGCCCGATCAAATGTCATTTGCACAATCGAACATATTGGCAACCGCCGTATTCCCTTCATTACCCCATTAATACTTTCTGATATGTTAGTTGTCAGTACACCATGTCTCCAACCTCCATCAAAGGATAGAGCCCATTTCTCTTTATCAATTGCTTCCAAGTAGTTGTAGACCTCCAAGTTAATCTGCTTTATATGATCTAAAGTTTGAAGAAATTTTTTCTCCTGATTCTCAGCACCTGCTCTCCAGCATTGATCACGCAAGTGTCGAGATTTGAAAGCTTTTAAAATATTTGCACACAAATGTCGAAGACAAAATCGGTGTTGTCCTCTTGGGGCTTTGAAAACATCGATGTTCTCGACGGCAGAAAGAAGCCCAGGATGTCTATCGGATACAAGACAATTATATGCTCTGCCACAGATAATATGTCGCTCCAACATCTGCAAAAACCAACCCATGATTCTGTGTTTTCTTCATCTACTAAGGCATAAGCAAGAGGTAACACTTGCTGATTAGCATCAATAGTAACTGCAATCAATAACTTATGGCGATACTTCGTGTATAGGTGCGTGCCATCTACACTAATTACCGGCCTGCAATGCTGGTATCCATCAATGCAAGGTTTGAAAGCCCAAAATATATAACATAGCATCATCCTATTTGGCACCCCAGTCCCAATGTGTCTCCACTCAACAATAGTGCCTGGATTCCATTTTTGTAGTGCTTTCATGTAGGCAGGCAACTTATTCACTGAGTCTTCCCATGTGCCGTACACATTCTCAATGGCTCATTTCAAACTGTACCATGCCTTTGCATAATTTATCTCATAACCGTACCGATCTTTGACAAGCTGCACAATATTTTTTATCTCAATAGTAGGGTTTTCATGAACTAACCCTACGAGAATTGCTGCAATCATGTTTTTATCCAAATTTGTGTGATCCATCCTTAGGTCCTCTGGGAGACAAGTGTGGGCTGAGCCGTATCTAGTTATCTTCCACAATCCCATTTTCTGCCTTAAAGAAGCCCTAAGGTGCCACTCACAAGGCATATCAACTGTAGTATGTCTACATTTAACCTTCCACAAACTGGGCGTACTCTTTACCACACGGTACTCTCGCTTTGCATGTCTCACGGAATAATCCTTCACAGCTGCTTGGACATGACCTTTGCTCTTAAACACCATGTCCAAATGAAGCTCTCCTTTGTACTCGTCATAATACGTGCTCCATCTACCACTTGGATTTTCAACACTGTCAGCTGTAATTTCTGGCTCTGTCAGTGAGAAGAAAGGTACAGACGGATATAATGGCACCATCGGTTGTTCTGTCCCATGTTCAGGTATAGTTGAAGAGTGCATTGGCATGGTGCTTGCTCGCCCTAGCACACGTCTATGGTATGCATTAGCTGATGGGTCGGCATCTGATGCTGTTGATACCCGCTGCATCGAATTGATATCGACTGCATCCTCATCTTCTTCATCCTCATCATCTCCCTCATCTCCATAATCTCTATCATTGATGTCAGATGTTGATCGGTATACATGTTGCTCATGGGCATCACAAAGCATCTCTCCTGCATTATCCATATCAACCCTACCTCCATATTCTAATTCAAAATGTGATGCATGTGTGTTAAGATCAGGTAACATGTCACACTCCTGATTTATGACATGAGTCAGCGCTTCAGTGACCAAGGGCACACTACTATTCTGTCGAGTTCCAAAAAATGATCGGTGGGAGGTTGGACCTGTTTCTCTCTCCACACGTGGCACAATATACTGATTGTGACAGTCTCTCCGTTCTATTTCGATGTAGAGATCTAAATACATGACTTGATTGATCGGATTAAACAAGAATTGCAAATTTACGTCATTCTCAATCCCTAGTAGGACCACATTATGTCCCCCAAATGCATCTCTTAACACAAATTTTGTTTTCAAATGAATGACAGAATGATTTCGATCCACTCCAGTCAAATCATACACCATCGTCTCCAATTCAACAAAAGTCGTACTGCGACGTATGCTTTGCAAATAACGAGGCCCAATGTCGTAACTTATGTCGTTTGAATTTTGCACAATAGAACCCCCCAATACAGCACAATTTGAATATCACCCTCAAATGTCATATCTTCAAAACAAACAGAACACATGCATGATACAATTAAATATAAGCGCCACATCTATAATATGACATATACAAATATAGTAAATATAAGCATCACAACTATAATAAGAATTTAACGTATTTTAAGTAAATGTTTTCATATGTATTCGTATTACTTGACCCGAAATACGCGTATCTCGCCGTTCGAAACGGCGAGATAGAGTCTGATGGCATAGCTCACGAGGCCCAACTTCCAACGTCTAATTTATTTTTTGATGGCGAGATGATGTCATAATATATTATAATAAATTAATATAAAATAAATTATGTAATATTGTGTAATAATTTTAAAATAAGAAATAAATTATTTAAAATAGTGAAATGACGTTATATAATAAATTATAATAATTTTAAATTATTCTATTTTTGTTTAAAATAAGGAAGTTCATTTAACTAAAAGAAGTTTGTTTCAATAAATCGAGTTTTAAATTATAATCTTGTATAATACTTTTTGAGTGTTTTATGTTTAGATATTTACGTTTTAAGGAAGTTGTGCCTCGTGAGCTGTGCTATCAAACTCAGCCAATTAGACTCTACCTCGCCGTCTAATATTCTTAGATTTTATGTATTAAATATTTAAGTACACAATTTTTATTCATCTAATATTCTTATAAAATTTTCAAATTTATTTCATTGTCTCTATTTACACTATAATTAATAGCTAGGAAATATTAGCAACTAATGACAAACTACAGCTTATCCCACAACACAAGAATTTTATTTTAAACCTAAATATAACAAAATATGAACACTCACCTCAGAAATCAATTCTGATAATACGCCTTGTTTGTTTTCACAAATTTTAACTGGAGTTTCCTGTAATATAAAAACACATTTGTTACTAATTAAGACTGAAAAATTAAAACACTCAAATTGAAAAACAAATTGTAAAAATTAAGGCTAAAAAATCAAAAAACTCAAACTTAAAATAGACTTGTTCGGTCAACCTTCAGCAAAAATCCGTCGAGTCGGCCAACCTTCAACAAAAATCTGTCGGGAGTCAACCCGTTCGGAACGATGAATAGCGATCGGCGTGCTTGAATTGCAACCCGCCGTTTGAACAAAAATCTGCCGGGAACAGCGATCGAGCGTGTTTGCGGGGAATGGAAGAATTTGCCGGCAAAGAGAAACGATGAACAGCGATCGAATTGGTGTTGAAGACGATGAATTCGCCGGGGAGTGGAAGAATTCGCCGGGGAGTGTTTGCGGGGAAGAAGGTGATGAACAGCGATCGAGCGTGTGCCGAGGTAGTCAGAGTTATCTCGCCGTTTCAAACGGCGAGAATGTTGACGTGGACCAATCAGACGCTATCTCGCCGTTTCAAACGGCGAGATATACCTTGGAACTAATGCCTCGTGGATCGGTCCATCGCCGTTTCAAACGGCGAGACTCGGGACGTGGACCAATCAGAGACTATCTCGCCGTTTGAAACGGCGAGATATACCTCGGAACTAACGCCTCGTGGATCGGTCCATCAGTCTCTATTTCGAGACACGTGAGCTGGGCTGCCCAATCAGAGGCTATCTCGCCGTTTCAAACGGCGAGACTAGTGAGCTGGCCCAATCAGAGGCTATCTCGCCGTTTCAAACGGCGAGATATACCTCGGAACTAACGCCTTGTGGATCGGTCCATCAGCTTCTATTTCGAGACACGTGAGCTGGGCGGCCCAATCAGAAGCTATCTCTCCGTTTCAAACGGCGAGATATGTGACCTGGCCCAATTAGACGCTGTCTCGTCGTTCAAAACGGCGCGATACGAATACAGTATATTTCGAGACAGTTAATACGAATACAAACGAAACATTATACTGGCAGAAATACGAATATCTCGCCGTTTAGAACGGTGAGATGACGTCATCTCGCCGTTTAAAACGGCGAGATGGGTTAATTTACCAACCTCCCTGTAAATGGGGTAATTTGTTAAATTATAAAAAAAAACAGAATAAAAAAATAAAAAACCCGTCACTCCACACTCAAAAAAATGAACTTTGTTTATTTTTAAATTATTTATTTTAAAAAAATATATATCTAATAATTATATTTTTTATTTTTATATAATTTTTAAAATAAAAATATTAAAAAATACATATTATAATTACAAAAACAAATAAAGACAAGACACCCTACCCATGGACCCCACCCATGAACATGGAGGTGATCCACTAGTATGGGCCCACCCCTGTGTTCAGAGTTCGGTCCTTGACTGATAATTCTAGGCTACGTTTTTCTGTTTATTACGTCAAATCATATTACACAATTATTATGTATGTTTGTAATCTATATTTCAACTTATTTAATAAAATATTCTTTTAAATTTAAATTTAAATTTTATTATTATTATTATTATATATAATTAATTAATTATTTTTAAATTATTATATTTATTTATAATTAAATTAATATATATATATATCTATACATACATATTCTCACAAGTACATGTATTTATACTTTATATACTATCACATTATATAATCATTATATATATATAAATTAAAATATTTAAATATCAAAATTGTAAATTCAAATATATTATTCATTCTAACATAATTTTCAAACATCATGTTACACCAAAACCCCCATTTGGAAACATAAACTATAATTTTAAATTCTTTTATGTCTTTTTTATTTTTATGCAATTTAAAAAAATCAAAAACACAATTAAAAATAAAATACACATAACTATAATCTCCCACAAAATGTTGTCACACACATCTTTCAAAATCCCAATGAATGCTAGTTGAATGTTAAAACAAATCCTCCAAAATTTTATAACCAATCAAGCAATATTTAGAAGCATATTAATTCGAAGAAAAAAAGAAAAATGATCTATTTTTATAATTTCAATAATACAAAACCCTTGTGAAGAAAAGGGATAAATGACTAGTTATTTATTTTCATGGTTCTAATTGTTGCTGAATATATTGATATTTCAAAAAAAATTATTTCACTTATGGGGAACATAGACTTTTAGCTTACAATTGGATAGACCCCTGTTTTGAAGAAAAAAATTTTCAAAGAAAAAGTGAAAAAAATGATAAAAGTTTTTTGAGATAAATGATATAAAAAAGTAGGAGGTTTTTTTGTGAATGATTGTTATTTTTAAAATAATGTAATAATAACAGTGTTGCAACAGATAGTTATAGTTATGTATGGAGAATGTAAATGATGTGATAGGTAATTATGAGTGTACAGTGAATGTGTTAAAGTTAGCGATAGAAAATTTAATTTTTTTATAATTATTCTTATTCGTTTTATTAGTTAATATTTTAATCTTATTATTGTTGCTATTGTTGTTGTTGTTATTATTTTAGTTTGTGTTATTGTTGTCATTATTATTACTACTACTATTATTTCTATTTTTATTAGTAACATTAATAAGAAATGTAATTTTATTATCATTATTATGATTATAATAATGTTATTGTAGTCACAGTTATTACTATTAATAATAATTTTATAGTAAAAGTACTACATTGTTATTATTATTTTTATTTTAATTATTCATATTATTACTATTATTATTATTATTATTATTATTATTTGTATCATCATCATCATTAGTATCTCGATTGTTGTTATTATCATTATTATTTTATGATTATTATTTAAGTATAATTATAATTATAATAATTATTATTACAGTAGTTGTAATCATTGTTATCACTAAATTATCCTTATTTTTTTTATTTTTTCTCTTCTCTCATATTTTTTATATTAGTTTTTTCTATTTCTCTTAATATAAAATCATTTGTCTCCTTTGCTTTAATGTATTTTGTATTTCATCTTCTATTTTTTATCACACTTATAATTGCAAGTTAATTTATAAAAAAATTATTTCTATAGTTAAAATATGATCAAAATAAAATACATTTTATTTCAAATATAAATTCATAAAATTGATAAATTTTTAACAAATATGCACACACATATTGTGTGCAATTTTGACTAGCCATTATTATGGCTATTAGTTGTTATTATAATCATTTTTAGTATTAGCAATAATGTTGCTGTACTTGTAATTATTAACTTCATTTCACAGTACTTGGCTATATCAATGGTATTACTTTAAAGTAACTCGTCTTTTCATACTTAAAATACTTACTCAGTATGCATAAAGGAAGATGTCTCAAAGAGTATCATTCAGTTAAGATAAATCATGACTAAGAATTCTTAAAAAGGCAAATCATTAGAATATAAGTCCAAATATTGAAGTGTACAATAAGGCAAGTACAAACATATACATTAGTAGGAGCTTTGCAAAAAGATAAATCATGAGTACATAAGTTCAAATATAGAAGTAATAATAGATTTTCAAAAGAGACAAATCATGAGAATATAAGTTTAAACGTAGAAGTACACGACAAAGCAAATACACACACAGACATGAGTATAGGATTCATGAAATGAATAGTATCATGCAATAAGTAATGACAGCACCTATATAATGCATGGCCACTCAAAGACAGTGCCACTATCAAGATCCACGCCTCCAGTTTGGTCGTCATGCTGTGTTGTCTAATGTGTCCTCCTGTCTTGCACCCTGACAACTAGAAGCACGTTGTTGTAGCATTGCAATCTTCCACGGGTCCTCAAGATGAGGAATGAATGGTGATGCGACATTAGATAGCTCTTGTAATGACTCGATGTTTATGATGTCATGTGGTGGAGGGGGTTACACATGTGCGCAAGTATTATATTAGTTGAATACCATTTCAAAATCAGATATAATAATCAACTCGTAATGGGGATCATCTACCTATGGCTTAGGAGTGCCTTGTGGAAATGTTGGGGTGGAGAAGAATATGTGTAGTAAGCCATACAATAGCTCCCCTATAGTGTGCCATTCTCTCTAATGCCATATCTCCTGTGAAGTATGTCATACTCGTACAAATTTAAATTTTAATATGTAGTGTAATATATGAAAGGGTAAATCAAGAGGTGTTTAAAAATTTTTGGAAACAAATTGTAAATTACTTACATGACGACCTCCTACCCAATATGCAAGACCCAATCGAAGCATTTGAGTCTGTGCATCACAAGTCACGATGGGCAGCTCCAAGAAATGGAGAAATCTAGCATAACTGGTCTGAAAGTGCACTAGCCGTGACATCACCTAGAAGAGAGTGAACTTAAGCCCGAACTGCTATGTAAAGTATCTAGCAAAGCCTACACAAATAGGGTACATGTCTGCATCACATATCATGTTTAGGTATGGTTGCTCCATCCAAATATTAATAAGCACATTGATGGGGGCAGCCTCCACAGGGACTATCTACTTGTCCCGATTAGACCTCACTAGGAGATAGTATATGTTCCTTCTAGATGGAATGTTCCTGTAGTGATCGTTGGTGCTATTTCAGTTTATGTTTGCATATTGATTCAACTTCGTATGTACAAGGACACCAATTTTCCTTGTGATATGTAAAGTTTTTAGTGGTGGATTTGAAATGTATATGTTTGGCAACTGAATATCAATTAAGTTGTAAGTTACGCAAATTTATATTTGTAATTATATACTCATATTAATTGGAGAGATCGTTGGTTAGGGTAAATTAAAATCTAATTTGAAATGTAAATCTTTTAGTGATGGAAAAAAAATATCAACATTTAATCCTTGAGTACCTACTCAATTCTAATTTATGTAAATTGCTTGTTTGGTTTATGAATCTATATATCAATACATTTGATATAAAAAAAATAAATTGAAGCTCATTCAGAATAAATTTCCTGAAACATGATATGCGTGCGTCATACAAAATAAACACTGATTTTAAGCAAAATAATCTACACACAGTCAAAACAACAAACAAAAATACATTCCACACACGATAATTGTTTCCAAGATACAATAGAAAAGAGCATGAAAAATATATTCACCGTAGAGTGCAATACGTGAAACCAGAAATTATTATGCAACGTTAGTCCCATTAGCCATCTTGAATTTGCTGCCCCATTTGGTCTCTCATGAGGTTCCCTTGTCGGGCTTCTTATGCCTGCGGATTATCATCGACCTGGTTGTTGATGTCATCGATAATATCGTCCACAACATCATCATCTATATCAATGTCATGGGGCTCAATACCATGATGATCCATATTTTGAAAACATTTAGGCTATAGATTTAATTTTTCCAACTATGAATTATTGCAGTTTTAATGGAATGTCTTTTCACCGACCTGCTATTTTCCTTAGCACAATATCATGAATGTACTGTTCTTCACGAAAACATGTCACAAACTTTAGACATAAATAATTGTTTCGAATAATCTTTTGAATAAGTGTATATGCATTACAAAAATATGTATATGTCTTGTAGAAATAAACGAAGTAAATTAAGTGTATGTTTCATTTTCATTTAAATAATGTGTTTAAATAATATATTTATGTTTTAGATGTATAACCATTTATCTTGAAATAATCTATTTAGTTGCCTTTACCAATTTGCATATCTACTTAAATAATATATTTATGTTTATCACAAATAAGCATATATGTTTAAATAGTATACCTTTGTATCATATAACCAAGCTTATATGTTTAAAACATTATTTATTTTTATTACAAATTCACATTTAGGTTTAAATAATTTATTTACATCATATTTAAATAATATGATTAAATTATATGTTTAAATTATATATTTATGTTTCATTTAAATAATATGCTTAAATTATATGTGTAAATAATATATTTATGTTTCGTATACATAACATGTATAAATTATATGTTGAAATAATCGCAATTTTCATTTGACAATATTACATCTTATATTAGATTATTGATTGCCCAAATATTCATCTTAAATTGATTATGTCAAGTGAGAAGTTGGCTATTGGACGTGTGTTTGGAAATGATTTCAACACGTTGCAACATAAAAAAATACAAAGTCCAATGCATTGAAATGTTTCTCAGCAACTACAATTTCAATTAAGATCACCCCTCCTAGCATAACCTAAGTATCTATGTCTCTTATGTACCATAAGCACAAGAAAAATGTGGCGACGAGTGGCATCCTCAATCATGTCCAAAGCTTTTAAGTACATCTCTTCGAGCAAATCATCCAGCTACTCTAGTGAAGCCATATACATCTCAATAGTGATCACGCCAGTTGTGTTATTCTGTAATGCGACCATCTGGTTTGCCCTCTCCTACGACTGAAAAGTTGATACTAGTGCAAGTGGTGTTGAGTTCTTTTGCTAGGACAAAGAGGGTGCATTGCTGATGCACATATGGCCACTAGATAACTGCAAAGCACTATAGTGGGATTGTGAAGCATCGTCTGCAACTAGGTCCTTGATGTTATGTTCACTTGACACCTCAGCACGGGGACGCTAGAGTTTTGATCCGGGTGGGGGCTACATCGATGCACTTGCCCTACTACTAGTCGCAACATGATGCCTAAAGATGTCAATTAGGTCGCGGTACATTGGAAGACCCTTCTCCTGCAACTTTATGTCACCTAGGTTTGCCTACAATTAATAAACATCGTGACAATATAATCTAAATAAGAAGCCCCTCCACCACACCTTGTCCATAGCAGTAACCATATCACACTTGTAGTCCCAACCAAACCCAGTCTCAGAATTCACTAGTCGGTAGTATCTCTTCCACATCGTCGTCTATTAAATTTTCCATGCAATTGTTTAGTCGTGTAGTTGTAACTCAAATGAGCCCCCCACATCAAAATCATGATGTCATTCCACTTTGATGAAGTAAATGTTGCCTGCACGAGATTGCTATGCTGCACTTCATCATGCATTATGTCAATAAATACATTTATGTTTGAGGTGGGCCAGTGTGCATTATCAAAACCCACTCCCGTAATCATATTGCAAGGTTAGGATGACGACATCTACTCCAAAACATAAGATTGAGCATTAAACACATATCTCCACGTTACTATTTAAGTTTTATAAATTACACTACAATTCAACTACCTTTCAATTTATTATCCACTACTAATTGTATTATTCTCATAAATGAACTTAGATTACTATAAGTTTCTTCAACTTCCACCAATAGAATTAAATTGTTTCTTACATGAAAAAATTATGATACACATTAGCTAATAGTTTAAGTAAGAAAAGAATTACATAATTGAAAACCATATTGATTGAAAATAATTCACTAGTTCATATAACATTAGCATATTGATTATAATAATTAACAAGTTAAAATAAATATCAACAAGTTCAAATAAAAATTGGCGTATTAATATATTACCAAGCTTTTAATTGTAAACTTCTTATAAAAGAACAAAGACTAGCATACGTGTTTTGATATTCGCCAAAAAAATTAAAATGTTCAGTACTTATGTAAAATGGCGTATTAACATACAATTGTTTGTTACTTAAAAAATTCAAATTATTTATTAGCTGACATTTTAATTCAGAAAATAAATGCATAATTGAAACCATTTTGATTGAAAATAATTAGCAATTCATATAAACATTAGCATATGGATTGTAATAATTAACAACTTAAATAAACATAAAGAAGTTTAAATAGAAATTAGTGTATTAATATACTGCCAAGTTTTTAATTGTAAACTTCTTACAAACGAACAAAGACTACCACAAGAGTTTTGATATTCACCAAAAAAAAATTAAATTGTTCGGTACTTATGTGAAGTGGCGTGTTAAATACAATTGTTTATTACTTAAAAATTTCAAATTACTTATTAGCTAACATTTTAATTCAAAAAATAAATATGTAATTGGAAACCATATTGATTAAAAATAATTAACATTTTCAAATAAAAATTCAAATATTGATATTTTATCAAATTAATAGTTGTAAACTTCTTATGAACAAACATAGATTAGTATATATGTTTTGTATTTCCATAAAAAAAAATGTTGATTGCATCAGTAAAGTAACATATTAACATTAAACTATTGATTAGTTAAAAATATTAATTTATTAATTAGATTCAAAAAATAATTAAATAATTCGAAACAAGATAACATCGTTCTTAACGAGTTCAAATAAGAATTAACACATTAAACAAATTTTTAACTTTTGATGATTAATATATTAATATTTTCACAAGTTAGCAATTCTAAACTTCTTATGATTAACTAGTTAAAACAAAAATTAACAAACTGAAATAAAAATTTCCTTATTAGCATATTAACAAGTTAATAATTGTGAACTTCGTATGAACGAACGTCAATTGCTATATGTGTTTTGAATTTCAACTAAAAAATTTAATTGTTGATTACTTGTTTAAAGTACAATACAAAAAATTAAAACTATGTCTGCTTAAAAGAATAAGCATACTTATCAGTGTGACATATTAATCTGAAAAATTAATGTAATAATTGAAAATATTTTTTGATTACAAAAATTCATTGAATTAAGTTCAAATGAAAATTAACATATTAATTAGAATAACTCAAAAGTTAAAATAAAAACACTCAATTGAAATATAAGTGACAAGTTAAAATAAAATTTAGGAAATTGATTAAAATTTAATCGTTTGGTGATATGACAAAACTTAGGACTTAATATAGTTGCACATTATTAAAGTAGGAATACATTGCGTGTTCAAAAAAATATGTACATCCTTCTAAGTTAGCATGGAGTGTAAGTACAAAACACGTGCACAATGTCAATATTCCATAAAATGGAAAATAGCAGTTGGACATGTCGTGTCTAACATCGATGAAGCATATTCATTATATAAAACTTATGCTAGAGCCAAAGGTTTTAGTGTGCGAAAATAAAAAAATCGATACTTTGAAAAGTCTAAAGAAATCAAGTTGAAGAGTTTTGTGTGTAACAAAGGAGAGATATCTTGAAACTAAACAAAGAAGTTACACAAGAAATGATACTAAAATAGGGTGCAAGGCTAGGTTTGAGATTTCTAGTGAAAGAAATTTAGTATAGAGAGTGTAGATATTTGAGATTGAACAAAATTATGAATTGCCACTTCCTGATTAAGCTCACTTGTTAAACTCTACACGAGAAATTAAAAGTGCTGTTGCTAAAGTCTTAGAGAATATGGTTAATTTTGGAATATAATTGTGTGATGCATTAAATTATATAGAACAAGAATGTGGTAGAGAAGAGAACACGGGTTTTACTAAAAAAGATGCTTATAATACGGTTAATGCTCTTAAAAAGTCAAGAATTGGCAATGGTGATATTCGAGAATTATTTTGGCATTTCCAAGACAGAGCTAGCAAGAATGGTTGCTTTTCTTGGGATGCAGAATTTGATGAATTTTGATTGATAAGGAATTTCTTTTGGAGAGATAGCTGGTGTGCAATAGATTATGAGTACTTTGGCGATGTTGTATCATTTGACACTACCTATCGAACAAATTGTTATAATTTGATTTGTGAGCCATTTATTGGTATCAATCACCACAGACATAACATAATGCTCAGTTTTGCATTTCTGTTATGACACAATGCCTACATTCATATGGTTATTTGGTGCATATTCGAGGGCAATGGCAATAAACAATTGCAAACTATTATTATAGACTGGTGTCAAGCCATGATGAATGCTATTGAGGCTGTTTTTACTAATACACACCAGACTTTGTTGATGGCACATTAAGAAGAAAGCACCTTCTCATCTTGGTAGTTTGAATAAAAATGTTGAATTCAAAAATTTGTTTAAGAAATGCATGAATGGATGTGAATCATAAAAAGAGTTTTAGGAAACTCAGAATGAGATGATCACTAAACATAATTGTCATCAGAATAGTTGGTTGAGTAATATGTATATACTTCGCCACAAATGGTCTACTACTTTTAATGGGAATGATTTTAATGCTGGGCTTAACGCAACTTTTGGAAGTGAAAGTGCAAATCATGTCTTAAAAGAAGTAAGTGATAAGACTACATCTCTTTATAACTTTGTGATTGCTTCGAGGGGCTCTTGAGGCATTGGCATGCAAGAGAAACCAAATGAGGAATTTTGTTATAGGCTAGGGAAATCAACTCATCTCTTTATTAATCCATGCAGGTAATGTTTATACTAATAAAATGTACAAAATTTTTGAGCAAGAGTTGATGAATGGCACTATGGCAAATTCAAGACTTGGTAAATATTCATGTGGATTCACATTTTTTATGATTGAAGTGGTTTCTCAACAAACGGATCGGGTTAGAACCATGGTTTTTGATATGGCTACGAAGGTGGTGGAATGTAGTTGTAAAAAGTTTGAATCGGTTGGCATTCTTGGTGCACATGCGTTATGAGTGTTGACAAGTAAAACTGTACACGAAATACCAAAAACGTACATAAATAGGCGATGGACTAAAGACATGAAAAATAGATTTAATATGATAACTCATGGAAGGTGAAGGAAAGGGAGTGATCTATCACAATCTACGATGATTTATTCTAATCAAATGATGAGATTTGCTAATACATTAGTTGAGCGAAACAAGCAACATGTTGAAACAAAAGTGATCCTCTCAAGATACTTGGGCAAGCTGGATTGCGTATGGATGAATATTTTAGTAGGCTGAATTTGCAAGACAAATCTCCTACTTGCAAGGGTTCTGAAATGATTGTTGCAACAAATAACAAAGAAGTCAATGATTCGAACAATGAAACAGTTTTGAATGACCCTCCTACTAAGTCAAAGGGTCTTTGTAATGCCCAACCTCGACTTTTTCAGGAGAAAGGCAAGAACAAAAAGTTAAAGTCAGCTGTTGAATCTTTAAGTAAAAAATTTGTCACATTCTTAAAGTTTAAACTATATTTGACAGTTGTTTATCTACATTAATTAATGAACTTTCTCGTGGGGATTTCAAACTCACAAGTTGGCACATTTCAAACTTGTCAACAGAGTTCTTAAAACACAATGACAATGATGATCCATCCAAGTCGAAATGGCACCACTCTAATATGTACAACACCCTTAATATTTAATCAAAACCACTTGTCAAATGATCCTTCTCGTCAACTATTTTGTACACAAGCATTTGGAATAGTAATATTAATGTAAGATTCTAGAAATAAGTTTTTACTATCTCAAATAAATAAAAAATTATATTTATTTCTTTTAATGTAACATTCTATAGGTACTCGGCCAAAATTGGGGTTGGAATAGGTCCATTCAACCAATTGAAGTTGAATTGGCCTAACCAAACGGTTATATTGTAACAACACAGGCAAATTAAGTCCAGTACTCAAAAATTTAAACGGTTATATTGTAACAACACAGGCAAATTAAATCCAGTACTCAAAAATTTAAAAATTCAAATCTAAATAGTACGTGTAGGCAAAAAATTATGGTTGATAAATTTAAATTTAAATGGTATGCGTGAATAAAAAATTAAGCCTGGTACTCAATGCCAAAAAAATTCAAACTTCAATAGTACACACGGGTAAAATAAAGTGGGGTATTCATAGGCCAAAAGGAGGGTTTATAAAAGACAAAAGTAGACCATTTTTCAAAAAATTCAAAATAGAAAAATCTGAACATGCCACCCCCCCCCCTCCCTCCTCCCAAAAAAAAAAAAAAAGAGAAGAAAAGAAAAGAGCAAGAAAAAAAGGAGCAAAAAAGGAGGGCCCTGA
Source organism: Avicennia marina (assembly GCA_019155195.1). Classification (NCBI taxonomy): domain Eukaryota; kingdom Viridiplantae; phylum Streptophyta; class Magnoliopsida; order Lamiales; family Acanthaceae; genus Avicennia; species Avicennia marina. The sequence goes on from CM032773.1 coordinate 4,345,681, forward strand.
AATTAGTGCCTAAGCATAGTGTGGAGGGCCGCCTACCCAGCAGGCTCTCCTAACGCAATGCTGGCCCTGTTGTAGCCTTGTATCGAATGAGACATCACCTATTGCTGTTAGGTTTAGGGCTTTGTATATACTTGTAAATATTTGTAATTATTTTGTATTTATTTTTAGATGTGCTTCCTCAACTTTTTAATGTCTTTTACTGTCACTTGACTGTTTTTTTGCCAAGCTTATTATAGAGGGGCAAGGTGTTAATAAAGTTTTGAGTAGTCATCGTGTTGTTGCTGTGTAGCCTGCGACTGTTAGAGTGCCTCCCTCTCTAACCGTCACTTTATGTAAATTGAGCTTTTAATCTATACACGCAAATTTCTCTCGCAAATCGTGTACATAGCTACTGCTTTCTTTATATTTTGTCAAAAATGTCAAGATTATGCCCTGAGACAGTGCATAATCAGTTAGTATGCGGGTTCAAACGGACGTAGTTGGTTGTGGAACAACTACTAGCCGCACGGTGCCCCTTTATCCCCATCATTGGAAGGAGCCCCGTGATAGTTGGTATCAGAGCCTCGGTTTTGATTGGGGTTGAGGCGTAGGATCATGGATGCTACTGCATCAGTAAATGTGCCACAGGGCAATGAGGTAGAAGCCCCGCCACGCAAGAATCTCATGACCAAGCAACAATTGGAAGCCCTAGAGGAGTAAGGTTCCCAGATGGATTATGTAGCAACGATTTTGGAGGAGAAGGTCGAGAGTTTGGAGGCTAAAGTTGTAGACCTCCAAGCCCAACTAGTTGAGAGTCGAAAATTATGTCAGGAACTGGTTGAGAATCAAAGAGTTGGTACTATTCGAGAGCTCTGAAGAGAGATAGAACAGATTTCCATCCAAATTGGATTGCTCTAATGGGCAGTCGGCAATGCCCCAGCAGTCGCCTAGGACCTTGGGGTGAGAATTCGAGTCCCTGAGCTGTAGCCTTATGGAGGCACCTAAGATGCCAAAGAGGTAGAGAATTTTCTCTTTAACATAGAACAGTATTTCTTAGTAGCTAACATTATTAATGAGGTCAAGAAGGTCACCATAGCCACAATGTACTTGATGGGAGATGCCAAACTACAATGGCGCACCAAATATACTGACATTCAGGTTAACCGAGTGCACTTGCATATATAGGAGCAGTTGCGAGATGCTATTCAGGACCAGTTCTTCCTAGAGAATGTAGAATACAATGCTAGAACGGTATTATGGGAATTAAGGCAGTCAAGGAGTGTCCGGGACTATGTGAAGTCATTCTTAGCGCTCATGTTGAATATCTGGGACATGTCCGAGAAGGACAAACTCTTCACTTGCTTGGAAGGTTTAAAACCCAGTAGGAAGCGGACTTGAGTGACGCATGGATTTTCAGGATGAACCCTGTGAGGAATGTTGGACGATGAGTGCACCCTAACAAAAAGGGAACGATAGGAGGCTGTTCAGAAATAATTCGAGCAGAGGTAGGGGGGATTGACAGTTTCAAGCATCGGTTAATCCCCAAAGTAACCCTAAGAACAGACTTGTCAACAGCAAGTAGGATATTACACCAAGAAAGACCAGTTGTTTTCTTTGTGATAGGCCACACATGCTTCGGGATTGCTCGAGGAGAAAACTAATGAATGCTTTATCAAGCCTAAAGGATGTAAGGCCATCAAAACAAGCTCCACCCCTAGTGCCTGAATCAAATAAAAGTGAGTCAGATGTTAAGGGAATAATCTTGGTACCATCTCCCATCGATGTAGGACCATTTCTTGCTAAGTAGCAACAATTGTAAGAAAAAGTGTGGAGTCAGATGAATTGCTCTAACACTAATAAAGAATCCTTTCAGTAAGGAGAGCTCTAAAGGCCGCAAAAAGAATGGACTGATGTATGTGGACGTGAAGATCAATGGCAAGTCCATTTGAGTTACGAACGACACCGGTACCTCTCATAATTACTTAGCCACCACCAAGATGGAGAGATTCAGGTTAGCATTGGAAAAGACGGTTGGACGAGTTAAAGTCATTAATTTAGTAGCCTAGCCTGTTGCTAGTGTGGTCAAAAGGGTGAAGATAAAAGCTGGGCCATTCGAAGGAAAAATTAACCTTTCCGTTGTTCAAATAGATGACTTCAAGCTTATCATTGGACTTGATTTCTTGAGAAAGACAAGGACGATGGTTTTTCCATGTGGGGAAGCACTGATGATTGTAGAAAACAAACCCTGCATAGTCCCATTGTTTCTGGTCAACTTGAATAGAAGAGCTTATTTGGCTTGAGAAGGGGTGTAAGCGCAATAAGCCATCCTACTTATGCATCCTTCAATTTGAGAACATGGAGGAATCAGGACCAATTCCTGATGTAGTGAAAAATCTTCTTGGGGAATTTAAAGATGTAATACCTAACAAACTTCCTCCTAAATTGTTATCCAAGAGATCTGTGGATTATGACATTAAATTTCTACCAGGTACCAAGCTACTCGTTTGGGGCCCATATCGCATGACGCAACTAAAACTTGTGGAGCTCAGGAAGCAATTGAGTTAGATGTTGCAGAGTGGCATCATTCGACCTATTAAGTCACCATACGAAGCACCAGTCTTGTTCCGAAAGAAGTCTGAGGGATCAATAAGGATGTGTTGTGACTATCGAACCTTGAACAAGATCATGGTGAAGAACAAATACTTGATACCACTGATTGCTAATTGCTTTGATAGGCTAAGTCGAACGAAATACTTCTCTCAAATTGATTTTAGGTCAGGATACTGGTAGGTCTGAATCAAAGTCGGTGATGAGGTTAAGACTACTATGGTGACTAGATACGGTACTTATGAGTTCTTGGTTGCCATTTGGCTTAACAAATGCACCAGAAATCTTCTACACCTTGATGAATCAAGTACTCCATGGGTTTCTCGATGAATTTGTGATGATGTACTTAGATGATATTGTCGTGTTTAGTAAGATCTTAGAGGAACATTTGGCACACTTGAGGATGGTCCTTGTTCGACTCTAATAGCATGGGTTATATGCAAAGCCATCGAAGTGTTCCTTTGCCCAAGAGACCATCCACTTTTTGAGTCATATTATTGAACATGAGAGAATTTAGATGGACCCAAAGAAGGTGCAAGCTATCAAAGAGTGGTAGCCTTCTAGGGATGTTTATGAGATACAGTCATTCTTTGGATTGACCAACTATTACCAGAGATTCATGAATGGTACTCTGAGATAGCTAGGCTACTCACTGATTTTTTGAAGAAAGCAGATGAATGGAAGTAGTCGTTAGAGTGACAGGTTGCCTTCGAGAGATTAAAGATGGCCATGACTAGTACACTCGTGTTATCTCTCCTAGACTTACAACAGCCATTTGAGGTGGAAACCGATGCCTCAGATTTTACAATTGGGGGAGTGTTAACACAAGATGGGCATCCTATTGCCTTTGACAGTAAGAAGTTGAAGGATGCAGAAAGGAACTACCCAACACATGAGAAAGAGTTACTAACTGTAGTCTACTGCCTTAGACTATAGCGACATTATTTGTTGAGAGCACTGTTCATGGTCAAAACGGATAACAGTGCAGTAAGTTCCTTCTTGAGCCAACTGAAGCTTACACGGAAGCAAGCTCGATAATAAGAGCTGTTAGCAGAGTTTAACTTTACATTGGAGTTTCGAGCAGGTCTCAGCAACAAAGCAGTAATGCCCTTAGCTGGAGGACAAATTTAGTAAAGTTGAAGATGGTTGTTGTGCTCTCCTCGAGTAAGGTGGCCACCTTCATGAAAGATCAAATACGGGAGTTGCTGATACGAGATCTAGCTGTAGAGTGTTTGATCAAGTTAGTGCAGTAAAGGAAGGTAAAACAATTCTGGCTAGAAGAAGGATTGTTGAGGACCAAGGGAAACTGCTTATATGTTCCTAAAGGTGGTAATTTAAGGAAGTTATTGATCAAAGGATGCCATGATACCCTTTGGACGAGACACCTTGGAGGCAAGCGTACATTCGCTCTAGTACAAAGGGCTTATTATTGGCTTCAAATTGCGAGATGAAGTTGAGGCATATGTTCGGTCTTGCCTAATCTGTCAGCAAGACAAGGCGGATTACTTGAAACCGAAGGGCTTGCTGGAACCCCTTCCCATTCTCTCACGACCCTAGGAGAGTGTCTCTATGGATTATATCACTGGATTATCTAAAGTGGGAGATTTATGTAGCTCATTGTCATGGTGGATCGATTTTCAAAATATGCCACATTCATTGTAGCCATAAAGCATGTGACAGCAGAGGCGACTGCGTATTTGTTCATTGCGCCAATTGTCAAATATTAGGGAATGCCGAAGGACATTGTCAGTGATCGAGATCTTAGTTTTGTTGGAATTTTTTTGACTGAACTCTTCAAACTCCTTAGGTCTAAATTGAGTGTAAGCTCAAGTTACCACCCACAACCTAATGGCTAAACAGAACACTTCAATTCTATATTGAAGGAGTACCTTGAACACTTTGTGAGTGGTAATCAGAAGAATTAGGTGAAGCTATTGGATACTGTTCAACTGTGTTTTAATGGTCAAAAGAGTTCCACTACCAACTAGAGCCCTTTTGAGATTGTCACTAGGTAGTAACCGCTACTCCTATACACTTTAGACTCCCCGTAGAATGCAAGTCTCCCTTTGCATGGAGTTTCGCTAAAGAGGGGAAGCGTAATTTAGAGATCGCAAGGAGCTACTTAGAGAAGGACCCAAAAAGAATGAAAAAGCAGGCTGACCAGGGACGGCGCTTTGTCGAATTCAATGTGGGGGACCTTGTGTTGGTGAAAGCACTGAACCTATTGCTCACAAAATGTGTTTAGGGAAGAGACCCTCAATTCTTGCAAAAATACATTGGACCATATCGAGTAGCAAAAAGGATCGGGAAAGTGGCCTACAAAATTGAGTTGTCCCCATGATGGAAGACACATAGTGTTTTCCACGTGTGAAACCTTTCATAGTAGACCCAAATGATGCCAACCGTATTAGAGAGACCCGACCACAACGTCCATTTGGGAAGGTGTCGAGCAATCTTGGATCACCGAGTCATAAAAATGGTGAAGCGAGAGATTAGCGAGTACTTGGTGAAGTGGAGAGGCTGCACAAAGGATGAGAACACTTGGGAGTAAGTGACAGATCTCAAGGTGCTAAAACCCATAGTGGAAGCATTCCTAGCTTCAAGGGCGTTGAGGGTGTCGCCATCTTAAGTGGGGAAAATGTGGAGGGTTGCCTACTCAACTAGCCCTCCTGATGCAATGCTGGCCTTGTTGTAGCTCTGTGCTAAACAAAACATCACTCATTGTTGCCAGGTCTAGAACTTTGTATATATTTGTAAATATTTGTAATCATTTTGTATTTATTTTTAGATGTACTTTCACGACTTTTTAATTTATTCTACTGTTAATTAACTTTTTTTCCCAACCATATTGTAGAGGGCAAGGTATTAGTGAAGCTTTGAGTAGTTATCATGTTGTCATTATGTTGTCACTATGTAGTCTGCAATTGTTAGAGTAGCCCCTCTCTCTAGCCATCGCCCAACCTCTCTAGCCATCGCCCAAAGAAAATTGAGCTTTTAATCAATGTAAGCAAATTTCTCTCACAAATCGTGTACATAGCTACTGCTTTCTTTATATTCTATCAGAATTGTCGTAATTGTACCCTAAGACAGTGCACAGTCAGTCAATATGCAGATGTAAGCGAACATAATCGGTTGTAAAATAACTACTAGCCGCACGGTGCCCCTTTATCCCTACCCCGTGACACATGGCCTTAAACTCCCTAGTAAAAGACTGGGCGACCTTAAGTTCCAAAAAAGAGGATGCTTAAACACAACCTTAATCTCCCAATAGAAATTCCGCCTAAATGTAGCTTGCTCCTACTGTGTCTTCTTCCTCATCACCATAGCGCTACCCCAAACAGTCCAAGCTCCACCATCTGCGCCACCACTTGCCACTTCCATCAAGCATTAGCCACCTGGAGCTTCCCACCATCACCGCCGCTTGGGACTTGGTGTTGTCTGTACGGTATCACGGCGCACCACCCATGCTTGCAGCAACATTCTATAGCAATCGCCTAAGGCCACTATTCCCACACCATATTGAAGACTCTCCACGACGCACAGAGGAAACATCCCTCGATGAATCCAACGGGTGTTTAAACCATAGGCTTCTGTTGCACGCTATGACAAGAGCGGTGGGGTTGGGGACTCCTTGACCTGGCCTTTAGTAATGAGAAGAAGTGAGCAGACAGGGTAGGAATTGAGCGAGAAGTTGAAACATTGGGCAAGGAAGAAAGGTTGTTGATGGATCAACTAGCTTGTGCGGAAGCGGCATCCAGTTGCTGTGGAAACGCGCAGATGCCATGGGCATGTTTCCAACCCCCGAATTGGTTCTAAAGAAACAAAGAAGGAGAGAAAAGGGAGGAAAAGCAAGACAAAAGAGCAAATAGATGAACTCCACGTAACCTTGGAATAGTAGTCCTCGACAACGAAACGACCTATGGAGAAGCCCGAGAGAGGGAAGAACGAGTGAAGAAGAACCAAGGTTTATCTTTTGATCATGTTGTCGAATTGTATTGCATTGAACCAAATTCCTACGCTTGAATGTTGAGGCAGTACGGGGTGTGAAGCCATATTTATAATGGCGGTCATGCTAGAGTATAAAGTTTGCAGGAGAAATTCAAGGTTGAGCAGGGTTTACGCATGGTTGATTGTAGTTGAATGGGATAGGGTCTCCTGAGTCCAATTGTCTGTTCGATAAGGAATCGTCAACTTAGACTAAGAATGATTAATAAGAAAATATAAACTGCTAAAATTGTATCTTCTCTGTAGGATGGGCATATTCATCAAGAATAACCAATTGCTCCTCGTCTACAAGAAAATTGGTAGAAATTGAATAAATTTGGATCAAACTAAATTTTGTGGGTTATATTCTCTAACTTCAATTCTTTAATTCTTACTTCAAGAATGCTTGCTAGAAATTTGAACAATTTTCAAGAAAATGGCTTGTGCTTGATTTTTCTTGATAATAGCTAGATCTTCAACAATGTTGATTTTCGAACTTAACACTATGATTTTGGATCAAACGCTAGATTTGGAAACTTTAATGAAGAATGTCTTGAATTTGATAATGAACTTCTTAAATTTGATGAAGAACACCTTGAATGTGGTGGCAAACTTTCTGAATTTAATGAAGAATACCTTAAATGTGGTGACTAACTCCTTGGATTGGATAAAGAACACCTTGAATGTGATGACGAATTCCTTGAATTTGATTAAGAATGCAAAGAATGTCTTAAATGTTATTGGAATCTCAAAGAAAATTTGAAGAGCACTTTCACTATTTCAAATTTTTAACTACTTCTACTCCGTCTTCTATTGCTTCAGCTGTGTCTTCTCTCTTCCTACTTCATGAATTTTAACTCCTATTTATAATTGGAGGAAAGATTGAGTGGCTGCATCATCCTGTTGACATGAGCTTAATCTTTTTAGCTATTACAACTTAGATTCTATCCAACAACTTAATAAATATGCTTAATTTTGTAGAGTTTTCATCTCCTAAACTTCTAATAGGATTTCACCACTTATTACTATTTGATTGATCAATTAAAATGTCGATTATTTATTTATTTATTTTAAAAATTATATTTATTTTAAATTTCCAAAATTATAAATAGAATTTATTTAATTGATATTCTGTACCATATTTTGTATGTGGCATTATTTAATTGAATACCAAAATTTATGTGTTTATAGTATACGCCTCCTAAAATTTACTTGTGCTAATATTATTGTTGATAACGAAACTTTACTTTGTACTGACTGTTGTCTTTACACTGTATTATTATTCAACATTTTTTTTGTTGAATGCATCTAATATCGATTTATTATTACTAAGTATGTATCTGCAGTTGCTATGAAGCATTATCAAGACTATTTCTAAATGTTGTGTTCTTTACATAATGCATGTTAATTTGTTGCAAATAGTAAAATTATGTTTTGTTAGTGTATGGTCCAATCCAACTCGTTTCTACAACCGTCAAATCGCAACAAATAGCTCAATTATCTTTGATTTTGACTTTTTAAATATCTTAAATTCAATGTTCTTTATTAATTAGATGAAATCTCATATAACAGTAGATTTTTGAAATTTACTGGGAAAAAAAAATCCAAATCGCACTTTGAACACCCCTAAGACGAAGAGAGTGCGACATGAGCCAAATTCATCTAGGAGGAGGAGATGTGCCAACCCCTCAGTTAGTTTATACTTTAATTTAAATGTTCTTAATTGGATATTTATTTAATGAAGAGTTGAATTGAATGTCCGACCTGCTAGCTGTCTGGCTACAAAGCTGTCAACTGAGAGAGAGAGAGAGAGATTGGGGAAACCAGTATTCAAGGAAGGGGGAAAGGAGAAGGCATCTGTTTTCATCTTACTTTTACATACTTGCTTCCATTAAGGTAAAGCATAATTAAGTACAATTAGATTAGTTATTCAGTACTCGTGATTGAATCAGAAAGGCAGTAACGGATTTGCAGATAACATTAAACATTGATTGGATTGGGTGGGAAAGTTGGGGAATTCTTAACAAAGGGATTTGCATTGCTTGGTGGATTTATGGTTGAGAAAGGAGGAGAAAATTATTATGGGAAGGCTGATTATTATTATTATTATTAATTATTATTATCGTTATCATTGTTATTATTGTTGTTATTACTGTTGCAATCAACTATTAATTTTGTGTATTCGTTCAAGTTTATAGGTTATATTTTAATTAACAGTCACAGTTATTTTCTTTGCCGAGATGCGTGCAGCTGGCGATATATACTTGGGTAATCAAGTTCTGCTCCAATCGGAATTTCTCAACTGAGCAACCCGGTGAGTGTCGTTAAATCTGTACTTGTAAAACTATAGGACTATATACATGCATCTTCATATAGATTTGAAGATTTCCATTTCGTTCTCAATATTTTTATGTAAATTATTTAACAATTTATGTATGCATTATTTTGCAATTGAATATTAATTGTGTAATTTTAAATGTTAAGTTAAATTAATACCTTAACGTGTTTCACTTTTTATAAAGTCTTTCAAATTAGTATTTTTTTCCAACTATTTTTTGAATAAAAGAAATAAGCTTTAAGTTTGAGTTTGTATTCGAGTTCAATTCAAATTGAACTCAACTCAATAGAACATTTTTTTTTTGTTGAACTTGAGATCATAAGCTCAACTCAATTCAACAAGAACTGAATTTATGCTTAAAATTTTTATGCTAATTCAACTTGGTATCTTCAAAGAGTGGAGCACAATGAGGAAATCACACATTTCTGCTTGCCCAACTACTTTATAGCTAGTAAACATTTTTACTCGTCAGCTCTTTTATTTGTCAATATTATGGAATGCACGTGCATGAGATGACTTACCTTCTCCATCCTTTTGACTTACTATATAAATTTGCATGGTGCATAGCTTAGATATACGGAGCATTGTTGACTCCGTTTTCAAATAGATTTTTGTGTGTTTCTGCTATTCCTTTGTAGCAAAGGATGGATCAAATGCCAGATTTCAAGGGCAAAGTATGCGTGACTGGTGCAGCGGGTTTCCTTGCCTCGTGGCTGATCAAGCGCCTTCTTTTATCTGGCTATCATGTCACTGGCACAGTTAGAGATCCAGGTTAATTGAACCATCTACATCACTAGCTAGGCGTTGAAATTATTTTTAGTTTTCTCTGTATACGATGTTCTTTAATGCTGCAGGTGATGACAGAAAAGTGGGACATCTGTGGAGGTTAGAGGGAGCAAGAGAGAGACTCAACCTAGTGAAGGGTGACCTAATGGTGGAGGGCAGCTTTGATGCAGCAATCATGGGATGCGAAGGAGTTTTTCACACTGCTTCACCTGTTCCAAGACTCCCTAACCTTGATCCCAGGGCATGCTCCCTACCCACACCCATGATACCCCTTTCTTTTGAAGTTGACACATACCAAGTAAGTAATTTAATTGCACATACCTCCTCTCAATCCGGCTTCATTTCTTTTCGTACAAGGTAGGTCGAAATATTACAACCCGCGGTCGATGGCACGCTCAATGTGCTGCGTTCGTGCAAGAAGAATCCATCGCTGAGGCGCGTGGTTCTCACCTCCTCTTCCTCAACAGTAAGGATGAGAGACGATCTCACACCAGGTGCAGTATTGAATGATTCTTCCTGGAGTTCTGAGGAGCTGTGTGAGAAGCTCAAGGTATTCTGCTTCATTAAGTGTTCATTCTGTGCCCGACCACTTCAATTTGGTACTGCATGTTAACTGATCATTCTACCAGATATGGTATGCGTTGTCAAAAACCCTGGCCGAGAGGGCTGCATGGAAATTCTGTGAGGACAACGACATGGATCTGGTGACCGTTATTCCCTCATTTGTGATTGGACCGAGTCTGCCGCCTGTTTTGTGCACTACTGCATCTGACGTGCTTGGCTTGCTTAATGGTACACAAGTATTTATTCTTCTCCATTGGCAAAATCAATTGGACAACACAAACCCACACACATGCACACTGTATATTACTTGTTGGACTACTTACTTAATGACAAGTTTTTAGTTAACTCAATAAACAACATACAAAATCAGGGGAGACAGAAAAGTTTAGATGGTACGGAAGAATGGGATACGTTCATGTCGACGATGTTGCAACGAGTCACATTCTTGTTTATGAGAACGAAAATGCGAAAGGGCGCTATCTCTGCAGCTCAACCACTGTGGACAATGATGAGCTCGTCACAATTCTATCAGCACGCTATCCGACCTTACCAATTCCAAAAAGGTGATAAATTGCATGCAGCTTATTCATAATTGAAACACAGAGGAGGCCAATTCCAAGATAACGTTGCCCGTTGCAGGTTTGACAAGCTTGACAGACCAGCACCAGTCTATGAATTCGACGTCTCCAAATTGAAGGGCTTAGGAATGAAATTCAGATCAATCGAAGAGATGTTTGATGACTGTGTTGAGTCATTAGTCGAGCAGGGCCATCTGTCTCTTGCTCGCTAGCCCTCCAAGGCCTACATTAGAGATCACAGGCATCAGCAGCTTTCTTCACTTTCCCCTTGAAGCTTCATGTTGCACCAACAACAACTTTATTATATATTGGGCCTGAAAATAGTATTTAATAGTATATCAATATACGTAGTTTCTAAATAATGGGCTGCTTATCAATGTATTACTTTTGTTTCTAAATTCTTTTTTGCACTGCATTTCGTATTCAGTTACACCTAAGAAAACATCCATGGATCGATTTTAAATGGGTGTATTCCACGGCCAAAATGTAATTTTATTCCATTAATTGTGTGTGGAATTTTCAGAACACAGCTATCTATTCCATTGTAAAAGTAAAAATTGCTAGAATAGTTTCTGGCAATTTTTTATTTTTCAAATTTACCCCCAATAATAAAATAAACGGTATCATACGAATTTGATTATGTTATATATTACATTATAAAAATATAATAATGAATTCTCATATTCAAAATTTTCTTTTACTTCTTTTTAGTATAACTTTTTAAATAAATTGAATTTTTAAATGAAACTGATTTCGTTTAAATGTGTAATCCGAGAGCTTTCGAACAGTATATGATATGCTATATAAAAGATTGCATTTGAAAATTTTGTAATTTTTATATTAATTACTATACAAAATTGTAAACTTTTAATTAAAAATTAATTAAAGGATGCATGAACATAAAATAGGGGAGATTAAATCCTGATTCAAGTTATATGTAAAATTATGTAAGTTTAGATACATAAACTGCTATGATGAATTAATTAAAATTTTAATAAAACTTTCTAATATTTTCACAATTTCTTACAAATCAAAATTAAGGTAAAATTTTAAAATATCTAAACTCTAGTAAGCTAAATTAAAAGTTTATTGTTTATTATATATATAATGTAAATTATAATATTTCTAATTTTATATCTACATGAAGGATAAATAAGTACGTTATTGTTCTATAAAAATCATTGTGCGCTCTCAAATTATTGTTCATTTCAAGTTTCAATTAATATGCAATATAGATAAGACATATTAATAATCAAAGCACAATATACGCATAAGATTATATCATAGTATAAATATTTTTTTTTTTTTGCATAATATGGATGTGGAAAAATATTAATTTTAATTATACCATATTTCAATACAAAATTTTTGATTATACTATATTTCAATTAAAATTATACCATCCCCCCGTGTGATCACTCTTATTGGTATACTCTACAAAAGAAACATGGAAGAAAATGTGAGCGGCGAGTCACTTAGTAAATTGATTCACCTACCCTTCGCTTTTATAGGATATGAGCAGTAAACAAAAATAAATTTTGCATAAAGCACATTTTATAGCAGAGCAAAAATATCACAACATACTTAGTTATTCAAACAATTTAACACATTACATATTCGTTTGCCTACTCATAGGTTACAAACTTCATATATTATTTCTATTAATCAAGGCTTTAATCTCCACTTCTGACTAACAAGGATCAAGTGAATTGTTGATTTTTCCTGCTATAAGCCTTAGTACTTCAATCTCGACTGAGCGATATTCCAATCCATACTCCCAATTGGTAGTATCACGTATCAACTCCGTCTGTTCCTAGCCTGAATACTTTTACCCTAGGTTACTATCACGTATCAAAAATTTTCTAGGTTAAATTTTCTTTAACAGCCAAAGGCTTTGATTCCAACACATGGCTCAAGTTTGGTACATACTTTTGTAATTAGGATATATTGAAGATGTTGTGTATCCTTGTTAATTTTGAGGGTACTGCTGGCCAATATGTTATCTTAACCACTTTTTCTAGTATTTCAAAAGGTCCTACAAATCATGAACTTAATTTCTCGGCTTTTCCAAAACACATCATTCCAAGCCTAAAAGTGTTCTTAAGGTAGACCTTTTTCTCTTGGTTGGAATTGTAGGGGTCGCCTCTTCACATCAGTCCAACTCTTTTATTTGTCTTAGGCCTCCTTTAGCATTTTTTGAATTACAACCACTTTCTCAACTGTTAGTTGGACCAATCATACTCTAGTCACCTTCCTTTTACCTATCTTGTCTCAACATTTAAGTGAGTGACACTTCCGTTCATATAGGGCTTCATAAAGAGCTATCTCTATGTTGCTATGATAACTCTGATTATAACTAAAGTCGATTAAGGGTAGGTAATCATTTTAGGTCTCTTTAAAATTGAGAATGCGTGCCTGAAGCATGCCTTCTAGTGTTTGGTTGGTTCATTCGGTTTATCCATTGATTTGAAGGTGATAGGTCATGCTTCAGTCTACTATAGTTTTAGGGTCTTTTGAAAACTATTCCAAAATTAGGATATAAATTGAGGGTCTCTGTTCGACACTATGCTTGTTGGTATGCCATGAAGTTTTACAATATTATTGATATATACCTTGGCCAATTTGTCTGTGGTGTGGGTTGATCGAATGAGAAGAAAGTAGATGGATTTGGTTAACCAATCATCGATTATCCAAATGACATCAAACCCTTGAAGTGTGTGGTAATCCTATTACGAAATCCATCATCATACACTCCTACTTCTACTCGAGTATCTCTAGGAGTTGGAGATAACCTCCGACTTTTTTATGTTCGGCCTTAATCTTCCGGCATGTCAGGCAAAGCAATTTTCGCATACTAAAAATTTCATTTTGCATTGAAAAGCAACTTTTGAAAGCGTTTATAAAAATTTAAATATAATTTTATATTCCATTATAGTACCTCATATTTCTCATTTTGTCATTTACTTTTGTTTTTATAATCATAATTTTATATTTATTAAAATAATAACATTATAAATTTTGATAATTATGCATAAATTTGTATGTATTTTTTGAAATTATAAATTATTAAATAAAATCTTTATGCAATTTAATTCTAATTTTTTATAGCATTAAAATAAAATTTTAAGTATGATAATAATTTATATTTTGATTTTTACATATACATGCATGAGTGTGCAAGATTGCTAATATATTTATATTATATTATTAAGATTTTGAGGTTATTTGATTGCAGAATCTAGATTTATGCCATTACCCTTGCTTAAATAACGTGAATTTACACTATTGCTTTTAGATTAAATTATACAAAAAAACCCCTCCCTTATGTTTATTTTCTTTTTTATATTTAATTCATTTTATTTCATTAAATTTATTCTGCCTTCAAATTTTTTACTCTCGGTCATTTTATACATAGTTTCCAATACATTCTTAATTTTTAAATAATTGTTATTTTGTTGTTAAAATCATTGAAAATTGTATTTTACTATATTCATTATAAATTTATATAAATTTTTAAGTGTACATGCACATAGTATATGATATTTTTACTAGTATATATCTGTATGTGTGTGGCGCGTATACGTGTCAACCAACAATTTGTTATTGTTGTTGTGTTTATCCTTTTTTTTTTTTTTTTATGTGTTTGTGTTAGTCAAGCACAATTGAAGAAAAAATAAGAGATAAAATTGATGAAAATAGGGAAAATCTTAAAATTATATGTTTAGGTTTGCTCAATATTTTTCTTGGCTCATTTCGTTTGATTTTATTGTTTTTTGGAAGAGTAAAATAGCACCTTCGTAAATTTAAGCTGATTTTTCATCCATTAGAATTTGGTAGGAAGGAGGATGTATTTATTTTAATTGAATGGAGTCTTGTTATACTTGTTGGTGGTAATTACCCATTATATTTTTAGAAAGGACTTATCTATAATTTTACATAGAAGAGGAAATTAATAATTTATTATTTTTGAAAGGGACTATTGGAATTAACTTTAAAGTAGTGATAAAGATACATTTTATACATATCCATAATTATATATAAATAGAAACTTTTATATATAGATATTTATGTCACTTACAATATAAGAGACAAAAAATAAATAAATTTAAAAAATAGGATAAACTAAAAATAATAGAGAAGATTTAAAGAAACAATATAACAGATTAAAATTGTGGAACACTAAATTTGTGCCTATATAAATAAAATATAAATAATAAAAATTTAGACACGACAAAGAAAGAAAAAACTTTAAGAAATAGAATAAATTAAAGTCAAAGAAAGTGAATAAAATAAATGAAAACTAAGATAGAAAACTAAAAAGAAAATATATAACAAATTGAAATTAAGAGTATTTTAATTATTATACGTTGTTCAAACAATGTTAATATTCCCTTGTCAAGTATGGATATAAACTAGTGATTTTGTAAACTTTATGTGTGTGCGTGCGTGCGTGTAAAAATTTAACAAAATTATATAAATAATTTAATGATATATTACATAAATTCCAAATTTATTTAAGCTCTTTCCAAAAATAATACATAAAAATTACGCCATGATACTTTATATTTAAATATTTTTCAAAAAATATATATTTTTTTTGTTATGATATATCTTTTATATATAATGTATCTACATATACGTGTAGATGTGTGAGAAAAAAATTAAAAATAGTAATGACAAGACATAAAAATCTATAGATAAAAAATAAAAATAATATGATGGAAATAAATTACTTTTTATACTTATTTTATTTCATTAACTAAGATACAGAAGAAAATTATAAAAAATATTGAAAGGACTGAAAGATTGATACTCAAGTGCTCACACACACTTGAATATAATGCAAATAATGGTTGATGAGGGGTAGAATAGAAAATTGCTGAGTAATTTTAGCTACGTTATTATATTTCCACCGAATATTTTTAAAGAAGATTTGGCTGTACATTTACTATTAAGTCCTTACTTCTTAAAATTTTTTCTCCTCACTCTATTTCTTTCAATTTATATTTATTTCCTCAATTTTAATTAATTGTGTTTTTTCAATTTTAGTTTATTCTAGATCATCATTAACATAATAGCATTGCTTTAGTAAAAAAATGTACTCTATTTACATAATTTATTTATAAATTATTTTTTATTGTCTCAATGATTGTGAGAAATGCTTGATGTATGTTTGGATCCAATTTTATAACCATACAGACCATTTTCTTTTAAATTTTATTTTTTTTATTTTTATATTATTTTTAAATTTTTATGTCAAATATTTAAATCTCAAAGAGTCCAAATATAATATAATATTTTTGAAGAGGGCTTTCCTATGACTTGGACTCTCCTAAAAAAGATTCGGAGAGCAGAGAACTAAGAAATAAAGAGCGCACAGGAAGAGCGTTTCCATAGCCACGAGTTCCCGAGAAAGAGTGACAACGAGAGAATGGTTGCGAAGTTGGAGGGAGGATGCAGGAACCAACTATGGGGAGAGAGACGAAGCCCGATAACAGAAATTTCAGAAACTAACGGAGAAATTATTACCCACTATTTATTTTTACTTGCATGCAGGCTTTCAACTTTTTGCCCACTTCGCCGAACAAATTCCTTCCACCAAGAACCCGGAATTTTTTCTGGTTTGTTCTTCGCCCGAATGCATGCAGGCATTATATGCTGCTCTGGTTTTTGATATCCGATGAGACTGATGGGAACGTGGGATTGAGGGGTTCAGATAGAGGAAATGGTACGCGCGCATCAAATTTAATTCTTTCTTTTGATTATGCATTTTTACCGAATTTGTGAAATTCGATTGTGCGTAACTCTAATTCGTAGTGAACCTTTTTATTTCATCAAGGGACTGTTAGATTGTAATAGAACTGTTCGAGTATGAGGTGTTTATTTGGCTCATTTCTTTTAATGTCAATGTTAGTTGTGCTCAAGAAAAAACATAATTTTTCGTGGCTTCGGATTGGCCTGAACTTTTTTTTAAGCATTGACTTTGAGATAAAGGATTTGAATTTGGCAAATGGCAGAGTTAGAATTCATTCTTTTGCCTAAGGAACCAAATCCTATGTTATTATGTTCAGGTTGCATCTAGTATGGGGTGTTTTGATGCTTCCTTGTTTAGATTAAGTGCATTTAGTAGATTATTCAACTTTAGGAGCTTGGTAAGGAAATTGAAGGTAATGGTGTTTGAAAAGGTCCAATATGAAGGGAGTTTTGTGCAAGTACATTTTCAATGAATGAGTATGCCAAGCTTGGAAATGTAATAGACTAAATGGCAGCACTGAAACATTAGCCACATTGGTGACCCAAAACTTGGACCATTACCACCTTCTGAATTATTCAACATTTGCGTGGATTTGAAACCTAGAAGTAGTCTTAGAATTCCTATTGTCTAGAGAAGTGGTTGTTCTTAGAGAACTCTGAAGTTGACATACATAAAAACTCTACTATATCCGCATAGAGAAGTTAAATGTAATAGAGAAATATTTAATGTTGATGAGAATGACGAAGCTAATTCTAGGTAATTATGAGTCTACTTACCTGTTTAAGATGATAGATCAAACACATATTTTTTTTGAGAAAGGAGAACCTTTTCTCGCTTCTCATTATCTTAATACTCAAAAAATATTTCAATGTCCCTAAATCTTTAGTCTAATTTTCATTATGCAAAAAGGATTTAAGCAATGAGATACCTATGGTGTCGCCCCTGTAAGAAAAATGTCATCCACATAAACAACTAAGAGAATAATACTTGCCTCCAATTGCTTATAGAATTAGAATGATCTGATTTGCCCTTCTTCATTCCAAACTTTTCACCTGCATGACTGAATTTTTCAAACTAGGCATGTGAACTCTGTTTCCGCCTACGCAATGACTGGCAGAGATGATATATCTTCTCATACTCTCACTAAACAAATCTAGGTAGTTGTTCCATATACACTTCCTCTTAAAAGTTGCTATGGAGGAAAGCATTTTTGATGTTGAGTTGATGCAAGTGTCATAAGTAGCTGCCAAAAAAATGAACAACTTAATTTATGTTAGCTTAGAAATAGGAGAAAAAGTATTACCTTAGCAATAGGAGAAAAATTATCAGAATAATCCGCTCTAAAAGTTTGAGCGTATCATTTGGCTGATCTTTTAATCCAACAACCGATCCATCTGGTTCATTTTGCTTGTTAACACCCATTTGCATCTAATAGCCTTTTTCGCTGCAGTAAATGCATTAACTTTGAAGTACCATTGTTGTTTAGAGCATTCATTTCTTCTATTAAGGCATCTTGTCATCTGGAATGCAATAAGGTCTCATGACCATTTTTGGGAAGAGAAACAGAGTTAAGAGATGTAAGGAACAAACAAGAAATTTGTTACAAGATACATGTGGAAACAAGTTAAGTATATTGTTGCTTACCCTCATGTAGGGAAATTGGAAGATCATCACACGGAATTGGTTCTGATGACAAAGGAATTGGTTTGGAGAATAAACTAATAGGACGCTAGACAGGACTAGGTATGGAGGATGGGACGCTGTACACCAGGAGATCATTGTCCTCTCCTTATTTTATATCAATGGAAGATGATGAGAATGGGGTTTCCTCGAAAAAGGTGACATAGGCTAACACATGGTATTTAGTCTTATTACAACACCTATACCCCTTTTGAACTGAGAGTACCCAGGAAAAAACATTCTAAGGATTTGGAACCTAATTTAGTAGTAGCAGGGTGGACATCCCAAATAAAGCAAGTATAAATATATTTTTGTTGGTTCAATACGAAACAAAGGCTTTGTTAGAAAGAGTGTATGAAAGGGAGTTTTACCATCTAAGACTAATGAAGGCATATGGTTCATTAGAAGGCTAGTTGTGGAGATTGTGTCAATTTAAAAAACTATTTAAGGACTTTCATTTGGAATAAATAAAGCACGTCTTGTCTCAACTAAGTGCTACATCATTTTAAGATAGAGTATCTGCATATAAAGTCTGATAAGTAATGTCAATTTTAATCATATAATGTATAGGGACATTACATTAAGTTTTAATTTCAGCAAAAACTGTGCAATTAAATTAAGTTTTAATATCAGCAAAAAATGTGCAAAGGTGAGAGAACAACTCAAAGCAGTTTTTCAATTAAATATGACTAAGTAATTTGAGAATAATCATTAACAAAAGTAACAAAGTATTTGACCTTAATTTTAGATGTTATTGGACTAGAACCCTAGACATCTAAATGAACTTATTCAGAAGAGAGCAGATGCTCTTTTATTAACATTAGGACTCAAACTAAGACGATGATGTTTGGAAAATTGATAAGAGTTACAATCTAACGATGATAGACTTTGAACTTAAGGACACAACTTCTTCAACAATGGAAGAGCAAGTGTACTTTAAAGGGAGATGCTATTCTAGAGTAGACTATAGATTAGATTTTGGAATCTGTACTTGGGTATCGAGGATGTAGAGGCCTCTGGATTCACATCCTCTACTAATAATCTTCTTCATCATAAGATCTTGAAACATAGTAATCAAAAAAGAATGAGGTGCAATAATTAAGTGTACGAATGAGTTTACTAACAGAGATAAGATTAAAAGATAGATTAAAAGACAGGTAAGGTAAACTTAAAACAGATGATAAAAGGAGTAATGGTGTTGGGTAACGCTTCTAGATCTAAGGATTTGAGATGTTGACCTCTATTTGATAGGGTGATAGTGGAAGTAGATCTATTTGATTGAAACATGGAGAATAGATTAGATTTACCATGTAGTCTGTGACCACAGAATTAATGATCCATTTGGAAGATAAGGAAACAAGGTTTGTCTTTTGTTTACTCGACTTAGCAATTGCGATAATAAGAGCGGATAAAGACTGCAGTGATTCTTAATAGTGGAAAAACTTGGCAAATTCATCTGTAGAGACTAGAACCATCTTTCTAGAAGTCTCATTCATAAAGGTAATGTGTGTCGACTGACCTCCTTAATTCTTGTACTATAACTTTCTACAATCACGTTTTGGGTATTATGGTTTGTAGCAATATTGGCAAACAATCCCTTCTAATTTTTGTCTCTGAGTATCAAAACACCTTTTCCACCACTACCTTTGGTTTGCTACTTTCTTGACTTGGTTTCTGTAGTTCATGGCCATGGAGTTGCTAAGTTGTGCAAGTTGTGAATTGTCCATTTAGAGTATCCATAATTCTGAAAGGCGAATGGCGTGGCGTGGCGTGGCGCCAACTTCTATTAGAGCCATGGTGCATGGCGCGTGCCATTTTAAAGTATGGCTCACAATAAATCAAATTAATTATAAATATTTATGTTTTTAATATATATCTTTGAAATATAAAATAATCATAAAAAATCAACTTTAATTAAAAAAAAACAAACAGCATTGATAAAGGCATATATAATTCGTTTAAAGTGTCAATTACAAAATCATCTTAATAAAATTTGACAACCAGCAGTTCAAGTCCAAAATGCAACCCAATAAATATTATAAACTATATAAATATCACAAATGTTAATCATCAGTATCAAAAAAATCACAATCACTCTCCACATCATTTTCATGTTCATTCCCATCATCGGATTGAAACTCAGGCTCATTCTCCTCATAAGCGCTTTCTTCATCATCTTCATCCACTAATTGATATGATCTATATTTAGATGTAATACCTCTTAAACTTGATCCTGCCCTTGTTGTTGTCCTAGATTGAAAATCATATGCTTCTTCTTCAACCCCAGAAGCTCTAACAACATCACTCCAACTTAAGTCTTCGCCTTCACGCACAAAGGTGTCCTCATTTGAATCTAATCTTCTAAGCAACTATTCATGAGATTCATCAACATTTTCTAAACTAATAGGATCAAGTTTATGACGTTTCTCAAAACGTTTCAAAGCCCGGTTATATTTGATATAAACTAAATCATTCATGCCCTTTTGATCTAATCTATTCCTCTTCTTGGAGTGAAGCTGCAAAAATTAAATTTTAAATTAAAATTTTTATTAATGAAATAATATTTATAGATACATATAAATTATGTACTTATATTTTCAAACACACTCCAATTCCTTTTACAACCTGATGTACTGCACGTAAGACTAAGAATTCTAATTGCAAAGGTTTGTAAATTTGGAGTATTGTTTCTAAAATTTTTTCACCATTCGGCTTCATAAAACAAATATCAAGATATAGTAGTTATTTATCGTTTTACGAATCAATAAATATATTTAAATTTATATAATAAATACTTGGTGCTCTCAATTTTTTTCATCTAACAACCAGTGCAAATCCAAATTGGCCTTCAGCATTTTGTACAAAAAAATTCTTGATAAATCTTATCTTGTATATCATCTGAAAACAACTTTTTTATGCATTTGTGTAGGCCATTTGTAATCTCTAAATCATTTTCAACATTGGAGTTTTCATAAAAGAATTCTGGATTCAAAAAATAGCCTGCTACATATAAAGGCCGATGAAGCTGCATCTCCCTATACTTTTCTTCATTGTTATTAAATGAGGCCATTATTGCTTCTTTCGTCCTATTCATAGCCTCATATATATATATATATATATCCCATTAGAGGTTTAGTCTCGCCATCCACCAATCGTAACATAGCTAATAATGGCCCACCAATTGTGAGTGCATAGACAATAGTTTTCCAAAATGAAGGTATCAATATCACACTCGCCCTAACTTACCTTATGTTTCTTTTGAATATTTGCACTCGGTCAACTGTTTTGAAGTATTCATATTTCTCAAATTTGCCTTCTCTACTTGAAAGCGCTTCAAAGTCAAAAAGGCAGTGACAAATTTGGTCTTTCCTGTTCGGACCATCTCCTTTTGTTTAGTGAACTTTCTCATCATGTTCCGGAGATTGGGCCTATTATATATATATCCATTTATCATCATTGCTCACTCATACGTCTTCTTCAAAGTTTTTATTTGAAGACATCTTCAAAAATAAGATCTATGCAATGAGCAGCGTAAGGAGTTCAGAACAAATGCTTATATTTAGCTTCCAAAAGTCTTCGTATTGATTCTAAAGAAAATAAAAATTAATATTTTATAAATAATTACTAATGTAATTAAAATAAATAACAGAATTAAATGTATTGAAATTTTCTTACCAGCAACAAAATTTTGTACTCGCATTGTTAATAACTACTTGCACTACATTTTTCTCACCAATTTGTTCAATGTATTTTGATAACAACTTGCATAATTCCTCACCAGTGTGAGAATATTCTGAAGCGTTGACCGATTCAATAAATTTGCCCCATTTTGGGCAATTTAACAAAAAATTAATCAATGTCCTATTCTTTTTATCACTCCAACCATTTGCCATCAATGAGCAATCATATTTTGCTACCGCCTCGTCATGAGTAGTTAAAAGGCTACTCGTGTGTTCCAACTCTTTCTTCAAACAAGTCACCCTCAACTCATGATAAGTTGGTGGCTTGGTGCTAGGATCCACTGAAAACAAGCTTTTAACATTTGCCTAAAAGTATTAAAATTGACAACATTAAAAGGTAGCATGTTGTCATAAGCCTACCGTGTAAATCATTACACCATATGCTCTCTTTTTATTTTTGTAATTTCATCAAACTTTAAGGCTTTTCCCTTACTACTATTACGTTTTAGTATCTCATTAGCATTACGCATAAAAAACATATCAATGTGGTCCATTTGCTTTATTTTTAGTTAATGCAGTTGATGAACCAGTAGATGGACGTTTGTCAAGACTTGAGCCTTCGTTGTATTCATCTACCCTCTCAAATTCTAGAGCCACCAACTCAAAATAAGGAATTGCATTAATTTGATTTTTCAACTCTTTTTTCTTTTTCATTAAATTTCTAATCTTTTTTTTTACATGCTCGGGACATTTTGAGTACACCTTTATATTTCGAAAGCCCCCAACAAGGTGGTGTTTGTGCCGTGTGATCCTCCCTTTGAAAACTTTATCACAAAAAACACATTTGACGTCGTTTGTGTTTTTTGGATCGACTAATGTCGTATAATTCCAAGTTGGATCCTTTCGATTTGAATTCGACGCATCAGAAGTTGACATCTTAATTCAGTACCTTAACCCTTATCCAATAATTCAACAATTAATTTTTATAAGAACAATATAGTTATACAGCATAAAACATACACAATTGCATTTTGCACATCATTCATATTTCAAAATTCAGTTGCTGCCAAAATATGTCAAAAAATCCCTTATAAACCCATAATGAATTAATAGTAGCAATGAATCGGCATCGACTTAGATTATAAATCCACAACACAATGAATTGACTCTTATCAACTCACAATGAATTAGCTTTTATAATTCGAACACATTCCCAAAACCGAAAAGAAATAAACAAAGCTTTACAAAAAAAAAATACTTACAAACAATAATGCTCGGTCACTTGTGCCCACCCAGAGTCCCGAATTCCTAATCTAGTAGCAACGCAAAAATTACTCAATCTTGTGACTCACTTAGTCGCTTGTGCCTACTGCTCGGTTGCTTGTGCCCATTGCTCTATCACTTGTGCTCGGTTGCTTGTGCCTATTGCTTGGTCTCGTGAGTCGATTGGTTGAAGGCAGTGCAGCAGCTCAAAAAATTATAATCCAGTAGCATTGGAGGTAGCATCACACCAGAGTTGTCGGAGGCGGCGCACAAAAGCCTGCGTCATCTTGCGGCTCGCACCAAAACCCAGAAGTTGCGATTGAAACTTAGAATTGAGGTAGACGGATGTTGAACGACGTAGACGTAGACGGGCATTGAACGAGGCTTTGTTTGGCCATGAAACTAGGGATTGAGGAGTTGAACAATGTTGTGTTTAGCACCGTGCGGTTTTTTTTTTTACTTTTTGTTTAATACGCTTAAAAGCATGTTTTAAAAAGTTGCAATTATTAAGAAAACAAACGTCTTCTCTCTGGCGCGCCATTGCGTTCCAAATTACCAAGGAAAATGGCGCTTTAGCGACCGCCAATGGCGCGCCAGAGTGAAGGATTGCGCCATCTTCATCAAATGGTGCAAAGCAAGTGATGATCATCAAATATTGCCTAAGAGTGAGACTTAAGTTTGAAACTCTAATTTGCTTTTCACGAACTCCACCATGAGAAATATCCCCCTTTCTAACTTTGGTACCCTATAAACATAATAAGGATGACATTCTCTTGTTTTTCATTGATAATAAATGGTACAATTATATATGCAAACTTAGGGACCTAAATTAGGAAATAGAACAAATTAGAATCTACCAAATAAACTATTTACTATAATTATGTGATTACAATCAAATTCTCATATGATTATGTGATGCCTATGATTCTATACTAATATCTACAACTATATCTACAACACATATAACACTTTGATTTACAATGGGGCAGATTTGGGAAGTCCCCTAAAGATGTTAAAATGGCTAACAGTTACATATTATTGGAAATTCAAAGTCCACAACCTTCTCTTTCTCCTGAAGCATTTTCATTTATTTAATAACATCCTTCTTCAACAAATTGGTTATCCAACTTACTGTTCTGCAAGCTCATCTATTAATAAATTCAGGTTGTACTTCTTCCTTCATTGGTAAAAATCAAGACTTGACTCTTCCTGACCTTTTGATCATTGAGCAATAATTTATCTGGATTTACTGGTTAGCATACAATACCTTGCTATATTGTGCAAATTTTCTAGTATTTGTGGAAGCTAGGTGCTTGTGAACAGATACTTAAGTGATCTCATCAAAAGAGCTAACCAGAATTTATGCCCTAAAAAGGAGATACAGGTCATGATTGTCATTCTACTATCTAGAGACACTGAAAAATTCAGAAATTTGCCCTGGTTGATCTTGTTGTATGCTCTGAACTGTCTATCTGTATGTAAAATACTTCGACTGAAAAATGCAGATTTTATAATTATATACCACTGAATACCTTGTTATCAAAACATGTTAACTCTTGCAGGACACTTCAGTGAACATAATTGTTGGATCGCATGTCTGGGTTGAGGACCCTGCTGTGGCTTGGATTGATGGGCAAGTTACCAAAATTAATGGCCAAGAAGCTGAGATCCAGAGGAGAGATGGGAAGAAGGTATGCTCTAACAGTCTCAATATTGCTACATAGTTTTGTTTCACATGTTGGTTGTTTTGTGATTATAAAGAAATTATTTGTCCCCACTTCTCATAGCACAACTTTCATTTGCTATTTAGAGATTGATTTACTTACAAGAATTTCTCTGATCAGCACGAGTTCTTTACTTTCTTTTCCTAAGCATTTGGGACTTGATACATGTTTAATATCCTTTACATTTGGTCATAGTAGCCAGTATTTTCTGAACAGCACACTCATAAGTTAATTGGTGGCTGATTTAACTTTCACTTGGCTACTGTGTGCCCAAATACCTATCTGTCCCCAATCTTTTGATTCGAACAAGGCCAATCAAATATCGAAGATCTAATTCTTAACACCTAGATATGTATTTCCTAAATTTATGCCCTTCTTATTTTTCTAAATACACATTTACTAACTTTTAGTTATTGCTTACTTAAGTGCATCCCATGTCATCGGTGTTTTGGAAGAAAAATTCAGAGTTAATCTCAAAATATAATATCAAATTAAGTATACAATAAAAATGGCATATGTTTATATGATGTATTTACAAAAGATAACAGGCTATAAAATAGGGAAAATGTATAACAAGGTATTCTGAATATTCCCTTTAAGCTGTAGCATGTATAACAATTAGGCTCAACTTGTTTTAAAAGTTTGTGAAGTCCCTAAAACCTTGGTAAACACATTTGTAACCTGCTTTTGGAGTAGTAGAGTACTCATTTTAATGCTTTTCATGGCTTCATGAATTTAGCAACCACCAATAGTATTTTTTTTAATTATTATTATTACTATTCAAGATTATGTGGCTATGACATCCTGATAGTTATTTTCCTTGTTAATCTTTCAGGTTGTTACCAAGTTATCAAAACTTTATCCTGAAGATATGGAAGCTCCTGCTGGAGGTGTTGATGACATGACGAAGCTGTCTTATCTGCATGAGCCTGGAGTGCTTGAAAATCTTAAAAATAGATACGAACTCAACGAAATTTATGTATGGTGCTAAGCTTTTTCTTGTCTTAGAACTACTTTTATCTACTTTATTGTGGTCTAATAACATGCGTATAAATTTTCTTTATGAGCATGTCTCAGACTTACACAGGAAATATTCTGATAGCTATAAATCCTTTCCAAAAACTACCTCATCTCTACAGTCAACATATGATGCAAC
Source organism: Avicennia marina (assembly GCA_019155195.1). NCBI lineage: Eukaryota > Viridiplantae > Streptophyta > Magnoliopsida > Lamiales > Acanthaceae > Avicennia > Avicennia marina. Next base: position 4,371,775 of record CM032773.1, read on the forward strand.
AATACAAGGGAGCTGCTTTAGGAGAATTAAGTCCTCATGTCTTTGCAATTGCTGACGTTGCGTACAGGTTAACCTTATCATTATTTGGGTCAACATACAATGCAATGATGTTTGAGTGATTCACAAACTGTATTTTAATGTTCTAAAATAGGGCCATGATAAATGAAGGGAAGAGCAACTCTATTCTGGTTAGCGGGGAAAGTGGAGCAGGTAAAACAGAGACCACAAAAATGCTTATGCGGTACCTTGCTTTTTTGGGTGGCCGAGCAGCTACAGAAGGACGCACTGTTGAACAACAAGTTCTTGAAGTATGACACATGATAAAGCTTGTTTCCTAGTTGGTGATTTCAATATTGTCACTTTTTGTCAATTGTGCCTGTATTGTTATATGATTAACTGTAACATAGTGTAACCTTTTTCACTTGTTTTTAGTTCATTATATAATTAACTCTGATGGATGTTTTACACTATTTTATGAATGCAGTCCAATCCTGTTCTGGAAGCATTTGGCAATGCAAAAACTGTTAGAAATAACAATTCCAGGTGAAGCCCTTTAACATTTCTGCAATTAAGTCCAGTGGTTTTTGCGTCATTTCTCAAATTAAATCAATCTCTAATGAATAAGATGCTTATTTTGTAAAATTTGTCTGGCAGTAGTAAAAAGTGGTTTGAGAAGGCAACGCTTCAATATTTACATAGTCAAAATGAAATAAACGCATAAGACATCAAGTTCATAGTTTTAACTGATATTTGACATTGATATTATCTTAAATGGTAATACTGCAGCCGTTTTGGCAAATTTGTTGAGATTCAGTTTGACAAGCAAGGGAGAATATCAGGAGCAGCTATCAGAACTTACCTTCTTGAAAGATCTCGTGTTTGCCAAATTTCCAGTCCTGAACGAAATTATCACTGCTTTTACCTTCTATGTGCGGCACCAAAAGAGGTTTGCTGTTCCTCTTGTTACAGTTGAATTCTTGCTTTCCTCTGTAATCCTTCTACTAGAATTGATTACACCTTCCAGTATGCTCCTTACCCATTCAGGAAATTGAAAAGTTCAAGTTAGATAATCCCAAAACTTTTCACTATCTTAACCAATCAAAATGCTATGAGCTGGATGGCGTCAATGATACCCATGATTACCTTTCCACCAGACGAGCAATGGATATTGTTGGGATTAGTAAAACAGAGCAGGTCTGTTCATGTGGTTTCTGCTTATAACTCAATTAGATCAGACTATTAATGTCCAGTCTCCCCTTCCTCCCTCTAATGACTTTCTGTTGGACTCAGGAAGCAATTTTCAGAGTTGTTGCCGCTATACTTCATCTTGGTAACATTGAATTTGGAAAGGGAAAGGAAATTGATTCATCAATTCCAAAAGATGACAAGGCCAAGTTCCATCTAAAAACAACTGCTGAACTTCTCATGTATATAAGCTTCAACTTTCATGTCCAAGTATATCTTCTCATTTTTCCCCTAGGTTGGTGGAGAGTTCTTACTATTCATTGTCTTAGGTGCGATCCTAAGGCGTTGGAAGATGCATTGTGTAAACGTGTGATGATCACTCCAGAAGAAATCATCAAGAGAAGCCTTGATCCTCTTAGTGCAGCAGTTAGCAGGGATGGATTGGCTAAGACTATATATTCTAGACTGTTCGATTGGTATTCTGCTTTTCAGCTCTCAGTTGTCTTCTGATAGATTGCATGGCTCTCTATAAAAATAGAAAATTTAATTCTGATGCCAATTTATTCCCTTGCCTTGCTGTGAATTTGCCTATAGGTTGGTGGATAAGATTAATAAGTCAATTGGGCAAGATGAGAAATCCAAATCTCTGATTGGGGTCCTTGACATTTATGGTTTTGAAAGCTTTAAACACAACAGGTTGAAACTTTATCTGATTCACCACTTATTTTAAGACAACCAAAATAACCCAAGGCTGTTGTGGATTCAAAAGTGAGATGTGCTCTGCTGCTTCTTTGTTCTAATTGAATCATATCATACTATGCAGTTTTGAGCAGTTCTGCATTAACTACACAAATGAGAAGCTACAACAACATTTTAATCAGGTATTATTATATCATGCTGGCAGTCTAGGTATCAGCTAGTTGTATGCTTGCTAAGCCTACATTATTTGCTTGCAGCATGTTTTTAAAATGGAGCAAGAAGAATACAAGAAGGAGGCAATTGATTGGAGCTACATTGAGTTTGTTGATAACCAAGATGTCTTAGATCTTATTGAGAAGGTACTTTCTCCTGGACAGTTGAAGCAACATGGAACTTGATCTGCTAATACTGAGTCTTGCTCATTTTTCATTAATGTCATTAAAAGATTTTATTTTCAAGAATTTATTTTTTCTTGTTGTTCTATATGCTGAGTTCTTTCTTTTCGACATTATTTCCCCCTAATTCGTCATTCTTTGTAACTAGAGAAACAGAAGTAAGACTCATGACTAGGGTGTTCAAAGAAATTCTGGATAATTGCAACAAAAACCACATTGTACTTGGTGGGATAAAATTTGGATTTGTCGGTCTAGGTTGATTTTGAAAACTGATATTTAGCAAACAAGCTCAGTTTTATGTTTATCTAAACCACGTAAACAACAATAATAATAGTTTTTGAAAAGGCATTATTATAGTAATAGTAGTAACAATAATTCTTGGAGAGCATCATCACAAAAACAGGTTAGCATACCTATTATGGGGGTCTATAAACTAAGCTCGCTAGTAGGATTTGTAATCTGATGTAGAGACATAATGTATGATCTCATTGTGTTGTACAATTTCTGCTTCAGATTCATATATAAGCAGTTGTGTTGATGATTGAGGCTTCAAAGAAAGGTATAATTTGTCTTGTTATTATTATTTTTTGGTAGTATATTCTAGCTTTTCTTCTTCTTCTTCTTCTTCTTCTTCTTTGTTTCTTATCATGGCTATGTAAATTTTCCAGGTTGTGGCAAATCACTACTTAGTTATGAATTAGTGCGGTACTGTAGGATGAAGGCCTTATAATTTAGGCCATGAATTGTTGTGAGATATAATATTTATCATTTTTCGTGAGTATGAAACAAGCATCTATGGATGTAAACATGTCTTTAAGACAATCAATCATTTAAGCTTCTTAGTTGTGCCTTTGAAATGACCCATTTGATGTTATAAACACATTATTAGAATGTCAAAGGCCATTAAGACCCCTCAACTCAGCCACATAGCAAAGTGCAGTTTCAATAGTTTCTGATTGGATTGTGGCTAAATTATTTCAGAACCTTAAAGGTTGGTATGTGCAAATAAATAAATAAATAAAACCAATCCAACTATCACTGTTTACACTCTCTTTAAAGCCTGTGATTAAAGATATTACTATTTACAAGGTTAACTTAGGTGCTATAAATAAGTAAATGTTTTGTGTATAACTTATTGGTCAATCTAAATAGGCCTTCCCCTTCGGTTTTACTGAGTAATTTGCCTCCTCTATGATCAAAATGATCTTAAAGCTTAGCTTAAGCTTTGAGTAGTTGAATTCTTTTTCATCAAGATGAACGCTGAAATAAAGATTTGGCGTAGTAGTCAATGTATATTGAGGCATGATTATGTATGAAGGAACACTAGAAGAAGTGAGTGTTGAGTTTTTATAACTTCTTTGTAAACATATAAAAGATTAGAACTAAACTAGTGCCTTTTTTTTTTTGCTTAAGGAGGATCTAAACTAGTTGCCCAATTTCCCATATCCTTGAAGTGATAGGTGTGAGGAGCTAGCGACTATTCTTAACTTGTCCAGAACTAAATTAGTTTACAACCACGATATTGGGTTTTTATTGTGATAAAAAATTTCTTTCCATGATATACAAGGATTACTGCTGCTGGAAATGGAAAAATTAAGCCACCTATCCTAACTTATAATATGAAATTAGGAATAAGGACTGCAAAAAATATCAAGAATAATTCTTTAAGTTATTATAATTCTACTTTTGAAAAATAGGAAACAAATAATACCTAATCCTTTAAGCTAAAAAAGAAAATATATGAAAATATCTTAATCAAATATTACTTCTAACACTCTCCCTCAATTTGGACCATTGAGACCTTATTAACAACAAATGCAAAAAGATAGTTGTTAGAAGGCCAACATAGAAATCATGCTTCTTTATTGATAGCATAGGCGTGACAAATGGATAAAAGGTCATGTATAGTAATTACAATTGCCACCAATCATTTTCCATGTCTGTAGATCTATGAGGAACATGCTTGAAAATAAGAAGAAGGCAAACTTCACAATATCATTATTAATAGAGAGGATTAACAAATCCACTTTTGATTTTTAAACTAGGCATGTCGTTTAGGATAGCTACATAGGCGTAACAAGAATTGATATCAACAAAAACAAATGTCATACTCCATTAAATAACAAACAGACAAGCAAAAATAATTATGGAAACTTATAACAGTAAATAGTCAGCCGACCAACCTTATGGCTAGAACTGATGCAAAGGGCAAATTGGAGTATAAACAAACAAATCAATAAGGGCTCAAATTAAACTAGGCAAGGTCCTAAACTATCCACCCATGATATAAGTTAATAAAAACTCATCAAGCTAATGGAGACCATCATGACAAGCCCACATTGTTGTAGCAACAGCAGCTGGGTGGCCAAATTTGTGCACAGGTGGCTCTAACTGCAGCTAGTTTGTTTGGGAGTGCATGAAGGTTTCTGTATGTATTTATTTATTTTTTTGGAAGAATTATGTGGAGGAAGAATATACTCAGTTTGATACCATGTTGGAGATTGTTGGAATTAAGTCATGTATTACTAATGATGAACCCATGTCAATTTATAATGTGAGCTTTACTATCATCAATAATGATTTTAAGGTTAATATAATTATATTTTTACAAGATATGAAACAAATAGTGCCTAATTCTATGAAATAGTAAACTCAATACATGAAAATATCTTAATAAAATATTTCTTTAACAATTGTAATTAGAATTTTATGTCTGTGAATTATGACTTGAAAACTGTAAGTTTTCAGTACTTTGTCTCTTATTTGGCTTTTCGTCTTACATAATTAACATTTTATTCTCTCTTTTTGAGGATTGCACTGAAACAAATAATCTGGACTTGATACATATTTAAGCATAATTTCACTTTTTTGGTTGTGCATTGGCCTAGAACTTATGTTTTCTTTTGCAGAAACCAGGTGGAGTTGTTGCTCTTCTTGATGAAGCATGGTAATGTTTATTGACTTTTCTATAGTTTCCTTTGCCGTTATCTTTCTCACGTTTTTGCATTTAGCGCTTGTCATAACAATTTTTCCCCTTAAGGTCCAGTGTCTATTTGGTCTAATCTAGTGGCATTCTATTTGCAGTATGTTCCCTAAATCAACACCTGAGACATTCGCTAACAAGCTCTATCAGACATTCAAGAATAATAAGCGCTTTATCAAGCCTAAATTATCCTGTACAGATTTTATCATTGCACATTATGCTGGGGAGGCACGTAACGCTATAACTTCTTTTGCACACCTCACTTTTCTGTCCACAACCAAGTTGATGAATCTCACATTCAATTTATTTCAGGTTCAATACCAATCTGACCAGTTCTTGGACAAAAATAAAGACTATGTGGTTCTTGAACATCAAGATCTGTTAAGTGCTTCCAAATGTTCTTTTGTAGTGGGCCTTTTCCCTCCAATACCTGAAGAGACCACAAAGTCATCCAAGTTTTCTTCTATTGGTTCACGTTTTAAGGTTATTGTGCCTGCACTTCTTTTCCAAATGAATGTTATCTTTATTGACAAGTATATCCACTTATATTAAATTTATGACAACATACCCAAAAGACAAACAAAGTATAGTTTTATGAGGTATCTAATGTTATCATCTTTGTTCTCACAAGTTTTCTTCTATCTTATCATGCAGTTACAACTACAACAATTGATGGAAACTCTAAATGCTACGCAACCTCACTACATTAGATGTGTAAAGCCAAATAATCTTCTTAAACCTGCCATATTTGAGAATCAAAATATTATGCAACAGCTACGTTGTGGTGTAAGTTTTTCCATCTGTGTAGTATTATAAATCTTCTTTTTCTTATTTAAGGTATCTTGTTGGTTTGGTTTTCTATTTTATTGTATGGCAAGAGATTGGGTCATTTTCAGGGACATTGATTTGTTGGTCACAATCTATTGATGCAGGGTGTTCTAGAGGCAATCAGGATTAGCTGTGCAGGATATCCTACTCGACGTCCATTCTTTGAATTCTTAAACAGATTTGGGCTTCTTGCACCTGAGGTATTAGAAGGAAGGTCAGTGCCTGTTTAAGGTTAACTGAAAGTTTGAATGTTTATCCTATCTCATTCTTGGCCACAGCTCATTGATTTCTTCAATGTTTATCAAATTCATGCTTCTTGTTTGTTCTTGAGTTGGATTATAGTCATTTCTTTCATTACTTTACCTTTTCTGTGTGAGTATCATATTTGTAACATCAGAGTCCTTTTCCATGAGTAGCTATGATGAAAAGTTGGCTTGCCAGAAGATTTTGGAAAAGAAGGGGTTAAAAGGTTTCCAGGTACAAGGATATTCTTCCTTTTATTTTTAAGTACATGCATGTGCTGCTTCCATGTATGTAAAAACTATGCATCTTTTGGAAAAATTTACTCTTATCACCTTAAAATAACTTCTCTTCTCCCTCTATAACTCTTGAGAAAACCTCCCCACTTGATTGCTCTGTTAAAAAGCCAAATGAAAGTAATGAACAGTACACTTTGCCATCAACTAAAACATTAAAAATAGTTGAATTAGTATCATGTTGAAAAATTGTTTTGGGAAAATAAAGGGGATAAACAGTTTTATGGAACAAGGATTTGCATTTTATATTAATTGCATATGTTTCTTCCAAGATACAAATGAAGCCACTGTCTCTTTCTTGCAGAATATATTCCACTTAGCGCCGCCCCCCCCCCCCACCCCCAATAACTAAATTACCAACTCCTTCACTTTTGAAAGGAAGTCCTAATTTATAGTATATAGTATGGGACAAGTATAATTATACCAAATATAAAAATACCTTGGCATAAATCTAGTTCTGTTGATTTGGAAACAAAGTATTTTAGTCCCGTTAATCTAGAAATGAAATATGTAAAATATCAAAATAAATATCGTAATTATTTTCTAACGCTCTCCCTCAAGTTAAATATCCGATAGTGTTGAAATGTTCAACTTGAAAAACTAAATTGGAGCAAACAACTGCAGCAGTCAGAGATCACATTACACGTGATAGCTAGAGTATCCAGCACTAAATAATAGAGCTATTAAGGTAAGTAACACCAAATTAACAGCCACTCGACAAGCAGCACTAGAGAGGAAACCTGTATGGTCGGCAACACCTAAATATTCGCTTGAAAGGTAGGCTATACTAAAAAAAATGGAAATTTATGATAGATAAAGTTCGCATCTTAACAACGTAGACAATGCAATAGACGGTAACTGCAAGCAAAGCACTTTTAAAAGCCCAATAAGAGAAACTAAGTCAATCAAACATTGAAATTTAAGAAACTAACTCAACAAACACCCTACTCAGGCGGCCTGAAAAGCTGGGCTTAGATAAGACCTAAAAAGAGTAAAGAACCCAACATGGCTTACTATAGCTTCAAGACCATATCACTACAAAATTAATGATTCAATAAACCCAACAAGAAAATAGATAGTCCAAAATGGAACTTAGTCAAGTGAAACAAACAATGGCTTAAAAGAACATAACCCTTAATAGCCTGACCCATAACTTGATAAAGGCCCAAGATAATAACTTGATAAAGGCCCAAGATAACAACTCACACTTTATTGATCCTTAGGTCAAAGATAAACCATACCCTAAAATGAGATAATGCCCTACCTAACACAAATGAGGTAGGGTTTGGAGGAGCTGTGGCGGCGGCGTCGATGTGGTGTTGGTGTAAGCATAGGTTGTGCTAGGCTCAGCAGTGCATACATAGGCTGTAGAGACAAGCAAAAAAAAATCCAGTGCTCCTTGGGCAAAGCTTCCTAAGTGGTGCAAGGCAAGGGACGGATGCAAGTGCACATTTCTAGGATGGTGGTGGCAAAAATTATTAGGGGTTTTGTGGCAGATTTCAGAATTTCTCTTATGAAATAGGAAGGGGTTGTTGTCACGCACCACCATGCACAGCGGCGCCAACTAAGGCTTGGCAAGGCTTGAACCAACCTAGGGATTGGGAATAACATGCTTTGGTATCATGTTTGAGAGATTGAAAAAATTAACTTGTGTCTTATACTTGAAAAGAAGTCCAAATTTATAGTATGGAATGAATACAATCATACTGAATATAAAAAATAATTTGACATAAATCTAATTTTATAAATTAGGAAACAATATATTCTAATCCTATCCATATAGAAATGAAATATGTAAACTATAATAATAAATATCCTAAATATTTTCTGACATTCGTAATTAACAGAACTTTGCACTAAGTTTGCTATGTTAAAATACCAAACGAAAATGATGAATTTGTGTGATTTGCACTCATCTAAAAGTTTTTGAAAACGGTCAAATAAATAGTCTGTTATTTGATTATTCTGTACCATTGTGTTGTGACAATATTTATATATTTGACAAAGTTTATGTTGGAGAAATTAAAATATTGAATGATACATCCCTCTAGCAAGTAAACTTTTAGATGAGATGGTTGTTCGGCATGGTATTAGAGCTAGGCTAAATAAGAGGTCCTAAATTTGAATCTCAATCACTATCCATTTATGAAAAAGTGTTAAATGTGCAAAGTTTCAAAAATTAATACTGTCTGCATGGGAGGGGGCTTGTTAGAGAAATTAAAATATTAAATGATACATCTCTCTAATAGTTTAGGTTTAAGTTTTTAAATGAGATGGTCATTCAACTAGTTATATTTGGGATTTTACTATAGTTCTAAAGGTATCTAGTGATAAACCAAGAGCCAAACTTGTTGCCCTAAAAATTTGAAAGTATCTTAAATGCAGATATTTATAGTATATGGATCCCAGAATTGAGCTCTTGGATTTATACTCAATCTTAATTTTTTAATTTATATTTAATTTATAAGGCCCATCATCATGAAACATATGTCAACTCTCTCTCCCTCACCTCGCCACTACCTCCATGCCATTATCTTTTCTCCTTCTCACTTTCTCTCCCTTACCTCTCTCTTGGCTCATCTGTTCTCTTGCTTCTTCACCCTCACCACCATATCTCCTTCCCTTCCTAATGGCACATGCCCCCTTCTCTCATTCTCTCTTGTTATTGTTCTGTTTTATGTCCATTATTCTCCCAATGTCTCTTCTCTCACCTTATTCTTCAACTTCCTCCTACCTCCTATCTCTCTCTCGCTCTTCCTCTCTGCCCCCTATCCTTTCTCTGTTTGTCTCTTCCCCTTCCTCATATTCGCCAGTGCCATCATCTAAAAGGGAAGTTATGGTTGGAAAAGGAAAAATAGTTTACATAAAAAAGAACAAAAATTAGAGGAAAGAAACTGAAAATGGTGATTTTTTGATTATTTTATATGTAATTGTTTTTTACTTGTTTCTTGTAACGCTATAATAAATTCTTGAAAAAGTCATTAGTCTTTAATTAATATAGACAGGAGGATCAAAAACAGCAGCTGCTAACAACTAAATTTTTCTCATCAGAAATCTTTATTTCTTGAGCAATTGCCATTACTCTTTATCCCCTTCTATTGAATTGGTAAACTTATGCCCTCTCTTAATTTTCCAATGTCATCCATGGAATTTTTGGTCAACAAAATATAAGGGTGGTTAATTTGGGCTCAAAACAAGAAATTTGTGAAAAAATTCACCTATATTCCTTTTCCCATCATATCAAAATACACACATTCCTAACATACTAACCTTCAAAATTAACTTGTTCCCTTTCTTTCTTTTGTCCTATTGATAGATTTTCACACGCAAAACACACTATTTTCATCCTATGAATATTAATCAAATTGGCACCCATAACATTGTCTTTGCTATCTTAATTGAGCCCGGACCCTAGTAGTAGTGAGAGTTTGATATATATGATAAATACGATGCGGAGGGGTTTTGTAACTGTGAAAGAGGAAGGAAATAAGTTTGGAATTTATCTCTTTCACAATAAGGTAAAGGGAATAAATTTTTAATTTTTCAGTAATTTATTGTTAGTCATCATTTAAGACATGAAATATATTAATAAAATTTGGCATTTTGAGAAAGTTTGGAGAATTTTGAAATATTGTTTAAAATAGTGCAAAAATAAATTGAAAGTTGATTTTTATGTATTCTTGGGAACCTGAAATTTTGGACCAAAATTTCAAGGTTTATGTTGAAACTTGAAATTATGTTGATAATATATTGTCATTTACAAATGTATCCATTTATTTTTTGTGGGTTTGCCTGCACTTTTGATGACCGTACAGTTAGGCAGAACAAAGGTCTTCCTAAGAGCCGGTCAAATGGCTGAATTGGATGCACGTAGAGCAGAAGTTCTTAGTACTGCTGCAAAAACTATACAACGGCGCATGCGAACTCATATTGCTCGTAAACATTTCATAGATATGAGACTGGCTACCATTCATGTGCAATCCTTTTGCCGGGGTGAGTGAACTCAAAAATATTTGAGATTCTCAGAATATATTCATTGGAGTGTAAGTCTATTAAATTTTAGTTTTAATTAAGGAGTAATCTTGAGGTTTAGGATACCACCTTTTTTGCGGTTTCTTATGCAGTTGTCTATTTTAGGTAGACTAGCATTCAAACTTTATGAGTCAGTGAAGAGAGAAGCTGCTGCTGTAAAAGTTCAACGAAATGCACTCAGATACCAAGCTAGAAAAGCATATTGCAGACTCCGGGTATCTGTTCTTGTTATTCAAACAGGCCTACGCACAATGGTTGCCCGAAGCAAATTCAGATTTAGGAGGCAATCTAAAGCGGCAACTGTCATTCAGGTAACAGGCTGCAGATACCCTATGCCGGTATGTATTACTTTATATTTTATGAGCTCCACTTACTTCTAACCTTCCTTAGGCCTGGTGGCGCTGCAATAGAGCTTCATCTTATTATAGGAAGCTAAAGAGGGGAACCTTACTTGCACAATGCAGATGGAGAGGAAGAATTGCAAAAAAGGAATTACGGAAGCTTAAGATGGTTGGGCTTCTCACCTTATCATTACTGAAATTATTGAAATAGTAATCATTTTCCATTTTGCATGGGTGACTATATATTTACACTACACATTCAATGCATATAGATAGTTATATAAATAAATAATTTTTTTTAAATAAAAATTTTATGTCATTTATGGAATAAGAGAAGAAAAAGAAATTTGAGAAAAGTAAAAACAGAATATATAAAAATTAAGACTGGAGATTGAAAGCAAAATATAATAAATTAAAGATGATGAACACTATGTGGTGTACATATAAATAAAATAATAATATTTATTTAAATATAATTCTTTTTATCATGTACGAAATTTATAAAATGATAAAGAAAGAAAGAAGTCTGGAAAGAAAAAGGGAAAAAAATAGAATGAACTAAAATTAAGGAGAGTGAATTAGATAAGTCAAAATTGAAAATATATGAAGAATTAAGGATAATTTAGTAATTAGATGTTATGTAATCAGAATTTGTCTTATATGCTTAATATACTTATACATACATACATACATACATATATATATATATATATGTAGTTGAAGCTGCCTTGTAACAAATATAAATTATCTGTAGTCCTATGTTATTATTGAAATATTAATTTTTCCTAAAATGTTTATTGGTAGAAGAAAAATATATTATTGTAACCTCTAGCGAATATGTTGAGTAAACGATTTATCACTTAACCCACAAGAATACGTAGATCTATAGTCTTTTAATATTATGCCATATTAATGGCTCCCATCCAACACATAGTATTGACTGCATTTCTGTGCAGGCTGCAAGGGAAACTGGTGCCCTCAAAGAGGCAAAAGATAAGCTAGAAAAACAGCTTGAGGAACTGACATGGCGCTTGCAGCTTGAAAAACGATTAAGGGTATGCTACTTGAGACAGATTATCTTTTGGCAGACCATTTTGGGAACTATTCTTTCTGTTTGAGTAGTGTTTGTTTCTTGAATGGTATCCAAGTAAAATGATTTAAATTTTTGTTTCATGTCATTGAAATCATAAATGCAGACTGACTTGGAAGAAACAAAAGCTCAAGAGATAACAAAGTTGCAGAATCAAATTGAAGGCTTGCAGAAGAAAGTTGATGAAACAAATGCACTACTTGTGAAAGAACGTGAAGCTGCAAAAAAGGCAATTGAAGAAGCACTTCCTATTATCAAGGAAACTCCAGTGTATATTGAAGATACGAAGAAAATTGGATCTCTGCACGAAGAAGTAGATGGTTTAAAGGTAATAACACTTTATAACGAGTGCATACTCATATTAATTGCAGACTGCATAATTCATAACCTCACATTTTTTGTATTTTTGGTGATTATGATGGCTGCCGCAACATAACATGTGTCCTTGTGCAGAAGATAATCTTACAAGAAATTTGTTGAAGATTGGAAGAATTAATCGTAGTATTATTAATGAAAGACCCATAATATTAAAAATTACAAAAGATACTACAAAATTCCATTTTTTTACATAATTCTATTCCTATAAAGTAGGAAACTAAAAATACTTAATCTTTTTTTCTAAAAATAAAATATATGAAAATATCATAATCAAATAGTACTTCTAATACTTTTCCATGAGTTGAACTTGGGGATTTTGTCACAGTCTTCAACTTAGAGTCTCAATACTTAGCAAATTGTAAATGCAAGCTTGTGCTTGTTGGAAGACCAACACACAAATCATACTTTCTTAGTGATAGCATTGGTGTTATAGTGCCTTCCGTAGTATATTATAATTGCTACCAATTGTTATCCTCGTATATAGGGTATAGATCATGATGAACAAGTTTGATAATCAAAAGTTGGCAATTTGGCGGTCTCATTGGTATAGGGAAAGCTTGAAACTTAAACAAATCAAGACTATCTTCAATTTTTAAAAAGACTGACATCTTTTATCACACCTCCATAGCCGTAACAATAGTAATCGTGGATATCCATGACAGTGAAAAACTATTCCAAATAACTATAGTTACCAAACTTGTAGACAGCCAGACGACTGAAAGTGATGCATCATTTGTCATAAGTGAATAGCTTACCAGAATAAATTCAATAGCATGAAGACACCAATCAAGGACCTTTTTTAATCCACCAGAGTTCGGTGACAATGATGAAATGGCAGAGTAGCTGCTTAAAGGCTGCTTTTAGGCAGTTGCTGTCTGCTGCATCCTTTTTCCCTTCTATTTGCGTGCAACTAAGTTTCATTTTCATGACAATGAGTGCTGCCGCTGCATGCATGGCGACAATGGTGAATGATGCTTTTAACAAGACCAAGATTTTTGGGAAAAGACTTACTCTAGTACCATGTTAAAAATTGAAAGAATTTAGCCATGCAATATTAATGAAAAACTCATCTCAATTTCTAATACAGGTTTGGAATTAAAAATTACAAAATATACAAAATAAAGTTCTAATTTTGACATAATTCTATTCCTATAAAGGAAGAAATTGAAGCTTACTAATTCTATAGCCTTGGAAACTAAATATATGAAAACATCTTAATAAAAAAATTTACTTGTGAGAAATCTACAAAAAAAAACGATACTCAAAATTTTGTGATCAATAGAAGGAAACAATATATATAAAATTTCAAACTAAATATTCCAAAATATTTTAATTATATTCTCTAATATTTTCCATCAAATTGAATAAGGGATTGTGTTAAAATATTCGGCTTGGAAGACCAAATTGAAATAAACACCTAGTGGTAGACATAGATCACTTCACAAGTGATAGCAAAAGATGTAGATAGCTAACCAACTGATAAGATATTTGGAAGCAAAAGCTATCAAATAGATAATAATAACCAGCAAGCACTAGATCCAAGATCTAGATAGACAACCATTAAGGTAGATAACACTAAAAAGATAACTACTAGGTAGGCAACACTAGAAAAGAAAGCTATTAGGTGGGCTAAACCAAGAGCCAGTGTGGTTGGCAATACAAGAAGTTAATATGGTAGACGACACTAGAAATCACACATGTAAGATGGGCAATATTAGAAGCCAATGTGGTGGACAACAACCGAAATTACGCATGTAAGGTGGGTAATAACAAAAGTTAGTATGGCTAGCAATGCCAAAGATAATGCCAGTGAGGTAGGTTACACCAGAAATTACACTTGTTTATGATAGAAGCCATGTTTAACAACAACAAATAGTATTAAGAGTTGGGCATAACAACGACAAACAGGGTAAATCACAATACTTTGTGGTGGAAAGTAATCAAAAATCATAACCACTTGTACTAGTAGGCAAGACACCTTTTTTTTTTTTTTTTACTTTCAAATTGAGTGGTTGCTGCCATGGGGCACCAACCACATGTGGTGTCGGCAAAGTACTTGATGAAGTTTAACCATGTTAGGATTATTTTTAGGAAAGAACCTACTCAGTTACCTTGATAGAATGATTAGAAGAATTATAGTGCGGATTATAGTTGAAGCGAAGTCTTAGTTCATAGTATAAGACAAGTAAAAGTATACTTAAAATAGAAAATAACTTAACATAAATATAATTCTATTAACTAAAAAATAAAATATGTAGAATATCAAACTAAATATTCTTAAATGTTCTAATAATATTCTTTAACAATAAAAGAGGTTGCATACAAATTAAGTAATTATCAAAAATAAGAATATCATTTGACATAAATTCTATCTCTTTAAAATAGGAAACAAAATATTCTTATACCCATATTAGGTAGCAAATATGACACCAAATTTTATTAGGAGGAAATTACACCGCCCTCTTCCACATTTGGACTAAATACATGGACCTCCCTTCACGGTTGGACAATTACACTAACATCCTTTATGGTATTTTTTCAACTTACAAATGAGTTCTTCTGGTAAGCGGATCGATGAAAAATGATGACGTCAGCACTAAAATACCAATTTTACCTCTGATTGACTTTTAGGCTTGTTGACCAAATAATCGTCTTTCATAATTTTAGTATTCTCTTTTATTTTTAAATTACACTTTAGTCCATTTTAGTGAGGGCATTTTGGTCTTTTCCTTGATTTTTGCCGGAGTTTGACCAATGTGGTCAACAGAAGGGATGTCAGTGTAATTGTCCAAACGTGAAGGAAGGTCTGTGTATTTAACCCAAATGTGGGGGAAGGGCGGTGTAATTTTCCCGATTATTAAATATTTTCTAACAAATATTCTTATATTTCCCTCAATTTAAATATGAGGAATTTTGTGAGGTGTTCAACTTAGATCTTTTTGAAAAGATTAAATTGTCATAAGGCGATAATCTAACAACTTTCATAAGACGAAAGTAGTTATTCATCATAAGGAGATGGAGATGGTTAAATTGATATTGTAAGACGACACTTGAAGAGATATTATAAAACAACCATAAAGAATTGAAAAAAGACATCATAAGGTGACTGTTAGAGATAGGTGTCAAAAGACAACACATAATAGACTATCCTAAGGTATCAACAAAGCAAATCATAAGGCAACAAATGCTGTCAAGCAGCAATAGTTGTCATACAGCAATATACTCGATAGTGGATATTAGGAGTTGGTGAAAGACCTATAGTCAACAAACATTAGCAATAATTGATATTAGAAATTGATAGAAAACAGTCTATAGTCTATGACACTTTTTTGTGCTTGACCAAAGATTGGTTAAAAGAGTAAAATCTTTTGTGGAAGAAAATATCAACTGGCTATACTTGGTTGGGCTCTTGGGTTGAAATTTCAGCCAAAGGTAGCAAAAAAGTGAAGGCCTATTTTATTAGATTTTATTTTCTTGGGTCCTGTTTATTAATTTTATTAGGCTCTTGATACTTGTTGACTATAAATTGTTGGGTCCTTTTATCTGGTAATTGTATTATGTTAAGTTTCTACCTTGTTTTGGTAACTACTATAATTGTTGTCCAACCTTATGCTATAAATTAAATTACGATTTATTTTTTTGGGGAGAAAATATGAAGAAATGGGATCGAACCCACTTTTATTCCATATCAAGATTGAAAAAATTAAGCCATATTTCATTAGTGAAAATCCCTCCTAAAATTGTAGTATGACATTAGGTACAAATTATAGTAATTTCCGAAATTAAGAATATAATTTGACATATATTCTAGCCTACTAGAACAGGAAACAAAATATTCTTATACCTTTTCTAGGTAA
This sequence comes from Avicennia marina, assembly GCA_019155195.1. Lineage (NCBI taxonomy): Eukaryota > Viridiplantae > Streptophyta > Magnoliopsida > Lamiales > Acanthaceae > Avicennia > Avicennia marina. The sequence goes on from CM032773.1 coordinate 4,388,099, forward strand.
CAAATATGGCACCAAATATTATTAAATATTTTCTAACAAATTTTCTAACATAGACCAACCACACGACACATCTGCTATTGATCATCTTACTATCAAAAAGCAAAGCCAGTAGTTCAGAATGAAGGCTTTAAAGTGCCGTGACTGTAAATTTCTTTTGCTCACAATAGCCTGGTGTGGTGGCTCTCTCTTTGGAGCAATCTCTCTTTTCCACACAATGGCTTTCACTTACATGCTTGATAAGCAATAGAATGCAGCAAATTTAGGGAAGTGGAGGTGTTCTCGCTAATCATATTAGATTAGGGATTAGGCAGATGTGTAGATAGTTGGCAACAGCTGTGCAACAGTGGAGACCATTTTTTCTTTCAATTCTTTTCCCATAAGTTACAACTAAGAAAAGAAATTAGAAACTAGAAGCAGTTTTGGCTGATTAGTTGTGCTAAATGGACACAATGGTTGCATGATGGGGCATTATTACTCTAATGCCACGTTGAACGGAAGAGTAAAACTGTACATCTTATTTGATAGCACAAACCTTAATTCATAGTATGAGATTCAAGGCTAAGTATGGTAAGATTTTCATGATTTACCTATCCAAGATATTACCTATAAATTCGGAATATATGAAATAGGAAAATTAAGAATATAACCAAAGGTTAAATATAAGGAACATTCTAAATGGTGTACCTGATCAGGTGCAGCATCAAGGAGACCCTAAATGGTTCAAGATCATTTCTCTTTGTTGTTTTTTTCTTTGATAAAACCTAATTGGCTTCATTTTCATAGACCATATTAACATCAAACAATACAAGAAGAATGTTTCAGTCTTCCTCTAATATATTGATTGGGGCCTCTCTCTTATACTGTGTTTTCCATGTAACTAATACAACACTATGATTTCATGCTAGACTTGCTGAAATATATGGTTGAGTAAATAATTTTCACTCTCTTTTGTGATGTTAAGCATTATAATTTATGACTTAGAGGTTTCCTAAGAATTCTTTTAGAGTGACGTTGTTTACGGGTTATATCGTTAGCCAAACATCATTTTAAATTTCATTGACTCTGAAAACTAGAAAATTAGACTACTGAGCGTTAAACTATGACCAATTGCAAGTTAGTGCCTTGGGGGGTCACAACTCGGACAAAAACTGTTCTCGCCTATTGCTGTATCATTAAGCTACTCTAATTCAAGGGTGCCTACAGAATAAACTATGATAATCTTAGATTGGTATATGTTAGTTCTGATAACAAAATGATTTGTATAAACCTTCTTGTTCACCTGTGACCCAAACATTCTTAGCTAAGTATATCACTCTACAGGTTTCTTTGCATAATGAACGTGAATCTTCTGAAGAATTGCGGAAGAAATATGCTGAGGTACTGGAATGCAGTGAAGAAAGACGTGAAAAATTAGAAGAGACTGAAAAGAGAGTTCATCAGTTACAAGAATCTTTGCAAAGGTAATCCAAATGGTGCAGGAGTATTTGTTTTAGTACATCTCCTTGAGGAGAGGAAATTGCATACTGAATCATATTAGTTTCATAATACCTTACTGATTCTCAAATTCTGGAAGTCTTTGCCATTTGATCTGGTTTATAAGAAATTTCATCATCTTTCATGTACAGTATTGGGTCAGGTATCTTGAGTGAGATGCCCATTCTTGTGTCGTTAACATGAGACTAGGAAAATAGTCTGTTCTTGTATATCCTACTGGTTTTCCAAATTAATCCTGTGGTTACATATAATTCAGAAGAATAAATAAGTGATTCACCATTGTATGAGTTATTTGTACCATGGGTTCTAAAAAATTTAAAACCAGATTTTACATATAGACACATGACTTGCTAGATTGTGTGGGAAAATCAAGAACAGAAGTCTTTGTTGTTATCCCTCTCAAATAGTGAAAAGTGGACTATGAGAATCTTGTCAATTAAGCAAGTAGTGACATGGAGGCCTCTCCAGGGTGATATAGAAAATTCTGGGATCTGGACTGGTGGAGGTTGGCATGCAAGAGTAAGTTGAAAATATGGCTACCTCCTAAATTTCATCAGGCCAATTCCACTCCTTATTACCTTAATTTATTTCCATTTTCTTCCTTATCCTTACAGCTCCAAAGATGTCTAAGCAAATTATCGGCAGGGCAATAAAAAAAAGATTATTCAAAAAAAGTTTCATGCTCTTTAGGACTATCTGCTATGCCCTCCATCTTCCATCTTTCTCTCCCATTTTGTGTTACCCCTCACACCAGTCATTTCCTCCTCAGCCCCTGCCAATGCAATCACCATTCACCTCTGCTTCTGATGCTTCACTTCGCTCTTCTCACCATTTTCTGCCAAATCTGTCTGCTATTTCCATTGAAGTTACCACCTCAATCATGTCCAGAGTTAGCAAATGTGGAACCCACTGTATTATCTTCAAAACCTAGATGTCTCTAACTGCAATAACTTTCTTATCCTTAGTGCAAGTACAGGAATTTGAATATTTCTTCAGGAAGCATCACCATGTCCGAGGAAAAAAGGGCTTTAAGATAGGTTTCCCAAAATAATATATATTTCCTGAATACATTTGGCTGGTCTTTAGTATTTGTTGAGGAAAAATTTTGCTTGTATTATAGCACGGTTCACTCCTGCATGTACAATGGGAGATGTGCCAAACATACCATATATTTATATCTATCAATAAAATCCAAGAATGAATCCATTCTTATGCCATGCTTTGAGGAAGAACAGTTCTTTTGTATATCAAATAGAATGATTACGCTCCCGTATATATAAAGAAAGAAGAAAAGTGAGGTTCAAGTCATACCATAGAAATCATAATCTACCTATCAAAAGTAAATCCTATACAATCATACAATCATGGCATATATGGAATGTGTATATTATGTATTAGCTGTGTCGATATTTTAACATGCATCATGTCACTTCTCCCATTTAGCAATGTAACTATAATGTTGCTCCATGAACACAATGTTCTATAAATTACCATAGCAAGGCTCTGATGCATGCACCATCTGATTTTTAGCTAAGGAAAAAAGACATGAACAGAATTGAGATGAGCAATAGGAGAGAATGTCTTAAAATAATGAGCAACATGTGATTTTGCTTGTATTATAATGGTTCCATTCCCGAATATATAGTGGGAGGTGTACAAGACATACCGCATATATTCAAATCTAACTATAAATATAGAACACATGAAATAGCCTATACACAGAATGAGTATAAATCTATACAAGGAATGCTACTAAATCAAATATTCCTGCTGATTCATTTGTCACAAATGCCATTCAATAGAAGGAATTGCCACCAGAAAAATTTACCCGCTAACTTGAATACACACAGAAAAAATGATCCATTTAGTTAGAAAAATAAGATGAATAAACTGTTCACAAGTTCCAGAGAGCTTATCAACCTTTATACTCATTTCGTTCTTTTTACTCAGTAGATGCAGTAAGATAGTGGAACCTGGATTTCACTTGACAGGATAGAAGTCCATTGTTATAGGGACTATCACTTCAACACAAATTTGTATATCAAAATATGATTAAGCCTTGTCCCAGTTCCATTAAATAAGCTTCTATGTGTCTGTGTTAGGTTGGAAGAGAAGCTAAGCAACTTAGAGTCAGAGAATAAAGTTCTTCGTCAACAGGCTGTGTCAATGGCACCAAATAAGTTCCTCTCTGGGCGTTCTAGATCGATCATTCAGGTATTTTTCTAGACTGTGTCTTCGTATAAATTTAGACTGTGGTGCCTTACAAAAATTTATTTGTGTTTGCAAATGGCAGAGGAGTGATAGCGGTCACGTGTTTGCTGATAGTAAGATGCATGTGGTAATCCATTTTCCCAACGTAATGTTTCCCTGGAAAAATGCTACTTTTCTAACTATCACATTTGTTTCCATGCACCTCATGTTGGATCAGGATCTTCATAGCCCATCATTTTCCGAATCTGATGACAAACCTCAGAAATCACTTAATGAGAAACAGCAAGAAAATCAAGAACTGCTCATTTGTTGCATTTCAAAACACTTGGGCTTTTCCGGCAAGAGGCCAATAGCAGCCTGTATCATTTATAAATGTCTTTTGCAATGGAGATCATTTGAAGTTGAGAGAACTAGTGTCTTTGACCGGATCATCCAGACCATTGGCCATGCTATTGAGGTTGGTAATAACATCTCAATTTCTCTTGCTTTTCTCTTCATATTTATTTTAATTTTCGAACATTCAAACTCCTCTATTTGCAGAAAATCCAGGATAACAATGATATGTTGGCTTATTGGCTGTCAAATACTTCTACGTTACTATTACTCCTTCAGCGTACACTGAAAGCAAGCGGTGCTGCTGGAATGGTTCCTCTACGTCGTCGATCATCCTCAACTTCTCTATTTGGTAGGATGTCACAGGTATATGATTCCTTTTGATTTTCCCTTTTTTCCTATGACAGAGGCAAAAGTTTTCAAACTTACATTTTTGTAACTACTTTTGATTGGTAAATTTTGTTCTTTCTTAAATTCCACTTTTCATGAAGAGCTTCCGAGGAGCTCCACCTGGAGTGAATCTCTCCTTTGTGAATGGCCTGCCTGGCGGAGTGGACACCTTACGCCAAGTAGAAGCCAAATACCCTGCTTTGCTTTTCAAGCAGCAACTTACGGCATATGTAGAGAAAATATATGGAATGATAAGAGATAATTTAAAGAAGGAGATATCTCCGTTGCTTGGTCTGTGTATTCAGGTATTTGAAGTGATCACGTACACTTCAGGTGCCACTTTGTTTCGGAAGCAAACGTTATATTCTTTTTCTGTCCGCATGCCTGACTTTGTGCACTTACATTAATAGGCACCCAGGACTTCTAGAGCAAGCTTAGTTAAGGGATCATCACGTTCAGTTGCAAACACGGCAGCCCAGCAAACTTTAATTGCTCACTGGCAAGGAATTGTGAAGAGCCTTGGCAATTTCTTGGGCACTTTGAAAGCTAATCATGTTAGTTAGACCTCCCTTTGTTGTTATCATTATTAACATATATCATCTATTCCTTGCCAAAATGTGGATTGCCATTGATTCTCTTTTTCTTAGACTTGGGAATGGGCTTTTCATGTTTCATTCAGAAGGATCTTTTTTATATGAAGGCCTTGGTGTTTTCTGTCTATGGATATCTGTTTAGTTGTCTCATGTCTAACTTTTGTTCATGTCTTCTTAGGTGCCCCCCTTTTTAGTCCGCAAGGTTTTCACACAAATATTTTCTTTCATCAATGTTCAACTGTTCAACAGGTTTTGTACATTTTGCCTCGTTTTCCTGAAGTTCTTGTATTGTGTATTTTATGAACTCCTAAAATTGTTGAGTAAATTTTTCATGGCTGCAGCCTTCTGTTAAGACGAGAATGCTGCTCCTTTAGTAATGGAGAATATGTTAAAGCTGGATTAGCTGAATTAGAACATTGGTGTTCAAATGCAACTGAAGAGGTACTGTAGTATTTCTTATTTTTTCTGTTCTATTAAAATAATTAGAAACATTGCAGTATGCAGGTTCGGCTTGGGACGAGCTAAAGCATATTAGACAAGCCATTGGCTTCCTGGTAATGGATTGTGCTTTACCATTCTTGGCAAGCATATAGTTTTTAACATTAGTTTAGTTCACTTAGTCTGCTTAGTCCAGGTGGTCCATCAAAAGCCAAAGAAAACATTGGATGAAATATGTCATGATCTCTGCCCGGTGAGTTGAATCCGTGTTGCAAGAACTTAACAGATTTATATTATTATAATTTTCTAATACATTCTTTTGTTGAATAGGTGCTGAGCATTCAGCAGTTGTATCGGATTAGTACGATGTACTGGGATGACAAGTATGGCACACATAGTGTGTCTTCAGATGTAAGTTTCTATGCATGCAATTCTGGAAACTAGGCTCTCTCATCTTCTTCAGAAAGAGAGAGATATTCCTGTGTAAAAGTGCATCTTTGCTAACATTAGTCAAACAATTGCTTCCATACTTTTAATTCAGGTTATATCTAAGATGAGGGTGTTGATGACTGAAGATTCAAACAATGCAGTAAGCAATTCCTTTCTGTTGGATGATGATTCCAGGTTAGCACCAAATATCTGATGGTGATTTTTCCCACTATATTATGTCCATACTTCTTGCCTGCAGTTTGATTAGAAGAAAGGCTGAACTAGAGTTGGACCTCCTGAGGTTTGGTGAAACTCCACATAACTTTTCATTAAACCTGAGAATGCAATTGGACTCCCTGGGCGATGTTACATCTTCCCATTAGACCCAGCCGCTAGGGCTCGGATGAAGTGGGGAAGCTATGGAAAAAATTTGTTGACCAAAATTGACATATTTACTCTTGATGCCTATACATAAGATAATCTGTCAAGACGAGGGGAGAATTGGAAAGAAAAATAACAATAATAAAAGCTTAGGAATGTTCAGGTGATAATTTACAAAAAATATTAACTAAATTTGTACACAATATACCTCATTCGTATATATACTATAAATAATATATGAAAATCTAGTATAGAACATTAGGTACGTACATACGTAATATATGTGATGTTTGTGTTTAATGTGAAGTAAAATATGAGTTAAATTCATCTCTATTTCTTGCGTTATGGTGAAAATGTAAAAAGCACAATTATTAAAAAAAAATATAGCCTAAATGTCCCTTGTAAAAGTGAAATTATACATAAAAACTCTATTCCTCAAAAAAGGAGTATAAATTTTACTATATTTAAGAACCTAAAATGAACAAATATATCCCCGAATGTTGTAAATATCCCATTTCTGAAAAAAAAAATATAACACAAAAACAATACTACAGGATACTCCTCTTTCCCAAATTATTTCACAAATTACTGCAGCTTTGTTTGTTTTAAATTTTAGTGTGTATTTTTAGGTATTTTTACCTCGAAAATTGTGTGAAAGTAAGAGATAAGAGATTAAAAAAAGATGGGTAATGATTGAGTGTGTTTTTTGGTGGTAGATAATTGTAAAACAAACATAGCCTGCATTTCCACTGCTTCCCATCCCTCCCCGGTTTTGTCTTGGTAGAGTTAGAACAAGTTTCAAAGATAATCAAGTTCTGTAATTTGGAAAAACGTCAAGGAGTCCAATCATAGTAATTGATCCCTGAAATAATCTTGTGATCATTTTTGGTAAGTGGGGAATATTTACTAAATTTAAGAAGGATTAAAAGAGTTTAGATTAGTACACATATCCAAAGCTAAGCGAAAAACAATGCATGTTAAACAATAAATGGCGCCCAAATCTTATGGAAAAAAGTTGAATATAACTAGGAGAGCAGAGATGCAGAAGATACATAAGTTGTGTGTGCTTATGATTTCTGGTTGAGATTATGTATTTTGTGGGTTCTGGCCTCTATGATCATAAGCTGACTTTTTTGTAATTAATTTCTAGAATTATTTTTTCCTAGATTGATACTTTCTTGCACTCTTCTGAGGCAACTGCTGATCTATCTTGCCTGTTCCTGTTCATTGCAGCATACCATTTTCAGTAGATGAAATATCAAAGTCAATGGAGCAAATCGACATATCCGATGTCGAACCTCCAGCTCTGATCCGTAAGAACACAGGCTTCAGCTTTTTGCTTCCACCAACTAAATGAAAACTCATGATATAGGGGCAAAATCTTCACTTCTAGTGGAGTTCTTCAGTCCAACTTCTAGTTCTAAATGAAGATTACGTAGCAAAATTTATGGAATCCCTTTGAGATTACTTGATATTATTAAGCCATTCTGCTCCCAAGAGCTGGCATTTGGCACTCCAATCCAGCTGAAATAAATATATCAAAAAGTTTTAGGTCTGTATTACTGTGGCATTTCTGCTTCTGTCGTAACAGTTATGACAGTAGAGGGTAAGCTGTAATTGCTACTATTGTTTGTCGTAATCTTATTATTAATTGTGCAGTTTGATCCACTTTTGGCATGGTATGTGCTATTCTTTGCATGAAATATAGGAACCGAGTTGTTACATAGACTCTGGCAAGGGTTAAAAATGAACCAAGTTATGATACAAATTGATCGCTTTGAGCTCAAAATTTCAGTTAGTGAAAAAAATCAAAGTTGAATATACAATTTTTTCCTTCTGATGGTGAGGACTTGAAAATAAATTTGATGTCAAACTAAATGTTTGGGTATATATATAGAGAGAGAGAGAGGTGGGTAATTTATGAAAATGGGTGAAAAGGCTGGTAGGATCATGGAATTTTAATAATTATTCTCTTTGTCGCTTGGGATCATTCGATTATGAAAAATCATTCATTAATTTGATGGTAAAATTCAGATATTGTTGGGCTATGCTGTTGAGGGAAAAGTAATTTCTGAGAGAAGCTCTTTTGAGGAATTGTTAAATAATTATATTCGATTATTATAAAATTGGAAAATATTTTTTAAAACTAGGGTTATAAAATATTTCCTTTATACCAAAAATGGTGCTCCATTTATTAGAGTATGAAGTCAAAATTTAATGTTTTCTTAATGAATATATTTTTTTTATTTTAAGATATTGCTGTTTCTTATGTTATTTAATTGGATTTAATCAGTTTTAAAACATTTTTATATTTTACAAAGAAAAATAATTAAATTGATAGATCCAACTATAGTAATTAAAATTTTTTTTTAAAATGAATTGTGTACAACAAGAATTAAGTATTACTTATTTAAGTAATTTAACATACTAAGTCTCGCACAATAAAATTAAATGCTATACAAATCTTCTACCTATATACATACATATATATATATATTCATCAATTTTCTTTCAATATATTAGTTGACTTTCATATTTAATTATTTTATTAGCATTATTGTAAGACTTCTGCTATGGGACTATTAATCCAACATAAATATTATTTAAAAGCAATTAATGCAAGAAGAATAAATCACAAGAATTATTTAGAACTAATTTCGTTCCTCACAAATGTGAATACTTTTTGACAAAAAAATATATATTTAATATTACAATTATTTTTGAAGGGGCCAACCAGTAAAAAATAACTCATATATGGTATTATATATAATATATGATATTGAGTTTATTCTTTTAAAATATCATTAATTCGTTTATATTATTACGTACGAACATTCAGCATGTCTTCACCACTAATACACAACATATCCTTGTCGCATTAGTAAAGCAAACCTAGAATTAAGCTACTGATCCAATTAATTAATTTTTATTGTGATTTGACTAATTCTATAAGTGGGCATTACATTTAATTAACCCCATCATTTCAATAAACAACTAAAGCCATTGCACCAAGTTTAACTTGACGAATTAATTTACCCATGCAATTCTTAATTGAAACTAAAAGTCATTGATTAAATGATTTTTTGATTAATTGGAGCATACTGAATTAACTAATCCAGTTAATTAATTCATCAATCCAATTAACATAATTATGTTCTTATAAATCGAAATAAACTTATTCAACGTTACACATAAACCGTAAGCGGTGTTAGAAGAGGCGGTCTTGATAGCTAAGATGGAACCCGCCCCGTTTACTCCTTTTAAGTGCAATGTTTTCAAAAATCCAATTAGTGAGTGAATACAAGAGCTAATTCATCAATGAATCATTACGTATTAAAAAAAAAAAAAGATTGTCATACATTACAAATTGTGTTAATGTTAACATGTTGGCTAAGTATTAGCATATTATTCACAACAAAAATATTTCTTGAAACTCCTTACTTGATAAAATTCTTGTGATGTACGAAAAGTTTAACAGAGCATTCAAAAAAATTAAAGTTATATGGAGATTGTAACTAAAGATAATATTCAAGCATAAAAATGTGTAGATAAGGATGAAAAAGTTCAATCCTATTGTGTCAGATTGTTGCCGACAATCTTAGATAATAGAGAAAAATTCACCTACAAATTTGAATGCTAGATGATCCATCACATGGAAGTCGACTCTAATTTTGAAATCATGATAAAGTACCATAAATAGGAGGCTAAAGAACCTTAGAATGCATGGGAGAGTAACCAAGAGTGTTAGAGTAAAAAATAATCTAAGTTTCTCATTTGTGTTATATGAAGTCATTTAGCTTTTGTGCTAAATGAGTCTTGACTTGAAATATTGAGTGTGTAAAGAGTGAATTAAGCAAAATCTCAAAAAAGCTCATTGTAATGGAATGTTGACCCTAGTGTGGGCTAGGTGAACATTATTGAGTAAAATGCGTTGTCAACAAGTTAGGAACGCTAGGATTAGGGTAGTGAGTTAAGTGAGAGATTTTGTGTTTATTTTTGTACCATTTTTACTTAGAGGAAACATTTTACTAGGCTAAGCCCTACAGACGTAGGAGTTGTTAATCTGAATTGTGTTACTAATTTCATGTTTCACATTTGCATTCTATTTTTTGTTGTGTATTGTGTTACCGACACTCATTACAACATTTGTGGGTGTGTTGTTAACAGTCAATTCAATTTAACGAAGGGTATCGAGCCTCGTTCACCTCGTGTGCATGGTTTGTCAAAATAAGTAAGATCTTAAAGAGTTAAAAAATGAGTACCAAAAAGGAGGCATCCATGGCAAGACTTCTACTCATTGATGAAACCAATTACCCTTATTAGAATGCACACATGAAGGAGTTTATAAAATCTCAATATGAAAAAAGTATGATATACTATTTAGCATGATTGACATCCTTCTACCATTGTAACTAAAGAAGGAATTAAAATTTCAAAGGATGTGAAGACCTGGACTACTAAAGATGAGAAGGAAGCTTTAGGTAATTCCAAAGCTATTAATGAAATCTTTGTAAGTATAGATGAAGAGCAATTCAAACTAATATAAATGTGTGAAACTTCCAAGGAGGTTTGGGATATCTTTTAATCATGTCCATAAAGAAACTAATGCTGTTAGGTCTTTAAAGCTCCAAATGTTGGCAACAGAATTTGAAATATTGAGGATGGATAAAAATGAAACCATAGCTGAGTTTAATAAGAGGTTGAAGCACATTGTCAATCAAACCTATCAATTGGATAAAAAAAATATTCTAAGCTAAAACTAGTCTAAAAGACCTTAAAATCCTTGCTCCAAAGATTTACCCCCAAAGTAGCTGCAATAAAGTAAGAAAATGTGGACATTCTAAATTTGAATGAGCTTATAGGTTCAATTCAAACCTATAAGATGAGCCTAAATGTTGCCAAGAAGGAGAAGGAACTTGTCTTTCGTAGTGAAATACAAAGTAATGATGAAGATAATGATGACTATTACAACAATTATTATGACATTACTTGACAAAGAAGTTGAAAGAGTTGCTGAGGAAAAAGAAACTAAACCTCGAAAAAAAAAATCAAGTAGCTCATCAAAAACTTTTCCATAGATTAAAAAAACAATTCAAAAAATATGAAAAAGGAAAACCCAAGAAAAAAGGTGTGTGGTGTCATGAGTGCAAGAGCTTCAGTCCCATTCAAGTAGAGTGTGCAAGACAGTCAAGAAGTAGGGTAAGTCCATAAACTCTACATGAAATGAAAACGAATCAAAAGAATATAATTACGAGACCAATTATACAAGTAATCAAGTTGCCTTCAGCTTAGTGAGTGTAAAACAAATGAATGTTGTGACTCATGTTGCAACATTTGATTATGATTACGTTGATATTAATGATAAACATTACTTTACTTCTCAATTGGTTTTTCATAAGTTGACAACCCTACAAATTGAAAATCATGCAATAATAGAAAAGGTAAAATCTCTTAAAGAATTAAAAGCATGATTAAATGATGAGTGTTTAAAATTTAGATCTAAATGTAAGAAAATTAAACAATATTGAAAGGTTGATTCGACCTTGAAAAAAAATAAATACGGAAAAAGCTAAGTTGAAGGATGTGCTATCCATTAGAAAAGTAGTATCAAATCATATAGGAGTAGGTTATCCTCAAATCATGGTAGCTGGAAATTCAAAGAAAAAGGAAATCAAATTTTCAAAAAACTATTCCAATTGTTGATCCAATGATTGTCAACAAGAAGACAAGAAGGAATCAACCCAGTAAGAGGAAGCAAAAAGGTAATTCTCTTTGGAATTTCTACGAGAAAGTAGGACATCATATGAATATATGCTTCCCACTATTGAGACACATGTGTTGACAATCGTGTAGGCAACACTCAAAGGAACAGCAAAATAAACAAGTTTAGGTCTAAAAGTCAGAAATTAAGAGTCTTGTATTATATACCTCACTGAGAACTTGTTCAAAAGAAACATGATATCTTGTTCAAAAATGTTGTGTTATTAGAAAGTGCACTCTTAATATTGATGAAATGCCAAGATTGAGGAGCATCTTACATGTTGATGGACCTAAAGTTAATCTATTGAGCATAAGCTAATATTGTAATCAAGACTTGTTCATGAAATTCTACAAAGATCAATGTCAGGTATATAATAAAGATAATTGTTGTATACTTCTTGGCAACAAGTTAAACGACAACTGTTATACTATAAACAACATTATAACCTATCTAAAGTCTAGCACCAAGGAAAGTGAAAAATGCCATAGAAAGCTTTAACATATCCACTATTAAAGCTTGTTGAAACTTTGAAAGACTGGAGTAGTTCGTGGATTGCCAATATTAACAGAGCCAGCATCAAATATTTGTGAACTATGTTAATTGGGAAAATAGTGAAGGACATCACGCAAAGCATCCTAAAAGCTAGGCACTTTAAGAATTCTAGAGCTGCTTCATACGAATCTAATAAGACCAATAAAAGTTGCTAGCATTAAAGGCAAAAGGTACATCTTTGTTTGTATTGAAAATTATTCACGATTTACTTAAATACATTGCTTATAGGAGAAATAGAGATCTTTCAAGAATTTAAAAAGCTATGCACTCAATTAAAGGCTAAAAAAGGGAAAACAATTGATGAAATTGTAGGAATTCGAACAAAATATAGTAAAGAGTTTGAAAATCAACACTTTGGTGACTATTCTCAACATGGTGTCCAAAATGAATACTTTTCCCCTAAGACACTGCAACAAAATGGAGTGGTAGAGCAAAAGAATCAAATACTCCAAGAAATGGATAGAGTCATGCTTAGAACAAAGAAGATGAATTCGAAATAGTGGGCTGAAGCCATTAGTACAATGTGTTACATAACAAATCGAGTATATGTTCACTAAATCCTATTAAATACATCCTGTGAGATAAGGAAAGGTAGAAATCCTAATGTGTTTTACTTTCATACATTTGATAGTAAATGTTACATTTTAAAGATCGAGATAATTATGAAAAATTTTCTAACGAAAGTGATCAAAGGTTTTCTTAGGATACTCTAATATAAACTAGGCATATAGAGTGTATAACCTCGGAATTATGAATATGGTGATAGATGATAAAAGTGAAAAATCTGAAGAATCAATTATCCAACCAAATCAAAATGAGGATGATGATTAAGATGATCAACTTGTTGGCAACAACGAACAAAATACAAAGTAAGATGTTACAACAATTAATGCAACATCAACAAAATATGACTAAGAGGAGTGTATCTCTAAATGTGAGCTTCCATTAAGGATTCACAAAAATCATCCCTTGGAAACCATCATTGAAGACCTAAATGACCAACAAAAAATAAAAGAGATACCAAAGGTAAATTATCATGATTTAGCTAGTTACTCTTATTTTGTTTCCACAGTTAAGTTGAAGAATGTGGAAAAATCACTTAAGAATGAGTACTAGGCAATGGCAATACAAGGGGAGCTCAATCAATTTCAAAAAAAAAAAAATGTGTAGACATTGATTGAAATGCCACAAAAAACAAACATCACTGGAACCAAATGGATCTTCAAGAATAAAATGAATAAAAATTGTGCAATTTCAAGAAATTCGATACAACTAGTAGTTCAAGATTATACTCAAGTTTAAGGTGTTTTTATGAAATATTTGCACCAACAGCACATCTTGAAGCCATAAGATTGTTGTTAACTATTGCTTGTTCTCTAAACTTTAAGGTATTTTAAATAGATGTTGATAGTGTATTTTTTAATGGCCTTTTTAAAGGAAGTTTATGGAAAACATCCTAAAGGATTTGTTGATCTACATTATCCAAATCATATAATCATATATATATATATATATATATATATTGAAGAATGCACTATATGGTTTAAGGCAAGCAGCACATTCTTAGTACAATCGATTGGCAATGTTCTTGGATAAACAAGACTGTACTTGAGGGGGGGTAGACAAAGCCTTGTTTGTACAAAATCAAAATAATGATATTTTTGTCATACAAGTATATATAAATAACATTATGTATGGATCAACATTACCTCAAATGCTAATGAAATTCGTCTCAAGTATGCAAAATAAATTTGAAATGAGTATAATAGGTGAGTTGAGATATTTTTTGGGTTTACAAGTTAAACAAATGGATGAATAAATTTTCTCTCACGAACCAAGTGTGCAAAGGTTAAGAAATTTGTTCCAAGCATATTATAATACCACTATCAACATCTACAAAACTTTACAAAGATGAACATGATAAATCTGTAGATGGGAGTCTATATAGGAGCATGATTGAGAGTTTGCTATATTTGGCAGCTAGTAGACTAGATAATATGCCTCCATGCAAGATACAAAACAAACCTAAAGAAGAGTTATATAGCAACCATAAAAAAGATCATTCACTATGTGAATGGAATAGCCAAATTAGGTTTATGGCATTCAAAGAATTTAAACTTTTCTTTGATTGGTTATATTGATACTGATTGGATTGGCAACACGGATGATAGAAAAGGAATAATTGGAGATTGTTTCTTTATTGGCAACAATGTGATTTCTTGGTATAATAAAAAGTGGAATTCAATTTCTCTTTCAATTGCAAAAGCTAAATACATTGAAACATAAAGTTGTTGTGCACAATTACTCTAGATACATCAAATGTTATTAGATTATGGAATAAAAGTGGAAGACTTGATTGTATTGTGTGATAACAAAAGTGCAATTAATTTGTTCAAAACTTCAATTCAACACTCATGAACTAAATACATTGATGATAGACATCATTATATGCTTGAGTTAGTTGAAAATAAGAAGATTCTTATCAACTATGTTGCAGCAAATTAACAACTGGCAAATTTTTTCATTAAAAGTCTAAATACTACAATGTTTGAATAGCTTAGTTATGAGTTAGGCATATGCCTAATAAGTGCTAATGGGACATAACGAGGGCTTAGAAACTGTTAGGTGAACAATAAAGATTGTATGGTTCTTAACTTGAGTCGTTGATTATTCCTCTTTCAATAAAATTTTGATTTTTGAATTTATTTTGTAACAGTCATTTCGATTACCTTTAAGAAAGCAATCTCTACCATAATTGACCGGATCGTTTTGTTGATGCATTTTGATTTCGATACCAAAATTGTTGCAACACAAAATTTTGGGAGAAAACTTATACTAAGAAGAAAAACCAAAGGCATTTCCAGACGTGCTGCCACCACGGCTCAACCAATTGAGACTGCAAAAGTTAGTCAACAACATAAGGCACCCCCTATTCAAGAAGAAACCAAGGAAGTAGAACCACGGCAGATAGTGTTCCTAATGGTTCCTTTCTAAGTTTTATAGTATTTTTGCCCTTTCGTTATCAGTGCTTTTACTAGTTTCCCAACCATTTGTGCGTTAATTACAAGAGGAATTGATTGATAATACTTAAAAGTGTTAATATGGTGTTTCATAAAATTTTCTAAGTGTTTGTGTGAAATTAAATAAGTTTGGAACAATTTATATACTTAAAACAAATTTTAGGATGTGCAAGTCGCAATTGAGAGAAAGGTATTCACAATTGCAAGAAATTTCGTCAACAATTGCAAGGAGAAAGTGTAAAACACAAGTATATATTCAACTTTTGCACTCGAGAAAGAGCTTATTGCATTCACAAGATAGAAGTTCGAAGCCACAACAAGGAGTGCAGGACGTTCTAGACATCATTGCATTAGACATTTGTGGTCGCGAGATGTAGTGACACGATCATGAAGGCATTAGTCACCACTGTGAATCGAACACATAGAAAGATGCTTTTGTCAAGAAAGATGCTTGCACTTGTGAGATTGAAGCCTCTGATCGTGAGAGATGATTGCATAATTGTGGAGCGAATTACGAAAACACACCAAATGTGATGGACAAATTTGTCCTTTTCACCACTACTCCACCTCACATATAAAAGAAAACCATTTTACATGTAGAATACGATCTAGAGATGACAAGAATAGACTTTGGGGGGCTTAAAGAAGTTGCTTTGGAGAAGGTAAATTCTTGGAAGCAAATAATTGAAGATTAGGATACTTCCTATTCAATCGCATTTCTTAGTTTAAGATTACTTTTCTTTTGTTTTTGATACTATGTTGGATATGATTAATTTGACAATAATAAGTTTGATATTTCCATTTCTTGCTAAATTATTTTCCAGGACTTTGTGATTATGAAAGACAACGAATGCTTGAAATTTCTTTTGATCAATTGTCCTACATTTGTTATTTACTATTGATGGTTTGAATTGCAATTAAAGAAATTGATCAACCCCTTTAATTAATCTACAATTGTGCAAGGTACAATGGGAGTAAAACCTGTGTTAGACATTCAATTATAAATATTAATCTTATGGGAATGATAAAAGTGAAATTATAGGATTTGTTCAGGCATATATTGTTAATTGCAGAATTCATAACTTATTTAGCTAAGAAGAACCCATTGATATCTTAAGTTAAGCCTTTAAGAGAGTTTGGAAAGATATCCTGAAAACTTTAGGATTAGAAGTTAATGATAAAGCAATTAAATTGATAATTAATTTAAGACATTTATCATTTTGAGTCAATCACATTACAAGGGACTAGATTTCTTAATCATTCTTATTTGTTCCAGTATTAACTGCTTTTGTGAGTGCTTGCCAATTCACTGTCTACTTTTTTCATCATTTTTCTATTTCATTATAGTTAATTGAATAAGCTCAACTAACAAACACTCAATTATATCAATAGACACAAAACTTTTCCTTATGGATATGACATTTGTGCTTACTTGGTACTCCCTTTTATTATCTATTATGTTGGTGCAGGACAACACACATCAAGTTTTTGACGACATTGCTAGGAAAGTAACAAGTGCTATTAAACATTATTGATGTTTGCTCGATTAGGCCAAGTTTTATTTCTCCTTTTATTTCTTTATTTTTCTTTCTATTTTTCTTTTGATTGCATTTTTGGTGTTGGTTTTTGTTGAGAGTTGTGGACTCTTTTATGTGTATGAGCCAAGGTTTTGATTTAAAGGAGTACAACCTTAAGATAAAGTGAATAGTTTGACGAAGAAGAGCCTTGCAACCTCAATAGCAAAAAGAGTTAAACATGAAAAAAGAAAATAATCAATCACCACCTCCACAACTTCCTCATTAGCTAACTAGATTATTTCCCACGAATTTTGGGCTACTCAGCCGCCACACACCTAAGATGACTGCATGTGCTAGATCCTATAGCTTGAGCTCTTCCCAATCATTTTCTAGTTAGGTTGTTTCCCTCAAATTCTGTACCTCAAGATGCTTAGGTACTTTAGATCTTATAGCATGAGCGCTTCCCAATCTATGGCCAACTGGGTTATTTCTTACAAATCTTAGGCTATTTAGCCACTATATCCCCAAAAGCCCAGCTTACTTCAAATTCTATAGTATAAAGCTCTTCTCAATCTATGGCCTACTAGGCTATTTCACAAATTTTAGGCTATCCAACCACTATACCCCCAAGATGCCTAGGCACATTAGATTCTATAGCATGAGCTCTTCCCCTAAGTTTGTGATCTTGAGAATTGCTGGCTACATTTGGTCCTCTTCAATGACTAAGATTCTGACTTCCTCTCCTCTCTTTCCTTCCTAGCATCATATTTTTCAGCTTTAGCCAAGGACTCATCAAAGTCACAAGTAGGTTTCTTAGATAATGAACGGAGAACTCCCTATCTCTTAGTCCCTGTACGAAGGCACTAACTAATGCTTCTTAGGTGGCTAATAGAGTGTCTAAAGCATTTCATGTAAACCTATTCATGTATTTCATAGCTATTCTTCTTTACCTTGCCAAATAGTGAATAAAGATAAAGGCATTATTTCATTATGTTTATTGCTAGAAAATTGATGCAAAAACTGGGGTGCGAAGTCCTCAAAGCAACAAATGACTCGTAGAGGGAGATTGGCAAACCACCATTAGGTTATTCCATCTAGTGTGGTTACGAAGACTTTGCACTTTATACCTCCAAGTGCTGATGAAGCATGGCTTGATGCCCAAACCTAGATAGATGTTTGGATGGATCTAGAGCCCTATAATATTTAGCCATCGCCACATTATAGAATTATCCAACAATAGTTCATTTAAAATTTCCATAGAAAAAGGAAGGTCCTCTGGTGGCCGCTGTAGTTTCTTACTCTTTGGTGGAGCATATCGCTTTTGCGTCCAACCCTTTGACCTCTTTCCTTTTGAACCTTCTCGTGGATGATCGACGTCAGGGATCTCAAGCTGTTCCTTTCCTTGATCTCTCTCAAGGATCTTATCGAATCTCTCAACATAAGAAGTTTTCTGTGACATTGGATGGTTGTTAAGGGTAGCTTGTACGGCTTCATTAACCATAACTTAGAACTACTCCCTGGTTAGGCTAAACTGTGAGGAAACTGGTCTCTGTTATTCTTCTTCCATGGTTTTGATAATAGAAATTGTGGGTGAGTTCCTACAAACAACACCAAAGTGATGCATCTGAGAATTAAGTTAGTTATGAATTCTTGAACACACACTCAAACTAGAATATAGAATCAAACAGAAATGAAAATGGGACCCAAGATATACATGGCTAAGTTTAATAAGGCCTATGTCCACAGAGTTCTTTAGTAATGTTATTGTTAGAAGTTTTTGTGTAAAAATGTCTTTTGCTTTCCTACAATATTACTATTTAGAGGCCAAGTTCAAGACAGTTATTCCACACCCCTTCAATTACCCACTAGAGGACATGGCCAACATTGGGGATCGTGGCTCCTAAATATCTCTTGGCATTCTTAACCGCTACAACTACCCCTTTCTGGTTGGGTACGCATCCTCTTGCTCGTTTTGCTCTATTTGCTGATTGAACAAACTTGTGTAGGTTGAGGGACCAAAGTTCTATCGACTACCCGAGTGACACTCAAATCTCCCAAAGTGCTCTTCCTAGTTCACATGGTACTCAGTCATCATGGGAACCCCATCCCATTTTGGTACACACCTTTACTTGCATGGTTTACAAGTCTACCTTTCAAGTAAGGCCCTAGCCTAATGGGGAAATCCCCTTGTGTCGTGTGGTTTGAGCACCATACCAACTCAGTCTTCTCTACCTTGTGATCTTGGTGCTAAATTGGACTAAGTGTTATATCACTACTCAATCAATATGAATTACGTATTTTTGATCAATCAGAATTACATAGAGTGCAAATATATAAATATATATATATATATATATATTCATAAGAAATAATTATTATTTATATATTATCACATTATTTAATTATTATATAATATAGATTATATATAAATGAAAATTTTAAATAAAATATACATAACTACTAATTTTACACTGTTCAGGAACTTTTACATAGAAAAATGCATATTATTACAACCTATAAATTTCTTACCCATACATATATAGTAAATTTAGATGTAAAATTTAAATTTTCAATAACTAAATTAGATTTATATATATGCATTAAAAGGTCAAATTGTAGTATTCAACATTTGTCTTTTTCTTCTAAGGACATGTTCACTTTCAATGGTGCGATTAAAGCACATTAAAATTATTTTAAACAATTATTTATTTACAGTTGCATATATGAGATTAATTATTCTTCATTTTAATTATTTTATATCGAACTTGATACTAATCAATAACTTTTATTCATCATAAAAATACATATGATTTTACTTGATAAAATAATTTATTCAACCTAATTATTTAAAATGAATATGGCTCTAAAGAACAAGATTAGGATCGGTTCATTAGTTAGTTTTCATCAAACCAACGTTGTTTTTTTCACACCAAATTAAAGACCGGTTCCCTAGTAAACAAGTTGAACAAACTAGTTCAATCTAATTTTCAAAACCATCCTCAAGTGTACCCATTTGTAACGTGTTGGTTGGTTTGTTTGAATATGTGTGTTTTGTATATGTATATCATATAATAATGACAAGATAATATAATAGTATATTGGAGCACAGATTAGTTTTTGATGTACAGAAAATATATATATAATTGTAATGGTGTTTGTGTCAGTATGCCAAGTAATGATTTGATTATAAATAAATTTAATGATTGACTTTCAAATTGTATATATATATATATATATTAGAGAAAAAACATTTTGAAAACACTACAAGTTTTAAAATTGTTTCAATATTTGTTTTCAAGGTAAAAAATAATAATAATAATAATAATCCTCCGAATCCACCAAGCTCCACAAAAACTGTATTTTTAATCTATTTTATTTAATACTTGTTTATATAATAGGCATATTGTCCATTAATACACACTTGTTACTCTTGTCAAAGATCTTTAAAATGCCATTATCTGGTCATTAACTAACAGACTCAAGTTAACTTCGTCAGCAAAATCAACTTCAATCCAATGTTAAAAGTATAAAAAAACTCTATTCTCTATTTTTTTATTTCTCTAACTTTTTCTTATCTGTTTACTTTCCTTTTTAATTTTATTTTTAATGTGTTTCTTTTTCTCTTCTTTTCAATAATATTTTGAATTATTATTATTAAAATTATTAAATATATAAGAATTTTATGTTTTATCATAATAACCTTTTTATTTTTTTTCATTTTTCGTTATTTATTTCTCCTATCTCTATGAACATGATTTTGTGTTTCATTACAACAATAATGTATAATACTTATGCATACTTAAGTTTTATATTTCTTTTGTTAGAATGACGTAATTTAAAATATTATGAGTAAGTTCAGTAATACATTTCGAGAGTGAAAAATTACTGAATTTTTTATTAAATATCAGAACGTTAATGAAACCACTTCAGCATAAGTCGAATTACTAAATTATTCTTTTTATTTTGAAGGAAAAATTTATAAAAACTATATATATGCAGTTTTATTTAACATCGTCCATAACAATTACATCCTCTCCATCACACGACCAAATCTACTGATTAAAGGATAAGAATATCTTACTAACTTCTCTTCTTTTCTTCCTCTAACTTTCTGTTTTTCAAAATAAACGAAAAAAAAATTGTAAATATTAATTTACTCGTAAAATTATGCACACATATATTCACATAAGTAAATACCATCTTCTTTGCATGATTGCGAATGAGATCTTGGATTTATTTCATGCAAACAGTGCTTTTACAAAAGAGTTATCTTTCGAGACATATGCATGTAAAAGGAAACTCTCGTAGTATATTTATTACTAAATTCTATTGTTATATAATAATTGCGACGTAGATATATACTAACAGCATTAGTTGTGAAATATTAATTTACTAATGTGTCTTTTATGTTCACATATTATTTATTCACTTTCTCTTTTTATAATTTCTCCTTTTGTCTTATTTCTTGTTGTTTTGTTTTACCCTAAAATTTTTATTTTCTGCAATTTTATATAAATTGTGTAAACTAACTTTAATTTCTAGGTACCCGTTTTTAATTTTTCAAAATATATATGTAATAGAAGCATTACATTTTTAAGTCTTTAATTATAGAATATAATGTATAATGTAATATGGGTTAAAATATTCATACAATAACAATAATATTTTATATGCGATAATTTTATTTTCAATTCAAAATATATGCCCATCAGACGTACAATCTTTCTGTCCCACGATTCCCCAAATATGTCTGGCATCTTGTGATTTATGAGCGTGGGGCCATCCCCAAGTTTAGACTCCCGAGAGTGAAGCTGAGCGCATCAATCAAAGCTGGATTCCTATATATATATATATATATATATATATATATAGTTTTTTATACTGTAAAAATGAACATATTCAAATATATTGTTTATTAAAATTAAATTTTTTATCGCTTTACTATTTTTACATCATTTTAAAATTTTTTATTCTAAGCTTCGCCAACCCTGCTTGGTTTTTGGATTTTTAAAATGAAAATAAAAAAACAAAAGTTGGAGAAATTTAAAATTTCATAAGTTTGTTCGGTAAAAAGATTTTTATGAGTAAAGGAAAATACTTAAAAATAGAAAAATAAGAAAAAAAAATCAAATTTTATAATGTTTGATTATTTAAGAAGATTAATTTGAGAATATATGAGAAAAATAAAAGATTTTTAGAGAACAAGAAATACTTAAAATAATTTTTCTCTTATTTTCACTACCATTTTATGAGTAAAGTAATTTTTTTTTTACTTTAATTATATTTTCCATCAACATTTTTTTCTTGTTGTTTTCGCTGTCAACCAAACAAATAAAGTTGTTTTTTCTTTGAACCTAACGTGGTGTAAGGATTTTTAAAGTCTGATTTTCATAATCGATAACCCTAGAAACAAACGATGGCTGTGTTTGGTTTGCAGTTTTTAACAGATGGTGTAAACATTGTATTTCTTTTTTGAATACTTACGAGTAGCATAAAATGATAAATGTTAAATGTTCATTTAGGATTATTTGTCTTAGGATCTTTGTATAGCAATTGAATAATAAAATGAATTTAGAAGTAAATGTTGTTGGTAGAATAATCAACGTGGAAATTAAAAAATAATGTAAAAGTAGAAAAAAGAAAAATATAGAAGATATTATTTTAACATGTAATTTATATATATAGAAAAAAAGTATTTAATAAGTGCAAATTATGCATCAAATTATGCTCTCGGCCTATGGGCACACTGTTGGTTTTATACCCAAGAGATCTCAAATTGGAAAAAAAATATTCCTTCGCCTTTCCTTTTTATTCAATTTAACTATTAAAATATATTCATATTGAAATATTAGCAAAACAAACAGTTAACATAATGGTAAATAGTTAATTTAAAATACAAGCATTTTGTTTGGAACGCCACTTCTCAACCCTACAAATTCAAATTTAAAATTTATTATTTTTACATATATAACTAATTAATTATTTACCTATTTACAGTTAAATCAATATCTATTCAAATAAATCAAAATTTTTATGACATAAAACTTTACAATCAAATATATTACTAATCACATTAAAACATTAAAACTCCTATGAGTTAAAAATTTGTATTGAGAACTCTACAATGCACCTAAATATTGTTATGTAAAGATAATAATTATTTTTAAAATATAAATATGAGTTAGTATATTGGTAATAACTTGATTTCAAATAAAAATAATGGCTATAGTTTGAATATTTGTGTATTTACGAAAAAAAATTATATATTTAATTATTGTTTCTTGTCAGGGTGCTTATGTGGGTTAAGCAAATTACTAATTTTATTTTGAGGCTAGAAGTAATTACTATTTACCCTTTGCACTTAACAAATAGTACAACATTATACATATGAAAAATAAAAATAAAAAAAAAATTAAGAGTACGCATTTACAATTTTTACACTATTTACAAAATATTCACGCAAAAAATAGTTTTCTTTTCGCTCATAAAAAGCACAAAACAAAATTAAGAGATTGCCATCACCTCTCCATAAAGAGGGTTCCCAAAAAGCCAAACAAACAAAGAAATACACCAAAGGGTGTCGTGTCAACGAATTAGTGGCCAATATGGATAAAAAAACTCGCCGTTGACAATATAGATTATTTTAAAAAAGCACTAATATCCCCCTTGATAAAATTTAAAATTTCAATTATTTATTTATTTTCTTCCTACAACATATGCAAAACCCAAACCACGGTGTAGCACAGATGTCACGAATTAATTCCTCCAAAAATTCCAACCTACAACATGATCCAATGTGCTTCACATCATCATACGATAATATACCATCATAAATTATGGCGATCAAATCACTTATTATAGGTAGAAACTTATGAATAAATGTTAGTTACTAAAAATATTAACTAAAAGTGTCATTCTCATTACCAAACAGTCCCTAAATTGTCTAAAGCCCCCTTTGGAGTTTGCATTCATCTTGGCGTTAGCAGCCTCTTAGCAACCCCCAAATATTGGTCAACTTATATTTTTGCCACCTAAAGCATTTATGGAGCTGGTTTGGCTTTTTCTGTCCCCTAAATCCATTTATGAAACTTTAATTTTAATGATAAATATTATAAAGATTTAAGGAAAGAGCATATTACCTAAATAAATAAATAAATAATTTTAGTCCTCTCTTCACAATAATCTAAGGGCCCGTTTGGATAAAAATATTTGCATTTGAAAAATGAATTCAGATAGAAAATTTTGCAATACACTCAGCTTACTAAAATTATAATTTTAAAAAAAAAAAACTTGAAGATCTAAAAGAAAATTTTCAAATAGACTCAAATTACTAAACTTATAATTTTTTTAAAAAAATGAAGATCTAAAAATTCATTGTTACCTTAACAGTTATAATTACTGTGAATTCAAAATCTCTTTTTAAACCTATCAATCCAAATAATCCCTTATCCTTCTCTTCACTAATATCATAAAAGTATGTATCCTTCCAAGTGTTTTTGAACAATTGTAAAATTTAATTTATGCAAATACTCATGATTACTAAAAATAAAATAAAATTTAAAATATAAATCTTTTAATAATTAATTTTGAATATCAATAGAATTTTATCTAAATTTTTTATATGATTATTTATGAGTTATAATCCCAACAAAAATTCTAAATTATCTAACTAATTATATTAATAATAATTAATTTGTTGGAAGACACTAACCTACTACTAAATAAAAATCAAAATCAGTGAAACTCATATCCGCATCATGGAACAAGACAACATTCGCACAAGGCGAACGAACAAAGTCAACGAAGAGAGGTAAAATCCATGACACGAGTTAGAACTAGACATTTACTCGATATGATAACAGCATCAGTTGATAGATTCGATCCTCGCGACGCATACCATGTTACGGTTCTTCAGCTAGATAGATAGATTACAGATCCATAAGTAGCAAATTTTCCTAGTTTATGCTGAATCACCAGTCCCTTGTAATACATTCCTACGTTCAGATGTCATCACAAAAACATTAAGCAGATGATAATATGCTTAATTACCTCAGTTCCCCTCATCGGCGCTCTTCAGGTAGAGAGTTTCGCCCCCATCGCTCCCGCCTCGCCCTTCACCGCACACGTTGCTTCCGACATCTTGCTTACTTCCACCAGCCAGAGCCCTGACGCCGGGTTGCAGCCCGTCTCCAGGTGCGCCGCCGCCGCGGATGAAATCAGGAAATGCTCCAACTCCAAGGCCAGCACTACCTCCAGCGTTATGAGGCTCGCCTTGCAGCATTAATCCACTGTTTCCTCCGGAGCCCATACCAAGCTGGTTGTGCAAGGCATGCTGTTGAAGCGAGGGGTAAGGCTGTGCACCATATAGCATAGACGACCGTGCTGCCATAAATGATTGAGGAGTCATCTGTTGAGCTTGTTGATGCTGCAGGTAATGCGCTGCCGGCTGCATAATCCCGCCAGCAGGGATCTGCAAGTAGAACAAGGAGAAACTGAAAGTGCCAATACATAGATAGTTAATGTGGGGTGAACTTTCACCATTGGGCTACAGGATGAATAAGGGCTTAACAAATTAATGCATTTGGAGGGATTGGGTTCACCATTAGCTTATAATTTTGCTATGACTGCACTAATCCTGATGGAAGTTTTGGGTTCTTGGGTTTGGAGGGCCACAAAGGTTGCAAGCGACGAATACCTGAGAATGCATGGTAGGTGCCTGAGGTTGTGCATCAGCGATAGCAGCAAGGTACATCAAGTTTCTCTGAAGTCTAGCTTGGTTCCTGCAGAGATCAGATACTCGTGAGGTTTATATATTCTTGCAGGCTTGAGACTACAATGTTCCCTAAAGAGAGAACACTTCGCAAAACCCGCAAGTGAGATGAGAAATTGTTTAAAGTTTCAGGAAATGCAACCACCTAGGTTACTCACTAATTAAAATAACCATGCGACACAATTAAGAGACTTATTGAAAACTTATAAATTTCTCAGAACATTGTCTCTCGAGATGACATTTAAGAGCTCACAAACTTATTAAAAATAGTGAATCTTTTGGTAAAATAAATCCAGTTCTAAGGATCTTTAGAACTTATAATCTTTGAAAATAACGTCAGATGTTCAAACTTAAAGCAACTTACATGTTATCTCAATTTACATTAAAAAGGATATGAGTATATTTAATTACATTATATTAATGACTCGCGGTTACACAAAAAATTATAATCATCTATATTTATAAGTTTGAATGATATGTTATAAGATAATCAAATTCTTTATTGAACACCTTACTACTTATTTTTTAAAAAAGATTAACGAATTCATTATAAGCTACAAGAGTTTATAAGCTCTTAACAAGAAGAAGCTCAGCCAAGCACCCTCTAATTCTCAATCATTAATTTCGAAAACATTAATACAAAAATCAGCACAATTTTACTTGTTCAGCCTATATCAGCAACTTCCTTGAAGGTTCAAGCGAGGTGTAAAAAATAGGACAGCTCCTTAATTGCATTATTAGCAGCTAAGTTTCTTTCTTAAGCAGAAAGAGTGATCCAGTTTGAAAGGAGATAGACTGATAAGTAAGCTGCTTCATAAACACAATCATCAGAGAAGATCCAATGAAAAGAGTTCTTAACATTGAGTGTAATCCTGTAGTGTAAGCCTGATTTTTTACACGATCTTCCGGCTAATTAATTCTGAACCGGCACCTGCAGCATCATCAATCAGAGAAAAACCTCTTTTTCCCAGTTCTGGACTCTACTTGGGGATGAAATTTAAAGAAAATGGTGGAATAATAAACTTCCTTATCCACTTCTCCATAAACTTCTTGTTTGATAAATAACAAAAGTACACAAATGTAATAGCAATCGCTAGTAAGTTCTCCACTTACTCTGCACATTCACTCAGCTTTCCCGAGTTTTGGCTCTCCACAATCTTCAGAATTAGCGTTTTGTTTTCATCCAAATACTGCCGATAGCACAAAATTAATAAGTAAATTAAATTTAACCTAGCATCCTAAGTAAGCACGCACACACACACACACATATATACGTAGCCAGTTGCATCAACGGTGCGGCTATAACGAAGATCAAAACATGCCCATTGCATGCATGTTGGCATTAAGTTACTAGCTAAGAACTGATGGACGATGGCACAAAGAGGCATTCTGGGGTTTGGAGGGGGAACCCAAAAACCACAGAAAAAATTGTGAATAATTATATCGGATTTGCTGGATTGGAAGCAATGTTGATTGCCCACAATGACAAGCTAATAGTATGTGCAATCAAGTTCAATAACTTAACTAAAGCCAAAAAGAATAGAGGTGCTTGTGCGCCATCTTGATCCCTCATTCTGCCAGTTCTTGCAAATGTTGAGTCCGAGAATCAAACAAAAAGGTAAAATGGAAATAGAAACATCAATAATTTAGACTAGCTCCGTAGCTCATGGACAAGAAACAAGATAAAAGTAAGGGGAGAAAATAGTTAATATCTAGATATTCCATAAAACATGTTCAAACAAAACCCTCATATGCCGAATATTATCATCTTCAATAAACATATGACAAACAAACACACATACACGTGTATGGATATATACATACATATATATACATATATGATATATACAAGTTGTTGTTGGAATATGCCATTCGGAATAAGCTGTCACAAACGAGAGCAACTAAACTCGCCAAGATCACCAACATAAAGAGCAAAAAAGGTGAAAGAATCTTAAACAACTGACCTTTCAAGAAAGATACGAGAATATTGAAAGTTCAAAATTACACAAATGGGATCTAAAAAGTCCCTTCAAAATTTTGTCAATTAGGGGCATCCAAGTCAAGGCCAAAGGGTTAAAAACTATCAAAGGAGGCTGGTGTTCCTCTTTCCAGCCATCCCAAAACCCAAAAGGAAGAGATAAAACATTTTTCAAACAAAAAGTTCCTCCTCTTCAAGTTAAACCCCATCATGTATCCAGCGCAAGAAATAAAAACTCCGAATAGAAGAACAATACAAACATATATATATACACATATGTGTGAGACTTCTGGACAATAAAGTTGGCAGAAATGCAAAACAAGGCAGAAGACAGAAGTGAAAAAGAAAGAGCAGAACAAAAGGTCGGCAGAGGCAAAGAGCAGAGAGAGAGAGAGAGGCGTACATCAGTGTG
Source organism: Avicennia marina (assembly GCA_019155195.1). Taxonomy (NCBI): domain Eukaryota; kingdom Viridiplantae; phylum Streptophyta; class Magnoliopsida; order Lamiales; family Acanthaceae; genus Avicennia; species Avicennia marina. The sequence goes on from CM032773.1 coordinate 4,416,378, forward strand.
TGGGTGTGAAGAACGGAAGAGGAGAAGAGAAGAGAACCTGTTGAATGTGATCAGTAGTGACGTTGCTGGGATAGTAGGCTGCCATCATGGGCTGCATCTGCATCAGGTGCTGTTGCTGCATGCCTCTCTTATATACCCTCCACACAAACACGCACAATACTCGCGCACAGTAATATTATCCTCGCCCTGTCTACCTCCCTCCCTCCCTCTCTCTAAAAATATCAGCCTGTACTATCCCTTTCGATCCCTCTGTAAGTTTGACTGTGAAAAGTATGTGTCAACAAGAAAGCCCTGCGACATGCCAAGGAAAAGGGCCCCTCAAGCCTCTTGGATTTATCCTTTTCTCTCACGAAAACACCTTGTGGTACTATCTCTCTCAGTACAAAGAATGACACCAGAACGAGGGAAGGGAAGATACAGAACAAAGACCCATTTTTCACATAATGTGTACGTATCAGGGTAAAAAATTATGTGAAACTCTAACACTAGTTTGGTATTACTGGACGATGAGCTTTCCTTCTCAACGGGGTGATGATGGTAAGAAATTTTTAGCCGCGAGCTCGTGTATGTAAAAAAATAAAAAATAAAAAAACCCCTTCTTCTTGCGGTTCTTTCTCTCTCTGGGTGGTGTCGCTGTCAGTGTTTGAGATGTGTGAGAGAGAAAAGAATCTGCAAAGGACAGAGAGGTGGGCAGTGCGGCAGCAGCTGCAGCATCATTATTAAGCGAGAAAAAAAAGGGGTTATACTTTGGGCTTTGGTCTGCTGCCGCTGCTCTGACTTTAAAAAAAGTTGGTCACGTGACGGATGATGACAGAGAGAGAGAGAGAGAGAGACGCCGCTTGCTTGTGAAGACGAATGGTACCGACTAGTGAGCTATGTCTGAACGCACCAAATCAAATTGCCGACTGGGGTTAACCGTTTAAATGCACTTCACCTACGATATGTCCCATTCATTTTTTATTTATGAATTGAATTACCCGACGGTGGGTAGATTTAAACAATTTGTTTTAAATATAATAAATCCATTTTTTATTATAATATGCCAACCAACTAATAGTTTAAGTAAGTAATATATTCGTTTAATCAATCCACAAAATCATTCAAGCCCACTACATTAAAATTAATCATAAAAATCAGGAACCAATACATACAAGATTGAAATTGGACACCAAATATTAATAAGCATGTTTAAACCCGTAGTGAGGGACAAAATTCACAGTAACACTCCCCGAAATGCAAACTACAATAGCATGCATGATATAAAACTTTGCTAGTTTTTTGATAAATTTTAAAGGATCATAATTAAATGGTTACAAAGGCACACTCATTTCAATACCAATACCAAGTGGAAGAATGGGGAGATTCTCGGGCATAGAGGATTTACAGGACATTCCTTTAAGGTGGAAGGCTCTTCTACCTATTTTTACACTTCATGGCCTCCGCAAATCACTTAGCCCCATTCATTTTCAACGGAAGAGTGCTCATCAATCAATAATAGATTGCACACTTTTTTAAAAGATGGCTGCTTTAGGCCAAATCTTTTGGCCGTGTTCTCAAGGATGAAATAAATTTTGACAGTTCCAATAAGATTTTATTCTTAAATAAAAATTTATTTATTTTAATTTATTTTATTACTTAAATATGGGACAAAACATTTTACGCTAGAATTTTGAATTAGAATATAGATTTCAAGAAATGACACATCTGTTTACTCTATTAATAATCTAACCGGTCTAGTGTTAATTTTTATTGATTTTATCTTCTATTATCCATGAACAGAATAATTTCTTTTGTCAATCTACTTGATCTTGTTACTCTTAGCTATATACATGCATGAACCGCTTCACGAAGTACATGTCTTGATCGTTTGATGCGCACCAACTTTTTTCAATAAAAGTTCAACAAGAAATAGCAACATAGTTTTGAGAAAATAATACTTTAAAATAATTTTTTAGCCCTTACCCCACTAATAAAATGAATATGACCCATATGCACTGTTTTATCTCAATGAGATTTTAATGTCAATATATATTTCAATATCTTATTGTTACATGTGTGCGAACCCGTGTAAATGTATAATTATTAAAGGTTGATTATTAATATATCTATACTAAATATAAATAAAGTGTGTGGCTTCATATGAATTACTTCTGGGGATCAGTATCTTAAATTTCTAATGTATCTTTTTAAAAAAAAAAAAATTATTGTCCTTTTCTCCCTCTTTATTTCTTTTAATCTTTTTATAAGTATAATAATCATTTTCTTTATTTTTTATTTTTATAAAAGTTTTAATGTATTGAATGTATTATTCTTTCAAATGTCACAATATAAATTATTTAAAACACTCCTACCATTTTCCATTTCTCTCTTTTTATTTTTTACTCTTTCATCCTTTTCAATAACAGTCTTCCTTTTTCTTTTTAATTATGAATGTTTAAAATTATATTTTACAAAAATTAAATAAAAAATTTTTAAGTTAAATATGCACGTACAAATTTTATCGGATATTGAAGTAGTGAACCTAGCATTAGGACTCATTGAATGACCGTGGTAAGTAGGTGCGTGTATATACATACATATGTATAATTATAAAATAGTAGAGAGAGATACATATACATACAATGAGTAAATTTACTATATTGCTTAATTTAGTTTTATTTTTAGCATTCGTGTTTTATTGAAAATAATAATAATAAAGAAACATTAAAATACGATTCAAACCAAGGATGGCTCCACTAATAAAAATAATAATAATAAAGAAACATTAAAATACGATTCAAACCAAGGATGGCTCCACTAACGAAGGCATCGATGTTTGGGCCTCTCACCTCGATCCAAACAACTGATTGGACACTTAATCGCTAATGACGTCATTGGCTTTTGTATCTTCGAGGAATTCTTCTCAATTTTTCACACGCGCATCTCCAACGCGTTTGACTGATCGAAAGCTTTACGGACTGCATTGAGGTGCACGCGCCCAATTTTAACGTGGAATTCTGTCTCCAAGCCCAAGGCAATTGGCAGGAGCATCGTTCTGGTAAGGTGGGGCGCACGGAGGGGACGTGGGAGGGACCTTTTTGACCCTGCCAATGTACGACCTTTTCGCAAATGCTGCGTTCGCAGAACGAAGACATCGGTGGAACGCCTCTAATAAAATGGCAAGTATTCAGTTTCAATAGAATTATTGTTCACCTCTTTCGTATATGAATTTATATAACTTAAATGATTAAGAAGTAAGCAGCTTGGGGGAAGGGAAGGGACAGAAATGCTGCACTTTGTTTCCAAATTTATCATTATTTATCAATATTAAAAAACCTTATAAATTAATATTTTATTATAAATTTAAATCTCAATTTTTATGTTTCGATTAATTAATAATTTTTCAATCATTTTTATATCAGATATGAGTTTGTTTCTAAATTTATGTGATTTTCGATAATTAGCAAAACTAATAACTTATCAAAAATAATAAAATTTTTAGAAATGACAAGAAATCTTATAATTTTTGTATTTATAGTCAAGAAAAGGTTAATAGGATATTCCAGCGACATAATCTATCATTATCGTCCAACTATTATTAGGTTATCATTATCGTCCAACTATTATTAGGTTAACTATGGTTTGATAGGTTTATTGCTCAGGTTAAGAGAAAAGGATTGTCAAACTAGATAATATATTATTGTTATAGATGATGTTATCATACGTTACTTTTCCTTCCTTTTGTTCCTTGCTCTTACCAGACACTATAAATAAGATAGATCATTTGCATTTATTATATCTACAATTAATTTTTTTAAGTTCTTAATTCTTCTTTTGTCGCTGGCCCTCCATTTGCTTTTTCATAAGGAACCTCCACAATTCTTTTAGTTTTTATTATGAAAAATTGTGTAGTCTTTGACATTCTTTATGATTATGTTCAATTACAATTTGATGGTTCTTGCTTAAAGTTGGATGAATGTTTGAAGAAATATAAAGTTTTGGACTAGTTTGAGAAAGAAATCATTAAAGATTATTATTAACAATTTGAGGAGTTACGAGCTGCTTGTAAGAGTTTGGTGTTTAACTACCTGTCAAATCTTATTGAACAATGATACCTCTAGAAGTCTTGGGAGGATTAATTCATGCATTACGATAATTCCTCCACTCTCCAATCTTTGATAACTAAATACTCGCAACAAGGTTATTAGTGCAGCTTTCATGATTACTTAGATCAACTCATTTCAGAAGCTGTAGCAGAGGCCGCCCTTGCAAAGGCTTGGGATGAGAACCATGGTAAGAACCTATTCCGCAAGGAGATGAGACACATTCATTTATTACATTGTCAAAAACCTGATATAACAAAAAATGTTAAAAATTGATAGCATTAGAGATACATGTAATTAACTAACTGCATCAATATATGATTACATCCATCCTCAGCATGCCATTAACAGCCTTTTTCTTATTTGCCCCAAGATATATTTATTTCTAGTAGCAAACATATAATAGATCCATTAATGGGATAATAACTAACAAACACAAATTACGTAGTTGGCCAAAAGTGGCTTATTTAGCTTTTATATGTTGCCTCGCTTACTACCATGGTGTCTAAGAACTTCCATGACATCCTCCACATATGGGGCACAGATGCTTACTTGAAATGAAAGTCACAAATTCATAAAACAAATGTTATCAACTGATGTAAGGTGGAAGGACCATCGACCTACCAAACTTGATAGGATTGTGGTAAATTCCAAATGAAAAAGTTGTAGAGTCCACTTTGCAATAGCTATATAATAAAGAAAAGTGAACATGTTCATTATGCTATTGGGAATTCAACTTGATTATTTGCATACTATATGGGTTGTAAATATTAATGTAATTGTTTAATACACCAGTGAGAGAGAAAATTTAGTTACAAGTCTCGATCTTTATAGAAGTAACTCTTCAAAAAAGAGAAGGGTGCAAGCATGCTATGAGAGAGTGGAATTCTCCTGCCATGCTTAGAGTCTAGATAGATTTGGAAACTTGAAAACTTAGCAGTAAGATGTGAAGTGAGACTAAGCTTTGGACCACTGTGAGGAAGTCACTCTAAGTTACTCTATTAAAGAAGAACCAAAAAGAAAATTGTAAGCCCTTATTTTATTTTTTTATTAAGTAGCCACTTTTGAAACTTTAAAATTGAAATGCATGTGTCACTTTGATTTTTATTGATTGTAATATTGTATAATAAATTCAATTCATCACTGAAATTTTCATGTACTGTGGTGTCAGTGCTCAAACCTTGGTATGATTTTACTTAGTTTTACAGTTTGAAGTTTGTGATTTAATTATTTGAAATAACTTGTGATAATTTGTCTACCATATATAAAAAAAGATTTAAAAATCTCTAAAATTCAATATTGAACTATCTTAAAACTTAAATTATATTGCTATATACTTGATATATACCTTTTTGTTTAGTAAATAATATTGATGTAATAATTTTGATTCGTCGATTTTTGCCCTATTGTATAAATCTTATAACAAAATAAGAAAAGAAAAAAAAATATAAAAAAAAAATATGAGATTACAAAAATGTCTTATTTATTCTTGCATCATGCGACAAATACCACAAGGGGTATTTTCATCGTTTGAGTTTGGTTTAACTTTCAACAAATTTGATCCAAGGGTATTTTATTTGCTTCGTCCAATTTTTTTGCCAGAAGCTTAGAAGGGAGTTCTCATCATATTGCCACTGAATTCATGAGAGGGGTTTTGTTAGTTTCACTAAATAGAGAGGGATGAATGTTATTGGACCATACTTAGGGGGGTTAGATGTAATTTACCCTTCCATTAATTGATTTTTGGCTTAAAAACTAAACTGAAAGAGATTTCAACCAGAATAAAACATGAATCCCAAACCTCAACCAGTAAAAGAAGTCTTTTGCTTAAGGTGACTTCAACCAAGATTAAATCTAAAATAACTCTCACTGTAGAACTTCTCTTTAGGATTGACTTTTCTATTAATAAATAGGTTCAATAAGCTTTCTAATGATATATGGCACAGCCCTTAAATTGTATCTAATAAAAGTATTTTTATCGTGCAAATTTACATTGATTGTAGAAGTTTCAAATGAAAGTCCAACAGACTAGCGGTGCAGATTAAAAGTGAAATAATTTTTTCTTTTGACTTCCTTTTGGGAACTATTTCTTCCATTATAAATTATATGCATAAAGATATAAAATATAAAATGACATGTTGCATCAGCACCAATAATAGCATTTCATTAATTAAAGTAGGTAGCAGCTGACGAATAGCAAGAATTCGACGTAAATAGGGTAGCAAATTTCAATACACTACTAGACTGCAACAAATTTTTAAAAATTTTAGAAGCCAAATTCAATCCTTATGCATAAAAGTTTTGATCCTTCTTTTTGTGTAAGTACTCAAGAATGTTTGGCTTGAGGAGAACTTATTAGTGTCAGATGGTGTGCTCAGAGATTGATTAACAAAACAAAATGAAAATTTGCTGAAACTCACATAATTCTAAAGACAAATAAGACTCAGGACACTAGAAAGAAAAGATCAAGACTAGAAAAAGGCCAATAAAAGGAATCAAGATTCAAAAAAAAAAACAAAGTCAAAGACTTAATTAATTGCTCTCTAACAACAGCACTTGAAGATCTTGACAACAAAAATTTTAATGGAAATTTCACTACCCACAAATGTATGGGATCACTTGCAGTATCTTTGATAAGAAAAGAGTATTGAATCTACAATAAGTATGCCATTATGAAAAGTAGGTGGAGAAAATATCTATAAAAGTAGAGATTTTGAAGGAATAACTTAAGTAAAAGTCAAACTAAAGGTGTGGGTTGGACTAATCCGATGAAAAAGAAATAAAAATATCTACCTTAATCTTTAAACTACAAGTTTTAGTCAATTCCAACTAATTGGAAAAATGAAAGAAACTTTTAAAATTATGTCTCACAAATTACCCAGAAAATTATTCCCAACAACACTTGTAACTACTATCCAGCTGAGCCACTAAAAAATCTAGTGTGGAATAAGGATTAGGTAGGACTGTTACTAGTAGACCTAAGATATTCCAGTCCATATTTAATAGATAGAACAGGAAAGATGAGGGTCGAGATGTCTCTCTCTTGTCATTGAAGCATCTCGTCTTCTACTACCTTTCAGTTGAGCACCGTTGGAAACGAGATCACTACACTACACTTGAATGAAGTTATCACTTGAAAGTCACGGCTTGAGGAACAATCTTGCGAAAATCAATTGGAAAGGCTTGATTGGACAACTTCGAGTGGCATACCACCTCATATCTACGGTAAATCTCTGGGAGTAGAGAGCTGAAAGTGCAACGATGTTGTGACTACAGTGCCAGCACAACAAGCTGTTTCATTAAATTTTGCAAGTACAATTATAAAATGTAAACTCACGCACTCACCAACAATAATATAAATAAAACACTAATATTATTTATGTTGTTCAGATGTTCACTTTTACGTTTTTTGGTATCAAACCAAGATTCATCTACCATAACAAATCGAATATAATGAATTAACAAGGTGAACAAACTTCTCACCATTAACACATAGCCAATCACCTCTCCCAAATTTTTCTTACAGTTGGTCATACCAAAACATCCTTATTTTGTGTTTAATCTATATGCCCATAGGTTAACACTCACTCGCTTAATTGGTTTGTGTATCAATTAGGTTATTCACACACTTCAAATCTCTCAAAGATATGAATGATGTTTAAGAGGACTAGCACTCTCATAGTTAGGATTTCGAGATTTTTCTTTATTGTTCTCCATGTTGAAAATGTTGGGGTATTCATACTTGGTGGATAGAAGTCTTCAACTCAATCTAAAATCTTATAGATAAACATTATCCCCTGTACTATCAAACATTTTAAGTCTCTTAATAGTGTTACAACACTAGTTGTAACAGACAAGGATAGTTTGGAAATAAGTATTCTTTCTTAATGTATCTTCTTTTGTCATTTGGATCAATCATATCTGAGCACATTATAACTTCATCTGATCACCAAATTTTTGAATTCCATTCATGCTTAAGTCTTTCTAATGATCCAAATCTATTTGAGTTGATTAATCAAATCTGATTAAATTATTATCATCAAATAGAAGTCCGAGTTAATTTGGATACCAATTAATGTATAAGATTGTGTTGTAAAATGTGTCAATCATAATTTTGTTAATAATAGAATTGAACAATTATTGACTCATATTTTTACAACGAATGGAACATTTGGTTTAATTACTTTAATATCTTTGGTTTTGGTATCTGTTAACATAATAGTCTTGTAGATATTGTTGTGTTATGTTTCAAAATTGGGGCATGAAAAATTGCTTATTCATCCTTGTGGGTAATTTTTGTTTTTGGTCCACGTTAATGTTCTAAATTATGATATTTGCAGTCTTGTTCTTTACATGTTTACTTCTTCAATAGTGGACTTTTGATTACACTTTTTGTGGGAGTAGGCGTCTTACAAAGTTTGTTTGATGTAGGAGACATCTCCCTAAACCTATTCATTGTAGTGAATTTTTCAATAATGTTGTATGCTGTGGAGGACATCTCTAATCCTAACTTTCTTTACTATATACTAAAGTCCTGGTATGTGTTTCATCATCAAGTACTTTGGATTTACCTCTTTCCCTGGGTTGTTTGCCCATGAATATTTAGTGGTCCCTACCAATTTCCCTCATATATGTAGTTCAAGTGATCTTTTTTTTTTAAAAAACAATTAAAATGTAGATAACTTAAATCTTACAAATATCTATGCTAATAACACACAAAAATCAATTTGCAAATTAGAAGAAGAAGTTGGGAAAAATGGATTCAAAGGAAGAAATGAATTTAATAAAAATGTGGTACTTTTTATTTGAATGTGTATAATACAAAAAGAAAAAAATGATTATAAGAATAGAAGGAACTTTAATTCTCCAAAACAACCCTCACGGGAAGCTCCTTAATTAGGAACTTTTACACATACTCACTCTTTGAATTTTTGAGTTTGGACTGATATTAAAGCTTCCTAAAACCTTCTCTATTTATAATTAAAATCCTAACATTTGATTGGTTAAGTTTGGAAGCACCTACCCTTATTCCATCAATTTTCTTGTACTCCAATTAGTCACACACCTTGGCTTTTACTTGTTGGTTGAGATAGGCGGCTATTGGATGACTCTGTTTATAAATAGTCACAAACATCAGCATTCCTCCCTTTTTGTTGCTAGTTATGAATTTTTTTGTAATCCAATAACTTTTTTGTATGTGCTAATCTTCTCTCTAAGTAATGCCTTTGTTAATATATCGACTTCATTTTCGTCGTTATGAATCTTTTGGAAATTTACTTGTTTCTCTTTCAAGTCTTGTCGAATCCAGTGAAAGCGAACATCAATGTGCTTGGACTAGGAGTGTAATGTTGAATTCCTACTTAAGTGGATCACACTCTAATTATCATAGATAGTGACATACTCATCTTGGCTAATCTCAATTCTTAAAGAAACTTCTTCAACTAAATTAACTCCTTGCACGCCTCGGTTAGTCTAATGTCTTTTGTCTCTGTGCTTGAAAATATAACACACTTCTGGAGTTTATTTTGCTAAGATACAGTAGCACTGACTAAAGTTATTAGATAATTAGAAGTAGATTTTTTTGAATCAACATCACCTGTCATGTCTACATCAGAATATCATTCTAGAATAGGTTTGTTCCTTTCTCAAGTAAAGTCCAAGCTTCATTATTTCTTTCAAATATCTCAAAATCCACTTGACAGCCTTCCAATGTTTGTTTCCTAGATTTAACACGTAACGTCTTGTCTAACTGCATAAACTATGTTTGGTTAGGTACAAATCATTGCATACATCAAGCTCTCAACAGTTAAGGCATATGAAATTTTATTCATTTACTTCTTTTCATCTTTACTAGTAAGGCATTGCTTCAAATATAACTTGAATTGTTTACCTAGTGGAGTTATCATCAACTTTGCATTTTCCATTCCAAATTTTCCAATCATCCTTTTGATGTAGTTTTCTTAAGATACCACTAGACCTATCTTGTAGAATATGCATGCTCAAGATTTTCTTTATTGGTTCTAAGTCTTTTATTTCAAAGGATTTATTCAATTCCTTCTTCAATTTATTGATTTTGTTTAAAATAATTAACATATCATCGATATATAATAATAAAATTATAAAATCATCAACAAATTCTTAATGTATACGCAGTGGTCACCATTTGTTTTTCTAAAATTATGTTTGGCTACGAAGGAGTCAAATTTCTTATGTCACTACCTCAAAGCTTACTTTAGCTTATAAAGGCTTTTTTTTTTTTAGTTGATAGACCAAAATATTTTCTTGTGGGATTTCATCTTCTTATTGAACTTGTTAGAAAAGACAATCTTTCACTAGAATTTCTTCATCAATTCTGTTCTTATTTTCTTTCTTTGTTTTTTCAATAGTTTGATTTTCAATAAAAGTAATAACCCGACTTCTTATTAATTTTTTCTCATTGGAGTCCCGCAATATATTTCCAAATTCTGTGTGCCAATATTCCCAAAAATGCAACCTCTTGATTTAGTGTTAAGTTTATTTCTTTTATCTTTTGGGAAACGGACAAAAGCTCGTAATCCAAAGACTTTTAAATGTTGTAAATTGATAAACTTATCGAACTATACATTTTCCTGAACATCACCATTCAAAAGAATTGAAGTTGAAAGGTTGATCAAATCAATAGTTGTCCTCATTGCCTCCCCCTAAAATAGATTTGATAGCTTTGCATGTAACAGTATAGCTCAAATCCTTTTGGTAATGTTTTGATTCATTTTTTTAGCAACTCCATTTTGCTGTGGAGTCTTTGGAACAGACTTTTCCAATCGGATTTCATAGTTACTACAATATTGTTCAAATAGTCCTTGATATTCTCCACCATTATTAACATAAACGCATTTGAATTTGAGGCCTATTTCTCGTTCAATCATTTTATAAATTTTTTTGAAAGACTCCAAAAATTGGTCTTTTGATTTTAATGCAATAGTCCAAACTTTTCTAGAAAATTATCAATAAAAATCACAAAATACAGAGCACCTCCAAGAGTTCTTTCATTTATTTAACAAACATCAGTGTGTATAAACTTAAGGGATCTTTTATTTCTAATAGGTGAATTACTTTTGAAAGTAATTCTTTATTGTTTTCCTCTTATACAATTGGTACAATGCATAAAATCAAAATTTTCAAATTTTGACAAACAATTATTTTTAATTAAAATCTTTTTCACTCATATACTCCAATCATTTGTGCCATAACTCCATAGATGATTCCAGCACAGTGTAAGCGTTACCATCAATTTTAGCATCAGTAATATAATGGGTATTTACCTTTCTACCTTTAACAATAATCAAATTACCCTTTGTTAGCTTCCATAATCTATTGGCAAAATAATTGGAAAACCTTTCATCATCCAACTTTCCCATATAAATTAAATTAAGCATTAGGTTTGGTACATGCCTTACATCTTTTAATTTTAATTTGCATTTTAAGGCAGTAGTTGTCAAAATACCACCAATTTCATGTATTTTACAAGTTCCCCATTTTTACAAATCCATTTTCCATAGGATAATGAGAAGAAAAAAACTCTTTATGTGGAGTAATATAATAGAAAGTCCTCTAGTCAACCGCCTAAGAAAAATCTTAACAAGTAAAATTAAAAAAACTTTCGTCACTTACTATTATTACTTTTCTATTTGAAGTTGTATTAATGGTTTCTTCAGGTATATTTTCTTGCTTCTTCTATTTTTCTTTTCATTTGGTAGAATTCTATTATCATATCTAACAATCCCTTTTGACGTGTCATTTTCTTCTATAATAAAAGTATTCAACTTTTTTTACATTAACAGAGTTACCCTTTGAGTGTTCTCTTCTTCGATTTAGTCCTCGACTTTGGCTTTGTCCACATCTTTTATATCTTTTAAAAATTAAAGCTTGACTTTCAACTTCTTATCCAAGCTCTTTCCTCCTTATTTTTCACTAAGTAGGATTTTTTTTACCACATCCAACATCAATACTCCATTTGAAGTAGAGTTATAAATAATGACAAACTAGGTTTTGAATTCCTATTTAGGAACCTATGCACACACTCACTTTTAACACTTCTCTATTTAGGAACCTATGCACACACTCACTTTTACCACTTCTCTGTTTAGGAACCTTTGCACACACTTACTTTTGAATTCCTGAATTTAGATTGATATTAAATCTTTCTAAAATTTCTTGTATTTATAGTCGAAAGTCTTATATTCAATTGGTCAAGTTTGAAAGCACTTATCTTCATTCCATCAATTTTCATGGACTTCAATTGATCGCACACTTTGACTTTCACTTGTTAGTTGAGATGAGCAGCTATTGAATGGCTCTTGGTTAATAAATAACCACAAACATCAACAGAAAATAACTCTATAAAATAGCATTATTGCCTGCTATGATCCACATTTGTCTTAGGCTAAATTCCGTTTTTTTTTCCTATTAAAGTTGCCCTTAAAATTATTGCTATTTTCCACCATAATATTTATCACATGTTAAAATTCTCAAAGCATGCTAGCATTCGAAGTAAGAAAAATAAATATTTGATTATGAGCGCAAGTTTTGAAATAACATGTGTAGATTGATTGTATTTGGTAAAGAAAACATGGCTGTCATTATTAAAAATACAAGTGAAAATCCGACATACATCATAGGCATCAATGACAATTTATAAATTTATACTACAAATATCCTTTTTCAGATTTGAGTCAAATATGCTTTTCCTTAATAAAGCAGATAACAAACCAAGCCAGAAAAAAACCCTAATGTCTTCCAACTAAAGTGTATTGGATAATTTTTGGGCAATTGCTGTTAACATTTGTAATAGTTGATTTCTTCTAAAAGAAATTATATCTTAAGCTGTAACCTCATGCACTTCGTCATGAAGGTCATGTGTAATTATTTTGTGCCCAATTTTCTGTACAGAACCAACTCTAGATATATCTTGTTCAATTGTTCTTCTAAGGGTATCTTTTGGGTAAGATTCGTCGACCGAACTTCAAATTTAAAACTTTTCTTGGTAAATGCCAGTTGCTTGGGGCTTAAAATACTATACTCATATTTACGTTTTTTTCTTTTACTGACATGCATCATTAGGGTTTATTGATTGCCATTGTTATTTATATATTTTCCTAATGTAAATACTATATTTATATTTACTTTATTTTTTTAAGGTACATGCACCATTAGTGTTCCCTGAAAATCAGCACTTGCATATTGCTGATGAACTTTGAACAAAATAATACCAAACGAGCTAGATATGACAAAGTGCAAAATGTGCAAATTTCATTTGACAGAGTATAACAAAAATTATATTTTACAAGGTAAAAATATACATTTTTTAGTTAGATAGTTATTTTTCTGAAAAATAATGCATTCAATGATGACAAGTAGAGCACAAACGTATAAATTATACGATGGTTCTTGAAATTTTGCGGATACTAAATTAAAGAAAATTATCTGTGGATTTTTTAATTAAAAAGTTGAATTTATTTTGTGACTTTCATGCGTTTGGGACCCTTTCTCATACCATCCCCAATGGAGTAGGTTTGGGTCATAGTCAAATAGGAAAATGGATGGGTTTTAAGTTTTTCTTTGTAGATTCGACCAGCTTCAAGACAGCTTTGGGCTTGGTGTCCCCCAATTTGGCAGGCACCTTGTCATCTTGTGTGTGTCTATATATATATATAAATTTAATGCCATTTCTTCTAATCAACCAGACGGACTCAATCCTGCCACCCATGTGGACTTGTGCCATTGATCCGATCTTAATTTGATTTTGGCGCATACTTTGTTTGGTCACTTCGCTTAGGAATTTCGAGGACTATGGACTCACAAATAATCAGGTAAATAACCAAAGGGAAAAAAAGATTTAAGTTATACGGGGTTTAGCTGGATAATGCTTCCAACTGCAGCAAGATGTTTGTCTGTAATATTTTTGTTTAAAGAAGTAAAACCTCCATTTTTTTTCCTCATTGGTGTGGCAACTTGCATGTCTTAAAAACCCAAGCGTGACAGAAAAGGAAATCGATATTGACGGCTGAGGGTGGCAGATCAATACTGTTGCTCTAGCATAGGGGATAATCTACTTGATTGGAGGTAGGGACACAATGGCAGAGTGAAATATCTTATAAAAGGAGATGCATCGAATGAAACAAGGTGGTGGAATTTCCCTTCAACCAATAGCAATCAGAGGGTCCATAAGAGATGTAGAAGGTAGAGCACAATTCTTCGAAGGATGGAAGTGATCAAGCCTTAGATTAAGTAATCTGTGGACCATAAATCCAAGGTGCCAGCAGATTGGGCACAGTGGCCATCAATATATTGACTCAAGGACGAAGATGATCGGGTGCATGCATGTTGTATATCTCAACTCAAGCCAATAACTATATCAACTCTAAAGGCCTTAGTTGAGTCGGGTACCCTGGCCATAAATGAATCAAAGGATACAAGTAGATCAAATGCACAAGTCGATCGTAGGGACCATAAATAGGTCAGCTCAAAGGTTGTAAACAAATGGGGCACTAAGTCCACAAATCTATCTACTCAAAATAAACATTTTTTCAAAATTCATAACTGATAAGGTCGTGGGTGAATGCGAGGGCCACATATGGCACGATGGGCGTCCTAAACACACATAGATACTAAAGGCCTTACTAAGCAAACCAACCAAGTGCGAGTGTCTGTCCGTGTATACCTAGACAGGCAGACAGCTTATCCACATAACTAACTAAATACGTGGTGGACATACAATCCAAATAGCTATAGATCCAAATAACCAAGATGGGCACCTAGGCTTTCCAAATAAGTGAGAAATAAGCGAGATAGGCACACGACCCTTTCCAAATAACGAAGACAAGCTCACAAGCCATCTGGACAACTTGACAGACACACAAGACATCCAAATAATTGGCAGGAAAATAGGACTTGCAAACTGAACAAAATGGACAAAGGCCATCCAAATAACCAGATAGGTGCACATGGCAGGCATCCATATAATCAGCGTAGGCTCATTTGCCATTCAGATAATCAAAATAGCCAGCCATATGAGTCTTTTTAAACAAGCGAGGGGTTTCAAAATGAGAACAACTATTAAGCAATGTACTCAAAATCGGACCGAATCTATTGATTCAATTTATTTAACCGAAACCGATCAGGTGCCCAGACATCATCAATAATTATCTATACAAGAAAACTTTGTTGAATTGGTAAAAAATGGTTAAAACCCAATTCGATTGAGGCAAAAAGAAGGGTCTTTTCCACTGCCCATAATAAATGAGTAGTGCAGCAATTCTGGGAAAAAATGAGTGGTCATGCATTAATTGTAGTAATTTTTATGATTGCTAGCGGTTAGTTTAATATTATAATAATTATAAATGGCTGAGACCAATAATTATGCCATTCAACTCATTTAATGTGTATCTATATTTGAAGGAACATTTTTCATTAAGGAAAATAAAAACAAAAATATAATAAGAAAAATAAAATAAAATTGCTGTTTTGTGTGTCCAAATGTTATTACGTTCTATGAGACTAATTAGCATTTAAAATATATACTCATTCTAGTTTCTATTTTAAAAAAATTATTACTAATCAACTTAGGCCATTAGTAAATTAAAATATGATTATTTTATACATGTTTTCTCCGTACGTAATCAAACGAATTTACTTAAGTCATACTTGGATGCTAATATTTTTATTCTTGCGTTCTAATTTTTTTAATTTTTGTTATATAATATATCTATATTCGATAATTTTTTTAATTTAATACTTGCTTTTATTTTGTTCATTTAAATAATTCTTATATATATATATATATTAATATCCATGTATGTATGTTTTAAAGGCTGACATGTATAAATATAGGTCAGTTTTTTTTATAACAGTTAAATTGACTAAATTGGTAACTTATTGAATCAATAAGTTGACCGATTTTGTAACTAATTCAATTTTAAAAACATTCTTAAGAGGATACAAGGAATGTTCCCAAATTGAGCATCCTATTTAGGGCCAATGTGAAAATTCATTATTTCAAACTCTGCAGCTCGAGTTGCAATCACACCACACATACTTAGTGACAATTAGACACCAAGGGAATAAGTGGCATCATTGAAATTTGATCAAACTGCACAGTAGAATGCTTGCATGATCTTGCTTTGTCAAATCAAACTGAGAAACACTACTTGGTATTGTCGCCATGACACATGAAAAATCTAGCCATATATACTGACACTTATGCACTATAATCTTGTCATAATCATTCAACTCTTGAGCCAAAGAAAAATACTAATATTACATCTGTGAATGAACAGTTTCGATCTTTTAATAAAAAGCCAAATTAATAAATAGGAGTTACGTCATGAATAAGATCAATTTATTCTATGCTGAAATGGCAGTAAGTACTGTCACTTAGTAAAAATAATAATAATGATAGAAAATTTTTTTATTATTAAATTGAATAAGAATATATTAATAAACTTACTCAGCGTATTTATGTTAATACTAAACTCTTAATAGTATACATGTAAATATAATGTAAATTAAATTGAAGAGGGATATACATATAATTTTATATGGTGCAACTAAAAGAGGTCTAAAACTTTAATAATATAGTATATATATTAGTATCCTCCAATTCCTCACTTGTAATAATATTATTCATAAAATTAGCCACTTATAATAATTTATTGTATATTTTTAACATCTTAGTATTTGGATGTATAAATGAGTCCCCTTTTTTGAAGTTTCATGCAGTAAAAATAATTAAAAGTTTAACAAAATCTTTAGGGGCTAGTGGCTAAAACAAAATTTCCATGTGAACGTGATCACTTTTAGCTTTTAAGATCATATAAAATTTAGTTATCTATGTGGATTTGCACTTCTAAAAGACTTAATAAAATTAGAACACGTAAATATTTTCCAAAATTTTGCCATAAAGTACGACATGGTCACCTTCATGCCTAAGCGATGTCAAATTTTAATTCATTCATTCTGAAACGGATGGTATGGGGTGGTTCAACTTTCTATCATTTAATACATTCGTTAAACAACAATTTGTTATTTTTATTTTCTCAATTACATTTTTCTAATACAGTAAGCCCATGACATCGGGATCAATTGGCACACTTCTCAATATATCATCGGAATACATCATTATAAGAAACATGATTGATATATGGATGAATGAATTAAATGGAAAAGGAATGAAATAAAGAATAAAATAAAAATAGACGAGAATGGTTTTAAAAATATACTCCTAGTATGTCAAGGGAATAAGGTATGAATTGAATCATGATATATTTATTATAGCGTTTAGTCTACTTGTTTGGTAAATAATAACGAATAATACGAATAAAGAATCATAATTTTATTAGTTTTTGACACGTGGTTAGTTTAAGAAAGTTGCATAAAATGTTGAGTTTCCATATTTTTTAGGATTCCCACAAGTCTATGGCTATGTTTGTTTTCGTTTTTTCAGCACAAAAACATACATTGCAATTATTATGTTTTCTAAATTTTATATTTATTTCTTTTTTACTTTTACATATATGTTTAAAAAATACACCTAAAAGTACACACTAAAAAATCAAAACTAACATAAGCTACATTTTTGATGAAATTTTTAATTGCTTCCAAAGTGGATTGAAATAAGGAGATCAACAACAATATTTGTTGGAGATACCATGCTGTAAAAGTAGAAGATTTGGTTCATTTATATTGGAATTATGCTAGCTATTGAACAACGATGATGCTAGATAAATATTTATTTCTTTTATTGTTTACAAGATATGTGGCCTACAAATTTGGAATATTATTCTAAATGACTGGTAGAGTAGTTTAGGCATTTGATGAGCTTTCAAAGAGAGAAAAGGAGTAAGCATCCATTGTAGTCACCCACTCACCACCTAATTAATCATTTATTGATTTTTATCATTGCATGTAGAGGAAAAATGCACGTCAAGGGAAGATTGAGGTTGAAGTAGAGTTTGTTTATTGCAAAGTATAAGGGAGAGCTAGTGATTAGTACGTCAAATAATTGTCGCTAGCGGGGTTTGATGAATGTGGATTTAGGAACAAGGATTGTTGAATGAGTTTAGGTGCAAATACTTATTTAGATAGTGAAGCCCACAAATGTCAAAGAGTTTGTTCCAAACTGTGTCAACACATAGCTTGTTATGGATCTTTCTCTTTATTGCCTTTGTGTGTTGTGGTGTGAATTAAAACATTCTAGAATTTTTTTACATACTAGTGTTACAACATTCAATCTAATTTTCAAGTGGTAACCTAGCCATATCACCATTGTGACTTAGTTTTCTCAAGATAGTTGAGGTCTTGGCTATGTAAGGGGTAGAATCAAGAGCACAAAAAAGAGCATCTATGATCCAACCACCACTTATTGATGGAACAAATTATCCTTGTTGGAATATTTTAATGAGATTGTTTGTTAAGTGAAAAAATGGAAAGGTGTGGAATTCCATTGAAATGGATGGCATCCCCCGCTCTGAAGAACACTAATGGTGTGAAAGTTCTCAAGGATATTAACCATGGATTAGCAACAAAAGAAGATCTACTAAATGGTATTTTTACTGGCATTAATAAGGAATGATTCAAACTTGTTTTCACATGTGAATTGGCTAAAGAAGTTAGTGACATGTTCTAGAATGTGCATGAGGGCACAAGTATCATAAGATTATTAATTTGAGATGTTGGCTTTATAGTTTAATATCATGAGAACTAAAGATGATGAAAATGTTATAATTTTCAATGGAAAGTTTCAAAATAGAGCTATAGCTTAACGTATCAGTTGGATAAAAAATACTCGAAACAAAACTTATGAAAAAAACCTTGAGGCCCTTACTTGAATGGTTTGTTGCCAAAGTTGCCACAATTGAAGAGCTCAAGTTGTTCATAACATGCGGCTTGATGAACTTATAGTTTCTTTCTAAACATTTGAAATAAATCTAAATCAAACTAAGAATGAGAAAGAACTGACATTTTAGATTGAGAAAAATAGTCTATAGAAATGTTGTAACATGGATAATGATATTGTATTTATGACCAAGACTTTGAGAAGTTTGATTAGAAGAGGTAAGTTACGAGAGTGACATGGAAGACTAGAAACTTTATGAACAAAACAGGTTGTGATTAAAGAGAAATTAAAAGATTAAAGTTTTAAAAAAGGAAATTTAGTGTCATGAACGTGCCAACTTAGGTCATATTTAAGCTAAGTGTATCATTACACTCAAGAAATAAGGGAAGTCCACGAGCACTACTCAAAGTGAAGGTGATTTTGAGAAGTCAAATGAAGATAATTGTACCAACAATCCTGTGGCCTTCAATTTTTTCAAAGGCAAGTGCAATACTGTTGCATGCGAGGTTGCAACATTAGTTACAACAAATGATAAGCAGTCAACACATAGTAGCACTAGTGACATAAAAATCACTTAGGAAGAGTTGCTTCCACTTATCAACTCATGCTTGACAAAATAGTCATCTTTTAAACCAAAAATGATGGATTGAAACAAGAGGAGATGTTTCCAAAATTCATCAACAAAGAGTTGAAGAATCCCAACTCAAACTAGAGGGAAGACTACAATATATTTAAACAATTGTAACTAGAAGCAACGAAGAAATTGAAACATTCAAAAGTTGTCTTGCAAAGGCTCAATTTTGCTAAGGCAAAACTTGAGGATGCTTTATTCATGGGAATGCTTGCAAAGGATCACTAAGGATTAGGATTTTCTAGACAACTTGGCATTAGAAAAGATGAAAGCAAGGAGGTAATTGTTAAGTAATCCTTAAATGAAGTTGTCCCTAAGTTGCAACATCTATAAAAACAAACAACAAAAAGGAAGAGTAGGCCTAAACCAATATGTAATTGTTGTTTATAAATTAGGCATCTTATGTCAAGATGTTTTTCTCTATTGAATCACATCATTTAAGTAAGATATATTGGTATGCATGCTGCAACTTAGGATGGCAGCAAAAATTCAATTTGTAGAATTTGGGTGAGGAAATAAGATATTAATTGCCTGGTGACTTATTTATCTCTACAGATGTTTTCTAATTATACTTGGTACTTTGATAGTAGGAGTTCCAAACATGTCTCAAAATATAGAGAACCTCTCAAATTATAAAAGGTACTCTGGTGTATATGTACTTTTGGTGATTGCCAAAGGGACTGTGTGATAAGAAAAAAAATCTTCAATGTCAAAGAGATTCCAAATTGATACATATTAGAGGTCTAAAAGCCAACCTAGTTAGTCATAAATTGGCACCCCTCCCTCATACTTGTCTTGTTGCCAATTTCATAAATATGACCACAAAAGCAAAACAAAGCAACAAAGAAAGACTTAACCTGGTGGGATTGGTAAAATTCATCACATCTTTCTTCTTCCAATCTTGGCTCACACATGCAACCATTCACCCTTTGCTCATCTCAATCCTGCATCATTTGAAACACCAAATAATATTTTTCTAATGCAACCATATAATCAATCAAAAGCAAGAATGACCTTAAATACTACTAAGAATCACTGAAAGTAATTAAAAAGCTTGGGTTTGTGTTTGTAGCCCAACATCCGTAAGGGCTAGACCAGATTAATCGAAAGCTTAGGGATCCACAACTCCATATGAACTGCAGAAACTTCTCTTTTTCTCCTTTTTGCCTATTGTATGCTCATCTACTTTTCCTCTTTATTCATAGCCATGGTGGCTCTTTTAATTCTTCCACCTCGCTTGATTTGTCTTTCTTGCTTAACTTCATGTCCTCTACTTGCTTTAGTGCTACTTCTGCAACTATCAAATGACTTGAAACATAAGAATGAGCATTAGATAAGTTTAACATTACAACTTCTTCTTTTACCTCTTTTGTAGACTTAATGAGAGATGGGGAGTACATAAAGAAAGTTACCTCGTTGAGGCCAATGTATAAGGTCAAGCTACCTTTTTCTATATCAATAATTGTTTGGGTGGTAGTTAGGAATGGTCGGCCTAAGATAACAAAATCTAGGGTTATAATGAAATTGCCCACCTTCATCAACACATTTTCTACTACTCCCAGTGGTCTTTTGTGGATTTATTTTCTAATTTCACGACCATTTTTGTATGCTTCACCAATCCTATGTCAATTATTTGAAAAGTGGATAAGGATATTATATTCACACTAGCACTTAAATCACAAAATATATTGTCAAAAGAAAGGTTGCTTGTAGTACAAAATATAGAAAAATCCTTTGGGTCCTTAAGTTTCGGTGGCAAGAAATGTCCATGCTCCACGTTCTCTTCTAAGTCCTCCAACTTCTTTTTTTAGATGCCACTTATTTCTAGCACTTCATGTAACTTGGGGATTTCTTAACCTCTTCAACTAACAGAGTATTCACATTTAGCTTTTTAAATTCTTCTAAAAACTTATTTAATTGTTTTTTTTTACCTTATATTGATAAAGCCTCTGCAGATATGGAATTTTCAACTTGTATATCTATGGGGCAACCATTTCCTTCCTCTCCCGTTCCTTCAACTTTGGCTTTAAAACTTTTCCTTCATTCTTGTCCTCTACAACCTACACACTTATCACCTTGACATGCTTAATTGGATTATTTTTAGTGTTATTCGACAATGTTCTAGTTTATTCGTTATTTCCTTAGCTAGTTGACCTACTTGAACCTCTAAATTTCTTAAGGAAGCTTGTTGATTCTATAGCAAACTATTAGTCCTGTGCATGTAATCTTGGGTAGTTTTAGCTAAATTACTTACCATTTCATTTGTAGACTTTTCTAGGTTTCCCACAACATCTTCCATCTTGATTGATGAGCATGCTGACATCTTAGGAATGTAGGTGAGGTCCTACAGAAATAATAGTTATATGCTAATCCTAAGAATTGCACATTTTACATGGATCATTGTCTATTGCTTAGATTTGTTGTAAGTGCATAGGGCATTCAAGTTGATGAGAACAATGAAGGCAATACAAGAGTGGCTGACCCCACAATTATGTTTGAGGTAAGAAGTTTCCATGGACTTATGAGTTTTAGTAGAGGTCTATGTTGGATTTCATCACAATCGTAACACTATTGCTAGCAATCATCAAGAAAAGCGAAAAGTTTTAGTGGGGAGATGTACAATAAAAGGCCTTCTAGATACTTAAGGATAAGCTTACCCATGCCTTAGTACTAGCTTTACTTGATTTTAATAAGACTTTTGAACTTGAATGTAATGCATCAGGTGTAAATATTGGAGTTGTACTTATGTAGGAGAAGAAGCCAATTGCGTATTTGAATGAGAAGTTAAATGATACAAAGTTGAATTATCGAATGTATGACAAAGAGATGTAAGCGTTGTGAGGGCATTGGAGACTTGGCAACATTATTTGTGACCCAAAGAATTTGTTATTTATATAGATCATGAGTCCTTGAAGCATCTTGAGAGCTAAGGTAAGTTGAGTTCTAGGCATATAAAATGAGTATCATTTATTGATACTTTCCCTTATGTGATCAAATATAAAAATGGCATAGAAAATGTACTAGCTAATGCATTATTTAGAAGATATTCATTGGCTTACTTTATTAAATGCTAGATTGCTAGGATTTGAACATGTCAAGGGATTGTATGAAAGTGATGAAGATTTTGTGAGTGTATATGAATTGACTAAGAATGAAGTACATGACAAGTATTATTAGTATGATAGATATTTATTTTATGTAGATAGGTTGTGTATTCCAAGATATTCCTTACAAGAATTGTGAATTAGATAAAGGCTCATGATGGAAGCCTAATGAGAAACTATGATGTCACTAAGTCATTTTCTATGTTATAGGAGCATTTTTTATCGGCTACATTTACGAAGGGATGTGAAGATACTTACTGACATATGTATCAAGTGTAAGGAGGCCAAATTGAGGGTCCAACAACATGGCTAGTACACATTGTTGCTTGTTCTGAATATGCCTTGAATGGACATCTCAATGAATTTTGTGTTGGGATTACTGCATACTCAAATGGGAAAGGATAGCATATTTGTGGTTGTTGATCAATTTTCTAAGATGATACACTTTATTATATGCAATAAAACTAATGATGCTACAAAAATAGCAAATGTATGCTTTAAGGAGGTAATTAATTTGATAGGGATGCTTAATTTTTGAGCTATTTCTAGAAGACACTATGGTGTAAGTTCGAGACTAAACTATTATTTTCAACTATGAGTCATCTACAAATTGATAATCAGACCAAATTAGTGAATAGGAAGCTAATTACCTTACTTCATGCTTTGATTAAGAAAATCATAAAGACATGGGAAGAGTGTGTGCCACACGTTGAGTTTGCTTATAATCAAAGTGTTCACTCTACTACATGCATGTCACCATTTGAGATTGTTTATGATTTTAATCCACTAACCCCATTAGGCTAACTACCATTTCCATGTAATGAGCAAAATTAGCACAAGGGAATCATAAAGTAAAGTTTGTGAAGCAATTGTGTAAGAGAGTGAGTTAAAATATCGAGAGAAGGAATGAGTAGTGTACATAACAAGCTAATAAGGGACATAAGAAAAATGTGTTTGGGCTTGGAGATTAGGTCTAATTCATATGCACAATGAAAGGTTTTTGAAGTAAAGGAATTTGAAGTTGATGCCAAAAGGTGATTGGCCATTCCATGTTGTGGAGCGTATAAGCAATAATGCCTACAAATTATAAGTACTGCTTTCAATGTGTCTGATTTAAGCTTTTTCGATGTAAGCAATGAAAAGAAGTTAGAGTTGAAGCTAATTTCTTCACAAGAGGAGGGGGATGACGTAGGTGTCAAAGCATTTTAGAGTATCTAAGGATTTCTAGGTGTCTAATAATGCAAGCCAAAGCCAAGAGACATAAGAAAGCTATGTCAATGCTAGTGATGGAGTTTAAAGATGCTCTTGAATGTTTGAAAGGCCTTAAGGAGGAAGAAGAACATCTATGGGTTTATTTAGGGCAAAATGAGCCCAAAACAAGCTTTAGAGTAGTCTTTAGATTGATCCTAACTCTATCCTGATCGATCACAAGTAGTCTTAATTAATCTAGCATGCCAACGATTGCCAGCGTTTCAAATTAGGCGAGTACTATTTTTTATGGTAGCACTTGATGCAATCAATCACCCGTGGCATGAACAACAAGCTTGCCACTTGACGGTGTTCTATTTTTACAATCTAGATGGCTTGATCAACACCTAGATTGATCCAACCTACAATAGATCGATTACCTAGTTAGCTAAATCAATTTGAATGTTGACTAGAGCAGATTCTTGATAGGTAATTTACTTTTTCATTCTATTCTTATTTTTGGCATTATTTTACATAGGTTACCTAAATACTATAAAAGGGGCCTTGGTTATTTTGTTGAGAACTTTTGACTCTTTAACTATTGCAATACAATTATTTTTCTTTTCTAGAAATTTGACTGACTAAAATTCTTATGAAACCCAAATCGAATTATTCTAAGTTGTTTTTAGTTAGTTCGTGATATATCAACTAACTAGGTGTGTTGTTAGTGACCATCATTCATTAGAATTCTCCGATTGTCACTACATTTTGGGTGGTTTCCTACACAGTTCATGTAAGCAGCTTCTCGTCGGGTTTAGGCATACGCTAAAAATTTATCTATATGCTTTAGCACGTATGTCAATGCTAGTTCTTAATGCTTCAATGACATGTTGACTATCATGTATACAAGACAACCATGTTATCTTAAGTTTAAGGCCTACACACTTTTAACATAATCACAAAGTAAGATATTGACAGTAAAGAGTGAATTCCTTATGTTTGCTTCGTTTTTTGAGTCATTATTCGAATGCATCAGTTCATAAAGTTGTATACACACATATTCTTAATATCTCATATTGAGTGGTATCACATCACATAAGCACATGTTGTATAAGTCGTATTATTTTTCCAATGCCCATTTAGAGAATTTATAGCTTGAGAAAAAGTTTTAATGATGTCTACTAAGGGATCTTGCGTCCATATTCATAACCTTTATAAATAAGACATGTTAACACAATCATATAGGCACGTGGACAACTTTATGCTATAACAACAATTATTTACATGTTAAACACTACCAGAATATTGATAAAATGGAACATCAATGTTTTTTTAATTAATAAAAAATAATATTTATAACTAATATTCCTCATAAGTAATTTGGTTTTTGAGGGCATAACCCTAATTAGAAAGGTCTTAGGGGTGGTGCTTAGCTTCATTTGGTTCCTACCCCTTGTCTTGAGCTACTTCTCCACTTTTATGGCCTTTTCTATAAAGTCCTCTTACTTAACATAATGGTGCAACTCAAGAACATCGGTTATTTCCCTATTTGGTCCAACCATTAACCTTTCTATTATGGCTTCTTTATCCTCTATGGCATCAACCCTCATCAGTGCTATCTCTATATGTTTATAGTAATCTTGCACACTTTAACTACCTCACATTAAGGTTTACAACTTCCTTTGTAAGTCCACATGATAATGACAGGCGTAAAGATTTTCCACATATATGCCTTCAATTTACCCCCACACATGGATTGGACCCTCATCTACCTATCTCCTATTAATAAATAATTGGTCTTACCAAACTATAGCATAATTAGTAAACTCTACAACTCCAAAAGCTCTACCTTTCGTGCTTCAGAATATTGGTGGTGGTTGAATACAAGTTCTACCTGTCTTTCCTACTATAGGTAAGCAAAGCGTTTGAATGACTTTATAATGATGGGATGGTGAATTTTATGCTTTTCAATATTTCATCCCATCATGACGTCTTCTCGATTGCCTCATAAGGCTATCATCATAATCGAATTCATTAGCAAAATCAAAATTTTCATCACTAATGCACCTGACTTTCCTTGCTTTGCAGATGGGTTTGTCTCACCTAGGTAGTGACTATTCCCAACTCTTGTGCGACGTATTTAGCTAGCCCATGTAAGTTGCATGGGATGCCTCTAGATTCTCTAAATCTAGTTTATACTAGCTAGGTTATCTGTCATCTACTTTATATTGAATGTATTATCCCCAACACTACATTCTTCAAATATCTAGAAAATGTGGTATATAGCAAGAAAATGTGTGCAAGTGTTCCTTGTAGCTTACAAGATGTAAATCACTCATTTCTTAACTTTCATCATGTCTCACGAACAAAACACTCAGAATATTAAGCTTACCTACTCAATTTTCATGTTTACCTCAAGGGTTTCTTAGTAGTCCTTGGAAAACTTTAATAATGTGTCACCAAGAAGCATGAAAGTGTGTGAAAGGGTGAAAATTCGAGGTTTAGGATTGATTTTAGACAAGAAGGGACAATCCAAAGGCTAGAAACAAGCTAGAAGATTGATTCAAAAGAAAGGGACGATTTGAAAATGTATAAATAGGTGTAATTGATTGTAAAAGCTGTATAAATAGATAGAAAAACTAGATATGCTTGATCAGAATGATACACGACTAATCCAACAAGGGAATAGCACGATCGCTCTTAGTATAATTAAGTAGCGATTGATCAGCACCATAATGCTATAGTATCCTAATTAACTAGTAGTGTTAAAGGATATATTACTAACAAGAACAATGTTGTTTCTGCTTAAACTTGAAGCAAACCCACCTTCCATGTCATGGCCCTTTGAATCCTCTACATTTTGGTCTTGTTTTATATTATATATAGGCTCCTGCATGCAGAAATGTAGTAATTAGCACATGTTTTTATTTTTAGTCGTAATAGTGTAGAGGTGCGAAGGCCTAATGATTCTTATCCCTTGTAACTATGCTCAAGGACTTGTTCATTCTCAAGTTACATTTTTCCAAAATGTTGAGTATAATGCAAGAGAAGTTTGTGGTCTTTCCAAACTTAATTCCTATGTAATGCAAGAAAATGATAAAATGTGAGCAGATACCAAAAATAATGTAATAAAAAGGTCCGAAATTAGTATAATGCATACTTAATCTATTATAAAGTTTGCAATTTGCAACAATAACCAAAGGAAAAGAGAACTTGATTAGTTGACAATGTATGTAAATATTGATACTAATGTAATAAAGATTTGCAAGTTATGCAGTATGCATACCTAAGTGCTAATAAAGCATGCAACAATAATGCATGATGAATGATCACAAATGTCATTAAGTGATCTGACATAGAGAAAGTAAGCCATCTAATATACATGACATATAAACTTGAGATGAAATATATGCAACCTATTGATATACATATCCAACAACACCAACCATGACTATGTCATTTACCAAATACTCATTTGTTCTAATGATGCATAGACCACCAACTCACATTCATAAAAAAAAAACATTAAATTCATAAAATCAAATGTACTAGAAATTAAAGTTAACTTTGCACTTAGAAGTTGGTCATTATGAGCAGTGATTAAGATGGAGCTACCCAATAAATCGTTTAAATAGAGACATCTTTAGCTAATCAGCTCGTTCTACTCTTTTCTCTGACTACCTCGACGGTGTCCTCTATCTACTTCACTAACATTTCGTCCCACATCTCTTATGGGATCCACTCGACCTTTTTCATATTAGTTTTAGCCTAGTGGAATTTTCCTTAAATAAGTTCCATTGCCTTTTTCTTGAAAGCCTTGTCAATTGTGTTGTTGTATATGATCCGTGATTAGGTCAACCATGCACCATCGCTTAAATTAGTAACACAGAAATTCAATTGAAGAAATTATGAATATATGTATAAAAAGTGAAGCTCCATGTCCCTAAGTAAACATCTACTTCACTCACATTAGAATAATTACCAACCTTGAACTTTCGATACCAAACTGCTTAGTATTGAGTGGCAATCAATGAACCGTCCAAGCACCATTGTAATTCCTAGTGATTATTAACATTATGCTATTTATTAACTAATTCATAGCTTATTGACAATAACCTATGGTGCACATATACAACTTTGGTTTTGCAACAAATTTCAAATGCATAATTCGAAATTATACTTTCTAAAATGTGTGTTGGGTTAGGATGCAAAGAGCCTCCAATTCACTATTAGATTTATTCACTAGTTTCTAGTCCTAGTATAGATGGGGTTGGTTGGGGTGGTGCATGGATGTGGATGGAACATCCAATTATGGATTAGATGGTGGTTGTGTCTCGTCATCATCTAGGGATTAAGGTTGATTAGACTGAGGTGTTTGTCCCTACTTGATAGCATGTCATCGTCCATGCTCATGCTAGGGTATCCCTCTATAGAATGCTCCTCTTGTCATCTATATCAATGAATAATTAACATATGCCTATTAAACATTAATTTATGCCATGAATTAAACATTGTAGAAGCATTCATTAAACAACATATGTACTTCAACTCATGAAACAACTCATTCAAGGTAAAAAAAAATCATTATGCCCAATAATTGTAAATTACATCATACAAAATAGCTACCTCTAACAAAAAAATAAAAAGTGCTATCTTGAATCATATACAAATTAAATCTTCAAACTAAAATTCCATTCATATATGCCAACATCATACTACATGATTCCATGGGATTTTCAATTTGTAAGCTAATCCACACATAATTAAGAGGTTTCATCTTTCAATCTGAAGCTAAGGAGCTAGTTTAGAAAGATAATATATAAGCAAACAACAACTGCTTTGATGTTCACCAGCCATTGTAACAACTTTGCAACATGCTGTACACTTTCTTAATATTCACTTCTCTTTCAACCATAGATAGTTGGGTAAAATTTTCACAACCACAATACAAAAGTTTGTTAGTCACACAAAGAACATCAATTGGGGCAATCCATTCATGTTTGCTGCTTAGGTCTTGTTCATGTAGCCTGAATCTGACATAGAGAAAGGTCACGCAACTCCCATTTCTAGCCCTTTTATGATACCCAATTGCATTATACACCCAATTCTTGTATTCTCATCAATTTTTGTCATTGCAAAATTGATTGTCGCATCTACTTTTATGTTATTGGAGAACTGCACTTTTCTTTAACTAGTCCAATTAAAATAATTCTTACAAAATTCCTTTTTTAAATAAGTGAAACTTAACTTCGTTGGAGTTCTAAACCTATCATTCTTGTAACGAGAGCACGGACAATTAATTTCGCTTTGTCTATGTAATCATAATGCACGGTTGCCTAACCCTTAAGGTCAATTAAGTCATTTTTTAATTTATGTGTCAAATCTTGACAGGTTGGCTAATTCTTCTTATACATACATAATCTGATTTCCGTGAGCATATTTTCCTATAACACATTGACATTAGCATTCGTATTTATCTCAATAATCCAACCTTCTATGCACGGTTCGTTAACATCAGATACATTTTCACCTTCTTTAAAATTATAGCACATACAATAACAAGAATATTCAAGAAATCACCAATAACTCTTAGGATAAGTCTCTCTCCTTTAATACAATTTCACATGCCCAACAAATTTAGCAATACTATGCAGATAGATATTCAAATCAAAGACAGAAGACAGATCAAAGAGTGTTTGGCCTGCACATTGAAATTTGAATTGGAGTCGAGATTCAAAATATGAATGGATTTCTGTTCAAAGCCTTCTACGTTATTAAGGAGTGTGCGTGAAATCCAAACCACCGAATACGATTCTAAAAATTTGAATTCCGATACAAACAATTCAATCAGGATTAATTGTAAGTTGTATTTCAATTCCCAGTATCCATGGAGAAAATATCCAGACGCCAGGCACGATTCACCAAAATTCCTAAGGGCATCAACGAGACTAGAGTTGACCCACCGGCAGTCCGCAACCTCAGTGATCGCCGCCGGCCTTCAAAGCATCCAGAACAAGCTTCGTGCGTGCCCTCTTCAGCTCCAACTCCCTCAACTTCAGCTCCATCTGCTCATATTTCAGCTTCTTCCACTCCGTTTCCCCAGCGTACATTCCTTCCGCCTCTTCGAAAAACCTCTCGCCAAGCGACAATATCCACTTCTGAAAGTCGTTGAAATTCTCTCTCTCCTTCGGAAACCACCAGTAAGAATTTTCAGTCACGCTAGCCCGCTTACTCGGAGTCTTCTTCGACGCATTGCCGCTCCCTTCGGAATTCGCAACCCCGGCGTCCCCCCCGTTGTCGTTTTCCCGAATCCTTTCGGACGATTCACGAGCTCTCTCCTCAAACTTGCCCTTCCCCCGCCTCATGTCATCCTGCAATTCAGTCCCAGTCACGCCCACGTTCACGTTCGGGTCTGCTCCATCGGGCTCGGATCCCGATTCTTCCCCGTCGGAGGACGAGGTAGGCTGCTTCTGCTGTTTTTCCTTGAGGGATGCGGAGGACAGAGGTTGGGCTTTCTTGAGAGTTGCCGATGAGGGCTTTCTGGTTTCTTTCTCGGGTTCATGAGAGCCAACTTCTTCATCGTCTTCTTCCGTTTCGGATTCCCCGGACTTCACGGGTTCCTTGCATTCGGCCATATCTTCGAGGGAACGTTGAATGATGGACACGATCTGATGTCTGCGCCGTAATGCCAAGGTTGGAATTTATATATAAAGTTCCATCACACGGAACCACTTATACGGTGTCGTTTAAGACGGATGCTGACACTTCATCTTCGTCATTATCATCGTCCTCATTGTTTTATTTTTTATTTTTATTTTTTTTTCATCGTCCTCATTGTTATTTACCATTATTAATTCATCCAAAGTATATAGTCATTAATTGGCAACCAGCCAGATGTAAAAAATGCATTGCTTAATGGAAACAAATGACAAGAATGAAGTAAAACGATAATGGATAGCATTATTTTAAGGCACTTTAAACTATTTTAACTAGCTTAAATTCTGTTCTATACACGACATTCTCAATTAAAATATTTAAAAATTATGAATTCAGAAAATATACTAAATTTCATATTTGAATGGATTTTTTGGTTGAAATTCTGAACTTCAATTTTTTCATATTCTATACAAACAAATCACGAATATATGCATATTTATTGTAAAGCAAGATCAGTGAAAACAATTAAAAACATAATTTCTTGATTTATATGATATTTTCTTAAATTCAAAGAGAAACGTTATATTCAAAAGTATCATTAATGTATTTTTATTGAAAATGATTAAGTCATGATTTTATTAATTTTCACCACATGGTTTTTTCTTTTTAATTTCTTTATGATATCTAACAATTACTTGTAGCAAGCCACAAAATATATGAATTATGAATTAAGTACATTTAATTGAAATAATCAAGAGTTAATACGGACTATCAGTAATTAAGAAATTGAACAATAAAATCAAAGTTGGAAAGATATATTGAGTATGAGGACCAAAGTATTTTCAGCAAAAATAAAAGAAGGCACGATTTCTTAATTTATGCAAAAATTCCATTTTAATATAATATAAAAGCATTTTTTGGTAAATTTAAGATAGAAATCTATGACAGCAATCTTTACCTAACATATTTATCTTCCTAACAAATTTAAGGAGGGAATCGCTATAATCAATACTTATATTTTACCTAAAATATTTGAAGACATAATTTCTTGTAACATCTTCTTCTATATTTTCAGTTGCACGATTACCATATATAAAAATTAACTTAAATTGAATGCAGTTTTACATAAATTCAAGGAAGGAATCCACGTAATCGTTCATTTTTACTTATAATATTACCTAAATCAAATAAGGAGCGACACTTTATTATCAATACTTAAATAATTCATACTTTACTTAAAATACTTAAAACACAATTTATTTATTTATGAACTTTCCTTCTATCTTTTAAGTGGTATGAATTATAATATAATAACATTAGTCGTCAAGTTATATAACTGATAAATTAACCTTGCTACAAAAGCGATTTTAAAAAATCCATAATTGAAGTTTCATTCTACTTCCAGAATGATAGTGTTTTAAAATTTTAATTAAGGTTCGAGAAATATAATTAGTCCTTATTTGCTGAAAACTATCCATATATGAGATATGCTATAATATTTTCTTTCTTTACTAAATAATTTATTATGAGAAATCTTAATTCTTGTTTGTTGAAAAATTTTAAGTTGCATCATAGTGCAAACAGATTCGAGAGATATGTCGTAATATATTTTCTCTTTTCGGATAAACCTATTACGGAAATTTACTACCTTTGTTAATAATTTATGTTCTTAATTTGAAAGCCGAATCTTTGAGGCGATTTAGCATCCTCCCTTTTAATAGAAAATGGTGATAAATCATACAAATATCATTAAATTAAATAATATGAATAAATACAAGTCAGCCTGTAACCTTGCCCTTGATTTTTTTTTTTAACTTGGGGGTAATACTTGGATGTACACCTTGCTGGATCATCAGAAGATCGAAGTCACTTGGCCTAATAAATTTACAACTATGCATGAACAAGCAATCAAGAAAACATACATGGATGTGTGAATATGCATGCGTACGGATGGAAGCGAAAATGATAGTGCCAGTTGGGGAGAGTTTCAATCTAGAGAGGGCAGTGTGCAACCATGGCTTCTTCATGATGGCTCCCAATCTTTGGATTCCATCCCAGAAATCCCTCACACGTCCCCTGCGACTCACCAACGGCAAATCTGTCACTGTTTCCATAATTCAGCCCCCGAAAGAATCCTTTATTCTAATCACACTGCAGCCTCGTCAAAGACTGCCACTTTCTCCTCAAGACAGACAAGCCATACGCGTATGCACAAACCTATTTCATACGTACATAAGGCCTATGGGTATCCATAATTGTGTTCTGTGCATATATGCATGTGCTGGCTGATTAACTAGTCACTTACATCCACACACACAGGATCAGGTGGTACGAATGCTAAGAATCTCTGCCAAGGATGAAATGATGGTGAAGGAATTTCATAGGGTTCATCCCGAAGCTAAAAAGGTCGGATTTGCACGAATTTTTCGTTCACCAACGCTATTCGAAGACGTTGTCAAGTCAGTCCTTCTCTGCTGCTGCACGTAAGATATAGCTAACTCTACATCAATTGATTTAAAAGATTAATTTAATGGATAAAACATATTTGCAAGGATTAATCAATTCTTTACTGTTATGTTTTGTAGGTTTGATTATTTAAGTTGAATTATATTTAGTTGCCTGATGATTCAATTGATGATGTAAGAAAAAAATATTCTTTTGAATGAATTTAAAAAACAAAATCATGAAACTTCGATTATTGCAATGTTAATTTTATAATTTTATGTTGGAGCATTGACTTATGAAAGGCTTTAACTTAAATAAAATAATGTCCTACATAACCATTCACTGTGGACATGGACTACATGTAGTAGTTGAATAAACTTGGAGAAAGATTGATACTGCATATAGTGTACGTAATCAATTATATTTTTTTCTGTTGCCTTCAAATGGGCAACCACTTAAATTAGATGGCCTAGATCATTGGATATGGCTGAAGCGCTTTGCGATCTTCAACGCAAGTTATCCAATGGAACAATAAAATGTTGGGGAAACAAAGGATCAAAGAGAAAGCGATCTGGTGATGCGAAAGATTGTTGCTCGACTGACAAACCCAAGTCTCAGGGAATGGGAAACTTTCCCGATCCTAAAGAAATCGCTCGTCTGGATGAGGAGACTTTGAATCAACACTGTAAATTGGGATATAGAGCTTCAATCATACTTCGAGTAGCCAGGGATATTGAGAATGGAAACCTCAGCTTGGGGGATTTCGAAGGCTCCAATAATGATTTTGAATTAGTCCACCGACGATTAAGGAAGATAAAAGGTTTTGGTCCCTTCACTGTTGCAAATATTATGATGTGCGTCGGATTTTACGGGGAGATTCCTGTGGACACCGAGACCATCAGACACTTGGAGGAGGTTAGCTGATTAGGCCAATACCCCCTTAGTTTGGAGGGTTTCTTTGTGTGTTTTCTAAGGTCCCCTTGAGCTGTGTTTAAGCCATTACTATACCATCACTTTCAGGTCCATGGGAAGACAAAACTGAACAGGAAAACGCTGGCAGAGACTGTTGCAGAAATCTATGACAAGTACGCACCCTTTCAAAGCCTGGCGTACTGGTAAGAGTGTGCAAATTGAGAATCTCTATTTCGTGCTTGCTTTATTCTTATCTGTTTGTCTCAAAGGGAACTGTTTCTCCTTTTCTCAACAGGATGGAGCACGTTGAATACTATGAGAAAAGGCTAGGGAAGTTGAGTCAATTGCCCCACTCGCAATACTGTAATGTTTCAACAACCAATTTCGAAATTCAAGACCCAGAAAATTAATTATAAGATGGTTTAGATTGGCCTGGATTTACTACATCAGTGACATCTTCCAAGTGAGACATTTCTATAAACTTGTCCATTAAAATTTGCTATTGAAACTGATGTGTACCAGAAATTTAGTCCTTGATTGAATCGTACATACAAGGCAATTAAAATACTCTGTCCAGTTACCAAATATATCAAAGGAAGTAGGCGTGACTATGTTCGGCTACCAAATATACCGTAGGAAATTGGAGTAATTTTTTGTGCTGCCAAATATTTGGAAGGAAGTTGAGTACTTTATGTGTGTGTTTTCACAAACATTTTTTACTTTGCCTTTGTATAAATGCTCTTGTATGCATAAGACAAAAGATGAAGTCAAGATAATCCCAAATTCTTTCTTTGTGCAATCCCACATCATAAATAAAATATTTATTTATTTAAAAGTGATGATTAAGGAAGAACTTGTGGAAATGCGAAATTTGATCCCTGGAGATCTGCTATGGCTACCACAACATATTAACATAGATGCAGAGGTTGAAGAGGGACGCCAATCATTTTTATTAGTTAAAATATGTAGTGATTGCTTGTGATACTTCTCAATGTAGGGGAAACCAGGGCATATTCTTTAGAACAAACTCGCAGGCAACAAATGTATTTCTCGAGGGAGTTCCAGCCATTTTCTTTGGATCTGATTAAAGTGATCAACTCCGTTCGTTAACCTTACGCAGTTCCTTTTGATGCGATCATAAAAGTATAAGGATAAAAAGATAGTAGCTTATATTTGAACTCAAAACGGATTTTGATGCACGAACCATTGAGTATATAAACTCAAACATAGCCAACATGAAGAAATCAAATGAAAGACGTTCACACTAAATTGGTTGGTACAGCACGAATCAATCCAAGGATTACCATTGTATTTAAGATAATTTAGAAAATATTTAAGTAATAACAAATCATTAGAATTTTCATTACTTGTAACATCTTGCAATAAATGCAAATTTATAGTGCAAATCATAAGCTCATGACAAAGTAAAGTCCCGAAAGTATAAGGAAAAGAACACACTTTGCAACAAAGCTATTTCTTTAATATTCACACAACATTAGGATACTAATCTTGCAATCAATTTAAGTTAACAATTGATTTGGCATCGTGTGTGATTAATCTTGGTTGCCCTTTGCTGATCCTAATACTAGATTATCAATTTTATGTGGCACAATCGATCCTAGGACCTAGATTGATATTCTAGTAAGTCTTCTACAAGAGTCACGTCGGTCTAGTGTGATCGATCGAATTGGTTGAATTTTATCAAAGCAATTTTTTGTTGAGCCAAATTGATCTACAAGTTCTCATTGGACTCCACAAGATTGTCAAAGTGCCCAATCTCTTCACAAATATCTCTAACTAGTCTCGCCAGTGCTTTCTTTAGCTTCCTGGCTTTGGCTTTAGTTACTGGTCCACTCATTGTCCTTAGTCAATCTACATTTACATGATTGATGCTTGCTCATGCCCATTTTGTTGAAAAGAAATTACCATCAATTCTTCATCTTGCTTGTCACCCGCATCAACTGAACTCAAGTCTGTAACATTATAAGTAACAATAATTCTATAATCACCTAGAAGTTCTAATTTGTATGCATTGTCATTAATTCACTCAAGCCCCTAAATTGTCGATCTTCGGGTAGTAGTTTGGCTTTTCTTTACTGAGTAAATCGTTCCTTCCTTGTGTGTGTCCAAACTGCATCACAAGGCTCAAAAGTCTCTTTTTGAGTCTCTTTGTTGGCTT
Organism: Avicennia marina; assembly: GCA_019155195.1. Lineage (NCBI taxonomy): Eukaryota > Viridiplantae > Streptophyta > Magnoliopsida > Lamiales > Acanthaceae > Avicennia > Avicennia marina. The sequence continues at coordinate 4,452,448 of CM032773.1, forward strand.
GTTGTGCATATTGTTTATTCCCCTTTGCAATACTTTTTTGACTTGCTTAAGTAGCTACTTCATGAACTTTGTCTTCCTCTCTCCATCTATACTTAACTAATCATTATGAAGTAATGACAATAACTTTAATGGAGTTAAAGGGTTAAAACTGTAAACAAATTCATATGATGACATGTGTGGCACATCAATGCTTCTACTATATGCAAACTCAATATGCAACAAACATTCCTCCAAGTTATTAATATTCATTTGAATGACTGCTCACAATAAAGTAGTTAATGTTGTATTCATGGCCTTTATTTAACCATTAGTGTGAGTATGATTATTAGTAGAAAATAAAAATTTAATACCAAACTTTTACTGGAAAGTCTTCCAAAATTAGTTAAAAATTCAACATCCTAGTAAAAAAATTATCTTAGACATGCCATACAATCTAACAATCTCTTTAATGAAGAGCTTAGAAATACTTATATATTATCAGGTTTATGGCACATAATAAAATAAACTATTTTAGGAATGGTCAATCACAACAAAAGCACAATATTATAAGTCCAAATCCTAGGAAATCTTGATATAGGATCCATAGATGTATTAGTTCGAGGTGCACCAAGAACACACAATTGAGTATACAAATCTTGTGGTTGTAGTCATGAGTTTGCTTCTTTGCACTTTCCACAATTCTTTCAGCATCTCATTTCAAACACAATCAATAGAAGTGCTCTTACAAAATCATTGTTGTTTTGGTGATGTCTAATGTCCCATTAACCCAACACTGTGGGCTCTCTAACAAGCAATTCACACAAAGAATAACTATATTTACACAATTTATCTACACCAAACAATTAACTTTCATGTTGATAATGTTTCTCATAGATTCCCTTTCTAATCAGTTCAAATATTTTACTGAAGTCCTCATCATCAACACACAATTCATTAATATGTCAAATCCCAACACTTTAGAATGTAAGACAATGTTAAGTATATAACGGGACAACAAAATGTCAATGATGACATCATCCACTCCCTTATTATATTAAATAACATAAGGAAAGATCTTAATAAAAGAAACACGTTGAATGTGTCGGTTACTCATCTTAACTGTTAACGCATATAAGAGACTCATGATTGATCTGAATGAAAAACTCCTTTGGTCTTAGATAATGTTGCCATGTTATTAAAATCCTTACTAATAAATAGAATTTCTAGTCATATGTCAGATAATTAAACTTGACTTCATTAAACTTCTCATTGAAGTAAGCTATGGGCTTCTTCTCTTGTACCAACACTGTGCTAATAATATGTACACTCTTGTATCACATTCAAGTTTAAAAGTTTAGAAAAACTAAGTAAACCAAGAAAGGGTGCATGAGCAAGCTTATTCTTTTAAATTTTAAACACCCATTGTTACTTTTCTCTCCATTGGAACTTTTCATTCTTTTTATCATTGTGGTAAGTGGTGAAATGACAATGCGAAAATTACAAAAAAAATCTCCAATAAAGACTTGCAAATCTATGGAAGCTCTTCACCATTAATATAGACATAGGAATTAGCCAATCTTGATGGACATTTACTTTCTTGCCATCAACTCCCATGCCCTATGCACTTATGACAAATTCTACAAATACACAATGATCAACATAACTATACACTTCTCGAGGTTAGCATAAAGCTTTTCCTAAAAATGCTTCTAGTGCACTATAAAGGTGCTTGAATGCTCACTCATGGATTTATTGTAGACTCATATATCATCAAAATAGAAAATAGAAAACATATAATGAATGCTGCAACACATGATTCATGAGACATAAAAGTACTAGGTGCATTAATAAGACCAAGAGGCATGATAAGTCATTCATACATGCTAAATTTAGTGTTAAAAGTTGTTTTCTATTCATCTCCTTCTTCCATTTGAATTTCATATATTTGCCTTTTAAATCAATTTGAAACAAAATAGTAGCAGTAAGTTACTCATCAAACATTTCATAAATCTAGTTATAAGATGTCTACACTTTATCACAATTGAATTGACAATTGAACAATCAACACACACATGCCATGCTTCATCTTTCTTTGGAACTTATAAAATTGGAATAACACATGGACTCATGTTCTTTCAAACCTAACCTTTAATCATAAACTCTTCCACCTAGCGTTGAATTTTCTTAATCTTTGACCTTTTTGGAATGGATGCCCTGGACAAAAAGTCAATTTGGTGCAAGGGTGCAACACACTCTGTAACTTCTTTAGAAGTACAATTTTGTAAAAACAACAATCTTAGGGCCGGGGGGGGGGGAGGTGTGAATGTGAACTCTTCAGAAATAGAATTTAATGTTTTGTATATCAAGAATATAAATAATCTCTTTCTTCCTATAGCTAGCCTCACATCCCTCATGGAAGCTAATATACACTCTTTTCTTTCTTTCTGCCCTATTTTCTTTTAGTCATCTTTCCACTCTCATTTTTCTTTTCTCCCTCATTTCCTTTTCTTTTACCTTAACTCTAACTCAAATTGAGGTTGTAGATAAACTTGGTGTTTATGCACTTTGTTGGTGTGGCAACACTAATGTGATCTTACTAAGGAAATGGAATGAATATAGATTAGTTACCCCATCAAAGTCAACCTTTCGATCATATTGCTAATGCAGATTAAGTAAGACGTGGTTTGTTTGCTTAAGTACTATATCACAAAGTACTTCATCCTTATACTTATTAATCTCAAAGGATACCAATACTTGCTAAGTTATCTTAACTTAAGCACCATTATTAAGCCCTTGTAATCTATGCGAACTTGAATGATCCCTTATCAGCAAAGATACTTGTCCATAAGCATAGTTTTGTAACATCTGTGCAACTACCTCCATCAGTAATCAAGTTACAAGTCTTATCCTTTATTTAGCAATAGGTATGCAAAATATTTTCCTACTACTCCTCTTGCTCATCCTTCTTAGTTTGTGTACTCAAGATCCTCGTCACTATTAAAGAATTCCTCTGGTGTCGTGTGTTACGATCTAAAATTCAATTTTTAAATCACACAAAATGAAATAAATAAATGACAGCAAGATTTACATGGTTTAGCCAAATAAGCCTTTGTCCATGAAGACAAAGAGAGTTATATTATTTCTGTTGATGGAGAGAAATTCAAGAGATATGTAAACAATGGATGACACCTAGTAGAGATGGCTAATTTAGCCCCATTATATACAGACAATACCACCACATTACCACGCCTAGTGTCAAGGGCCACATTCCTACTAACATAACTAAGGTAACAGCAAGCTGTAATGGTCAGATAATCGCATCTTGTAACATTGTGCTGCCTTATGGCTAAGGTTCTCAATTGTTTTCTTGTTCAATTGAGCCAAGGCCTAAGACCTGTGTCACCCTTTTCTTAGGGGAGTGACTTGACCACTAACTCTTTTGAGGATACTTCATGACTTGTTCCTTAATGTTCCCCATCCTTCTCATCCTCTTTCCATTTTTTTTTCCCTTTTGTTCCTTTTCATAGCTGAATGTATTGCACTTTGATGATTTGCGAATGTGCATTTCAATGACTTAATGAAATGACATTTTTTTCTAATATTCTTTTATGAAGACTTGTGTGCATATTTTGAATGCTACATATCTAGATGATTTGGCATCATCCTCAAGTGTTTTAGATTCTCATAATCTCAAGAACACAAATAATTGCACTCCATATTAGATTTTAATAACAAACTAGAACACTTATGGCACACCATCATAATCTTGCACCCCGATTACTTTTCCAAGAATAAATACTTTGACCTCAAGGAGGTCATTTATGATGATTATTGCACTGTCCATGCATCACTTTAGAGTGACCTTTGACTTCTACTAGATATCCTTTCACATTCTCGAAGTGCTATTAGTTTGGTGGTTGATATAGTAGGTTGTGTCTTGTAATTTGTGTTAGTTTTTTAGTTTTAATAATAATGTCCTTTTGGTTTTGTAGATGATTAAGAACAACTAAGATCTGTTTAATTTGTGTCTAGAAGTCCTATTTGTTTTGTTTTGTTTTGTTACTGTTTTAATATTATTTGAAGCTTCTGTTGATCCGTTGACTTTTGCCAAATATCCTTTCACTTTCTTGCTAAAAAGGGTATGATCTAACAAAATTTTTCTACGTGGATGGTTGGTTTTCATTCTTTATTCATATAAGGGCTATTCAATCACTTATGGAAACCTATTTTCATGCACCGACAACATTCTTGCACTCATTGTCATGTCATTTCTCCAAGTGTTAAGGATTTTCTTTGCCTTCCTTCCATCATCCTACTAGCTCAGTTACTCTCTGCTATTTTTTTCTTCTTTTCCTTTCTATAATATACAACACCTCACCTTTTTATCTTAGGGTATCCAATAGGTTACATCTATCCATCCCCTAATATCAAAAGTGTTTTGTTGTCCATAAGGTTTGTGCTATTAATCTTTCTAGTCTTGAAGAGTGTTTAGATCAACCCCCTTTCGAGTGCATCATGGTATTTGCCCAACAATTGCGATTTGGTTTATCTTTTCCTTTGTGATATCATTAAATTTGGGGTGAGGCAATATAAGGTTTACCTTTCGCAACTTGCCCCTAACTCATCAAAACCTTACTCACTTCTATTACTCTTTCCTCATAATTAAAGATAAAGCCTAGAGTGGAGTTGTTTTTCTTTATTTTTGCTTGGAGTTGTTTTTCTTTATTTTTGCTATCTTCTCCGTAGAGAAAGATGATTTTATTTTACTCTATGGAGTGTCATCATTTCAAAATGGGACTAACAAAAGGTTGAGAAAGGAGTTTTTTATATCTAGCACATTGGCCGCCCTTGGAGTTTCCTGACTAGGTGGTAGGATTAGTTATCCTTGATGCCTAAATACCAAAAAGAAAGTCATGCTATAAGGGATCACATAGATCACTAGATAGATGTAGCCATGTAAAATAATCTTTGATTTCTACTTTTATATCACGTTGTCCAATAAAAAAGAAGATTGCTATAACTCTTTTGCCTTTCAAGATCAGTATGCAGACTGATATGATCTCTTTTTGTTTGCATCCCTTATTTAATGGAGCATCTATTTGCCTCCTCAATTTGGCATATTCATCTATAGCGTGATCATTTTTGTTGGGCAAATAATAGAAACAATCATTTGGTAGTTTACTAGGGGGACTTGGAGGAGTAAGGAGGAAATAGAAAATGTTTGCATCCAAATAAACATTTAGTACCTACTCCTGATGTACCTTAACTTGGCTATTGGCTAATCCTTATTTCGACCACGTTTCATGGAGTGATGAGAACTTGACTCTAGATTTTCTTATTAAGCTCTCTTATTAGGGCCTATCTGGGATTTGTCTTCCACCTTTTCTCTTTGACTTTCTCTATGTTGATGTATTTCCTATACTAAGCTAATAACTTATTAAAATCCTTTGAAGACTAGTTTACCAACCACCAAAAAAACTTCCCATTTCGAAGTTCTTGTACAAAAGCACTAGCCAAGACTTTCTTGGTTGCTAAAGAGGTCTTCAAAGTGCAATAAGTGAATCTCTTTCACATCCTACCTTAAAGATTCATCTTTTCCTTGCTTCACCTTAAACAATGATGTTAGTGTTCTCTCGTATCATTTGCTATTGGCAAACTGATGTAGAAATGAAGATGCGAAATCTTCAAACTTCTATTAAGTAGTACCTATTAAACTAAGGAGCAACACTCGACACTTTACTTTGTCATAGTACCGGTGGAATGAAGTTTGATACTTGAATTTTGAAAGATGTTCCATGGTATTTGATGCACCATTATACTTAGGAACATTGATGCCCTAGAATTATTGCGTAAGGGGTCATCTAGCAACTCGTTGCTAAATGGCAACGTCTCATTAGGGTCTCTCTGCCGAGGCATGATCTCAAGTTTTTGCCTCGCCTTTACTTAAATTGAGGAAGAATTTGATTTTTTGAATTGTTTTAGGGGCACAACTCCTAGATTTACCCCTCTTGGTCTCTTATGTGCCCCCGAGGAGGATTTGTCTATGACAACTCAAGGTGGGTTCCCCCCCCCTTAGAGTAGCTAAATAGCATTGTTAATCATAGTATTCCATAGTGCTATGAAGTGAAGGTGCAAAGGGTGGCTGTTGATTGCTATTGTCCATTATCCAAGCTCAGACAAGAATTGCAGTGAGTTAAGTATCATTTCCCACGAGTGGTGCCATCGATGTGGTCTAGAAATTTAACCGATTTTAAATCACACAAAAGTTGTAAAGGCAAGGACACAAGGTTTATGTGGATTTGTCAAATTGACTTACATCCACGAGATGTGCTTTTCTTTCGAAGCTACCCCTTTTGTATACACATAGATTCAAGATTCCCAAGTGCTTTCTTACCTGGTTAGGTCAATATTCCAAACCTAGAGATATCAACTATCCTCAGGGGAGTTTATCTGTTCAGCTTTCTGCCTGCGGATGTCTCGACTCCATCCATATTACCCTTGTCTTTGGCGTTTAAAATATTTGAAACATAAGGGGCATATCAGTTATGCATACATTGATTATATATACTTTCTCCTAAATTTAAATAATATTTTAGGCTAAATTTTATACAAGAATTTTATTACATAAATCTCGTCCTTAATTTCAGTTAAAATTACTTCAGCTAATGCTAAAATATTGCATAGTTGTATTATTTTATTCTTAAATATTTATATGAAATACGACATTGAACAGATTGTTAATTCTCATAATTTTTATTTGTTCTGAAAACTTTAGTTTGTTATTTGTATTTGGATAACTTATTCATTATTATGTCTCATTATTCATGCGATTCAATGAATTAAAAAAGTTATATAAATCAAGAAATATGTAGTAGAATATTTTTGGTAAACTATAATATTGATCTCATAAATTTTCTTTAAATTTAGGTAACACTTTAGGTAAAAGTGCTATTTAAGGATTGATCATGTAGATTCCGGCCAAAGGTTTAGATAATTACTTTCAAATTTAAAAAGGAAAGTCTTCAATCGATAAGAAATCATATCTTCAATTATTCTAATTTCTCAGCATTCCAGATTTTCTTTGGTAATTTAAAAAAAAAATTAATTGATGAGCTATATTTTGATTATTAATTAGTTATCAACTTAAATTAAAGCATGAAAGAAAATGTTAAACAAATCAAGAAATTGTTTTCAAACATTTTAAGTAAAAAAATTGTATAAGTGTTAATAATATGGATATATCTCTTCCAAAATTTAGTTAATACTTTGGGTAAATATGTTTTACAAGGATTAATCATATTCCATCCTTATATTTGGTTGTATATTTTTTTTCACTCATAGTGAAATAAATATTGTTACAGAATTTTTTTAAAATTAGGTTTGTATCGTTTTCGGTAAAAAATGCAGATCCTCCAGACATTTCTTTCCTTTGAATTTATAATGCATTTTCTACAATTATTTTAGCTGTATTTATTTTGTTTCCGATTATTTGTATTTTATTTTTATTTAATTAGTGATTCATATATATTTTGATAACTTGGAACGAATTGTTAAATATCATTAATAACTAAATAATAAAATACTACATAAATAACTCGTGTTAAAAAAAAAAAAAGAAATGTGACGAAAATCACGAAATCGTATCTTCAATCATAATACTTTGACTCTCTTTCTGAATATAAATTACCTTTTAGAATTTATAAAGCACTTCTCCATTAATAATTATTGTAATTCATGCAAGTCAAATTAAAGGAAATATTCCATAAATAACTTAGGTCAAACATGAAATAAAGGAAGAAATAATATATTTTCAATTATTTTTAGAAAAATATAACGATTCTTTTCTGAATATACATCTTCCTTATTTGATGATGTCGATGGATATGATCGAATTGAAGCCTAAAACTAACCCAAAGAATTCCCATAAATAAGCAATTTGGTATAAATTCCCTTGAACATCGAAAAGCTTTCCCACCGCTGCATGTCTGTATAAACCCTACATCTTACTCGACCACTCCCACGTTTTCCCGGTAAATTCCCACTCCCTTCCTCTCCAAAATATGGCCGAAAATGAGGAACCCCAAAGATCCGAAGTGAAACTCGATGATGCTTCTTCGGACGACGATAGAACACACGTATCCGACTCGGAACCCGAGCAGACGCAAGTTATCGGAAAGCCCTCACCTTCGACACCGACAAGTCTGAAGAAAACTCAACGTCAGTCCCCTCAGGAACGGCGGAAGCAGCCTACTTCTTCCTCGGAATCCGGATCCGAGTCGGAGTCTGATGGACCAGACTCGAACTACAAACCCATAGCGTACAAGCCCGTGGCCGTTACGACCACTAATGGCGCTAGAAAGCCCAGTTATAAGCTCAATGCTTCGGAACGGGACAGTCCAGATAAGCCCACCGCCCTGAAACGCCCATCGGAGTTGAAAGAAACGGAGGCTATGGCTGCCAAAAAACCGAAGAAGTCCCACACGCTGATTTCTGATTCTAGAAAAGTGCTTTTGCAGAGTCCTCCCAGAGAGGACGGTGAGGCCATGATATTAAATGGTACGGCAGATTACTCAGGGAGGAAGAAATCCGATCCGGCTGCTGAGAATTTTAACGCGGACGTCACCAGGACACAGTTGCAGGATGAAATTTGGAGGGCGAAGAAGAAGAAGCTTAAAAACATTCGGACCAAAGAGACGGAGGATAAGGTCAGGAACTCCTCGAAACCCTGCGAGCAGAAAGCTTATGAATCGTTCAAAAAGGTGTCGGGGAATGAGAGTGGGAAAGAAAAGCTGATTAAGAGAACAAAAGCAGGCTGCAGTGCAGCGAGGAAGACTCCAACCAAGAGGGATAAGGAGGCTGGAAAGGAGGAGGCCAAGGACTTGAAGAGCGCCCTGGAGGTTGTGACTGGTGATCAGTGGTGGCTGAGTTCCGACGATCTGACGGTAGACGAAAGAGTTTTGATGGTCGGCGAAGAACTATTTGAAAAGGGGAAGGGATTTGAGGGGGAAAAGGAGTGGCAGAAGCTGAGATTAGAGGAGATGAAGGTCGATCGGGAACAGATGCATGTGAGGAGCGATTTGATTAACCTTGTGTTGGATGTTACTGAGTTCCAAGATGTTGCAACTGACTAGTCTGCGCTTTAACTGTAGGAGCTTTGGTGAACTGTGGCCATGCCCTGGGATGCAATCCGAAGCTGATTATTTACCTTTGGTTTAGATTTCTATGTCTGTCATCAGTTTTTGCTTTACTTGCTCTTAAATATTTGCCCTTTTTATCTTTTTAAATAATATGCACATGCTATAATAGTTCAAAGTCTTCTAAAGGGCATTTGAAAAGAAAATAATGCAATTAGATCATCAAAGGGAGAGCTACCGGGCAACAGATAATGTAGAAGAATATATGAAAGTAGTATGCAGTTCTAAAATTTATACTGAAAAATTGCAAAAAAATATTTATAGATTTGTGGAGGAATTATTGAATTACAGTTATATGGGACGAACTAAAGGCAAACGAATCCATATTTTGAACGCATATATGCCATATGAATCTGTATGCGGTGCACTGAAAGGAATGCAAATCTCTCCCATGATAATCACACATAAAAAGAAAGAAAGGATGGAATAAAAAGAACAGAAAAATCAAGAATGATATGTATTGCACAATATTAAACTAAAACGTGAAATATAATATATATATATGTGTGTGTGTGTTAATGGAAAAAATGGTAGTAAATTTAACTAAAATGATGTAAAAAAATATTATTGTTGTTGTTGTTGTTATTACTACAGATCTACTATCTACTCTGTGCTACACTTTCAATTATCCTAATGTTATTCAGAGTTGCTAAATATATGCAGTTATATATATATATATATATATATATATATATATATTGTTATATATTTTCACAAGATAAGGTAATAAATCTTCGTATTCACGCATATTCAGTAGATTGCGTTTGTTGCTTTAACATGTAGTTTAGGTCTATGGGGAATTTGGCTATGCTTGGAAGAGCCCCCATCTATGATGTGGTTCTCTCAAAAATGCAAAACCTCACCCTTATGTCCAAGGTATTTTGTCAAAATCACCCTGTTTCGAAGAACCCCAGGGGACAACTGTCCAATCAAATGTATTAAATAGAAATTAAATGCTAATTATTTTTTTTACAAATTATATTTAATATAATTCTTAAAATTAAATATTAAAAATAATGATATTTTAATATAAATATGATTGACTAATCAACTAATGATAAGTATTGGATCCATCTAACCAAATAGCTACTAGTGTCGAACATACATTTTTGGTAAGTCAAAGTCATGCCTTTTCAAATTAAGAAATAATGAAAGATAATAAATGCCAAATAATCTCAGTCACTAAATATGGTGGAAAGGCCTCCCATATACATACGGGTGAATTTCACAAGCTTACACACAAGAGAAATCATGCAACACGGAGTTCAAGGAGATTTTGAAATTCTCTCCGTACCCTTTAAAGAAGATTCACAGCATTGTAGGCACCCTTCGTGGAGCTTCGTCACACCTTGACATTTAATTCACGTTTTTGGTGTTAAGTTAACAAGCAAATGTTATTTCGAGTTCCAACCAGCTTTTAAACAGAATTAAAGTTTAAAAGCTACTCAAACCTTAGTTGTGTTCTAAAAGGAAGTTTCACAATGTTTTTGTAACATTCTAGGTGTTCTTTGTTAATGCGCGATCCACAGATGCGTCAAAATTTATTTTAATATTTATTAATTTTAACTTTATTGTAAATGAGTTTTATTAATAAATTGGACCATATGAGCTTTTAGGTTAGAATCTGATAGCATTTAGTATAAATAGTAGTTTGTTATTCAGTTGAAAGAGATTGAGACACAGATCAATAGACAAAGAGTTTTAATCAATCCAAGTTTCTTTTTCAATTCCTTGAAATTGAGCTTTTCAATTTCTCGTGAGTTCCTATCCTAAATCAAGTCATTCCGGAGTAGTCCGTGTGATTCGTAATGTATCAATCGGTGTTTGGTGTGCTGATTGTGGTTGTTCCATCATGTTTAATCCAATCCTACCACGTTGGGTTGGCGTTTTTCGCTCGATTCACGTTCTTGGGATTTTTGGATTCAGGTTCGATTACACCGTTGTTTTCCGACGCGATCTTTGATCACATCAGTTTGGTATCAGAACAAGCTTGTGTCGAATTCTAATTCGATACACGATCCGGAGTTTAAAAAAGAAAACGAAAATAAAAAAAAGGGAAAAATTACCGTTGCCGTACCGACTGAAAATCATAGCTGAATCTGTCGCTGTCTCGACTGATTTCCAGTCGCAAACGCCACCTAGCACAACACCGCTGCGAGCCCATCTGATTCCGACCTGAATCACTGCCAGAGGAGGAGCGAATCGGCCGCAATCCGCCGCTAGGTTTCCACTGCGAAAATGTTCAATTTCACTTGATTTCATTGCCCATCGTCGCCGTTGAGGACCGCCCAGGGCTCACCAATGCCTGGGCAATCGACACTGGCCACTTCTACTGATGTACGTCAGCGAAAAGCGCCTCTCAGCCGTGTCGCCGCCACCATTCGAGAACGAACGAAAAATATATATATATATATATTTGGATTGGGCCAAGAACTGACTGGGCCGATAGCAAATCTTAGGCCCGAGTTCGTTTGGTCCAGGAAAAAAAAATTGCAGCTGGGCCGACCCAAAAAAAGAAGAGAAAAAAAAACTTTTCTGTTGGGCCGAGGCAAGGATTTGGGCCGATGGTTAAGTTGGGCCAGGTAGCAATTTGGGTCAGGTTCGAGTAGCCCAAAAAAAAATCAATTGGGCCAGAGTTGATTGGGTTGAAACTGCTTTAGGCCAGACTGCCGCTGGACCAGAGATGTATTTAGGCCGAGGAGATTTGGCTGGATCAGGAGTTGCTGCTGGGCTGGGCCATCTGCGTTGACGTGGTAAGGCCGTGTTTGGTTACAATTTCTGTTTCAACTTAAGGGCCTATTTAGCTGCAAAATTTCTGTTTCAACGTAAGGGCCTGTTTGGCTGCAGAATTTCTGTTTCAGCGTAAGGGCTTGTTTGGTTGCTAATTTTTTTACAAAAAGGAGGAGGCAAGAAAAAAAGGAGGCAAAAAAAAAAAAGAGGAGGCCAAAAAAAAGAGAGAGAAATTTATTTATTTATTTTTTGGGTTGTGTTTGGGCCTATAGTAGATCGAGATACCTGCTTGTCTCCTATTTTCGTTGTAGCCCTATATCATTCATACCGAGTGCTTGTATTGTTTTACGTGGCTTGAATCTTTGAGACCATTTTGGAATCACATGAGAAGGGCACGAGAAATTGAGTTTGTGAGAATTAAATTGAGTGTTTGTGATACACGAGTGGATGTGAGAAACGAGTGACAAAGAGCCTTCACCTCAAAGAAGTGAGAGTAGCAAGATTGGTAAGGATTTTTATTACTAACCATTATCTGCTATTATTGTTTCTTTGTACCCTAGATATCGTGATGGCCAACCAGTATTCAGGACAGGGCAATTGCCCTGACAAGACTAAATTGTTATTTGAGTCTCTCAATGGTGAATTGAGAAAACTTACTAGGAGTATGGAAGGTATGCAGGACAGGACAACAGATATACAAGATTGGTTAGGGCGCATAGAAGTGTCCCAAGCTGCGACCTTAGAAAGAGATAGTCCACAATCCAAGCCACCTGGACGTAGAGGCAATTTTGTGCCAGGCCTAGCTCAGGCTAGAGATGGACATAGGCATCATGTCAGGCCAGTGAGGTAAGATCGACAAGACTACGAGGAGACAAGAAATAAATATACACCGTCAAGGTATTATAATATCAGAGACTATGGATCAAATGTGAATGAGTACGACGAGACATCCAAGGTATCGGGTTCTTATATTGAAAGTCAAATTTGGGTGTGTTTTAATTGCTTTCAACACAGGCATAGTATGAGTGAATGTCGAAACGAGCAAGTTGATACTCATATTGGGATTAGCAAAGTCATGGGAGAGAAGAAAGTCCCATCCATAGAGATGCCATCTTTGGCTGAAATGAGGATTGCAGAGAAAATGCCACCATAGGAAGTACAATATGAAGATAATGACAGTAGTAACACACATCTAGAAATTGAGGAGAAAAGTGAACGAAAAGAAATAACAGAATTCGTAGAAATTGAAAAGGATAGAGTTGAGATGGGAGAAGCCACAGAAGTTAGGGTGAAAGTTAAGGACAGCCACACGAATGAAGAACAAGTCGAGGATTGGGCATTAAATTTCTACAGAGTCACATGTACCTTGATCCATTTGACCCTTTGGCAGATGTTTTGTCTAATTGTATTGCACAAGAGTTGACGATAGTTTTATCTGCAAAGACAACATATGCATATCCGAATGAGTCATCAGTGCCTTTTTATACTCCTTTATATAGTTTGTTGTTGATATTTCTGTGCTGGACTCATAGAAAGATGAAGTTGAAGTTTCAACGAGGCGATGAAGAGTTCAGAAACGTCCAAAGATTCGTGTTTGATCCAGGAGGATACAAATTCGAATTAAAGACAATTTGCCTTCAAGAGGAGGGGTATAATGCGATCCAGAGATTCGTCGAAATTTATTTTAATATTTATTAATTTTAGCTTTATTATAAATAGGCTTTATTAATAAATTGGGCTATATGGGCTTTTAAGTTAGAGTCTGATAGCATTTAGTATAAATAGCAGTTTGTTATTCAGTTGAAAGAGATTGAGATACAGATCAATAGATAGAGAGTTTTAATCAATCCAGGTTTCTTTTTCAATTCCCTGAAATTGAGCTTTTCAACTTTTCGTGAGTTCTTATCCCAAATAGAGTCATTACGGAGTGGTCCGTGTGATTCGTAACTTATCAATTGGTATTCGGTGTACTAATTGTGGTCGTTCCATCCAGTTCAATCCAATCTTACCACGTTGGGTTGGCGTTTTTCGCTCGGTTCGCGTCCCTAGAATTTTCAAATTCGGGTTCAGTTACACCGTTGTTTTCCCATAGACGCGAACTGAGAGAAAAACCCTGACCCAACGTGGTAGGATTGGATTGAACCCGATAGAATGGCCACAATTAGCACACCGAATACCGATTGATACGTTACGAATCACACGGACCACTCTAAAATGACTCGATTTAGAATAGGAACTCACAAGAAATTGAGAAATTCAATTTTAGGGAATTGAAAAAGAAACCTGGATTGATTAAAACTCTCTGTCTATTGATCTGTATCTCAATCTCTTTCAACTGAATAACAAACTACTATTTATACTAAATGCTATCAGACTCTAATCTAAAAGCCCATATGGCACAATTTATTAATAAAGCCCATTTACAATAAAGCTAAAATTAATAAATATTAAAATAAATTTCGATGAATCCCTGGATCATGTCAGTTAAGTTCATCAAAGTCCAATGTTTGATTAAGAATTGTAGTGCTTAATTATAGATTAACATTTCTCATAGGTCAAGTAGACTTCTAAAAGGATCAAACCATTAAATTTTTCTAAAATTTGTTAGAAGTTCAATGTTTTCCTAGTTACCAACAAAAGTTTACTTGATTCACCTCAAAGTTCCACTTATAAAATTTTGTACAAGAATATTATCACTCAACTTTTTTGGCATGCCTAATGAGACCACCGCACCTCTCATCTCTTCCTCAAGTTCAAAGTAAATTATAATGGCTAGTGGTAAAGCTACGACAATTGAAATTATTACTTCAAGCTCTACCCAGGATTTCCACAAGTTGAAAGAAAAATAAATCGGGACAAGCTCTTTCCTCACCAAGTAGACTTTTAAAAGGATCAAACCATTAAATTTTTCTAAAATTTGTTAGAAGTTCAATGTTTTCCTAGTTACCAACAAAAGTTTACTTGATTCACCTCAAAGTTCCACTTATAAAATTTTGTACAAGAATATTATCGCTCAACTTTTTGGCACGCCTAATGAGACCACTGTACCTCTCATCTCTTCCTCAAGTTCAAAGTAAATTATAATGGCTAGTGGTAAAGCTATGACAATTGAAATTATTACGTCAAGCTCTACCCAGGATTTCCACAAGTTGAAAGAAAAATAAATCGGGACAAGCTCTTTCCTCACCAAGTAAAGAATCCATGAAAGTTATGAAAGGAAAAACATTTCAATGTGCTAGAAAAAAACAAAGTAGTGAAAAAGAAAGAAGCTCCTCAAATAAACTAACTTTGAAGGAGATGTAAGCCAAAACTTACCTGTTCCTTAACTCAAATGTCTCAAGAATATTTGATAACCTTCTGTAATAATTTTTTTGTACAATAAAATGTGTATAAGATTAATTAAAAATGAATTAAGCTAAATTGTGGGTACAATTCTCTAAGCCCTAATGATCTTATTGCTTCTTTAACTTTGGAAATCTGGAGGCTTAAGCAATTTTTAGAAGGGTCTACTGATTAAATCTTCTTTGAAGGTGACTTGAACACTAGTAAATGTTAATTTGGAAAGCTTAACATTGTGATTACAAATCAAACATGAATTTAAGGGAAGCGTCATAATGAATGGCTTGAATATTGCCCAGAACGTTGTGAACCTCCTTAAAAAACACAATTTGGTATTTGTGCAACTTTGAAGCAATCTAACTAAGATCTCCCATGAAGCTTACTTTATTATCAAATAACATTTATTTGGTAGTGTATCACAACTATAGTAATTCAAAGGCCAAAATTTGGTTGATCTTCATGAATAACAGCTTAGATTTAGGGATGAACATTGTGGATCTTTTTTCATTTTTGGAGAGGCTTGTGTAGAGAATTTGAAGACTCCTTGGAACTTATTCATTTGAATGACTTTACTTATCTTCAATTTGTATTGAATTTTGAAGTGCACTGCAATTTCTAGTGGTAGAGAAAACCTTGCCATATACGTTTGATGATGTGGCACAATTTGATCGGGTTTAAATATTTGACTAGGAACTTATTTTCTTTTATCGCAAGCTTTGATTTGATGCGATTCAACTTGCCAAAATCTCAATATTTATCTTCCATAATTTGATAAGACATGATTGGTCTACCAAATTTGAGAGATGTGACACTTGATATAATTTGATTAGGCAAAATCATTTATATTAAAATATTAATTATTTAATTTAATTTGTAGATTATTTATTGGTATTTGATACAAGTAATTCCACATGCCATTACTTAATGCATCACAAAATTTATATGTTTGCAAATGCCTCCTTGAAACTTGTTTGTAAAAAATTTGTTTGAGTGAATAGTCCTAATTTTTTCTTTTTTTTTGTTTCCAATGAGAGTTGCAATAAAAATTTATGTTGAAAATAAATCCAAGGTTAGTCAGGAGTCTTTGGATGACCTTAGCTTTCACACCCTATCTTTCCCTGTAAATTTGACTAAGCCTATTAGCTTTATAATCCACTGCAACTACAACTTTTAAGAACTAGCAACCACTATGTAACTATATTTTAGGCTTGTTATTTCTCTCAAATTTTCTCTTTCTACTTACAAACATAGGCCCACATTTCAAGCCACATCTGCTAAGAAACTCCCTTCTTCTTGTAATGACTTTTTGAACATGCTACGATTTCCCAAGGCAAAATTCATTCAAGTTTTTGTTTAATTATGAAACAATATTTGATTGTTCACATGAGTTCATATTCACATTTTCTTTTGTCCTTTTACCATACCAGCAATTTAGGACATCTTCCATCTAAAATTAGGAGTTTGAAACTATAAAGAAGATGTGCAACTTTGGTTCATAACTCTAGTGTAGGAGAATCGGAAGCTTGCCATTGTGGGTTTCAAAGATTCGACTTATCTCTTTGAAGAAGAGTGTTATGCTGCTGTCTTTTCCTCTTCCTTTCCTCTTGTTTGCTTCTCCCATTTTTGAACTTAGAAATTAGCTAAAATTATGAAAAAAATCAAATTCTAAACATCACATATTTATAGCACTCATCCAATGTCTAATGAAGTATTGTCTTACAAAGGTTATACGAGGCAAGCACACTTATTATACAACTATGCTATAAAGAGTATTCCATTCTATTTATCCACCATTGATGTGATACAATCTGCTATAGTTGATATGTGTGCTAATTGATCCACAATAGCAGAATTTTTTCACCAAAAATGCTGAAAAATCCTGATTCTGGGCCAAAAATTAATGGGAACTTACTCAAGTTGCCTCTAAAAAAGCACTTTATTTATTGAAAGAATAAGCATTAATCTTAATCGAAATGGCAACACCTTTAGGCCCTATTTAAACTCTCTTCTACGTATCTTTTTATCATGACAAATTTTCATTCTCCCTCTATATTTGGACACTTTCATATGACTCTCTTTAGAATTCTTTATGTCTGTTTTGTTGAAATTTTCTATTTACTACCAAAATGCTGCCAAACTACAATTGGAATTAGGGACGCCAACAATATCATCACAATTTGGGACAACGCACAAAGGAGTCTAGAGAAAACCGTCTCATATCTAGTGTGGTCAGTACTCATATTAACTATCCTAAATCTATCTCAACTTGCGATGGTATATATGAAGCCATCACAGAATTTGAGATGGATGTAGGTAGCTGTTGCTATTTGAGATGGTACTTATCAACCATCTTAGATTTTTGAGACGGGTGTGTCATCTCGTTCCCATTTTCAATGACAATGATGAAACTACACCCTATTTGTGATGAAATATGAATGCCATCGCAAATTGAGATAGGTCAACTGAGCCATCTCAAATGGTGTGACGAGTAGCAAAGAGCCAAATTTGAAGGTCTCCATCCTATATTTGAAATGGTGATTGATTACCTATCTCAAATGGTGACGGCTTATTTTTTCATCCAATTTGAGATGGTTGTTTTCAGTCATCTCAAATATTAGGATGGCTCTTTAGAGGCCATCCCAATCTAGGTCAGATTTGGGATGTACTTAGCTGTCCTGATTTTGTGAAAAACTTTATAACCCCACCTGTTCATTCATTTAAACAAAAAACAATCTCTCTTAAATACATCTCCCCATTCCCTCTTCAATGACTTCTCCCACTTAGGTATGAACCTTATGGGTAGATTTTTCTGATTATAAGATTATTTTACCTTATTTGTATGTTGTTTGATTATTTCATATGCACTAAAGCATATAACCCCCCATATCTCCACTTCATTAGTTAAGCAATGGTAAATTACTCATTTGAGGTTGAAGAGTTTCCATATGTCATTGAATATGTAGATTTATATATAATGTGCAATGATAAATTATTATATTTGATTTGGTATATTAATATAAATATATATTTTGTTTGGAATACTTTTTTGAATTATATATTGCACATCGATAAATTAATGATGATCTGTTGATTTATATGTGATGTAGTGTTGACTTCTTTGAGATATATATATATTTATACACACACACACACACACACACACACATAAAAATATCCTAACCATGCTAAATAGTTTGTAAATGTAATGAGCTCCATTTATTTAACTATTTACATAATGTTGCATTAGATGAGGTATTGACATCATTATGATGGTGTGTTGCCAATAAAGTGAAAAATGTTGAGAGAAATGGTTGTAGATGTATCGCAAGAATCAACCAAGTCATGGTGTGAATGAGTTTGTGAATTGGGCCAGTGTACAGTATAATTCTATGGATGAAAGTAAGATAAGGTGATCATATTCTTAGTGTAAGAATTGCAAAGTTTTAGACCTAGATGAAGTAAGGGTACACCTATTTAGAAAGGAGTTTTGTAGTAATTACTTCAATTGGACTATGCATGGTGACGCCCCAATTTATGATGCGTTGCCACAAGAGACGAGCACTCATTTTGCAACTTCATATAGTAGTGATGCAATGTTGATTTGGAACAATGAATGATATAAGATACCATTGGATTTCATAGTAGTACAAGGACAAGAGATGCAGGTCTTTCATCTCAATCACCTGCAGGTGTAGTCGATGATTAGCAAGAGTAACTATAGGTGGCCCAGATGTTGCTAGATTGAGTTCAAGTAGCAAATGAATCTTTGTACAGTGGATGCAAAAATTTCTCCTTACTTTTAGTAGTTGCAAGACTAGTGAATATTAAGGTAGTGCACAATATGTTATAGAGCTACTATTGATGACATTTGTAAATTGATTGGTTATATGCTTCCAAGTAGGCACCAAATGCCCCTAAGTTTTATAACACTAAATGGTTGATAAGGGAGTTGGGACTTCTTATTGTTAAGATTGATTGTTGCAAAGTTGGGTACATGTTGTTCTGGAAGGGTGATGCTTATCTTGAGAATTGTAAGTTTTGTGGAAAGGATAGATACAAATTAAAATGAGGTTATTCGTCTTGTGAGAAATGAGTTCCATAAGCATGATTACATTGTATACCTTTAATCTCAAGGCTACAATGATTACATGACTTAAATACGATGGTAGGGCACATAACATGGCACACATGTCACCATACCACTGAAGGTTCTTTTTGCTACCCATCAGATGCCTAGGCATGGAGGTACTTCAACAATAAATATCCCAATTTTGCAGCTAAACTATGTAACGTGCATCTAGGACTGCGTGCAGACAATTTTGCCCCTCACAGTGCATATGGACAGATATATTCTTACTGGTTAGATGTGGTGACTCTCAATAACATGGCTCAAGAGATGTGCATGATAGCTTCCTACATGTTTTTGTCATTAGTGATGCCCGCTCCCACAAATCTAAAAAAGATTATAGATGTGTGCATTCAACCACTTATTGATAAATTGTTATAGCCATAGTATGAGAGGGTGAAGACATCTAATGCTTACAATGGGGAGTACTTCTGGATATGGGCTACACTTATGTGGACCATCATTAACTTGTTAGCTTATTCAATACTTGGTGGATGGAATTGTGCAGGGTCATAGGTTGTTAAATTTGCAGGGATAATAACAGAGTGTTTTACCTATAGTATGCTCAAAAACCCTTCTACTTTGACTGCCATCGTCAATTTTTGCCTCATGATTACAATGCCTCATCATTACAATGAGAAAAACGATGAAAAATCCATAAACTTTTTGGATTATCATCACCCTTGTTATCACAGCGACAATAATGGTAACAAATACAAAAAGAAAGAGATTTTGTCGTTATCTTTGTTATTGTGATGAAGAGGAAGACGAGAGCTTATTACATACATTGTCACGCTCAACGTCGCAATGTTGAGGTCAACAACATACCAATAAATTAAAAAAATTCATGTACATATATGGCTAAGTGGGCTTAGCCATCTCTAATCCTCCCAATGTTTCTTAAATACAAAAATCCCTAAGTTTTCCCTATTTTTATCATTTAACAACTCAATGAATAAGAGAGATGCCCATGTGCCCTGGGTTCAAATCTTCAATTACAACTATTAAAATCTCCAACAAAACATCATTTTAGGTTCATCATTAGCTTGAGAACTCTAGTTATCATAGTTTTAGGCTTTGTATTTTTTGTTTCACAAGTTTACCCAATTTTATTTATGAACCCTGGGCTTGATTATAGTTAAATTTGGGTGATATTTATAGGGTGAATTTATAGATTGTTTATGATATTTTGAGTCATGTTACCATTCTAGGACTAAAATGGGGCTCTTATTTTTCTCAATGCTTATTGTCTATTATTTTGATTAGTTGTATGTATTTTAGAGTTTAGTGAGTAATATATTTGTGAAACTTATCTAATTATGTGAGGCTGTGGCATGTTGGTGATGCTCATATTGGTTGGATGATGAATGTTATAGGTGTTGACTTGTTGTGAATGGTAAGATTGTTAAGATCACTTATGTGAGACCTTGCATCCATATGCTTGATGATTTGTCTATGTGAATGACTATGTGGTATTTATATTATTCAATTCATCCAAATACTCTTTACAAGCCAAAATAATTATGTGCTATGACATTTGAGCTTCTTTAGGTTTGTGTGAGGTACGGTTAAAGTTGCTTAGAAATTTGACATGTAGTTGAAGAATCTGCATTCTCCCATACTTTTGTTTACGTGTTTCAATAGGATTTTTGATTGCTTTGGTATGTGTTTGGTATGTATTTGGGAGATGTCAGATTATGCTTTGATGATTTGCTTATACTTGTTCCATTGAGGGTATGTTTGAAAGGGACTTGTGATTGTTTACGTGGCTCAAATCTTCTTTGATACCTTTACTTTTGCATGTATGTGTTTTATGATTTTAACCATAACACAGAGAGAAATAGACAAATGCAAAAGAGTCTGAGGAGACTGTACAGACCAATTTCCTTGACCAAAATATCCAAAAAACTTTTCATGGCATTTTGCCAATCTCCAGAACTCCAGAAAGCCCTCTCCAAAAAGAGTGACTCAGGAGAAAGCTCCCAAAGTGCAAAACTTCCTGCAAACTTACCAAACATTTCAAACCTGTCCAAACTACCGCAAACTTCCAGCACAAACTCTTCACAAACCTCTTATGGAGCCAAATACTTTGTAAAACCTAATTTCCAAAATATTATTCCTCTTGAAAAAGGAATCTCCTACAAAACCCCATTTGAATGTGCCCAAAAATTACTTTGGTAACTACCTCTTTGTGCCTACTGATCCACAGCAAAAACACCAGAATATTGCCAAACAATTCTTGAGGTAACACGATCTGTTACTCTCATCCATCATTACAAATTTTCAAACCAACAAACACCATCCTATTCTTTGGCAAAAATTCACAAAAGTTCTTCCTCCATCTGAATGGCCTAATGAAAACCTTACCAAACCCATTTCCTTTACCTACCAAAGTGTACAAATGAGCAGAGCATGCAGATTATCTGAGTGGTATCTCGTCCCCCTTCCGGTCTTGCGGAAGGTTTGGTATCAGAGCCAGAAGGGGGTAGGTAGGTGTTGAGGATTGTCATCTTCGTCAAAGATGAGGTTTCCCTCTTCATCTGTTTTGTAGGCATTGAGAATCTCATTACAGAAATTAAAGCAGATGAGTATGAAAGCAGTTATGCAGGCGGCTATGCCGACCATATGTATGAAATGTTTGCAGAGTATTTAAAGGAGGCGGTTGAACCGACCATATGCATGTTTGCAATATTAAAAGTAGGCAAAGATAGGCAAAATAATATTTGATATATTTGCAGAATATTTGAAGATACAATGATTGATCAGGTTAAACCTGATACAAACCTTTTGAAGATAAATAAAATTTGAAAAGTTGGCGATGGGAAAATCCCTTTGGGTATTTGCTTCCTCTGTGAGGAAGTATGGATGTTTGGTAGATAGGGAAGAAGGGTTCTGGAATCCTGTCTATCCTATCTATTACAGGCTTGTTTGGCATTTGGCTTGTTTGGCTATTTGGATAGTTTGGAAGTTTGGGGTGAAGAAGAGAAGAGGGTTATGAGGGTTCTTCTCCCTATTTTCTCTATTTTTCTCCTTTTTCGTTGGGGTGAAGAAGAGAAGAGGGTTATGAGGGTTCTTCTCCCTATTTTTCCTCTTTTTCCTCCTTTTCAGTTTGGGGTGAAGAGAGAAGAGGGGTTATGAGGGTTCTTCTCCCTATTTTCCTCTATTTTTCTCTTCCTCTTGAATGTCTGAGAGCTCCTCCTAAATAGATGTCTGGAAGGGCCTTTTTGCAATTTTGAAAATTTGAACAGTGACCGACACCGTGTCTGCACAGTAAAAAGTGAACAGTGCTGCTACAGTGACGGTACTTTTTGTCTTCTGCTTTTTGACCGATGAGCTTTGGAATCTTTGAATAGTACCTGCATAGTAAAGGTCAATAATTTTGCTGCTTTTCGTTTTCTTTTGCAGTCTTTTGCATCTTATTTCTTTTTACTTTTCTTTTCACTTTCCTTTTTCATTTTGAAATTTTTTTTTTTTTTTTTTTTTTTTTTTTTTAGAATCCCGAATTTCCGAAGACTTCAAAGTCTGGAATGGCTTCTCGTCTTCAGTGGAAGATTCGGCATCATCCGGCACTTTGGATGTCCCAACTTCTTCATGTTGAGGAGTGAATTGGGAGAGGATTTTGCAACTTCCTCAGGAGTTTTGTTTTGCTGCTGCAATCATAGACTGCATTTTGGATTTTTGCGCCAGGAACTCAACCTGTTTTTGTCTTGGTTTTGCTTAAGTCCAAGAAAATTTTTCATTCCTTGGGGAGTAAGATATCCTTTTGGCTGATATTTTTCCCACATTCGAATTTTGAAATATCTCCTAAGAAATGAAATATTATTTTGTTTCTGAATGTCAAGATACCAACAGAGTACCATGGGAGGTATAATTTGGAACATAAGTTTGCTGTAGGAGGAAAACTTGCTTCATCTGTTTGTTGGTTTGAAATGTGTTTTGAAAAGGTTGAAAGTTTCATGAAGTGGTCCAGAAAGGATATCATCAGTTAGACCGAAGTAGGTCCACCATGAGTTCCACCAGTATGGGAAAGAGGCAATGGAATCACATTCTTTGAAGAAAATCAACCAAGTATGGGAGTATTAGGGTTTTGGATAAGGAAAGCATTGAACCAGGCTTGCTGGTAATCCCAGTAATTGAAGGTTATTTTGCTCTGCTCATTTTGTACACTTTGGTAGGTAAAGGAAATGGGTTTGGTAAGGTTTTCATTAGGCCATTCAGATGGAGGAAGAACTTTGTGAATTTTGCCAAGAATAGGATGGTGTTTGTTGGTTTGAAAATTTGTAATGATGGATGAGAGTAACAGATCGTGTTACCTCAAGAATTGTTTGGCAATATTCTGGTGTTTTGCTGGATCAGTAGGCACAAAGAGGTAGTTACCAAGTATTTTTGGGCACATTCAAATGGGGTTTTGTAGGAGATTCCTTTTTCAAGAGGAATAATATTTTGGAAATTAGGTTTTACAAAGTATTTGGCTCCATAAGAGGTTTGTGAAGAGTTTGTGCTGGAAGTTTGCGGTAGTTGGACAGGTTTTGAAATGTTTGGTAAGTTTGCAGGAAGTTTTGCTTTGGGAGCTTTCTCCTGAAGTCACTCTTTTTGGAGAGGGCTTTCTGGAGTTCTGGAGATTGGCAAAATGCCATGAAAAGTTTTTGGATATTTTGGTCAAGGAAATTGGTCTGTACAGTCTCCTCAGACTCTTTTGCATTTGTCTCTTCTTTGACAACGGCATCATACCATGTGAGGGGTTTTGCCGAAGTTTGTCTTGAGCTGGAGTCTTCCTGCTTTGCTACCTGTTTGTCTTTGGCCATCTGTCTCTGTGGTAATTTGGGAGGCATTGCTCCTGTTTTGAAGAAACTCACGGGTTAAGAAATCAGGCAGAGAATTTGTATCGCCTTTGATAAAGTTGATATCAAACTCAAAAATAGATAATATAGCTTGCCATCTGGCAAAAATTTGTTTTGATGCAAGGTTTTGAACGTCTTTTTTCAAAACTTCTTTTGCAGATTTGCAATCAATGCGTAAAAGGAATTTTTGATTGAGTAAATCATTTTGAAATTTTTGTATGCAGAGAACAATGCTCAAAATTTCTTTTTTAATAGTAGAGTAATTCATTTGTATTTGGTTCCAATGTCCCGAAGTAAATTGAACAATACATTCCTTGTTGTTCTGGACCTGGAGAAGAATACCTCCGAACCCTAGTTCAGAAGCATCTGTTTGGACGACCTTAGGAAGACTAGGGTTTGCTATATGTAAACATGGGAGGTGAAGGACTTGACTCTTAATATGCTGGACTGTGGCTGTATGCACACTAGTCCAAGGAGCAGGATTCTTCTTAAGTCTATCATGTAAAGGTTTTGCTAACCTATTGACATTTGGAAAGAAATCCAAGACATAATTAAGACATCCTAGAAATCTTTGGAGTTGTTTTTTTTTTGTCAAGAATTTGGTCAGGGAACTTTTGACCAAATTGAAGACATCTTTCAATAGGAGTAATTGTGCCTTGTGTGATATAATGTCCTAAGAATCTAATTTTTGTCTGGAAAATGGAAATTTTTGATTTCGAAACCACGATGCCATTTTTCTTTGAGATGTAAAGAAATGTTTTTAAATGTTTGAAATGTTCATCAATGGTTTTTGAGAAGATGAGCACATCATCTATATAGACGATGCAGAATTTTGTGATAAGGAGAAAAAATGTCATTCATGACTTTTTGGAATTCAGAAGGAGCATTTTTGAAACCAAAAGGCATTACATTCCACTCAAACTGGCCAAATGGAACAGTAAAAGCCGTTTTGTATCTATCTTTTGGAGAAATCTGAATTTGCCAAAAACCAGATTTCATATCAAATTTTGAAAAGATAAGAGAATCATAAAGTTTTTGAAATAAATCTTTTTTGTTTGGAATCGGATATCGAATCCATTTGAGTGCATCATTGAGAGGTTTGTAATTGATGACGAGTCTTGGAATTCCTCGTTCAATTTCAGAGGCCTTGTTGACATAGAAGGCTGCACAACTCCATGGGGAGCGTGACTTTGAAATGAGCTTTTTGTTTAGAAGATCCTGTATTTCTTTCTTACAGTGTTCTTCTAGTTCATGATTCATTTGGATAGGACGAGCTTTTGTAGGAATTTGCTTATCAGAAAAGGAATCTTCATAAGGAAGATCAACAATATGTTGTTTCCTATCCCAAAAAGCATTTGGAAGATCAGCACAAATCTGTTCTTCGATGGTTTTTTGAAGATTTTTGATTTGTTTTTTGACAAAAGAGGTATTGGGCTGGTTTTGGATTCTTTTGAAAGAAATATTTTTGCGTAAATCCTGGAGTTGAAAATCTTTGGCTTGAACAATGTTGTTCAAGGTATTTTTGTAAACAGAAAGGGCTTTTAGAAATCCAAGATTTCTAGTTTTTGGTTTGTCAAGAAAAGAGAATAAAAACTTTTTGTGGTTTATTTTGAAAGAAATGGAATCAGAATTGACTTTGTAAGGAGTTATGATGTTGATAAAGGGTGTACCAAGAATTACTGAATGATGTATATCTTGGACAACCACAAAGGCTGTTTTGAGGGAAATATCATTGTTAATGATATTTGCAAAAGTTTTTGACTGGATGGACAATTTTGCATTGTTTGCGGCTGAAAGTTTTTCATAAGATTTTTCAAGAAATTTGCTAGGAACCATGCCAGACTTAATGCAGTTTAAATCTGCACCAGTATCAAAAAGAGCAATGGTATCCAGGCGATAATTTGGAGAAAATTCAAGGGTAACCTTGATCATGTATTTTCTGGTTGGGATTTCTCTTAGGATAAAGAGAAATTCATTTGGAGTTTGATGAAGTGTTTGGATGTTTGACTCAATAGGATTTTCTTCTTCATTTGAAGAGGATTCTTCCTTTGAATCAATTTTGGAGAGGATGTGCTTAATAGCTTCCTCATTCAATTTTGGAGAGGATGTGCTTAATAGCTTCCTCATCTTGTTTTTGTTTTTGTTTGAGGTCTCGCAAATCTTGCTTAACAATCCCAATCTCCTTTTGGAGGTCTTGGATTGTCAGGTCTTTAGACTTGCGTTTTTGCTTGTTAAGAATACTCGTGAGGTCATAAGTATTCTTAGAGATAATAGGCTGAGAAGATGGTTTTGAACTACTTTCACAAGAAGTGAAAGTTTTGAGAAGTTTTTCAAGACATTCTTTTCTTAACTCAGGACTGTCGACCTGGTTAATAATGTCAAGAATTGTTTGCTGTTCTGAAGTTAAAACATGAACTGTAAGTCCATTATCTTCTTCAGAAGAAGTGTGAAGATTTGAAGAGGCTTTTGATGAAGTAACTTCATCAATTTGAAGACATTTGCGGTTTTCTTTTGAAACAGAGGAAAATTCTGTTTCAAAATTTGAAGAATTATCAGGGGTACTGATAAGGAGGTTTGAAAGTTTGTTGAGAATGTCATCTCCAAGATTCAATTCATGAATCTTTCTGTTGAGTCTGCAATATCTTGCAGTGTGTCCAAATTTTTGACATTTGAAACACTTGACATCCTTCAAGGATTTGGAAAAAGTTTTTGTCTTCTTAAGAGGTTTTTTGTAAAAATCCTCTTTAGAAGGTTTTTTTGTAAGATTTGTAATTCTTCTTAAAGGGTTTTTTGTAACCTTTGGACTTGCCGCGGTCACAATTTCCTTGACAAGAACCTGATTTTTTGAAAGGATTGATCTCGAATTGTTGGCAGAAAGTACCCAACTCGATTTTGGTTTGCTTCATCTCTTTCTTGAGATGTTTTTGGAGTTTCAAATCTTGACAGATTTTCAAGCCTTCATGTTGGATAATACCAACAAGTTGGCCATAGGTATAATCATCATAAGGGATGATTTTCTTTTTGGAGGTTTCTTTGATATGATTCCGAACCTTTTCACCAAGGAGTGTTGGTAGTCCGGCGAGGAACTTTTCTTTCCAGAAAGGCTGATTAGAGTCTTCTCGGAGCATGACTCTAGTTAGGAAATCATTTTTGTAGGACTGAAAATGGCTGAGTTTTTTGCAACGAAGGTTTGAAAGTAGTTCAGCATTTTTGTCCTTAATATGCGAATGATCTCCAATAAAATGAAGAGAAATAGTAAGGATTAAAGTGGAGAGGGCATCCTGTTGAAGATTATCATCTTCATCAAAGATGAGGTTTCCCTCTTCATCTATTTTTGTAGGCATTGAGAATTTCATTTTGTTGGTCAGGTGAGAGATAGTTATCCCACCATCCTTTGAGTTGACCAGAAAATCCTGCAATTATGATTTCTGCAATTGCTTTATCAGAAACATTGTTCTGAGTTCTGTAAGCATTTGCGGCCATGGTCATTTGTTGAAGGACTGAAAGAATTTGATACTCAGAGAAGTTATCAATGTTCCATTCATATACTAAAGAAGCATTGAAACGAAACTGAGATATTGGCTTTGCCGGAACAATGTCAGGCATTGGAGTAATAGGCAAATTTGGCAACATATTGATTTGAGGACTTTTGAATTGGTCAGTAGTTTCATCAACTTCTGACTTTTGAGAGAGAGTATTAATAACGGGAGATTTGCTGGTTGACGGTGGTGTTTCAAGAACAATGTTTGAATCACCAACTGAAACTTTGGAAGACTGTTTTTGAGAACCACTTTTGTTTTGCTGAATATTTTTGACAGAGCCTTTTCAACTCAGCAAAAAGAAAAATGGCATCGTGGTTTCGAAATCAAAAATTTCCATTTTCCAGACAAAAATTAGATTCTGAAACCATTCCTCTTCTTTCGCAAAAAACACTTCAAAAGTTTTCTCAAAAAGGTTTCAAATTTATCCAACTGAAGGTATTACCCTTAGTCCGGGAATTGGCTTTTTGATTTCTTGAAATATTTCAAGAAAAAGGGTTTGTATTTTGGCAGAGCCAGAGGGGGTAGGTAGGTGAGATACTGTTTCTCGTGTTTGTGACAAAAATCTTGTCTCAGGTTGAGTCAGCCGGAGCCGCTTCGTTACTTAGGCCGGATCAAGGGTAGTAAGTCCCGAAGAGTGATAGGGCAGTAAAACCTGATGAATACCACTCAGATAATCAGCATAGAAAATAATTATAAGGAAATTGATATGCAGAAAATATAGAAATTAAAGCTGATAAGTATGAAAGCAGTTATGCAGGCGGCTATGCCGACCATATGTATGAAATGTTTGCAGAGTATTTAAAGTAGGCGGTTGAACCGACCATATGCATGAAATGTTTGCAATATTTAAAGTAGGCAAAGATAGGCAAAATATTTGATATATTTGCAGAATATTTGAAGATACAAAGATTGATCAGGTTAAACCTGATACAAACCTTTTGAAGATAAATAAATTTGAAAAAGTTGGCGATGGGAAAATCCCTTTGGGTATTTGCTTCCTCTGTGAGGAAGTATGGATGTTTGGTAGATAGGGAAGAAGGGTTCTGGAATCCTGTCTATCCTATCTATTACAGGCTTGTTTGGCTATTTTGGCTATTTTGGCTAGTTTGGCAGTTTGGAAGTTTGGAGTGAAGAAGACGAAGAGGGTTATGAGGTTTCTCTCTCCCTATTTTTCCTCTATTTTTCTCACTTATTCAAAAATTCTGTTTGGTATCAACGAGCCAGAGGGGGTAGGTAGTGTGAGATACTGTTTCTCGTGTTTGTGACAAAAATCTTGTCTCAGGTTGGGTCAGCCGGAGCCGCTTCGTTACTTAGGCCGGATCAAGGGTAGTAAGTCCCGAAGAGTGATAGGGCAGTAAAACCTGATGAATAGCCTAGGGTCGTGGTATAGTTGATGACCTGTGTCAACCTTGAGTCACAACCATGGAACCAGTGTTCCACAGATCTACTTCTTTAAACTCTGTGTCCAGTGCCTCCCAGGATTCGTCCAGGAGAACTGTTAACACTGAGGAAATTATCATAGAAAATTTTGATAAGGCTATTGATATCTGGAAAATTCCAGAAGTCAAAAAGCATGAGATTTATGAAAAATCAAATATTTTCAGTTTTAAAAATGATTTCGTTATCAAAACTGAAGAAAGGGATATTCAGATCTCTAAGAATTCTGAAACCATTCCTCTTCTCTCGCAAAAAACACTTCAAAAGTTTTCTCAAAAAGGTTTCAAATTTATCCATCTAGGTCTTGTCCAAGTTGGATTCAAACCATTGACCAGAGAAGGTCTGAACACTTCAATTCTTGCAACACTTCGAGACACTAGGTTCACAAACTTCGCTGATTCTTTACTCAGCTCCATTGAGTCTAGCCTGTGTCGAGGTCCTATTTCCTTTGATTGTTATCCAAACTTAACCATTTCTCTGAAGGACAAGAACATTCTCAAATCTTTAGTTCTTCAAATCCAAACTCATAATTACAAAATGCTTGAGGGATCAATCCCGATAGCAATTATTTATCGCCTACACTTCAAAGTTATGCATTCAGCTTTGCTTCAAAAATAAAGATGATGTCCTCCACCAGAGGAGAGACTCTTCTTTTGCAAACAGATCTGACTAGATCTAATGCCATAACTACCAAAACTATTCAATGGAAAGATGTAAATCTTCCAGATGAATGGGATCTTGAAAATGCTGTTCCAGCACAACCATATGAGCCTACTCGTCCAAATACTGAAGTAAAAACATTCAGCAGTTTGCTGATGGTCGTGTCAAACTCTCTTTTCATAGAGATTCATCCAGCTTCAGATCTGAATCCAGATCTGAAACATCTTCAAAAAGTACCATAGATCTTGGTAGAATCTCCCAAATTCCTTCTGTTATAGGAACAAAACCTAGATTCTCCACTTCAGATCTTTCAAAAGATTTTCCTTCAACTTCAAATTTTTCAAACGCTGATTACAGCACTCAAATTCCAAAACCCGTTTATGTGCAAAATTTTCAAAGACAGCCAAAGTCTCCTTCTGAACATTCTGAGCCAGTTAGCCCTGATTTTTCTGCTGTAACAGAAAATCTAATGGCCAATGAACTCAATGTTCTTGAAGAAGAATTTGTTGTCAACAAACAATTTCTTCGAGATGATTTCTATTCAAAAGAAAATTCTGAAAAAAGAATTTGGTTTTTCAAAACTTTCCCTGAAACCAAACAGCAAATTCAGGAAAAATATTATGATTTTATTATCCAAAATAAAATTCATATTTTCTTCTTTGATTGGTTTGAGATTTATTCTGCCAATCATGACATCAAATATCCTTTTAAAAATTCTTTAAACCCAGTTACTCTGAGAAGTAACAATCCAAACTCTACAGAATGGGAAACCTCTGTAGGAGCAAAAATTACTTCAAATCATCCTCCTTTGCAAAATATCAAACTTTCTGTTTCCAACAAAACAGTGGAAGCAACTCCTTTTAAAACGCCAGGAGATGACAATTTGAAGAAAATTGTCACTCAAAACAATTTTTCAAATATCCATCTTAGTACGATTGGGAAACAACTTGATCGTATTGAGAAACATGTCAAAAAACAGCCTTTTCAACTCAGCAAAAAGGATTTGAAAAATCCAGTTTTCAAACCTTATTTAGTTTCAAAAGACTCTGTCAAAAATATTCAGCAAAACAAAAGTGGTTCTCAAAAACAGTCTTCCAAAGTTTCAGATGGTGATTCAAACATTGTTCTTGAAACACCACCGTCAACCAGCAAATCTCCCGTTATTAATACTCTCTCTCAAAAGTCAGAAGTTGATGAAACTACTGACCAATTCAAAAGTCCTCAAATCAATATGTTGCCAAATTTGCCTATTACTCCAATGCCTGACATTGTTCCGGCAAAGCCAATATCTCAGTTTCGTTTCAATGCTTCTTCAGTATATGAATGGAACATTGACAACTTTTCTGAGTATCAAATTCTTTCAACCCTTCAGCAAATGACCATGGCCGCAAATGCTTACAGAACTCAGAACAATGTTTCTGATAAAGCAATTGCAGAAATCCTAATTGCAGGATTTTCTGGTCAACTCAAAGGATGGTGGGAAAATTATCTCTCACCTGATCAACAAAATGAGATTCTCAATGCCTACAAAACAGATGAAGAGGGAAACCTCATCTTTGACGAAGATGACAATCCTCAACAGGATGCCCTCTCCACTCTGATCCTCACTATTTCTCTTCATTTTATTGGAGATCCTTCGCATATTAAGGACAAAAATGCTGAACTACTTTCAAACCTTCGTTGCAAAAAACTCAGCCATTTTCAGTCCTACAAAAATGATTTCCTAACTAGAGTCATGCTCCGAGAAGACTCTAATCAGCCTTTCTGGAAAGAAAAGTTCCTTGCCGGATTACCAACACTCCTTGGTGAAAAGGTTCGGAATCATATCAAAGAAACCTCCAAAAAGAAAATCATCCCTTATGATGATTATACCTATGGCCAGCTTGTTGGTATTATCCAACATGAAGGCTTGAAAATCTGTCAAGATTTGAAACTCCAAAAACATCTCAAGAAAGAGATGAAGCAAACCAAAATCGAGTTGGGTACTTTCTGCCAACAATTCGATATCAATCCTTTCAAAAAATCAGGTTCTTCTTGTCAAGGAAATTGTGACCGCGGCAAGTCCAAATGTTACAAAAAACCCTTTAAGAAGAATTACAAATCTTACAAAAAACCTTCTAAAGAGGATTTTTACAAAAAACCTCTTAAGAAAACAAAAACTTCTCAGCCAAAACCTTTTTCCAAATCTTTGAAGGATGTCAAGTGTTTCAAATGTCAAAAATTTGGACACACTGCAAGATACTGCAGACTCAATAGAAAGATTCATGAATTGAATCTTGGAGATGACATTCTCAACAAACTTTCAAACCTCCTTATCAGTACCCCTGATAATTCTTCAAATTCTGAAACAGAATTTTCCTCTGTTTCAAAAGAAAACCGCAAATGTCTTCAAATTGATGAAGTTACTTCATCAAAAGCCTCTTCAAATCTTCATACTTCTTCTGAAGAAGATAATGGACTTACAGTTCATGTTTTAACTTCAGAACAACAAACAATTCTTGACATTATTAACCAGGTCGACAGTCCTGAGTTAAGAAAAGAATGTCTTGAGAAACTTCTCAAAACTTTCACTTCCTGTGAAAGTAGTTCAAAACCATCTTCTCAGCCTATTATCTCTAAGAATACTTATGACCTCACGAGTATTCTTAACAAGCAAAAACGCAAGTCTAAAGACCTGACAGTCCAAGACCTCCAAAAGGAGATTGGGATTGTTAAGCAAGATTTGCGAGACCTCAAACAAAAACAAAAACAAGATGAGGAAGCTATTAAGCATATCCTCTCCAAAATTGATTCAAAGGAAGAATCCTCTTCAAATGAAGAAGAAAATCCTATTGAGTCAAACATCCAAACACTTCATCAAACTCCAAATGAATTTCTCTTTATCCTAAGAGAAATCACAACCAGAAAATACATGATCAAGGTTACCCTTGAATTTTCTCCAAATTATCGCCTGGATACCATTGCTCTTTTTGATACTGGTGCAGATTTAAACTGCATTAAGTCTGGCATGGTTCCTAGCAAATTTCTTGAAAAATCTTATGAAAAACTTTCAGCCGCAAACAATGCAAAATTGTCCATCCAGTCAAAAACTTTTGCAAATATCATTAACAATGATATTTCCCTCAAAACAGCCTTTGTGGTCGTCCAAGACATACACCATTCAGTGATTCTTGGTACACCATTTATCAACATCATAACTCCTTACAAAGTCAATTCTGATTCCATTTCTTTCAAAATAAACCACAAAAAGTTTTTATTCTCTTTTCTTGACAAACCAAAAACTAGAAATCTTGGATTTCTAAAAGCTCTTTCTGTTTACAAAAATACCTTGAACAACATTGTTCAAGCCAAAGATTTTCAACTCCAGGATTTACGCAAAAATATTTCTTTCAAAAGAATCCAAAACCAGCTCAATACCTCTTTTGTCAAAAAACAAATCAAAAATCTTCAAAAAACCATCGAAGAACAGATTTGTGCTGATCTTCCAAATGCTTTTTGGGATAGGAAACAACATATTGTTGATCTTCCTTATGAAGATTCCTTTTCCGATAAGCAAATTCCTACAAAAGCTCGTCCTATCCAAATGAATCATGAACTAGAAGAACACTGTAAGAAAGAAATACAGGATCTTCTAAACAAAAAGCTCATTTCAAAGTCACGCTCCCCATGGAGTTGTGCAGCCTTCTATGTCAACAAGGCCTCTGAAATTGAACGAGGAGTTCCAAGACTCGTCATCAATTACAAACCTCTCAATGATGCACTCAAATGGATTCGATATCCGATTCCAAACAAAAAAGATTTATTTCAAAAACTTTATGATTCTCTTATCTTTTCAAAATTTGATATGAAATCTGGTTTTTGGCAAATTCAGATTTCTCCAAAAGATAGATACAAAACGGCTTTTACTGTTCCATTTGGCCAGTTTGAGTGGAATGTAATGCCTTTTGGTTTCAAAAATGCTCCTTCTGAATTCCAAAAAGTCATGAATGACATTT
The DNA here is from genome assembly GCA_019155195.1 of Avicennia marina. NCBI lineage: Eukaryota > Viridiplantae > Streptophyta > Magnoliopsida > Lamiales > Acanthaceae > Avicennia > Avicennia marina. Next base: position 4,486,291 of record CM032773.1, read on the forward strand.
TTTCTCCTTATTCAAAATTCTACATCGTCTATATAGATAATGTGCTCATTTTCTCAAAAACCATTGATGAACATTTCAAACATTTAAAAACAATTCTTTACATTTCAAAGAAAAATGGCAAAGTGGTTTTAAAAATTTTTGTTTTCCAACAATATTATAAAATTTTCCATACTAACTCATTTTCTGAAGTTTTGCAGAAAATGGAGGAACCAAGCAGCAGCCAAAGATGATGGAGTCCACACCTCATGGATATTGGTCCATACACCTTCAAAATTTATCCAAAAGGTACAAATACTGAGTTCCGAACAGGTAAAGATTATGATCTAATTCCACAGCAAAAGGTTCTGATTGACAACCTGTGGAATGCTAGAAAAACAGGACAAAAAATAGTTGCCCTTAATGCCCTTGCTTGGCATTTCAGCAACAACAATATTATTACAAACAGAAGTCTGCTTTTAGAAAACAAAAAATTACGAAGCAAAATAGCAGACTTAGAAAGACAAAATGAAAGCTTAGTGCTACAATCCAAAAATGCTATACAAATGACCCAGTCATCTGTAGACAGCAGATTTAGATCAAACAGCACGCCAACCATTTCTAAGCCTATCTTCCAGGATATGGATCACGAAATGGTAGCGACCTCTTCTCATGCACCTTTCGCACGAGTTGTGGTCCCACGGGCTTTTTCTCACTACAAAACTTGGCACGGACAAAACCGTCCACTCTTCCATAATCCAACAGCCTTTGAATTCTGCAAAACCAGGATCTTCTTCAAACCCATTGAAATTACCCACCGGCTACCTCAAAATATTGTTGACCTTATCACACAAAAAATCTCTTCAGATTTTTCCCAAACCTTTGCCAAAATACAAACCCTTTTTCTTGAAATATTTCAAGAAATCAAAAAGCCAATTCCCGGACTAAGGGTAATACCTTCAGTCTCTTTCAAACCTTGTCTAAACATCTCCCCTTGCAAATTTGACAACACCGATGCCTGCAAACACAACCCCTGCTGGATTATCTTCAAAGTATCGATCAAACAAGAAAAGTTTGATGGATTACAAATTGATGGAGAAATCCTCTCCTCAGCAAAATTGATGGACCTTGGTCTTGTCAGCCAAATAATTTTTTCAAACCCAGACCAAACAAACAATTTTGGTAGAAAACTAGCAATCTGTGTCTGTAACCTTTTCTCCCAAGAAACCAAAAAAGTGGATGTAAGAATCAGTTCCATTCCTCCTGAATGGGAAGGACTTTTCATCCAACAAGCCTATCACCGGATCTGGATTGGCAAGTATACCAGAAGAATGGATTTTCTTCCCCTCAAAATAGCCTATCCTAAATCCTTCTCCAAAGCCTATAAACATTGGAAAGCTGAAATGATGGCTTTAAATGGCTATGATGATCTCTTTCCCCACTGCAACATGAAACTTATCACTGAGGATTTCCATCAAAAAATTTATGCCTCTGGATTCATACCAGAATTGGATTTCCAATTCCAAACTATGTATACAGAAGAACTTGAAGTCTATCAAGACAGATATTCTTCTCCTTACTCAGCAAGTTTTTGGGATCCCATCACACCAACACTTGCCGAGGACGACTTCACAGACGAGGAAGCTTTCAATGTCAACAACATGATGGAAGGATAGTTTTCCTCACGCAAAAATCCAAAATGCAGTCTATGATTGCAGCAGCAAAAACTCCTGAGGAAGTTGCAAAAATCCTATCCCAATTCACTCCTCAACATGAAGAAGTTGGGACATCCAAAGTGCCGGATGATGCCGAATCTTCCACTGAAGACGAAGAAGCCATTCCAGACTTTGAAGTCTTCGGAAATTCGGGATTCTAAAAAAAAAAAAAATTCAAAATGAAAAAGAAAGTGAAAAGAAAAGCAAAAAGAAATTAGATACAAAAGACTGCAAAAAAGAAAAGGAAAAGCAGCAAAATTATTGACCTTTACTATGCAGGTACTATTCAAAGATTCCAAAAGCTCATCGGTCAAAAAGCAGAAGACAAAAAGTACCGTCACTGTAGCAGCACTGTTCACTTTTTACTGTGCAGACACGGGTGCGGTCACTGTTCAAATTTTCAAAATTGCAAAAAGGCCCTTCCAGACATCTATTTAAGGAGGAGCTCTCAGACATTCAAAAGGAAGGAGAAAAATAGAGGAAAAATAGGGAGAAGAACCCTCATAACCCTCTTCTCTTCTTCACCCCAAACTTCCAAACTATCCAAAATAGCCAAACAAGCCAAAATAGCCAAACAAGCCTGTAATAGATAGGATAGACAGGATTCCAGAACCCTTCTTCCCTATCTACCAAACATCCATACTTCCTCACAGAGGAAGCAAATACCCAAAGGGATTTTCCCATCGCCAACTTTTTCAAATTTATTTATCTTCAAAAGGTTTGTATCAGGTTTAACCTGATCAATCATTGTATCTTCAAATATTCTGCAAATATATCAAATATTTTGCCTATCTTTGCCTACTTTAAATATTGCAAACATTTCATGCATATGGTCGGTTCAACCGCCTACTTTAAATACTCTGCAAACATTTCATACATATGGTCGGCATAGCCGCCTGCATAACTGCTTTCATACTTATCTGCTTTAATTTCTGTATTTTCTGCATATCAATTTCCTTATAATTATTTTCTATGCTGATTATCTGAGTGGTATCTCGTCCCCCTTCCGGTCTTGCGGAGAGTTGGTATCAGAGCCAGAGGGGGTAGGTAGGTGAGATACTGTTTCTCGTGTTTGTGACAAAAATCTTGTCTCAGGTTGGGTCAGCCGGAGCCGCTTCGTTACTTAGGCCGGATCAAGGGTAGTAAGTCCCGAAGAGTGATAGGGCAGTAAAACCTGATGAATAGCCTAGGGTCGTGGTATAGTTGATGACCTGTGTCAACCTTTGAGTCACAACCATGGAACCGGTGTTCCACAGATCTACTTCTTTAAACTCTGTGTCCAGTGCCTCCCAGGATTCGTCCAGGAGAACTGTTAACACTGAGGAAATTATCATAGAAAATTTTGATAAGGCTATTGATATCTGGAAAATTCCAGAAGTCAAAAAGCATGAGATTTATGAAAAATCAAACATTTTCAGTTTCAAAAATGATTTCGTCATCAAAACTGAAGAAAGGGATATTCAGATCTCTAAGAGTTCTGAAACCATTCCTCTTCTTTCGCAAAAAACACTTCAAAAGTTTTCTCAAAAAGGTTTCAAATTTATCCATCTAGGTCTTGTCCAAGTTGGATTCAAACCATTGACCAGAGAAGGTCTGAACACTTCAATTCTTGCAACACTTCGAGACACTAGGTTCACAAACTTCGCTGATTCTTTACTCAGCTCCATTGAGTCTAGCCTGTGTCGAGGTCCTATTTCCTTTGATTGTTATCCAAACTTAACCATTTCTCTGAAGGACAAGAACATTCTCAAATCTTTAGTCCTTCAAATCCAAACTCATAATTACAAAATGCTTGAGGGATCAATCCCGATAGCAATTATTTATCGCCTACACTTCAAAGTTATGCATTCAGCTTTTGCTTCAAAAATAAAGATGATGTCCTCCACCAGAGGAGAGACTCTTCTTTTGCAAACAGATCTGACTAGATCTAATGCCATAACCACCAAAACTATTCAATGGAAAGATGTAAATCTTCCAGATGAATGGGATCTTGAAAATGCTGTTCCAGCACAACCATATGAGCCTACTCGTCCAAATACTGAAGTCAAAAAACATTCAGCAGTTTGCTGATGGTCGTGTCAAACTCTCTTTTCATAGAGATTCATCCAGCTTCAGATCTGAATCCAGATCTGAAACATCTTCAAAAAGTACCATAGATCTTGGTAGAATCTCCCAAATTCCTTCTGTTATAGGAACAAAACCTAGATTCTCCACTTCAGATCTTTCAAAAGATTTTCCTTCAACTTCAAATTTTTCAAACGCTGATTACAGCACTCAAATTCCAAAACCCGTTTATGTGCAAAATTTTCAAAGACAGCCAAAGTCTCCTTCTGAACATTCTGAGCCAGTTAGCCCTGATTTTTCTGCTGTAACAGAAAATCTAATGGCCAATGAACTCAATGTTCTTGAAGAAGAATTTGTTGTCAACAAACAATTTCTTCGAGATGATTTTTATTCAAAAGAAAATTCTGAAAAAAGAATTTGGTTTTTCAAAACTTTCCCTGAAACCAAACAGCAAATTCAAGAAGAATATTATGATTTTATTATCCAAAATAAAATTCATATTTTCTTCTTTGATTGGTTTGAGATTTATTCTGCCAATCATGACATCAAATATCCTTTTAAAAATTCTTTAAACCCAGTTACTCTGAGAAGTAACAATCCAAACTCTACAGAATGGGAAACCTCTGTAGGAGCAAAAATTACTTCAAATCATCCTCCTTTGCAAAATATCAAACTTTCTGTTTCCAACAAAACAGTGGAAGCAACTCCTTTTAAAACGCCAGGAGATGACAATTTGAAGAAAATTGTCACTCAAAACAATTTTTCAAATATCCATCTTAGTACGATTGGGAAACAACTTGATCGTATTGAGAAACATGTCAAAAAACAGCCTTTTCAACTCAGCAAAAAGGATTTGAAAAATCCAGTTTTCAAACCTTATTTAGTTTCAAAAGACTCTGTCAAAAATATTCAGCAAAACAAAAGTGGTTCTCAAAAACAGTCTTCCAAAGTTTCAGTTGGTGATTCAAACATTGTTCTTGAAACACCACCGTCAACCAGCAAATCTCCCGTTATTAATACTCTCTCTCAAAAGTCAGAAGTTGATGAAACTACTGACCAATTCAAAAGTCCTCAAATCAATATGTTGCCAAATTTGCCTATTACTCCAATGCCTGACATTGTTCCGGCAAAGCCAATATCTCAGTTTCGTTTCAATGCTTCTTCAGTATATGAATGGAACATTGACAACTTTTCTGAGTATCAAATTCTTTCAACCCTACAACAAATGACCATGGCCGCAAATGCTTACAGAACTCAGAACAATGTTTCTGATAAAGCAATTGCAGAAATCCTAATTGCAGGATTTTCTGGTCAACTCAAAGGATGGTGGGATAACTATCTCTCACCTGATCAACAAAATGAGATTCTCAATGCCTACAAAACAGATGAAGAGGGAAACCTCATCTTTGACGAAGATGACAATCCTCAACAGGATGCCCTCTCCACTCTGATCCTCACTATTTCTCTTCATTTTATTGGAGATCCTTCGCATATTAAGGACAAAAATGCTGAACTACTTTCAAACCTTCGTTGCAAAAAACTCAGCCATTTTCAGTCCTACAAAAATGATTTCCTAACTAGAGTCATGCTCCGAGAAGACTCTAATCAGCCTTTCTGGAAAGAAAAGTTCCTTGCCGGACTACCAACACTCCTTGGTGAAAAGGTTCGGAATCATATCAAAGAAACCTCCAAAAAGAAAATCATCCCTTATGATGATTATACCTATGGCCAACTTGTTGGTATTATCCAACATGAAGGCTTGAAAATCTGTCAAGATTTGAAACTCCAAAAACATCTCAAGAAAGAGATGAAGCAAACCAAAATCGAGTTGGGTACTTTCTGCCAACAATTCGATATCAATCCTTTCAAAAAATCAGGTTCTTCTTGTCAAGGAAATTGTGACCGCGGCAAGTCCAAAGGTTACAAAAAACCCTTTAAGAAGAATTACAAATCTTACAAAAAACCTTCTAAAGAGGATTTTTACAAAAAACCTCTTAAGAAAACAAAAACTTCTCAGCCAAAACCTTTTTCCAAATCCTTGAAGGATGTCAAGTGTTTCAAATGTCAAAAATTTGGACACACTGCAAGATATTGCAGACTCAACAGAAAGATTCATGAATTGAATCTTGGAGATGACATTCTCAACAAACTTTCAAACCTCCTTATCAGTACCCCTGATAATTCTTCAAATTCTGAAACAGAATTTTCCTCTGTTTCAAAAGAAAACCGCAAATGTCTTCAAATTGATGAAGTTACTTCATCAAAAGCCTCTTCAAATCTTCATACCTCTTCTGAAGAAGATAATGGACTTACAGTTCATGTTTTAACTTCAGAACAACAAACAATTCTTGACATTATTAACCAGGTCGACAGTCCTGAGTTAAGAAAAGAATGTCTTGAGAAACTTCTCAAAACTTTCACTTCCTGTGAAAGTAGTTCAAAACCATCTTCTCAGCCTATTATCTCTAAGAATACTTATGACCTCACGAGTATTCTTAACAAGCAAAAACGCAAGTCTAAAGACCTGACAGTCCAAGACCTCCAAAAGGAGATTGGGATTGTTAAGCAAGATTTGCGAGACCTCAAACAAAAACAAAAACAAGATGAGGAAGCTATTAAGCATATCCTCTCCAAAATTGATTCAAAGGAAGAATCCTCTTCAAATGAAGAAGAAAATCCTATTGAGTCAAACATCCAAACACTTCATCAAACACCAAATGAATTTCTCTTTATTCTTAGAGAAATTACAACCAGAAAATACATGATCAAGGTTACCCTTGAATTTTCTCCAAATTACCGCCTGGATACCATTGCTCTTTTTGATACTGGTGCAGATTTAAACTGCATTAAATCTGGCATGGTTCCTAGCAAATTTCTTGAAAAATCCATGAAAAACTTTCAGCCGCAAACAATGCAAAATTGTCCATCCAATCAAAAACTTTTGCAAATATCATTAACAATGATATTTCCCTCAAAACAGCCTTTGTGGTCGTCCAAGACATACACCATTCAGTAATTCTTGGTACACCCTTTATCAATATCATAACCCTTACAAAGTCAATTCTGATTCCATTTCTTTCAAAATAAACCACAAAAAGTTTTTATTCTCCTTTCTTGACAAACCAAAAACTAGAAATCTTGGATTTCTAAAAGCTCTTTCTGTTTACAAAAATACCTTGAACAATATTGTTCAAGCAAAAGATTTTCAGCTCCAGGATTTACGCAAAAATGTTTCTTTCAAAAGAATCCAAAACAGCACAATACCTCTTTTCATCAAAAAACAAATCAAAAATCTTCAAAAAACCATCGAAGACCAGATTTGTGCTGATCTTCCAAATGCTTTTTGGAATAGGAAACAACATATTGTTGATCTTCCTTATGAAGATTCCTTTTCTGATAAGCAAATTCCTACAAAAGCTCGTCCTATCCAAATGAATCATGAACTAGAAGAACACTGTAAGAAAGAAATACAGGATCTTCTAAACAAAAAGCTCATTTCAAAGTCACGCTCCCCATGGAGTTGTGCAGCCTTCTATGTCAACAAGGCCTCTGAAATTGAACGAGGAGTTCCAAGACTCGTCATCAATTACAAGCCTCTCAATGATGCACTCAAATGGATTCGGTATCCGATTCCAAACAAAAAAGATTTATTTCAAAAACTTTATGATTCTCTTATCTTTTCAAAATTTGATATGAAATCTGGTTTTTGGCAAATTCAGATTTCTCCAAAAGATAGATACAAAACGGCTTTTACTGTTCCATTTGGCCAGTTTGAGTGGAATGTAATGCCTTTTGGTCTCAAAAATGCTCCTTCTGAATTCCAAAAAGTCATGAATGACATTTTTTCTCCTTATTCAAAATTTTGCATCGTCTATATAGATGATGTGCTCATTTTCTCAAAAACCATTGATGATCATTTCAAACATTTAAAAACATTCCTTTACATCTCAAAGAAAAATGGCATCGTGGTTTCAAAATCAAAAATTTCCATTTTCCAGACAAAAATTAGATTCTTAGGACATTATATCACACAAGGCACAATTACTCCTATTGAAAGATGTCTTCAATTTGGTCAAAAGTTCCCTGACCAAATTCTTGACAAAAAACAACTCCAAAGATTTCTAGGATGTCTTAATTATGTCTTGGATTTCTTTCCAAATGTCAATAGGTTAGCAAAACCTTTACATGATAGACTTAAGAAGAATCCTGCTCCTTGGACTAGTGTGCATACAGCCACAGTCCAGCATATTAAGAGTCAAGTCCTTCACCTCCCATGTTTACATATAGCAAACCCTAGTCTTCCTAAGGTCGTCCAAACAGATGCTTCTGAACTAGGGTTCGGAGGTATTCTTCTCCAGGTCCAGAACAACAAGGAATGTATTGTTCAATTTACTTCGGGACATTGGAACCAAATACAAATGAATTACTCTACTATTAAAAAAGAAATTTTGAGCATTGTTCTCTGCATACAAAAATTTCAAAGTGATTTACTCAATCAAAAATTCCTTTTACGCATTGATTGCAAATCTGCAAAAGAAGTTTTGAAAAAAGACGTTCAAAACCTTGCATCAAAACAAATTTTTGCCAGATGGCAAGCTATATTATCTATTTTTGAGTTTGATATTGACTTTATCAAAGGCGATACAAATTCCCTGCCTGATTTCTTAACCCGTGAGTTTCTTCAAAACAGGAGCAATGCCTCCCAAATTACCACAGAGACAGATGGCCAAAGACAAACAGGTAGCAAAGCAGGAAGACTATAGCTCAAGACAAACTTCGGCAAAGCCCCTCACATGGTATGATGTCGTTGTCAAAGATGAGACAAATGCAAAAGAGTCTGAGGAGACTGTGCAAACCGAGTTCCTTGACCAAAATATCCAAAAACTTTTCGTGGCATTTTGCCAATCTCCAGAACTCCAGAAAGCCCTCTCCAAAAAGAGTGACTCAGGAGAAAGCTCCCAAAGTGCAAAACTTCCTGCAAACTTACCAAACATTTCAAAACCTGTCCAACTACCGCAAACTTCCAGCACAAACTCTTCACAAACCTCTTATGGAGCCAAATACTTTATAAAACCAAATTTCCAAAATATTATTCCTCTTGAAAAAGGAATCTCCTTCAAAACCCCATTTGAATGTGCCCAAAAATACTTTGGTAACTACCTCTTTGTGCCTACAGATCCAGCAAAAACACCAGAATATTGCCAAACAATTCTTGAGGTAACACGATCTGTTACTCTCATCCATCATTACAAATTTTCAAACCAACAAACACCATCCTATTCCTTGGCAAAAATTCACAAAGTTCTTCCTCCATCTGAATGGCCTAATGAAAACCTTACTAAACCCATCTCCTTTACCTACCAAAGTGTACAAAATGAGCAGAGCAAAATAACCTTCAATTACTGGGATTACCAGCAAGCCTGGTTCAATGCTTTCCTTATCCAAAACCCTAAATACTCCCATACTTGGTTGATTTTCTTCAAGGAATGTGATTCCATTGCCTCTTTCCCATACTGGTGGAATTCATGGTGGACCTACTTCGGTCTAACTGATGATATCCTTTCTGGACCACTTCATGAAACTTTCAACCTTTTCAAAACACATTTCAAACCAACAACAGACGAAGCAAGGTTTCCTCCTACAGCAAACTTATGTTCCAAATTATACCTCCCATGGGTACTCTGTTGGTATCTTGACATTCAAAAACAAAATAATATTTCCTTTCTTAGGAGATATTTCAAAATTCGAATGTGGGAAAAATATCAGCCAAAAGGATATCTTACTCCCCAAGGAATGAAAAATTTTCTTGGACTTAAGCAAAACCAAGACAAAAAACAGGTTGAGTTCCTGGCGCAAAAATCCAAAATGCAGTCTATGATTGCAGTAGCAAAAACTCCTGAGGAAATTGCAAAAAATCCTGTCCCAATTCACTCCTCAACATGAAGAAGTTGGGACATCCAAAGTGCCGGATGATGCCGAATCTTCCACTGAAGACGAAGAAGCCATTCCAGACTTTGAAGTCTTTGGAAATTCGGGATTCTAAAAAAAATAATAATAATAATAATTTCAAAATGAAAAAGAAAGTGAAAAGAAAAGCAAAAAAGAAATAAGATGCAAAAGACTGCAAAAGAAAAAGAAAAGCAGCAAAATTATTGTCCTTTACTATGCAGGTACTATTCAAAGATTCCAAAAAGCCCCATCGGTCAAAAAGCAGAAGACAAAAAGTACCGTCACTGTAGCAGCACTGTTCACTTTTTACTGTGCAGACACGGGTGCGGTCACTGTTCAAATTTTCAAATTTGCAAAAAGGCCCTTCCAGACATCTATTTAAGGAGGAGCTCTCGGTCATTCAAAGAAGAGAAAATAGAGGAAAAATAGGGAGAAGACCCTCTTCTCTTCACCCCAAACCTCATAACCCTCTTCTCTTCACCCCAAACTGTCAGAAGAGAAAAAAAGAGGAAAAATAGGGAGAAGAACCCTCATAACCCTCTTCTCTTCACCCCAAACTGTCAGAAGAGAAAAAAAAGAGGAAACACAAGGAGAAGAAAAGCCTTGTAATCCCTTCTCTTCACCCCAAACTTCCAAACTGCCAAATTAGCCAAACAAGCCAAAATAGCCAAACAAGCCTGTAATAGATAGGATAGACAGGATTCCAGAACCCTTCTTCCCTATCTACCAAACATCCATACTTCCTCACAGAGGAAGCAAATACCCAAAGGGATTTTCCCATCGCCAACTTTTTCAAATTTTTTTTATCTTCAAAAGGTTTGTATCAGGTTTAACCTGATCAATCTTTGTATCTTCAAATATTCTGCAAATATATCAAATATTATTTTGCCTATCTTTGCCTACTTTAAATATTGCAAACATGCATATGGTCGGTTCAACCGCCTCCTTTAAATACTCTGCAAACATTTCATACATATGGTCGGCATAGCCGCCTGCATAACTGCTTTCATACTCATCTGCTTTAATTTCTGTAAATGAGATTCTCAATGCCTACAAAACAGATGAAGAGGGAAACCTCATCTTTGACGAAGATGACAATCCTCAACACCTACCTACCCCCTCTGGCTCTGATACCAACTCTCCGCAAGACCGGAAGGGGGACGAGATACCACTCAGATAATCTGCATGCTCTGCTCATTTTGTACACTTTGGTAGGTAAAGGAAATGGGTTTGGTAAGGTTTTCATTAGGCCATTCAGATGGAGGAAGAACTTTGTGAATTTTTGCCAAAGAATAGGATGGTGTTTGTTGGTTTGAAAATTTGTAATGATGGATGAGAGTAACAGATCGTGTTACCTCAAGAATTGTTTGGCAATATTCTGGTGTTTTTGCTGGATCAGTAGGCACAAAGAGGTAGTTACCAAAGTATTTTTGGGCACATTCAAATGGGGTTTTGTAGGAGATTCCTTTTTCAAGAGGAATAATATTTTGGAAATTAGGTTTTACAAAGTATTTGGCTCCATAAGAGGTTTGTGAAGAGTTTGTGCTGGAAGTTTGCGGTAGTTGGACAGGTTTTGAAATGTTTGTTAAGTTTGCAGGAAGTTTTGCACTTTGGGAGCTTTCTCCTGAGTCACTCTTTTTGGAGAGGGCTTTCTGGAGTTCTGGAGATTGGCAAAATGCCATGAAAAGTTTTTGGATATTTTGGTCAAGGAAATTGGTCTGTACAGTCTCCTCAGACTCTTTTGCATTTGTCTCTTCTTTGACAACGGCATCATACCATGTGAGGGGTTTTGCCGAAGTTTGTCTTGAGCTGGAGTCTTCCTGCTTTGCTACCTGTTTGTCTTTGGCCATCTGTCCCTGTGGTAATTTGGAAGGCATTGCTCCTGTTTTGAAGAAACTCACGGGTTAAGAAATCAGGCAGGGAATTTGTATCGCCTTTGATAAAGTCAATATCAAATTCAAAAATAGATAATATAGCTTGCCATCTGGCAAAAATTTGTTTTGATGCAAGGTTTTGAACGTCTTTTTTCAAAACTTCTTTTGCAGATTTGCAATCAATGCGTAAAAGGAATTTGAGTAAATCACTTTGAAATTTTTGTATGCAGAGAACAATGCTCAAAATTTCTTTTTTAATAGTAGAGTAATTCATTTGTATTTGGTTCCAATGTCCCGAAGTAAATTGAACAATACATTCCTTGTTGTTCTGGACCTGGAGAAGAATACCTCCGAACCCTAGTTCAGAAGCATCTGTTTGGACGACCTTAGGAAGACTAGGGTTTGCTATATGTAAACATGGGAGGTGAAGGACTTGACTCTTAATATGCTGGACTGTGGCTGTATGCACACTAGTCCAAGGAGCAGGATTCTTCTTAAGTCTATCATGTAAAGGTTTTGCTAACCTATTGACATTTGGAAAGAAATCCAAGACATAATTAAGACATCCTAGAAATCTTTGGAGTAATTTTTGCTCCTACAGAGGTTTCCCATTCTGTAGAGTTTGGATTGTTACTTCTCAGAGTAACTGGGTTTAAAGAATTTTTAAAAGGATATTTGATGTCATGATTGGCAGAATAAATCTCAAACCAATCAAAGAAGAAAATATGAATTTTATTTTGGATAATAAAATCATAATATTCTTCCTGAATTTGCTGTTTGGTTTCAGGGAAAGTTTTGAAAAACCAAATTCTTTTTTCAGAATTTTCTTTTGAATAGAAATTATCTCGAAGAAATTGTTTGTTGACAACAAATTCTTCTTCAAGAACATTGAGTTCATTGGCCATTAGATTTTCTGTTACAGCAGAAAAATCAGGGCTAACTGGCTCAGAATGTTCAGAAGGAGACTTTGGCTGTCTTTGAAAATTTTGCACATAAACGGGGTTTGGAATTTGAGTGCTGTAATCAGCGTTTGAAAAATTTGAAGTTGAAGGAAAATCTTTTGAAAGATCTGAAGTGGAGAATCTAGGTTTTGTTCCTATAACAGAAGGAATTTGGGAGATTCTACCAAGATCTATGGTACTTTTTGAAGATGTTTCAGATCTGGATTCAGATCTGAAGCTGGATGAATCTCTATGAAAAGAGAGTTTGACACGACCATCAGCAAACTGCTGAATGTTTTTTACTTCAGTATTTGGACGAGTAGGCTCATATGGTTGTGCTGGAACAGCATTTTCAAGATCCCATTCATCTGGAAGATTTACATCTTTCCATTGAATAGTTTTTGTAGTTATGGCATTAGATCTAGTCAGATCTGTTTGCAAAAGAAGAGTCTCTCCTCTGGTGGAGGACATCATCTTTATTTTTGAAGCAAAGGCTGAATGCATAACTTTGAAGTGTAGGCGATAAATAATTGCTATCGGGATGGATCCCTCAAGCATTTTGTAATTATGAGTTTGGATTTGAAGGACTAAAGATTTGAGAATGTTCTTGTCCTTCAGAGAAATGGTTAAGTTTGGATAACAATCAAAGGAAATAGGACCACGACACAGGCTAGACTCAATTGAGCTGAGTAAAGAATCAGCGAAATTTGTGAACCTAGTGTCTCGAAGTGTTGCAAGAATTGAAGTGTTTAGACCTTCTCTGGTCAATGGTTTGAATCCAACTTGGACAAGACCTAGATGGATAAATTTGAAACCTTTTTGAGAAAACTTTTGAAGTGTTTTTTGCGAGAGAAGAGGAATGGTTTCAGAATTCTTAGAGATCTGAATATCCCTTTCTTCAGTTTTGATAACGAAATCATTTTTAAAACTGAAAATATTTGATTTTTCATAAATCTCATGCTTTTTGACTTCTGGAATTTTCCAGATATCAATAGCCTTATCAAAATTTTCTATGATAATTTCCTCAGTGTTAACAGTTCTCCTGGACGAATCCTGGGAGGCACTGGACACAGAGTTTAAAGAAGTAGATCTGTGGAACACCGGTTCCATGGTTGTGACTCAAAGGTTGACACAGGTCATCAACTATACCACGACCCTAGGCTATTCATCAGGTTTTACTGCCCTATCACTCTTCGGGACTTACTACCCTTGATCCGGCCTAAGTAACGAAGCGGCTCCGGCTGACTCAACCTGAGACAAGATTTTCGTCACAAACACGAGAAACAGTATCTCACCTACCTTCTAAAGAGGATTTTTACAAAAAACCTCTTAAGAAAACAAAAACTTCTCAGCCAAAACCTTTTTCCAAATCTTTGAAGGATGTCAAGTGTTTCAAATGTCAAAAATTTGGACACACTGCAAGATACTGCAGACTCAATAGAAAGATTCATGAATTGAGAAAAATAGAGGAAAAATAGGGAGAAGAACCCTCATAACCCTCTTCTCTTCTTCATCCTGCTTCAAACACCCAAAACTTCCACGAGTCCAAACCCTATCCAAAATAGCCAAACAAGCCTGTAATAGATAGGATAGACAGGATTCCAGAACCCTTCTTTCCTATCTACCAAACATCCATACTTCCTCACAGAGGAAGCAAATACCCAAAGGGATTTTCCCATCGCCAACTTTTTCAAATTTATTTATCTTCAAAAGGTTTGTATCAGGTTTAACCTGATCAATCATTGTATCTTCAAATATTCTGCAAATATATCAAATATTATTTTGCCTATCTTTGCCTACTTTAAATATTGCAAACATGCATATGGTCGGTTCAACCGCCTCCTTTAAATACTCTGCAAACATTTCATACATATGGTCGGCATAGCCGCCTGCATAACTGCTTTCATACTCATCTGCTTTAATTTCTGTATTTTCTGCATATCAATTTCCTTATAATTATTTTCTATGCTGATTATCTGAGTGGTATCTCGTCCCCCTTCCGGTCTTGCGGAGAGTTGGTATCAGAGCCAGAGGGGGTAGGTAGGTCTACAGATGACTGGGTCATTTGTATAGCATTTTTGGATTGTAGCACTAAGCTTGAATTTCTCTTTATCCTAAGAGAAATCACAACCAGAAAATACATGATCAAGGTTACCCTTGAATTTTCTCCAAATTATCGCCTGGATACCATTGCTCTTTTTGATACTGGTGCAGATTTAAACTGCATTAAGTCTGGCATGGTTCCTAGCAAATTTCTTGAAAAATCTTATGAAAAACTTTCAGCCGCAAACAATGCAAAATTGTCCATCCAGTCAAAAACTTTTGCAAATATCATTAACAATGATATTCTTCCTTTGAATCAATTTTAGAGAGGATATGCTTAATAGCTTCCTCATCTTGTTTTTGTTTTTGTTTGAGGTCTCGCAAATCTTGCTTAACAATGCTAATTATTTTTTTTACAAATTATATTTAATATAATTCTTAAAATTAAATATTAAAAATAATGATATTTTAATATAAATATGATTGACTAATCAACTAATGATAAGTATTGGATCCATCTAACCAAATAGCTACTAGTGTCGAACATACATTTTTGGTAAGTCAAAGTCATGCCTTTTCAAATTAAGAAATAATGAAAGATAATAAATGCCAAATAATCTCAGTCACTAAATATGGTGGAAAGGCCTCCCATATACATACGGGTGAATTTCACAAGCTTACACACAAGAGAAATCATGCAACACGGAGTTCAAGGAGATTTTGAAATTCTCTCCGTACCCTTTAAAGAAGATTCACAGCATTGTAGGCACCCTTCGTGGAGCTTCGTCACACCTTGACATTTAATTCACGTTTTTGGTGTTAAGTTAACAAGCAAATGTTATTTCGAGTTCCAACCAGCTTTTAAACAGAATTAAAGTTTAAAAGCTACTCAAACCTTAGTTGTGTTCTAAAAGGAAGTTTCACAATGTTTTTGTAACATTCTAGGTGTTCTTTGTTAATGCGCGATCCACAGATGCGTCAAAATTTATTTTAATATTTATTAATTTTAACTTTATTGTAAATGAGTTTTATTAATAAATTGGACCATATGAGCTTTTAGGTTAGAATCTGATAGCATTTAGTATAAATAGTAGTTTGTTATTCAGTTGAAAGAGATTGAGACACAGATCAATAGACAAAGAGTTTTAATCAATCCAAGTTTCTTTTTCAATTCCTTGAAATTGAGCTTTTCAATTTCTCGTGAGTTCCTATCCTAAATCAAGTCATTCCGGAGTAGTCCGTGTGATTCGTAATGTATCAATCGGT
Source organism: Avicennia marina (assembly GCA_019155195.1). Lineage (NCBI taxonomy): Eukaryota > Viridiplantae > Streptophyta > Magnoliopsida > Lamiales > Acanthaceae > Avicennia > Avicennia marina. The sequence goes on from CM032773.1 coordinate 4,502,119, forward strand.
GTTTGGTGTGCTGATTGTGGTTGTTCCATCATGTTTAATCCAATCCTACCACGTTGGGTTGGCGTTTTTCGCTCGATTCACGTTCTTGGGATTTTTGGATTCAGGTTCGATTACACCGTTGTTTTCCGACGCGATCTTTGATCACATCAGTTTGGTATCAGAACAAGCTTGTGTCGAATTCTAATTCGATACACGATCCGGAGTTTAAAAAAGAAAACGAAAATAAAAAAAAGGGAAAAATTACCGTTGCCGTACCGACTGAAAATCATAGCTGAATCTGTCGCTGTCTCGACTGATTTCCAGTCGCAAACGCCACCTAGCACAACACCGCTGCGAGCCCATCTGATTCCGACCTGAATCACTGCCAGAGGAGGAGCGAATCGGCCGCAATCCGCCGCTAGGTTTCCACTGCGAAAATGTTCAATTTCACTTGATTTCATTGCCCATCGTCGCCGTTGAGGACCGCCCAGGGCTCACCAATGCCTGGGCAATCGACACTGGCCACTTCTACTGATGTACGTCAGCGAAAAGCGCCTCTCAGCCGTGTCGCCGCCACCATTCGAGAACGAACGAAAAATATATATATATATATATTTGGATTGGGCCAAGAACTGACTGGGCCGATAGCAAATCTTAGGCCCGAGTTCGTTTGGTCCAGGAAAAAAAAATTGCAGCTGGGCCGACCCAAAAAAAGAAGAGAAAAAAAAACTTTTCTGTTGGGCCGAGGCAAGGATTTGGGCCGATGGTTAAGTTGGGCCAGGTAGCAATTTGGGTCAGGTTCGAGTAGCCCAAAAAAAAATCAATTGGGCCAGAGTTGATTGGGTTGAAACTGCTTTAGGCCAGACTGCCGCTGGACCAGAGATGTATTTAGGCCGAGGAGATTTGGCTGGATCAGGAGTTGCTGCTGGGCTGGGCCATCTGCGTTGACGTGGTAAGGCCGTGTTTGGTTACAATTTCTGTTTCAACTTAAGGGCCTATTTAGCTGCAAAATTTCTGTTTCAACGTAAGGGCCTGTTTGGCTGCAGAATTTCTGTTTCAGCGTAAGGGCTTGTTTGGTTGCTAATTTTTTTACAAAAAGGAGGAGGCAAGAAAAAAAGGAGGCAAAAAAAAAAAAGAGGAGGCCAAAAAAAAGAGAGAGAAATTTATTTATTTATTTTTTGGGTTGTGTTTGGGCCTATAGTAGATCGAGATACCTGCTTGTCTCCTATTTTCGTTGTAGCCCTATATCATTCATACCGAGTGCTTGTATTGTTTTACGTGGCTTGAATCTTTGAGACCATTTTGGAATCACATGAGAAGGGCACGAGAAATTGAGTTTGTGAGAATTAAATTGAGTGTTTGTGATACACGAGTGGATGTGAGAAACGAGTGACAAAGAGCCTTCACCTCAAAGAAGTGAGAGTAGCAAGATTGGTAAGGATTTTTATTACTAACCATTATCTGCTATTATTGTTTCTTTGTACCCTAGATATCGTGATGGCCAACCAGTATTCAGGACAGGGCAATTGCCCTGACAAGACTAAATTGTTATTTGAGTCTCTCAATGGTGAATTGAGAAAACTTACTAGGAGTATGGAAGGTATGCAGGACAGGACAACAGATATACAAGATTGGTTAGGGCGCATAGAAGTGTCCCAAGCTGCGACCTTAGAAAGAGATAGTCCACAATCCAAGCCACCTGGACGTAGAGGCAATTTTGTGCCAGGCCTAGCTCAGGCTAGAGATGGACATAGGCATCATGTCAGGCCAGTGAGGTAAGATCGACAAGACTACGAGGAGACAAGAAATAAATATACACCGTCAAGGTATTATAATATCAGAGACTATGGATCAAATGTGAATGAGTACGACGAGACATCCAAGGTATCGGGTTCTTATATTGAAAGTCAAATTTGGGTGTGTTTTAATTGCTTTCAACACAGGCATAGTATGAGTGAATGTCGAAACGAGCAAGTTGATACTCATATTGGGATTAGCAAAGTCATGGGAGAGAAGAAAGTCCCATCCATAGAGATGCCATCTTTGGCTGAAATGAGGATTGCAGAGAAAATGCCACCATAGGAAGTACAATATGAAGATAATGACAGTAGTAACACACATCTAGAAATTGAGGAGAAAAGTGAACGAAAAGAAATAACAGAATTCGTAGAAATTGAAAAGGATAGAGTTGAGATGGGAGAAGCCACAGAAGTTAGGGTGAAAGTTAAGGACAGCCACACGAATGAAGAACAAGTCGAGGATTGGGCATTAAATTTCTACAGAGTCACATGTACCTTGATCCATTTGACCCTTTGGCAGATGTTTTGTCTAATTGTATTGCACAAGAGTTGACGATAGTTTTATCTGCAAAGACAACATATGCATATCCGAATGAGTCATCAGTGCCTTTTTATACTCCTTTATATAGTTTGTTGTTGATATTTCTGTGCTGGACTCATAGAAAGATGAAGTTGAAGTTTCAACGAGGCGATGAAGAGTTCAGAAACGTCCAAAGATTCGTGTTTGATCCAGGAGGATACAAATTCGAATTAAAGACAATTTGCCTTCAAGAGGAGGGGTATAATGCGATCCAGAGATTCGTCGAAATTTATTTTAATATTTATTAATTTTAGCTTTATTATAAATAGGCTTTATTAATAAATTGGGCTATATGGGCTTTTAAGTTAGAGTCTGATAGCATTTAGTATAAATAGCAGTTTGTTATTCAGTTGAAAGAGATTGAGATACAGATCAATAGATAGAGAGTTTTAATCAATCCAGGTTTCTTTTTCAATTCCCTGAAATTGAGCTTTTCAACTTTTCGTGAGTTCTTATCCCAAATAGAGTCATTACGGAGTGGTCCGTGTGATTCGTAACTTATCAATTGGTATTCGGTGTACTAATTGTGGTCGTTCCATCCAGTTCAATCCAATCTTACCACGTTGGGTTGGCGTTTTTCGCTCGGTTCGCATCCCTAGAATTTTCAAATTCGGGTTCAGTTACACCGTTGTTTTCCCATAGACGCGAACTGAGAGAAAAACACTGACCCAACGTGGTAGGATTGGATTGAACCCGATAGAATGGCCACAATTAGCACACCGAATACCGATTGATACGTTACGAATCACACGGACCACTCTAAAATGACTCGATTTAGAATAGGAACTCACAAGAAATTGAGAAATTCAATTTTAGGGAATTGAAAAAGAAACCTGGATTGATTAAAACTCTCTGTCTATTGATCTGTATCTCAATCTCTTTCAACTGAATAACAAACTACTATTTATACTAAATGCTATCAGACTCTAATCTAAAAGCCCATATGGCACAATTTATTAATAAAGCCCATTTACAATAAAGCTAAAATTAATAAATATTAAAATAAATTTCGATGAATCCCTGGATCATGTCAGTTAAGTTCATCAAAGTCCAATGTTTGATTAAGAATTGTAGTGCTTAATTATAGATTAACATTTCTCATAGGTCAAGTAGACTTCTAAAAGGATCAAACCATTAAATTTTTCTAAAATTTGTTAGAAGTTCAATGTTTTCCTAGTTACCAACAAAAGTTTACTTGATTCACCTCAAAGTTCCACTTATAAAATTTTGTACAAGAATATTATCACTCAACTTTTTTGGCATGCCTAATGAGACCACCGCACCTCTCATCTCTTCCTCAAGTTCAAAGTAAATTATAATGGCTAGTGGTAAAGCTACGACAATTGAAATTATTACTTCAAGCTCTACCCAGGATTTCCACAAGTTGAAAGAAAAATAAATCGGGACAAGCTCTTTCCTCACCAAGTAAAGAATCCATGAAAGTTATGAAAGGAAAAACATTTCAATGTGCTAGAAAAAAACAAAGTAGTGAAAAAGAAAGAAGCTCCTCAAATAAACTAACTTTGAAGGAGATGTAAGCCAAAACTTACCTGTTCCTTAACTCAAATGTCTCAAGAATATTTGATAACCTTCTGTAATAATTTTTTTGTACAATAAAATGTGTATAAGATTAATTAAAAATGAATTAAGCTAAATTGTGGGTACAATTCTCTAAGCCCTAATGATCTTATTGCTTCTTTAACTTTGGAAATCTGGAGGCTTAAGCAATTTTTAGAAGGGTCTACTGATTAAATCTTCTTTGAAGGTGACTTGAACACTAGTAAATGTTAATTTGGAAAGCTTAACATTGTGATTACAAATCAAACATGAATTTAAGGGAAGCGTCATAATGAATGGCTTGAATATTGCCCAGAACGTTGTGAACCTCCTTAAAAAACACAATTTGGTATTTGTGCAACTTTGAAGCAATCTAACTAAGATCTCCCATGAAGCTTACTTTATTATCAAATAACATTTATTTGGTAGTGTATCACAACTATAGTAATTCAAAGGCCAAAATTTGGTTGATCTTCATGAATAACAGCTTAGATTTAGGGATGAACATTGTGGATCTTTTTTCATTTTTGGAGAGGCTTGTGTAGAGAATTTGAAGACTCCTTGGAACTTATTCATTTGAATGACTTTACTTATCTTCAATTTGTATTGAATTTTGAAGTGCACTGCAATTTCTAGTGGTAGAGAAAACCTTGCCATATACGTTTGATGATGTGGCACAATTTGATCGGGTTTAAATATTTGACTAGGAACTTATTTTCTTTTATCGCAAGCTTTGATTTGATGCGATTCAACTTGCCAAAATCTCAATATTTATCTTCCATAATTTGATAAGACATGATTGGTCTACCAAATTTGAGAGATGTGACACTTGATATAATTTGATTAGGCAAAATCATTTATATTAAAATATTAATTATTTAATTTAATTTGTAGATTATTTATTGGTATTTGATACAAGTAATTCCACATGCCATTACTTAATGCATCACAAAATTTATATGTTTGCAAATGCCTCCTTGAAACTTGTTTGTAAAAAATTTGTTTGAGTGAATAGTCCTAATTTTTTCTTTTTTTTTGTTTCCAATGAGAGTTGCAATAAAAATTTATGTTGAAAATAAATCCAAGGTTAGTCAGGAGTCTTTGGATGACCTTAGCTTTCACACCCTATCTTTCCCTGTAAATTTGACTAAGCCTATTAGCTTTATAATCCACTGCAACTACAACTTTTAAGAACTAGCAACCACTATGTAACTATATTTTAGGCTTGTTATTTCTCTCAAATTTTCTCTTTCTACTTACAAACATAGGCCCACATTTCAAGCCACATCTGCTAAGAAACTCCCTTCTTCTTGTAATGACTTTTTGAACATGCTACGATTTCCCAAGGCAAAATTCATTCAAGTTTTTGTTTAATTATGAAACAATATTTGATTGTTCACATGAGTTCATATTCACATTTTCTTTTGTCCTTTTACCATACCAGCAATTTAGGACATCTTCCATCTAAAATTAGGAGTTTGAAACTATAAAGAAGATGTGCAACTTTGGTTCATAACTCTAGTGTAGGAGAATCGGAAGCTTGCCATTGTGGGTTTCAAAGATTCGACTTATCTCTTTGAAGAAGAGTGTTATGCTGCTGTCTTTTCCTCTTCCTTTCCTCTTGTTTGCTTCTCCCATTTTTGAACTTAGAAATTAGCTAAAATTATGAAAAAAATCAAATTCTAAACATCACATATTTATAGCACTCATCCAATGTCTAATGAAGTATTGTCTTACAAAGGTTATACGAGGCAAGCACACTTATTATACAACTATGCTATAAAGAGTATTCCATTCTATTTATCCACCATTGATGTGATACAATCTGCTATAGTTGATATGTGTGCTAATTGATCCACAATAGCAGAATTTTTTCACCAAAAATGCTGAAAAATCCTGATTCTGGGCCAAAAATTAATGGGAACTTACTCAAGTTGCCTCTAAAAAAGCACTTTATTTATTGAAAGAATAAGCATTAATCTTAATCGAAATGGCAACACCTTTAGGCCCTATTTAAACTCTCTTCTACGTATCTTTTTATCATGACAAATTTTCATTCTCCCTCTATATTTGGACACTTTCATATGACTCTCTTTAGAATTCTTTATGTCTGTTTTGTTGAAATTTTCTATTTACTACCAAAATGCTGCCAAACTACAATTGGAATTAGGGACGCCAACAATATCATCACAATTTGGGACAACGCACAAAGGAGTCTAGAGAAAACCGTCTCATATCTAGTGTGGTCAGTACTCATATTAACTATCCTAAATCTATCTCAACTTGCGATGGTATATATGAAGCCATCACAGAATTTGAGATGGATGTAGGTAGCTGTTGCTATTTGAGATGGTACTTATCAACCATCTTAGATTTTTGAGACGGGTGTGTCATCTCGTTCCCATTTTCAATGACAATGATGAAACTACACACTATTTGTGATGAAATATGAATGCCATCGCAAATTGAGATAGGTCAACTGAGCCATCTCAAATGTTGTGACGAGTAGCAAAGAGCCAAATTTGAAGGTCTCCATCCTATATTTGAAATGGTGATTGATTACCTATCTCAAATGGTGACGGCTTATTTTTTCATCCAATTTGAGATGGTTGTTTTCAGTCATCTCAAATATTAGGATGGCTCTTTAGAGGCCATCCCAATCTAGGTCAGATTTGGGATGTACTTAGCTGTCCTGATTTTGTGAAAAACTTTATAACCCCACCTGTTCATTCATTTAAACAAAAAACAATCTCTCTTAAATACATCTCCCCATTCCCTCTTCAATGACTTCTCCCACTTAGGTATGAACCTTATGGGTAGATTTTTCTGATTATAAGATTATTTTACCTTATTTGTATGTTGTTTGATTATTTCATATGCACTAAAGCATATAACCCCCCATATCTCCACTTCATTAGTTAAGCAATGGTAAATTACTCATTTGAGGTTGAAGAGTTTCCATATGTCATTGAATATGTAGATTTATATATAATGTGCAATGATAAATTATTATATTTGATTTGGTATATTAATATAAATATATATTTTGTTTGGAATACTTTTTTGAATTATATATTGCACATCGATAAATTAATGATGATCTGTTGATTTATATGTGATGTAGTGTTGACTTCTTTGAGATATATATATATTTATACACACACACACACACACACACACACATAAAAATATCCTAACCATGCTAAATAGTTTGTAAATGTAATGAGCTCCATTTATTTAACTATTTACATAATGTTGCATTAGATGAGGTATTGACATCATTATGATGGTGTGTTGCCAATAAAGTGAAAAATGTTGAGAGAAATGGTTGTAGATGTATCGCAAGAATCAACCAAGTCATGGTGTGAATGAGTTTGTGAATTGGGCCAGTGTACAGTATAATTCTATGGATGAAAGTAAGATAAGGTGATCATATTCTTAGTGTAAGAATTGCAAAGTTTTAGACCTAGATGAAGTAAGGGTACACCTATTTAGAAAGGAGTTTTGTAGTAATTACTTCAATTGGACTATGCATGGTGACGCCCCAATTTATGATGCGTTGCCACAAGAGACGAGCACTCATTTTGCAACTTCATATAGTAGTGATGCAATGTTGATTTGGAACAATGAATGATATAAGATACCATTGGATTTCATAGTAGTACAAGGACAAGAGATGCAGGTCTTTCATCTCAATCACCTGCAGGTGTAGTCGATGATTAGCAAGAGTAACTATAGGTGGCCCAGATGTTGCTAGATTGAGTTCAAGTAGCAAATGAATCTTTGTACAGTGGATGCAAAAATTTCTCCTTACTTTTAGTAGTTGCAAGACTAGTGAATATTAAGGTAGTGCACAATATGTTATAGAGCTACTATTGATGACATTTGTAAATTGATTGGTTATATGCTTCCAAGTAGGCACCAAATGCCCCTAAGTTTTATAACACTAAATGGTTGATAAGGGAGTTGGGACTTCTTATTGTTAAGATTGATTGTTGCAAAGTTGGGTACATGTTGTTCTGGAAGGGTGATGCTTATCTTGAGAATTGTAAGTTTTGTGGAAAGGATAGATACAAATTAAAATGAGGTTATTCGTCTTGTGAGAAATGAGTTCCATAAGCATGATTACATTGTATACCTTTAATCTCAAGGCTACAATGATTACATGACTTAAATACGATGGTAGGGCACATAACATGGCACACATGTCACCATACCACTGAAGGTTCTTTTTGCTACCCATCAGATGCCTAGGCATGGAGGTACTTCAACAATAAATATCCCAATTTTGCAGCTAAACTATGTAACGTGCATCTAGGACTGCGTGCAGACAATTTTGCCCCTCACAGTGCATATGGACAGATATATTCTTACTGGTTAGATGTGGTGACTCTCAATAACATGGCTCAAGAGATGTGCATGATAGCTTCCTACATGTTTTTGTCATTAGTGATGCCCGCTCCCACAAATCTAAAAAAGATTATAGATGTGTGCATTCAACCACTTATTGATAAATTGTTATAGCCATAGTATGAGAGGGTGAAGACATCTAATGCTTACAATGGGGAGTACTTCTGGATATGGGCTACACTTATGTGGACCATCATTAACTTGTTAGCTTATTCAATACTTGGTGGATGGAATTGTGCAGGGTCATAGGTTGTTAAATTTGCAGGGATAATAACAGAGTGTTTTACCTATAGTATGCTCAAAAACCCTTCTACTTTGACTGCCATCGTCAATTTTTGCCTCATGATTACAATGCCTCATCATTACAATGAGAAAAACGATGAAAAATCCATAAACTTTTTGGATTATCATCACCCTTGTTATCACAGCGACAATAATGGTAACAAATACAAAAAGAAAGAGATTTTGTCGTTATCTTTGTTATTGTGATGAAGAGGAAGACGAGAGCTTATTACATACATTGTCACGCTCAACGTCGCAATGTTGAGGTCAACAACATACCAATAAATTAAAAAAATTCATGTACATATATGGCTAAGTGGGCTTAGCCATCTCTAATCCTCCCAATGTTTCTTAAATACAAAAATCCCTAAGTTTTCCCTATTTTTATCATTTAACAACTCAATGAATAAGAGAGATGCCCATGTGCCCTGGGTTCAAATCTTCAATTACAACTATTAAAATCTCCAACAAAACATCATTTTAGGTTCATCATTAGCTTGAGAACTCTAGTTATCATAGTTTTAGGCTTTGTATTTTTTGTTTCACAAGTTTACCCAATTTTATTTATGAACCCTGGGCTTGATTATAGTTAAATTTGGGTGATATTTATAGGGTGAATTTATAGATTGTTTATGATATTTTGAGTCATGTTACCATTCTAGGACTAAAATGGGTCTCTTATTTTTCTCAATGCTTATTGTCTATTATTTTGATTAGTTGTATGTATTTTAGAGTTTAGTGAGTAATATATTTGTGAAACTTATCTAATTATGTGAGGCTGTGGCATGTTGGTGATGCTCATATTGGTTGGATGATGAATGTTATAGGTGTTGACTTGTTGTGAATGGTAAGATTGTTAAGATCACTTATGTGAGACCTTGCATCCATATGCTTGATGATTTGTCTATGTGAATGACTATGTGGTATTTATATTATTCAATTCATCCAAATACTCTTTACAAGCCAAAATAATTATGTGCTATGACATTTGAGCTTCTTTAGGTTTGTGTGAGGTACGGTTAAAGTTGCTTAGAAATTTGACATGTAGTTGAAGAATCTGCATTCTCCCATACTTTTGTTTACGTGTTTCAATAGGATTTTTGATTGCTTTGGTATGTGTTTGGTATGTATTTGGGAGATGTCAGATTATGCTTTGATGATTTGCTTATACTTGTTCCATTGAGGTTATGTTTGAAAGGGACTTGTGATTGTTTACGTGGCTCAAATCTTCTTTGATACCTTTACTTTTGCATGTATGTGTTTTATGATTTTAACCATAACACAGAGAGAAATTAGTTGATCCAAATTACAGAAGGGGAGGGGTGGTCCTAGGAATACTGAGGACACCCCATAAGGGGGCTTCCTAGGCTTGAATCATTTGATGAGGATGAGACACAACTACCATTTCCAACAAAATGAGATATCCTATCCTCATCCATGCAACACACGAGTTGTCCATCTACTTCATTGAGTGAGGAGGAAGGGACCATGTTTCCTAATAGCCTAGGTGTGTACACGATGTTCCAAGGCTAATGTTAGGCCAAGGAGCCAGTTCACATCACACCATATACAATTCAATAAGTACACATTAATTTCATTTTACTATCAATTTTATCTTCTGCAATTTAACATGCATACTACATAGGCCAAGGAGCCAGTTCACATCACACCGTATACAATTCAATAAGTACACATTAATTTCATTTTGCTATCAATTTTATCTTCTGCAATTTAACATGCATACTACATCTCACCTTACATACATGTTTTATTAATATTTCTATGCTCATAAGGTGGTGGTGAATTGTATCAAGTCTATCATGACTAGCCACCACCATAGCTTTTCATTGCATTAACGTGCTACACGACACAAAGTAGTGGTGGTTTGAAAAATTTAGGGTATTCTGTTGTTTTTAATTGCACTCATTCATATTTGAGTTATTACTGCAATTACATATCCATTTCAACATTTTTATGCTTTGCAATGGCAAGAGCAATATACATGAAGTCTAGCTCTCAATGCCATCATTGAAAGGGCATTTAAGAAAAAGGCAGCGAAGTCGATTCGATAGAGTTTCTACCAAGCTAGGTCATCAGGGAAGAAGGTGGATTGGGTTCCACAGGAAAGTGGAATGAAATGCTCGAAAAGTGGGCTAAGAATACATTTAGAGCCATCAGCAATAAAATAGAAACAAATAGTTAGTGAACAACATCTCAGCCTCTAAAATGTAATGAGGTAGTTCCCTATCATCTACTGCACATAGTAACTACCTCATATGTTCTCTCAACCGTGGACTCACCTAAAAATATTTATTTTTAGTGTGTGCATTACTGATACATTTGACTATTTTTTTCAATGTTGCTTAGAAATCAAGATTGGATAAACCCCTAATGCCTCTTAAGTTGTATTCAAGAATTTAGAAGAATGTCGTTGGAGAATTAATAGGTCCTTAGGTATGTCCTACCTTCCTTTTAAATTAAATTACCTAATATAATTTTATTCTACTATGAGGTTAAATAGTATTAATAAATTTATTTTTTTTAGGATATGTTGTAGAAATTGCAAAAAGACCAGGGAGCTATGGACCATGACTCCTTTTCTCAAGAAGTTGGTGGAGCTTCGAGCTTTAGCAGTAGCAGTAACATGGTTCTTACTACTCTTGAAAGGTTTAAAAAGGGATGGCTTCTAGGAATGGAATTTGAGGCATTATCATAATAGAAATTGCTTCGAGGTTCTTGCCCCTTATCGTTATCATCACAGTCAATAGAGCTTTCAAAGTAAAAGATGAATTACAACACACTCAAGATGAGCTGAAACCCATGAAAGAGGAGTTGAATGACTATAGAAAGAAGTTTAAAAAAAGACATAGTCCAAGCTATCATATTATGAATACCATTAGTGAAAAGCTTAGCATCTCATAGGACTTCCTTGATGATGATGGCGATGAAGATGATGCTAGCGGGAACTAGAAGTTTGACACTGATGCGTAGGTTCTATTTTTCAAAAGTCTTTTTTTTTTTGGAAAGATTATAGTAACAAAAACTATTACAAATGTATAATAATGATAGTTATTTCTATTTAATCTAAGTGTATATTGTTCAAATTATTACTTGTTGCAATTTGTCACACTCCTAGGTGAATGTGTAAATGTATTCTTTAACAAAATTTTAAAAAACAAGGAAAAAAGTCTCCAAAATAGAAAATGCCATCCCAAATCTATCCTAAATTAGCCTTAAATCCATCTTTAATTCATCTCTTAGTTCCATCCCAGAACCATTTCAAAATTGACTGTTTCAAATCTATCTCCAAAAACACCCAAAATATGCCATCTCAGATCTATCTCTAATTAAACTGTCACAAATTAGTTCCAAAATATATTGTTCCAAAACTGTCTCTAAATATACCATCTTAGATTTTTCCAGAAATTAGGGATAACTTGTACTTTCCGTTACAAATTTTTGAGACAACTTTTAAGGATGTTTCAAAAGTTGAGATGGCACATTATGACCTTTGCCAAAAAAAAGAGGAGATGGTAGATGTAAACCATTGCAGATTTTTGGGATAGCATACTAAAAATTCATCTCAAAGTATCTACGAAGGAGTTGTTTGGAACTAGCCATAAACCATCGAAGATCACGTCGTAGATTGATTTGAGATGCCTTTTTCAAAAATTGCTATCCATGAAAGCTATCTCTATTCATAGATATTATGGTGGTGGTTATACTCAATTGTTTTATGGTCAAATTTAATATTTGATTACTCAGTATGCTTTATGTTCTAACTCCACAAAAAAATGACAAGATTTCTCGAAGAACTCAATCTTCAGGGAGACATTTTTAACAAAGCCATGTATGTAGTTTTATATGCCCACAAAGTATATTCTAATTTGATTGACAAGTTTTTACTAGAACAATTAATAGTTTTCTCCAAGTGAACTTCAGTATCTATTTGTAACCTCCACTTGGTTGTTAGACTGTGGATGATATAGTGTAGTTACCCTCATCCTACATTCATATTTTGCAATAAATCACTGAATTGGGAGTTATAAAAATGCGCAATGGTGTCACATGTAAAAGCTCTAAATGCTCCAAATCTACTAGTCATGGAAGGAACAATTTTAATTATAATGGCAGCCTCATTATCTAGAAGTGTTATGGTTTCTACCCATTTGGAGATATTGTCAATAGCCACCGACGTTTATTGGTTTCCCTTGGAAGGGGAAAATCGTTCTATGAATTATAAACCCAATATGTTGAATAACTTTATTTCCAAGATTATTTGTTGAGGAATTTCAATTTGTTTTCCTATGTCACCAATTATTTGGCAGTTGTCCCAAGGAGAAACATATCTTCAAAAGTAATTTAGGCCAACAAAGTCCACTTTGAGATATCTTAGCACCAGTTTTTTTAAGTTGGTGATGTCCTCTATGTGGTAAAGAATTGCAGTCATGCAATATTTTAGAAATTTCACTGTTTGGAACACAACTTCTTGCAATACTATTTGCACACTTTTAAATAATAGGGGATCATCCAATAAACTTTGTCTTACTTCACAAAGGATTTTCTTTTTCCTTGATAGCTTAATTCCAGTGGTAAAACATTATAGGTTAGAAAGTTTGCTCTATTAGCATATCATGGAAATTCATTTGTTAATTCCTCAAATTTTTTGTTATAGGAATGAGTCATTTACTTGTAGTTCTACAAGTTCACTTTCTATATCTAAATGAAATAAATGATTTAAAATTCTATTTTCAGTCTCCTTATTATCCCTAATTTATAAATACAGTTCTTGAAGCAAAGTAACCCACCTATTTTGGTTTAGAATCATTTTTAAAAATTAAATGTTTCAAAACTTGAATCAGTTTATATGCACAATGAGTTTTGATCTTAATAGATACGATCTAAATTTTTCCAGTGAAAATGGAATCGGTAAGAATTATTTTTTAACGGTAGCATATTTTATGTGAGCTTCATTAAAAATTTTACTAGCGTAATCGATCATATGTATGCCCTTTCTATGACAATGCCCAAGTACAACTCCTACAACATAGTCACTTGTATCACACATAATTTTTAAAGGTAATGTCTAATTTGGTAATACTAAAACAAATTATGAAATAAGAGCCTCTTTAAAGCTATCAAAAGCTTTAAGACAATCGTCATCAAAGATAATGGGTGTATCCTTTGCCAATAAATTACACAGCAGTTTTGAAACTTTTACAAAGTCCTTAACCAATCTTCAATAAAGTCTTACGTGACCAAGAAAACTATGAAGTCCTTTAACAGTAGGAAGGGAAGTAATTTCCCATTAATTTCTATTGTTTCCCTATCTATCTCTTTCCTTGTCTAGAAATTTTATGCTCCAAAACTATTCCTTCAATGACCATGAAATGACATTTTCTCCATTTAGCATTAAATTTATTTCTTCACACCTTTTTAATATTCACTTCAAGTTATTCAAGCAATTCTCAAAAGTTTGTTCCAAATACTAAAAAATCATCTATGAATATCTCAGTACATTTTCCTATCATAATTAAAATTATTGATATCATATTTTCCTTAGAAAGAATTTGGAGTTGTACAAAGTTTAAATGGCTGCCAACTATATGCATATGTCTTATATGGGCAAATGAAAGGATTCTTTTTTGTTCTTCTAAAGCTATAAGAATTTGAAAATAACTAAATTATTCATCCTAAAAACAATGAAAGGAACATTCTATCAATCTTTCAAGCATTTAATAAGCAAAAGGAAGAAGGTAGCAGCCATTTCTAGTGGCGTCATTTAAGTTTCTATAATCTATGCATACCCTCCATCCAATGGGTATGCTAATAGGAATTAATTCTTCTTTTTCATTCTTAATATCAACCAATCCCCACTTTCCTGTTACCATATATATGAGACTTACTTTCTTTCACACAACCACTTTTAGGTGAGGATTCCACCTTCTTTGTAACTGTATTTTAGCTCTAAAGTTTCCCTTTTTGGATAAGGATTTTGTACCTAACAAGATAAAATTAGCTAGGAAGTAAAATTTACCAACATTAACTAGTATGTAAGCTACCTTGTGGATTATTTAATATATTTATCAAATTACTGTTGTGCTAACTTGGTTAGCTTCATTTAACTCATCCCTAATTTTTAAAATGATGGAAGAGGCATTAAATAGATGTTAGCTCCAAAATTACATAAGCACTTGCTCATTGTCATGGCTATGGTTGTTTCCTAATTAGAAAGGTGAAGGAAATTTGGAGTAATTTGAGTGAGAATGAAAATTATATTTGGTTTGTAAAATTTAGATTGGAAGAAAAATCATTTTTATATGTATTAAATATGTAATAATGATTGAATGATATGATAGTATATAGAATTACGATATATTTGCTCAATTTTTTGTTGAATAGTGGCAATGGCTGAGGCAACTATACTATTCATGTACTAATATCTGTGATGGGAAGGGTTTTTAGTTTTATTCCATAAATGGATTTGTTCTCTTATTGAAGATCTGAGGTACGTTGTTCATTACTCTACGCAATAAGCCCTTTCTCCATTTGCAACTTTTGTTAGCTCTTGGTAGGAAATTATTCATAAGGCTTGGGATTGATTAGAGCTATTCGAATGTTTATAGAGTGAAGTGGATATTCTTCAAATTGCTACTAAAGGTAGGCCGAAATTATTAGGCGAGTGATGGTTTTTGAAGTTGCATTCATTGCTTATACTTGCAAGATTATCATCTATAGGTTTCCAAAATACACGAATGGAGCACGTTTAGATTTTCCGCTAGCTATTTGCTGGACTTAACAGAGTAGGTTTCATTGGCTTCTTATACTTGGCCAAATCTTTCAATTGTAGCAGTAATTAGTATTTAAATTTAGTAGGTAGAGGTAAAACTTGGTCTTGTATAACTACAGATGTGTTGTTATCAATGTTTAGAGAGTAGGGGATAATTAATTTAGAGGATGTGATTTGTGATAATGAACACAATTGATACTACATTTGAACCACGTTTTCAACAGATTCCGAAGGGATTTGGCATTTGGTATGGGGTAGAGATAGGTCCATTTTGTTTCCTAAAATTGAGTTTGTTTATTATCAAACAACATCAGCCCTCTAACTAGTCTTGGGTAGATTGTTCCTCTTCACTTACAAATCACAATCTACATATTATATAAAGATGCACCCCCAAAGAAGATCCGTACTCTATAAAAACCTTTTTGTGCTATCAACAAGTCATATTAGACAACATAAGTTTTTGGTTAATTTTTTTTCTTTCTTTTAGATGAATTCATTGTTGGATTACTAGTATATGTGGTAATATGTATAGAATTTTTAGCTGCAAATAACTAATAATGAGCGTTTATTGTTGATAGTTATATGCTCAAATTTGTTATCTTTTCATTTTTATTTTCTTTTAGATAGAGTATTAATATCAAACATAGGTTTTTTTTCTTTTAGCAAAAGCATATTGTAATTATTGTTACATATATATAGATGAAATTGAACAAGTCTTTGGTGTAATTTCTACATAAAGAGATAATAAATAAGCTGAAAAATGTTCTATATGAAAAAGGAAATAGTGAGCGTTTTGTTGGCTTTTTGTTAACACGAGGTGAGATAATATACCAGAAACATTGAGAAGATGCACAAAGAAGATTGCATTTCTTGAAAGTTGGGTTTTGTTTGTTTTTATTTCAAACACGTTTACTTAATTATTTTTTGTTGCTTTCTTGGTATTTTTCTTGACTCACAATTGCACATGTTTGGACTTTTAATGTTTGAAGGTAATTATTTAATATAAAATAATATTTTTATATGTTATTATACTAGTTAGTATGATATGATTTTCATTATTTGAGTCTTAGTGTTGGTTGGAAGATTGCAGTCATTGTCATTAATTGGTGGAACGTTAGTTAAAATATGCAATATTATGAATATTTGCATGGATTGAACATATGTTAAATCCATTGTCGAAATTTTTGTTGTTTTATTTTACATTTTTTCCATCTATATTTTATTTAATTTCATCTTGAATATATTTTCAGGTTTGTTAAGTATGCCATCAAGCTTGCAACATGAAGTTTTTAGAAATTAATTGTATTTTGATCACTTTATTACCATATTCATGTTACTCTCTATAAAACATGTTGCTTGTTTTTTTTTTTTTTTTTTCTTTTGTATTCTTTTTGAGGCAAGTTGCTTTTATTTTATAACCTCTGGAGCTAATATATTTTGATGTCAAGTATAGCTTGCTTTAAATATCATTATATTATGATGCATGTACGATCTTGCCAAAGTGTTGCTTTCTCGACTTAGCACACGATTTTTTTTTGTTTAAATGTTATTTCATTAAATTTAGCTTTTATTGTGGAAAAACAATATAAGCATGAAGATTTAGATATTGTTATTTCAAAATTTTTGAAAATAGATATACAAGATAATAAAAACTTAAAAGAAAGTAATAAAAACAAAAGTATTAATAAACTAAAAAAGTTATTAATTAACTAAAAATTATCATGTTTAGTATTTATGCCACATTTAAAATATAAATATAAATATAAATAATTTTAAACATTTGTAATGAATTTGATGTGTCACAATAGATATTTGCAACAAATTCATTGTTGTTAATTATACAATACCAAATTGGTTATTGGTGACTAATATATAAATTTTGTGATGCATGTAGTATCTTTTTGGAAGGACATTTTCGTAACTAAAACTGATGAAATTGTACCAAACAACTTTTTGTTACAAATATTTTTATAATAAGATTTAACTTTCATTGTAATAACTTCTAGCATCTAGCTTTATAAGTCAAAAAATTTAACAAATGAAATTTGTGATGAAAAGTTTCAGGAATGAAAATCTAATGTATTGAGACAAAAAAAAAAATTCACCTACAGTAAAATTTCTTACAGTGATTATTAAGTTTACGCTTGTAACTTTTCCTCTTAACATTCTATCACATATGACTGAGAAATTTTCAAAAAAATGGAGTTAAAGAGTACATACATATTCATGACTTTATTGTTGCTATATTTAGTACTCATTTGAATTTAGTTGTATGTTCCTTATATATTAACATTTGAATTGAATTGACACATTATATGCCATTTGTATATCTTACTTCGATAAAGAATATTATGTTGTTTATTCATTTCCACAACCTTCACACGATCATACTTTATATCATAAATTTAATACTTGCACTTTATTTTAAATTTTATTAAGCTACTTTTTGTTTGTCTTTTCTTTGTTGAGTGCGATATCATGCCAGAAACACATGTATATATTTCTTGGTAGAATTTTCAATCTCATAGCATATTTCACTAAAATTTCAACAAAGAAATCATGAGTGTGTTATATGTATTATCCAGGTTGTAAATTATGTACTTGATAGATTTACTCGCATATCTTTAAATTTCATAGCAAATCTTTCACTGTTTTAGAGTCCAACATCTTATGTTCTTACTATTGTTATATGTAGTGAGTTTTTTATGTTTTGCATTGACTTGAAGTATGTGTTCTTAAATTTCAACAACTCATAATAAGTGAAAAATATATTTTCACACACAAACATATTCATTAGACTTTATTTTTAACTTTAAAAGCTATTAAACGTGCCTATTAGTGAATCAATACAACATTTCATAAAGAATAAAAAAAGGCATAACATTAAATGCATTTATAAATAATACAACCAATAGAAAATTTTCACTTAAATAAAGAAACTCAAAATTCTAATGCAATATCGAATTAAGGTTTTTGTTGGTCAAAATTGGTCAAGGACTTGTTAAGCCCACTAATAACAAAGTCAACACTTGGTTCCTTCACCAAGAATCCCAATTATGTCATAACCAACAAAATATGAATGTTGGTCAACAATGACTACTCAGTAGAAATGTCAAAAGGTTAGCTATAAAACGTTGAGCGAAAGAGCCACAATCCATCGGTCAAGTTAGCTATTGAATGTTGGACAAAATAGCCATTGATCATCGTGCAGGAAGCATATAAGAGAAAATAAAAAATACGAGCAATAAAATAAACACTACTAAATTTAATATGGTTCACCTATAATGGACTACATTCATAGGACAAGCTCGAAAATTGTTTTTCTACTACATAAACAATACAAGTACAAAAGAGAAAAATCTCTAAAAACTTTCTAGAGACACAATCCCAAAATAGTGACATACAAATATTTACCATAATGGTTAAACAATAAACTTCACTATATAACTCAGAAGAAAATTTCTCACAATTTTTTCTTTTATTGTAACAATTGCTTCAAAAAAAGTCCCTACTTTCTCTTAACTCAACGGCCCTTAAAACTTGCCCATGCCATGCTCTATTTCAAATGACATGAGCCACCACACATATAAGAGGTGACTCTTGCATCCATTAGTCAAGAGTAGAGGTTGAAGTCAAGTCCTCCTTAATTAGTTGCCTTGGGCAGCCACTAACCCTCGCCACATCAATTTTTTTCGTTTTTTGTTATTAATGTATGTGCCCCCTATCAGAGCCAAAACATCTAAAAAGAGGAAGAAGAAAACAGCAAACATAAGGGTGAAATCTGACTACCTAACTGGAAGAAGACATCTGAGTTGGCAGCCTTGTGATCGTCTCCTATTGTGCTTAAATAAACAAGTTAGGTAATTATATAACTACACAAAGAGCAGTTGTAACTTCCAACTTTCATATAAGAACAAGGCAATGGAACAGTACTAATAGACAATTCCTTCCCTCTTTTTGTTCACAGATTTTTCATTCTAAATTCTTCAATTCTTGCTGAGTTTACTTTCATCATGTTTCTTGATTGAATTTAGCATGGTATCAGAGGCAAGTTTAATTGGGTAAATCTGATTGGAGTTTGTTTTTCTCATCAATTTTCATGGGCACCTTTCACTCAAACATGGAGTCTTCTTCAAGGTCTGTGAATCACATGAATTAGGGTACATCAAAGCACTCTGCAGAGTATCCTAATTCTCTTTACTATGTGCATCCTAATGACAATTAGAACACTCTTATTGCTCAACCTGAACTGACAGGAAACAACTATCATACTTAGAGCTATTCCTTCAATCTTGGACTCTCCATACCCAACAAGATCGGATTTATCAATGGTTATATCCAAGAACCAGCAGGAAATGATCCTTTATATCCTTTATGGAAAAGATGCAATGATTTAATTGTTGCATGGCTATTGAAATCAATGACACCATCCTTGGCTGCTACAGTCTTTTACATCAAAAGACCTTCACAGATTTGGGAAGTTTTATCCAAAAGGTTTTCACTCCTGAATGATAACCATGTATGTAAACTTTAGAAAAAACTTCACAATGCAATGCAAGGATCAAGAATGGTAGATGAATACTACACGAAACTTGTCACAATTTGGAAAGAGTTAAGGGAGTACAGGCCTATTCCACATTGAGTGTGGAAGCTGCAATGCGTCTTGCTTCCAGTCCTTTGTTGAGATGCAAGATAAGGACAAGGTATACAAGTTCCTTAACTGCTTGGATGATTTATACTCATCCAATAGATCTCAGTTGTTAAGGCATAAGCCATTTCCCAGCTTGGAAGAGGCCTACAATGCCATTATGATGAAGGAAGTTCAAAGGTCAAGTGATAAGATAGGAGGATTGTATCTAAATAAAACGGCAGCCCTCAACACTGTGTTTGAAAAGGGAGACAGAAGGTAGGATATGATTTGTTCACACTATGGAAACAAAGGGCACAAAAGGGAGAAGTGTTATAGATTAGTTGGATTCCCACCTAACTTCAAGTTTACAAAGGGAAAAGGGAAGATAACTACTACAAACCAGGTGAATATGCAATCTGATTCAACCAATGAAGAGATATCAGATTCAAATAGAATTTTTCTGTCTTAAGAATAATTGAGCAAGTTGATTTGACTCCTAAATCTCCAAGAGATGCCCTAATCTAATGTAGCTAGTGAGCAAAGTTAAGGTGGACAGGAGACTGCACAGGATAAGGCTGAACACTCTACCTCTTATTCAAACTTTATAGGTATATCTCCTTTGACATCTTCACTCCCACATGATCCAATGCCATTTAAGAAAGAGCCTAAACATTTTACACACCTTGTCCACCACAATCAACACAAATTAATTAAGCATATCATGTCACATGAGAAATCATCATTGAATTCATTAGAGTGGATACTGGACACTGATGCTGCTGATCACATGTGTTGTTGCCTTGATCTGTTCACCACTTATAGATCTCTTCAAAACTATTATGTTGGATACCCTAACAAATTCAAGAAAGGGGTTACTCGTATTGGATTAGTAACTATTTTTGATAACCTAGTATTACACAATTTCTTACATGTTCCTTCATTTAGGTTCAATCTGATTTCTGCAAGCAAACTCACAAAAGCCTTGAATTGTTACCTTATTTTTAGCTCAAGTTCATGCTATATCCAGGGCCTCTCACCATGGAGGAGGATTGGAATAGCTAAACAAGCTCAAGGACTTTATGTTCTAAGGCAGAAGATTTCAACCATCACAATGCATCCTAAGTGTAATAGTATAAGATCTAATCTTGATACTGATTTGATCCGTAGAGGATTTGATATTTGGCACTATAGATTAGGACATTTATCTCATCACGTAGCTAAAAGGATACACAAGAATATTCCTAATTTTGTAGTAATGAAAGACAAAATTTGTGAGACTTGTTATCAAGCGAAACAAAGAAGATTGCCATTTGCTACTCATGAAATTAGTACACAAGGTCCTTTTGATATCATTCACATTGATGTATGGGTTCCTTACTAAAAAATGCTCTTGGTGGATACAAGTATTTTTTTACTATAGTTGACTTTTCACATTGCATCTGGACTTACTTGATGAAACACAAGAGTGAAGCTTAAGACATGATACCAGCATATCATAATATAATCCTCACTCAGTTCAGTGCTAAAATCAAGATTGTTAGGAGTGACAATGCACTAGAGCTAAGGTTAACATCCTTTTTTGCTGAAAAGGGGATCATACATCAGTGGTCTTGTGTTGAGACACCTCAACAAAATAAAATTGTTGAGAGGAAACATCAACACATATTAAACCTTGCTAGATCCTTTCTAATGCAAGCCTCATTGCCCAAGAGGCTCTGGGGAGATGCAATTTTGACAACTACTCATATTATCAACAGAATTCTATCAAAAGTTCTAAATTTTAAGACACCATTAGAGATTCTACTAAAGAAACCACCTAAATATGAACATTTAAGGGTGTTTGGATGTCTGACTGTTGCACTGACTCAGAAAAGAAATAGAACAAAGTTTGATCCTAAGGCTAGGAAATGTATATTCATAGGGTATCTGAATGGAATGAAAGCATATAAGCTATATGATCTAAACTCTCATGAAGTCTTCTGCTCAAGGGATATAATTTTTCATGAGCGTGTGTTCTCTTTCCACAAGGACTCATCTAAATTTTTGAATGCACCAAAGGTGCACCACAGTTTTCCTAATCTGGCAGAAAATTCTCATTATAACTTTCCTTTTGATTCTTATACAACACAACCTACTTTGCCTACTTTCAATGCACCTCAAACTATCTCAGATAAAATTAATGATTATGATTTTGTGCAGTTTCATAAGTTGGCTAACATGATGAGTGTAGAAAACATCCACAAACATATTGAGGGGCAGTATCAGAGCCAAGACATCAAAAAAGAGGAAGAAGAAAGCAGCAAACATAAGGGTGAAATCTAAATGGAAGAAGACATCTAAGTTGGCAGCCTTGTCATCTTCTCCTATTGTGCTTAAACAAATAAGGTAAGTAGTTAAATAACTACACAAAGAGCGGTTGTAACTAACAATATAACATTAAGTTAACTTCCAGCTTTCATATAGGAACAAGGCAATGGAACAATACCGATAGACCACTACTAGAAATCCGGTTAATTGGAACGGCTTTTCAGCCGTTCCAAAAAATCGTTCCTATCTGGCACAAATTTGGCACGAATTTGGAACGGCTTAGCATTGCCGTTCCAAATGTTGGAACGGCTTCATATTGCCGTTCCAAAATTGGAACGACTTCATATTACCGTTCCAAATGTTGGAACGGCTTTATATTGCCGTTCCAAAATTGGAACGACTTCATATTACCGTTCCAAATGTTGGAACGGCTTTATATTGCCGTTCCAAAATTGGAATGGCTTGCATTGCCATTCTAACATTTGGAACGGCTTAGCATTGCCGTTCCAAATATTGGAACGGCTTCATATTGTTGGAACGGCTTCATATTGCCGTTCCAAATGTTGGAACGGCTTTATATTGCCGTTCCAATTTTGGAACAGCTTAGCATTGCCGTTCCAATTTTGGAACGGCTTCATATTGCCGTTCCAAACTCTAATTTTTCAGTTCGGAATAGTATTCATTACTGTTCCAAATCTATTTCAAATTCAAAATTTAGAACGGCATTAAAAAGTCGTTCCAATTTGAAAATTATGTTGGAACAGATTCTGGAACGGCCTTCTCACTGCCGTTCCAAATTTGACTCAGGAGTTTGGAACGGCTTTCTATTGCCGTTACAAATTTCAAATTTCAAATTTCAAATTTGGAACGGCATTTAATGCCGTTCCAAATCCATTCCAATGTTACAAATAAATTTTCTCCTTGCCGTCGCTTTCATCGTCGCGACGATGTGAGCGCGACGGCGTGCCGTCCTCTCCCCGTCGCGACGATGGAGGATGACGGCGCGTCGTTGTCCTTGTCATCACGACGATGGAGGACGACGGCGCGTCCAGAAATTTCTAGAACTGCCGTCGTCCTCTGTCATCGCGACGATCGGGCGACGCCGGGTAAAAAATTTGGGTCGTCATCTAGACGTTGCGATGCCGGTGGCAACGCCGAGTCCTTTTTCGATTTGGAACAGTATTTTTCCACTTAATGTTCCAAAACCGTTCCAAAATGTTTAATATATCTCCAAACAGACCCTCATTTTCATTCAATTCAGAAATTTCAACGTCCCAAAATTCTCTCTAACTTGCCAAACCGTGAAAATCGTCAAGTTATCGAAGCCAAATCTTGCTAATATTTGGTTCATAATAAGCTAGTATTCTATATACACTACATTTCAAGGTAATATTCTTTCTTATTTTCAGAAATTTGGTTGAGTCTTAGATGGCATTTTCTCAATAATGTACTTGGCTTATGTTTGAGCTAAATTTTATTAAACAAGTGTTGTTATTGTCCATGGTGAATGAAATGCTTAATTGTGCTTTAATGTAATAGCAAAAGCTTTGCTACATAAATTATGCATGATAAGTGTTTGATGAAATGTCTAAATGAAATTCAATTTATTTTTATACCAAATAACATAGAAGAATAGTAGTGGATAATGATATGTATATATTGAGACACTTTATAGTTGATTTGAAGCACATGTGCGTTGAATGTGTTCTCATTGTGCGGCCTTCCAAATTTGTTTGATGTTAATATGTTAAACTGTGCCAATAGCATTTCAACTTCAATGTTGGCTAGTCGTATCTATCATATTTGACATAATTTGGATGGCTATATTTTATACACAACTAATTCAGAGTGAAGGTTGTAATCCAGTGCCCAACAAGAAAACACTGTTATGGAAGCAAAAATTACTTCAAACAGAAGAAAAACTGCTTATGGCTGAGGAGAAATGGAGGAGTGTGGAGAAGAGGCTTGAGTAAAATGAGGCACAATTAAATCAATTATTGAATTGGGTTAACGCAAACTACCCTCAAGCTTTCACTCCCGATAAGCCATCCCGGTCCCCAAATCAAGATGCAAATGATGATGATGATGATGAGAGGCTTGACTAATGTGCCATGTCAATTAGAATTTTGAATCTTCCTCCTTATGTCATGTTATTGTTACAATACATTTGATATTTTTTGATTGAATAGTTTGAATTTTATTTTGTAGTAATGGGATAATATAATGGTTGTATGCTTTTATATTTTTGTTGACGCAAAAGCAAAGATGAAAAATATTTTTTACAATTATTGCCAAAGAATTTTTGCCAAAAAATACAAAATTCAATTTGAATCTGTGTCCAAAACGATCCTTCTCAATTATTATACATTTGTAAAAAAAGCATTCTAAAGCCATTCCAAAATAGTTGTACCAAAGCCGTTTTAAAATGAATCGTGCCAAACAGAACCGTTCCAAAGCAGTTCCAAAATGAACTATGCCAAAGCTATTCCAAAAATAATCGTACCAAAGCCGTTCTAAAATAAATCGTGCCAAAACCGTTCCAAAGTTCCGTATCAAAACTGTCCCCAAACCGTTCCAAATTTCCGTCCTGAATCTGATCCAATGCAGATCCAATTACTGTGGCCTACGTATGTATTTGGAATGGCTTATTGTAACTGTGCCAAATTTGGAACGGCATTTATAAGTCGTTCCAAAAATTTGGAACTGGTTTCAAAAGCCGTTCCAAATTTTTGGAAAAGGTTTAAAAAGTCGTTCCAAAAAATTTGGAACAGAAAAAATACTATTTCAAAATTGTTCCAAATTAAATTTGGAACGGCCTTTATAGAGAAACTGTGCCAAAAAGCCGTTCCAATTAACCTGATTTCTAGTAGTAGACAGTTCCTTCCCTCTTCTGGTTCATAGATTTTTTCATTCTCAATTCTTCAATTCTTGCTAAGTTTACTTTCATCATGTTTCTTGATTAATTTAGCACCCCTGCCAATTTAGAGGGACTGCAGCAAGACTGATTTGCTATAATATACGATAATCAAATCCTAAAGGAGGAAATAAACAGTCAAAATCTTTATAATTCTGCAAGTCAAACTACTATGGTGACACTTTTCAATTGAGATGGATGGACTTTAAGCCGTAGACCTTTTTCACAAGTCCAAAATTGTAGCTCCACTTTGGTCTTATACATAGACTATGAATCAAACATTTGAACTCATAGTTTTCTTGTAGGAACCCAATTATTTGTCAAATTAACTGAAATACGTGTCTTACGTGTGAAATGATCGATGGATAAAGAGCTTTAACATCGGAAAAATCTTGTCATGAAAAAGAAAATTTATGATTTTTATTCGCCATTAGAACTACACAGTTATATATGCGGGGCTGTAACAATGGCAATTGATAAATCAGAAATTAATCACACATGAATAACTAAGATTGATTATGTATAGATAATCTCAAATCATTCACAAATATAATTTAAACACAAAGAAAAGAGAGAGACAACAGAAACATTCTCTCAGTAATCTTCTCTATGACACATCAACTGGAGCGTTCATTTTGTTTGTCTCCACCAGGAAAAAAAAAACGGGAAAATAAAAGAGTATAAATTAAAACAAGAGAAGAAGTATCCACGCCATAAAATATACACATTAATATGGTCAGATCAGTTCTTTGAATCGGCCATGACAGGACCCAAAGCCGCTGGAGCCGCAGCTGCACCAGCGTGGCCGGAAAGCTTCCCTTCGTTGGCGGCCAGGGCGCATCGCCCTCGGCGTTCGCCGCCGGGAATGTAGGTGCACGTGCTGCTGCCGGAACGCGGGACGTTGCCCTTCGGAAGAGATTGGATAACCAGATCTTTCCTGTGCCATCGCTCCCCTTCCAGTGGTCTCGCCGCCATTATTGTCTGAAAACTCGACTGGAAAATTACCAAGAAGATGAATGAAACCAGCGTCACGCGGGCAAATTTCGGGCACGATCGAACGTGGGCCATTAGGAGTCTTGATCTTAAGGTTTGTTTTGGCGGTGGGTTATAATTTTCTTGTCGGAGAGAGAGAAAGAGAGGAGGGTTAGAGAATGGGTGGTGAATGTCGGGTAGGTGTGTGTTTATAGGAATATACGTGCATGCTTAAGACATCGACACGGTGCCGTTTTTGTAGCACGGAAGGTGGGCATTTTGATTTTTGGGATGCGGTGGAGTTGACGAGAGAGCCGCGGTTTGAAGTTTTGACAGAGTAGATTGTGAAATTGGGAACACGGGGACGTGGACTTTCTTGACTTGCCAGACAGCCAGAACTAAGTATTCTAATTAAAAATGATATTTATACATACATACATATATATATATATTTATAATAGAATGAGTCTTCATGTTTTTGCCGTGGGAACTCGTTTTGACCGTATCAGCCTGCACATTGTGTGTGTATAATTGGTTTGAAAATTGAACACATGAAAAATTCAATGTTTGTTGGTTTGAATTCGTTAAATGAATTAAAAGTCGTCAGACTATTGGGAACTAGGGTTGGTTCGTTCTTGCATAAAATCAAAAATAAAATTAAAAGAATCCATTCTCCTACATGTCTCATGATGCTTTTTTTACTTCATAATTTTAAGGTAGTGTATGAAATTTTCTTGTTTATTCATTGTTTTATTTAAGTTTTTTATTCATGTATTATTCTAATTAAGTTATGTAAATTTTGAACATTGTATCCTGAACATGTTATTTATCGTATTAATTGAGTTTTATTTATTTTATGAAACATACCAATATTTATTTTTATTTTTTTAATTTATTATATTGCATTTGGATTTGCATAATAAATTTTTTTCTTATGATGATGGGATAATTTTGAAAAAAAAAATATTCGAAATATTATTGAATGGAATAACGGTCCAAAATTATTATTTTGAAAAATAATTTTAGCACGTCCATTTGGAATGATTATTTGTCCAATTTGTAGATATTTTATGCCGAGCTTTTATTTTTATCACGAATTATATCTTTTCAAATGAATATGTGATCGACAAAAGTAAAATAATTTATTCAACTTGAATATGGCCAAAAAAAAAAAATTCCAACATGTGTAGTGATTTGGTAGGGACTAGTTTGGGCAATCATCCTATAATATTTGTAAGATTTTAAATTTATATATGAATTAAAAATTTTAAAATTTTATTCCCTTTAAGTTAGTAATTCATGCATCCTCCCCCTATATTAAACATATGTAGTATTTAGTAGCTAAATTATTTGCTTTACTCAAAAATTTGCCCTCATTGTGGGGCTTCATAAATTTACTTTCTAATTTACTAACACACGGTCATAAATAGACTTAAACCCAACATTCTTTACTAGGATGGCAATTATTAGTATCACCTAAAAGGTTTAGGGTTTAGGGAAATGTGTGCAGTGTTACACCCCGTTTCCAAATGCTTTGGTATTGTAAAATAAGAGAAGGTTGATTTGAACAGTTGTGGAATAACCCCAACCCCTTGTGGCCACGACCTTGACTATGTCAAGCACAGCCTTCACTCACAACCCAATTTGCGACTGCACTTTGCAACCTTGCGATCACAACCCTCTTGCTCGCAATTACGAGCCGTACTTGCAAATAACCAAATCAGAAGCCACTTTTCAACAATCTTCATCTTGGAAAATGACCTTTCCATGGGTTGAACACCAAACTTTTTCAACATTTTGAGACATTTAACAAGTCCAAACAATATTTAAACTTGTTTACAGGAACCAACTTAGTCAACATATCAACTGCATTCTTTAAAGTGTACACTTCTCTAGTAACACTTCTCCTAAATTAATCAATCTTCCCATTATGTGCTTGGTACGAGCATAGTACACCTCGCTCTTTGCCAGATAAATAGCACTCTAGCTATTTAAAAATACATGAACTCCACTTTATTCCACACCCACTTCTTTCACTAAACTAGCAATCCATAGAGCTTTCTTTACTACTTCAATAATGGCTATATACTCTTATTCAATTGTGGAAATGGCAACCCCCAATTGAACTATTGACTTTCAACAAATAGACCAACCTGTAAGAGTAAACACATGCCAAGTGGAAGATCTCCTATCATCTAAGGTCACTTGCATAGTCAGAATGTACAAAACCCACAACTAACATATTCTGTTTTTCTGCTGAAGACAGTCCTAAAGTCCGAAGTGCCTTTCAAATATTAAAAGATCCATTTCACTACTTCCCAATGCTGTCTCCCTCACTTAGTCATATACTTGCTAACCTAACTGATAGCATGAGCTATGTCTAGTGTAGTGCAAATCACAGCGTACATCAGAGATCTCATGGTATTAGCATAAGGAACACAGGACATACCCTTAATTTCTTCTTCCGTCTGTGGACAAAATTCTCAAGAAAGTTTAAAATGGTTCGCCAATGGAGTGCTAACATGTTTTGAATTTTTGATCTCCAACCTGTCCAACACTTTTCAACATAGTCTAGTTGAGATAAAGTCTTTCCAAATCTCTAATCCCAATGAATCTCCATATCAAGTTTCTTCTTTACAGCACCCAAGTCCTTCATATCAAATTATTTTTCAAGCAGAGCTTTCAATTCATTATATCGTGCAAATTCTTCTTAACAATGAGCATATCATCAACATATAGCAACAAATAAATATGGAAGCCATCATCAAGACCTTTACAATATACGCAGCAATCAAACTCACAGCTTTTATACCCAATTCATAATATGTAAAAGTCAAATCTTTTGTACCATTGCTGTGGAAACTATTTTAGACCATAAAGCAATTTTTGAGTTTGCAAACCAAATGTTCCTATCCGGTCTGACTAAACCTTTCTAGTTGCTTTATATAAATTTCTTCTTCTAAATCGCCATACAGAAAAGTAGTCTTTATGCGCATTTGTTCTAAAAACATACAAAAATTAGCTACCCAGTATTTTAAAAATCAACCTGAACATGCCAATCAATAAAAAAAGTAGTCTGAGTAGAACCTAAAAACTAAAATGTAATAAAACCATGTAAAACTATGGTTGAACCACTAAACTAGGTAAACCAATCATAGTTCATAAAAATTGAACAATTCAAATCGACAAATAAATAGATTTTGAAATCATTTTCTTCTTAATTTAATTTCCATTTTTTATCGTAATTTATCTTCTTTTGTTCTACTTTATAAATAAATTTTCATGAATCAAATAAATTATCTTTCAAGATGTCCAATAATTTTTTATTTAAATACATTTTGAATATATAATACATTAATTATATTATATTTTGATTAAATATTCTAACAAGATCTATTTTTTTCTATATTTTTACATTTATTAGTTAAAGTATTGATAGTAATGAAAATGCTTAAAATTAGATTTAAGTATTTTTTTTCTTAATATTCACTATTTTATGTATATTTAATATATTAATACATATTTATAATATGAATATTACATCGTTAGTTTGACTATGGTTAAACTAATAACCCTTAAACTAAAAAATTTTTTAGTTTGATGACCGATCTGGTTTTTAAACATTGGGGCTGCCAAGGCTAACATTATCGTAATGGAAGTATGCCTCACCATGGGAGAAAATATTTCATTATAGTCTACTCTCTTCCTCTATGAGTAATCTTTCGTTATCAACTGTCTGGAACTTTTCACCTTCTCTGATCTCAAATATTGCTGGCTTTTTCTCGTACACTCATTTACATCCTATAACCCTTTTTCCCTTAGGTAGTTTAACATACTCCTAAGTCCTATTCTTTTGCAATGAATTCATTTCCTCTTGCATCGTCTCCTTCCAACTGGCTGTTTCTAAACTATCCATAACTTCTTGGAAAGTAACTAAATCCCCACTATTCGCAACAAGTGCAAAGGCCACCATATCTTCAAACCATATGTGACTGATGGCTTAATGGTGCACCTCGGCCTATCAATATCTATGGAGTGGCGTACATTATCATCCGGATTGGACTTATTAGTCCTCTTATCACTTCCTGCATGATTCTCCACCTTAAATTGAACTTCTTTGGAATTATAGCTTGAATCTTCTCTAACTAGTACACTGCTTCTATGATGAGAATCCAGCATTGCATTCTCATCGAACACTACATCTCTGCTTATCACCACTTTTTTCTCCATAGTGTTCCAAAACTTATACCCATTCACACCTTTCACGAGTCCAATGAAGATACAAGGCTTTGACTTAGGTTAAGTTTTGATCTTTCATCACTGGGAACATATACATATACCAGACAATCAAAAATTCTTAAGTTAGATAAATCAATAGAATTACCTATCCAAACTCCGTCTACAACCTTCCCATCGAATGCAATTCATGGTGACCTATTGATAAGCAAACATGCTATGCTCACTACTTCTACCTAAAACATCTTGGGAATCCCCACATTAAACTTCAAACACTTAGCCCTTTCAATGATAATCCTATTCATCTTCTCCAAAACTTCATTCTGCTAAGATGTTTTTCGTACCGTGTAGTGTCTCTAATTGCCATTCTCTATATCGTATTTTTAAAATTGTAAATCCATGTACTCAATCTCATTATCTGTTTCTAGATACTTAATTTTCACCCAATCTGATTCTGAACCTCTATTTTCCACTCCTTTAATTTCTCAAACACTTCTGATTTCTAACTTAAGAAATAAA
The DNA here is from genome assembly GCA_019155195.1 of Avicennia marina. NCBI lineage: Eukaryota > Viridiplantae > Streptophyta > Magnoliopsida > Lamiales > Acanthaceae > Avicennia > Avicennia marina. Next base: position 4,533,094 of record CM032773.1, read on the forward strand.
CCCATGCCATCCTAGAGAAATTGTCAACGAAGGTAACGAATTAGTGTGATCTTTCCAATGAAGCTTCCTTTGTGGACCCCCCAAACATTCGAGTGTATATAATTTAGGATTTCTTCTGTCTTATACTTCCCATTCTTAAATTGTATTCCAGACTATTTCCCAAGCATGCAATATTTGTAGAAATCCTATTTATGGTAGTTTACACCCTTTAGAAAGTTTCATTTGAGTAATTTAGCCATACCATGCTCCCTCTTTTGGCCCAACGACAAATTCCATAACATTGTGGCATCTGACTCAGATTCTACAGTAGCTACTCTACCTACAATTATACTCCCCACCAACTTGTAGATGTTTCCTTCAATCATGCTAGCCTTCATGACTATCAACACACCCTTGGATACTCGTAAAAACCCTTTAGTTTTATAAGTGAAACCATTCTTATGCAAAGTACCCCGTGAAATTAAATTCTTTCTCACTTTTGGCACATGTCTAACATCCGACAAAGTTCTTACAACACTGTCATACATCATAATCTTAATTTGTCCTATTCTCACAATCTTACATAGTTTGTCATCTTCTAATAGGGCATGTCCAAGATTAACAGAACTTTATGATTGGAACCATTTCTTATTAGAAGTCATGTGATACGAGCACCCTCTGTCTAGAATCCTGAAATCTAATAACCGTGTGGATGAGACCACTAGCATATCACCATAGCTGCTCTTTAATTCCACCTCCTCCATCACATTTGTAAACTTTGATGACTCTTCACTTTTGTTGTTAGCACCCTGCTTCTTTATATTTAAACAATCCCTTTTTAGATAGCCAATTTGCTAGCACTTGAAGCACTAGATGTTCTTCTTATTTCTAGACTTTAACTATGAATTCCTCTTCATAGACCCATCCCTACACTGTCTACACCCATGCTCTTGATTCTCTCTCACATATAGGCTTTCACTTTGTGAACTTTCACCTATGGTCAAGTTTCTTTAATTAGGAGATACCAAGGCTAATGTAATCTCCTTTAGCACTAATGTCTCATTTCCCCATGTAAGAGTAATCACCAAATGTTCATATGACTCGAGCAAGGAATCCAGTAAAATCATAGTCTTATTCTCATCCTAATTTTCACATCAAGTTTCAAAAAATATGTAACCAACCAATTGAAATCTTAATATCCTAAACTAAATTTGCACATTTTTGCATTCACAAGCCACACAGATTTTGCTTCAAGTACAATTTGCTCGTGAGGGACTTCGATGTGTAGTGGTTCTCTAATTTTTGTCTCACCTTCGATGGAAACTCAATATCCATCATGTGGTATATCACTTCATTCACCAAACACAGACTAATTGTCGCTACTACTCTTGCCTATAGTTCTTCCCAATCGAGTTCATCCATATCCTCTAGCTTCTTCTCCTATAACGCCTTTAACAATCTTTGATACGCCAACAAATACTTGACCTTTCATTACCACAATATGAAATTTTCCAAGCCACCAAATTTGCTCAAATCGAATTTCACAACTAAACTGGGCACCATGACAATTTGCTGCTTCCCTATGTTCACCTTTTAATTGCCAACTGGCTCCGATATCAAAAGTTATGAATAGGATCACAAACAATTTAAGCAAAAAGAAAAAATCAAACAAGAAAACAGAAGAACACAAGAATTTAACAAGGTTTGGTAACAAAGGCTTACATCCTCGATATTGAAATTGTGGTTACAAGTTACAAAAATTGGTATTTATATGTGTACCCAAACCCTTAGACCCAACCCATTAAAAAACCTATTGTGCGCTCTACAACTCGACTTACAATTACGGAGACTCCTCTTTGGCAGTGGCTTTTGTGTAAAACTAGCTCCCAGGATCACGGCCATGAACACTAGTCTCGCGGTCAGGAAGTCATAACTTGTGGTCTCGAGTCTCGCCTACAATGCATTCTATTTCTCGTTGCTCTGCTACTCGTGCTTGTGGTTACGTGCTTCGCGATCATGGAATAAGCCCTCGCGGCCACAACCACGACTACGTCAAACTTTGCCTTCGCTCACGACCTGATTCACAACAGTACTTTACGTACTCACTATCGCAACCCTCTCACTTGTGGTTGCAAGCCCTACTCGCGAATACCAAATCATGAGCCACTCCTCAAATAATGTCCATTTAACATCTTTAATCCAACAATCAAGAAGCTAGGCATTCACAATTCTTTTTTGTTTTTTTTAAATACTTGATATTTCATAATGGAATTCAATTATGGAAATTACATATACTTCTTTTTAATTATATCTCTAACTATGAGTGCACTTTACATAGATTAGCCCTTCAAAAATTATACATAACTTTCCTGAAAATGAGGTATACGTAATTTTTTATATTTGAGAGATTGATTTTATATTTGAGAGACTGATCGGGGTAAAATTCAAATATCATGCGTTGTAATTTCTCCCCATAGAATTTATATGAGTCAGGCTATAACGTGGCTAGCCAATATTTATTACGTCGACCGCAGTGAATCTTCTGACGCACTACTTTTATATGACAAAGAGACAAATTAAGTTTGGCAATTTATTTCTTTGTCAAAGAAAGCATTAGGTTCTGGGTTTATTATACTTCTTGACAACAAAACTACTTCCGTCCAAAATAAATCTCTTGTCTGCAGTATTACTGTCCAGCACTCAATTCTAACAGCTTTTTATAAACACAATATCAACTTATTTGGATTATTCGTTTATAGAATTTAACAAATAATTGAAAGTTGATTATGGAGGTAATGGAAAATCATTACACTTGTCATGTTTTTATCTTTCTTAGCTTATGTTCTTTGGAAAAAGAACTCCATAATTTACTTGAAAGATTATAATTTGATTATATTTTTAAATAGTTAGTGTAGACACTTTGTGAGAATTGATTGTTATATGGCACAAATTGAAAAGTAGAAAATATTACTGAATAATCTTGACAATATTTGAAAGAAGTGGATTTCAAGTATTTTCATATTGTGAAAGTTAAAGAATCTATGTTAAATATGGCGATATTAAACTTTGACATTATCATATTTATTAAAATTCAAAAAGAGATAAAAGATCATTTCAAAATAGGCTAAAATTTCGCGTGATTTTAAAAATTTAACTTAAGATTACGACACCTAATCAAACCTATCCTACGGTTAGAAAATTAAAACATGGACAAGAAAAATCAGGCTGCTGCTTTCTTTTCGCCATTCTTTCTTTGCCTAAGGCTCGCACTATTTTAGAAAAATGCTATTCTTTTTTAATTTTTTAAATATAATTTTTTTCTTGAATTTGAACATTGTTAGCTATTAATCGGAATTCCATGCCACATTCTAGAAGCAAAATGAATATTGGTGGCACAAAGTACATTAAAAGAGGAAATACATTTGGCCATACGAATTCAACTCAGCCAGAAACGATTCTCCCTCATCTGCAACCAAAAAAAAAAAAAAAAAACAAATAAGCTTGTTCATAAAGAAATTAGATGTCGGCTATCTGAATACTGATCAAATAATAAAATAAATTTATTAATTGTTTAAATTAAACTAAGTGTCTGTATTGTCGTATTTAATTTAATAACTTACAATATAACTCGAAGAGCAACCAGTGAGATGTGTGAAAACGCAAGCACATTTGGATGCACAAAACCAAAATAAAGTGTCTTTGTTCAACCTCGTGTGCATGAAATTGACTTTGATGGGAATTATTCCTGTTTCACAAAATGGAAGCAGGAAAACAATATCAGTCCTTATTGCTAAAAGAGTCCACATTGGATGGCATGAGATGAACCAACTGAGCTGTTGAAAATGTTCAAATTACTAGTGTACACACAGCAGGGTGTGCTAGGGCATTTATATTAACCACTTCTGTTAGAAATCAAATACATTTTCAAATATTCATTTTTCCTTGGTCTGAAACTAGTGTGTTGGTTCTTTCTTAGAAAGAGCAGAATACTGTTTGATTTATCAATTTTTAAGGGGTCAAACTAGAAGTGTAGGATGATTCATGACATTTCGATCGAAGCTTGGCTCATATTTGACATTCGAGCTTTTACTCGAGTCAAGCTGGAGCTTATTTCCCTATGGTCAAATTACGTTAATAATGATATATTCGTATATTCAAATGTTACATTTAATTAATAACAAAATATTAATTCATAGTAATTATTTTATACATGATTTTATTTACATGTGTATAAAATATATTAAAATTTTAAATTATAAATTCCTTCACAATCAAAATTTTAGTTTGTTTCAAAATATGTACAAAAGCTGATTAAGATACGTAACTTCCCAATGGAATTTAAAATTTTAATATGACTGTGATTGTGAATTTTTTATTAACATATTAGTATATAATAATTTCATTTAAATAGATAGATGTTAGAATTTAATTTTAATATTTATTTTAGAAATACAAATTCAAAAACATTTTCGTAACAATTTTGGAATGTTCATAATTATGTAGATGAATAATTTAAGCAAAAGTTTAAATATTGTAAATTCATAAAATTATGAATCTTTAGGATTATTTTACTATATAGTAATGGTTACACATATACATATATACAATATATTAAATTTTAATTTGGGTGTATACTTTTTACTTTATATTTTGTAAAGTTTTAGATGAATTTAAATTGTTAATTCATCTATATGACATAAATGTAACTCCCTGGTCAAATGATACAACTAAAATATATTTCACAATTTTAAATTAAAATAAAAAAAATAAATATAAGTCAATGACAATAATAGCAAAGCATTATAAAAATCCTATCAAAATAATAAATAGATAATATTTATAAAATGTCATATACATTACATAAAATTTTAGATAAAAATCAAATTATTTCTTTGTTGAAGTTATGGATGATTTTAAAAAATTATTTTTCATCTAGTTATTAAAATATTTCAACTATACTGTTGAAAACTATAAACAAAGATTCTTTTTCAAAATGGTTTTACGATTTTATAAAATTTTATGTTATGTTGCAAATTTTTTTATTAATATTTACTAGTCATATTCTTTTAAAATATTTTGAAATTTTCCTCTTAGTTAAATTTTATTGAATGAATATATTTTTAAATATTTTACTATTTCTTATCATTCAAATTATTATAAATATTATTTTATTATATATTTTAAGTTATAAAATCATTAAATTAAATGATATTTAAAATTTTATATAAATTAAATTCAATTTTTTTGAGTTTGACTCTCACAGTTGAACTTAACCTCCAATTAAAAAAAATGGAGTACCCAATCATGGAACAAGCTCCTGCACACTCCTACGTAGACTTGATACAATTTAAGGTGCGAAGTGGGCCAAGGATGACGGCAGATATCAGTTCGTACGATTTCGCTGATGCTACCTCACCAAGATACGCCGTGTGTTTAGATTTTAACAAATATTAAAATTTTATATTAAAAAAAATTAAGTAAATAATAAATTATAAGATTTGTGATAATTTTAAACACCTATTGCATATTCATATTTACTAAGTATAGCATCTATAAGATTCAACTTATATTTTGACAGTTTAGGAGCAATCACTTGAATCCATACATCACGTGACGTCTACGCACGTGTGTGGGAGTGGGACTGTCCAAGTGTTACCCACACGGCAATAAAGTCCTGTAATAAAATATTTTTCCTCGTCTTCGTCTCCAAATCATCCCTCACCCCAATCGCCCACAAGGGTTTTATTAGGAAAAGCAAAATATCTAAACTTATTTTAAAAATTAAATTTTGAAAAAGAGAAAAAATAAATTTGATTCTCACTAAAAATTATATATAATTAAATACTAGTTTGTTATTTATTCTAACTAATAAATTTTACACATTTTTTATAACTTATTTAGAAATTAATGAGTTGATGTATTTTAAATATTAAAAATAACATCATTTAAAATTGAAATTATAATAATGAAGAAACATAAAGAGGGTTTGTGAAAAGAGAAAATTTGAAATAAAATACAAATTAAAAAAAATTTAAAAAAAGAAAAGATTAAAAATAAAAAAATGTAAAATTAAAGTAATTATATAATTTTAAATTATATATTTTATTTCACAATAATAAAAGTATAAAGCAAGGGGAGAAAAATCCCACTTACCTCAACTATTGCCCCCAATTGTATCCTCACTAGACAGATGCCTACGGTCAATCATGTCTATTACTATTCCTGCACACATGTCTACTTAATTGAAAATGAGTGCTGGATGAGTTAGAAGTTGTCTATCTAAAGTTGATACGCACAAACAAGCAACTGAACCCTCCCATCAAGCTATCACAATTAATTGCCTTTGTATCTTAATTTGAAAAATAAATTGAGAGAGTGTTTGAGTAAAGTTATATATAAGAGCTTCATATAAAATATGCTTGAAACTCGTAAATTATTTTAGATAAAATAATATCCAACAAATTTTAAGTTATTGTTTAATTCTATAAAGATTATTGATTACAAGTCTTTAGTGTAATGGTGGTAATTGAAAAAGATGCAATATCATTAATATAATATAATTAACACACACAAAGAGATACATATATATATATATACATCATTTAATAATTGTATAATGAACTAACTTATATGACATTTCAAAATAAGTTGAAAGGATATTAAAAGTTTTATAGAATTTATAAATTTTATACATCTTATTTTTAGAGTGCATAAGCTACATTATTGATAAAATTTACCCAAAATTTTTATAAAGTTTGTAAAATTTCAAACATGCAATAAGTTATTTCAAAACACTTGTAAAATCAGCCAAATAGCATTTAAGTTGTAAGCCGCCACACAGCAAACATACATAAGCAAATTAGCACAAAGATTTATAGGAACAAATCCCAATCTCATTTCCTCGAACGTGCATACATGCAAGTAGTCAAAACTTGCACACCATCATACATGGAACAATACAATTGTCGAGAAACATTTCTAACCGACTATAAGAATAAACCAATTACAATAGATAAAAATGTGGAAGAATTTGTCACAAGTTTACCTAACTAACAATTTGTCTATACTAACCGGTATTTTCGACCTCGTGCTATAATAGTAAAAACTTCTTAAGCTCATCGTGGTCACGTGCACATATTTGAAAGTGATTGTGAAATTTACATTGTACAGTCAAAAAGGTTTTATACAACATGATGTATATATTAAGGCAAGTGACTTCTTTTTAGTTGAAAAATGTGTAATATCAAGACTTTTCTGAATTATTCATACATTGTTCCACCTGAGATGACCAAACATTCATCATTAGCAATAAAAATTGTTTATTACTAATTATGGGTATAAGTGTACGCACACACGCACACATATATATAATTTGCAAGCACCATTATTAATTGCTGGATGAAGTAGGAGCTGGAGAATATGGCCAATAAGGTGGTGTTAGCTCCTTAGCACATCAAGTGCGTCTAGCTCGGCCGGTATGCGAGCCAGACCCGACGTCGAGTGTTGGTATGGTGCGGTACCAAACTTAAAGGAAAAGATGGATTACTATGGCACATGCGTGCATGCTGAAGTGATGGCGTGTGTTGTTCCTATGAGAAATGTGGTGCATGACTAGGGCACATGTAGGCTTGGTGTGCGAGTGTTGCGTGTCGAGCGGGCAGTGTTGTGCGCTTCAGACGATGGATGTTGTGTGCATTGGGCAACGGGTGCCAAGTGCGCGCGCAGGTGGAAGTGTCTCTGTGTGCCAGGCATCGGGTCGATTAGTGGCAGTAAGTCTTAGACATAGGTTGGCAAACTACGTGCAACAACTAACATTGGTGTGGATCAATCGCAGGCAATGACGTGTGACTGTGACTATATGTGTGTATTGCTACCAGCAATGCCAGGCAACCTGAAAGTTAGATTGAGTACCTATTTGTGGCTGTATGCGTGCTAAGCATGCTACTGTGATGCTGAGGAATGGCCTATGATGTGTACAAGGTTGCTGACACTTGCACAATCGCAGACTCGACAGACACCTGACGGTTACCCGACAGTGTAGACTAAGAATGTCGAATAGGCATCGGATGGGTTTTGCACGCCCGACAAACAAAGGATGAGGCTGGATGAATGCGGATTTAGACGTTGGGCACCAACATGGTTGCAGGTCATTATTTGTCTTGTGCAAAACATGTAAGGTAGTTTGGGGTAGTTTTAGGATAGAAAACTACCTAACCACTTAGCACCTTACTAGATATATGTTTGAAGTCTTTGAACACGTGTAATATATGTAAAAATCCTTATCATCCTAGTAGTTGGGGATGTCAACTGTACTTGTAAACCTTATATTAAAGCATGTGAAGGCTGTATGGTTTTAGGTAGAGATTAACGAGTGTAAGTGCAAGCCTTCTTCCTTATATGTGAAATTGAGGAATAATATATAAGGTTGGTTGTTCACCAGTAAAGCTTTGTGTCCTATCCCTTCAGTAGGGCACGTTGTGACTATCTTGCACTGCAATGTGCCTGTCATGTGCCTGTTGTGTGCCTGTGGCTTGCAAACGAGAACCTCTGCCCCTAAACACTAATTCGGTCCCTTGCCTAGTGAAGGTGTGTGAAGGTTGACTGATTTAAGGTGCAAATCAGTACCGCACATGCCAAAAAAAAAAAAACCCAATGTTTTGACCCTGCGACAAGTGGTATCAAGTCAAGTTGTGTTCTATGTTGTTGTAACATCTGACCTTTTTGTTGCCTTTGAAGTATAGAGGACCTTCAAACACAAATGGGAAGGCTTGAAGTCTTGTAGGGACAGCCTCCTAAACCAGCAAAAGGTAGTTTGTTTCAACAGATTAAGCCCTTGTCGAAAGTATTAAGCGGATTACGTCGGGCAATGGATGATCTCCCTGAATTCGTGAAATCAAGGGTGACATCCACTTCCAAGGACCTTAGGGTGTTGGAAGACGTCGTTAACTTGAAGTTCAACACAATCACTATGGAGTTAGCCGTGTTGAAGCAGGCTGTTGGAAATGGCACGGCAGATGACTGTGTTTCCATGTTAAAGGTGAAAGTCCTTAAACCCAAGTCCTTTAGTGGTGCTCGCAGTGTGAAAGAATTGGAAATTTTCCTTTAGGATATGGAAACATATTTCCAAGCGGCTAAGGTACCCGATGTTGAAAAAATTTCCATCACAAGCATGTACCTGTTGGGTGATGCAAAACTGTAATGGCGGACCCATGTCTCAAATGATGCTAATGCTAACTAGGAGAAGATTCAGACATAGGAAGCCTTGAAATAGGAATTAAAGGATCAGCTCCTACCTGGCAACAAATCTTGGCTTGCTAGGAAGGCACTGTGAAAGTTGAAACATGCCGGTTTAGTGAGGGAAGACAAATTGTTCAATTTCCTTATGGGCTTACAGCCTTGGGCGCAGGCTAAATTGAAGTCTCAAGGCAAGAAGGATCTTCTATCCACTGTTGTTGTTGCAAATCGCCTTACTGACTTTCGTGTGATTGGGGGCCTAAACCCAGATGCACAGAAGAAAGACCATGCCAAAGACAAAGGAAAAACTAACAAGTCAAGCAGGGATAATAAAGTGAAGAAGAAGGTGCAGGAAGTGACGATGTCCAAAACAAAGAATGCCCCACAGATGATGGACAAGATAAGGAAGGGTTGTTACTTGTGTAATGGTGACCATCGGATGCAGGACTATACGAAGCATGGGAAATTGAACACCTTAGTGGCTGAGTCTAACCAAGCAAATGATAATGGTGGCAACCCTTGGGTGAACCCTATCCAGCTGCTATCCACCATCCATTCCACCAAATCAACAAATTTGATGCATGTTAAAATGAAGATTAATGGACGGGAAGCACTAGCTATGGTAGATTCGGGTGCTACCTATATCTTTGTTGCTGGACGTTGGAAGGATGAACCAAAGTTGGGGGTGCAACCCCATTCCAGCATGATAAAGGGAATAAACACTGCTACCCGATCCATTAAAGGTATTGCTAACGTGGAACTTGTAATCGAGGACTGGCTCAGTAAGTTAACTTGTTGGTATTACCTTTGGATAATTTTGATATCATCCTAAGAAATGATTTTATGATGAAGGCCAATGCTATTGTGTGGCCTCATCTCAACGGGTTGCTGATTACAGATGAAGCCATCCCTACTTCATTCAAGATGTGTATGCCCTAAATCATTCTTTAGGTGTTAAAACTAATTCGTTTTCGGCCGTGCAAACCAAAGACGGATTGAGACATAGGCAAGAAACTTATCTTGCTGCCATGGTAGATATTAAACCTGATGTGTGGGAAGATGTCGTAGATCTAATTGCAGAACTGCTACTGGAATTTGAGGATGTATTCCCTACGGCTTTGCCGAAAGGATTACCTCCTCAATGGGTAAATGATCACAGGATTGGGTTGCAATCAGGTGCACAACCTTCTACCTATGCCTTTTATCGAATGGGATCCTCTAAGTTGGTAGAACTAAGGTAGAAATTGGGTGAGTTGTTACACAGTAGGTTGATCTGCCCATTTACTGCCCCACATGGATCACTGGTGCTATTCCAAAAAAAGCACAATAGCTTTTTACATATGTGGGTAGACTATCGGGCTTTAAACAAAATGACAGTCAAGAATAAGTACTCAATCCCTAATACAATAGATCTCTTTGATAAGCTAACGAGGGCACATATTACACCAAAATTGACTTAAAGTCCAGTTATTGGCAAGTTCGGGTTTCTGAAAGGGATGAAGCTAAAACCACGTGTTTTACGAGGTATGGCTCCTTTGAATTCTTAATGGTACCTTTCAATTTAAAAAAGAGCCCTTAAACATTTGTAAATAGTTTCGACTTGTGTCAAGGAGTTTTCAAACATTTGTAGACAATATGAACTCGTGTCAAGGAGCCTTTAAATTTGAGCATTTGTAGTTGTCTTTGAATTTGAGTATTTGTAGGCATTTTCAATTCATGTCGAGAAGCGAACATTTGTAGATAGTTTCAACTCGTGTCAATGAGACTTTGAATTTGAATATTTATAACAGTTTTAACTTATATCAAGAAGCTTTTGAATTTGTACATTTGTAAACAGTTTCAACTCGTATCAAGGAGCATCTTGAACATTTATACACAATTTCAACTCATGTCAAGGAGCCTCCTTGAATTGGGACATTTGTAGATAGTTTCAACTCATGTCAAGAAGTTTTTTAAGTTGAACAATTGAAAACAGTTTTAACTCGTGTCAAGGAGTTCTTGATGAAGTTTTAATTTAAGAATTTTAGATAGTTTATGCTCATATTTAAGAGCATTTTTGCTTTCGATTTTTTTTGCTTCAAGGATCCTCACTTTTTTTGTATAAGATTTGATACTTTGAAGATGCATTTCTTGACTTTTTAATGGCCCCAATTTGCTTTACAACACTTCTACATCTTAAGGGGGGCCAAGCCTTTTGAAGATTGCCCACTGTGTTAGCATCTTTTAAATTGTTGAAGGTGACAATTGAGATTTGTACCTTCTTCTTTAAGCATGATTTTTCCTTTGCAGGCCAACCCCATGACTTTATCTTTAAATACGAAGTAATCATGGATAGGATGCCTGACTAAATGATGGTACTTGCAGTACTTCAGATAGTCAATCTTTCCAACTTCCTCAGGGTCGCTTCATTTTAAGAAGTTTGACGAGATTATTTTCAAGTAAGTTATCAAATATCCCTGAGACATCTGAGTCGATAAAGAGTAGGTTTTAGCTTACATCTCTTTCAAAGATTACTTTTTAGGCCTCAGAGGAGTTTTCCTATTCTTTACCAGGTTATTTTTTCCTCGTGCTTGAATAAATTTGGTGCGTACCACCATGGATTCCTTATTTGATATTTCAGTGGAAGACTTAACCTTTTAGTAACTTTCATCTTAAAACTCTTAGGTAAGTGGACCGTTGACTCCACTTGCAATCATGCTCGACTTCATGTCGTGAGCACATGTAGCCAACTCTTCAAATGTTTTTTGGCTGAATCCCTTAAATGATGTATCTTAAATCCCAATGCATTCCTCAGATCCACATTTCTATTGCTGATGTTTCTGAAAGCCAGTCTTTGTAATTCAAACTTAAATTTTAACAGTTGATATAATCGATGATAAGTTCATCTTTCCATTGACGATTGTTTGTAAATTCAATCATACTGACAGTCCTTCGAGTACTGTAGAAGCGATTGAAAAACTCTTACTCCAATTGCTTCTAACTATAAATGGACCTAGGCTCTAGATCTATGTATCAGTCAAAAGCATTTTCTTTCAATAATCGAACAAACTGCCTAACAAGTTGATCACCATGAGTGTCAACATCATTGTGTGTTTCGATGAGGTGGGCAACATACTGTTTTGGGTTTCTTTTACCAACAAATTGTTGGAATTTAGGCGGTTGGTAGCATGTCAGCATCTTTAGACTGTCAATCCTTACAAAGTGAAGCTTAGAGTATATTAATGTTGACTTTGCGCCTTTATCAAATTTACTGGCCCCTTTAATGAAATCCTTCAATTAATAAATTGGGATCAAACTATTAGAGGAAATTTGAAATTTCTCAACTGTGAGCTTCTCCTACTCACTGGGCGGCTATTTAGTGGATGTCTTAACCTCATCATGGGCTTTGAATGCTTTCTCCATAACCCTACTGACATTAGCATTGTCTAACTTGTCCCTTAACAGAGAAATCTTCAAGTTTCGCGCTTGAACATGCTTGGAAAGCTCTTCAATAACTTTAGTCAATGCAGTAATTTGTTCTTACAAGTTTGACGGGTTAGTCATCATTCTAACTTGTTTGGACTCGGCTAAGGAAAAGATGAGAAGTAGAGAGGTTCCACTAGACGTGTCAAAAATTTGTAGGATAAAATTCTTAAATAATAAAGAAACTTGGTGCAAGATTGAATAATTTGGATCAAATTGAATTTTTATGAATTCTACTCTCTAATTTCAATCTTCTAATTCTTCCTTCAAGAATATATTAGCTTGAAACTTGAACAATTTTTAAAGAAAGAGGTTATGCTTGATCTATTTCAGGGTTGTCAAGTCTTTAGTAACACTAATTTTCGGACCTACCATCACAATCTTGAATCAAACGTTGGATTTGGAAATTTTGACAAAAAAAGTCTTGAATTTAATGAAAAACGTGACGAATTTCTTAAATTTAATAAAGAACACCTTGAAACTTGATAAAAATGCCTTGAATATAAAGATAGAGTAGCGGCATCATCTTTTTGATATAACGTAATTGTAATGACTACCACAATTTAAACTATATACAGCAATTTAATAAATAAGTTTAATCTTACAAAATCCTTGTCTAGTTTGCTTTTGACAAAATTATACTATTTATCACCATTTGATTAATTGATTAATTAAAATATCAATTTATTTATTTATTTATTTTAAAAGTTATATTTATTTAAATTTCTAAATGAATAAACAAGTAAATTAATTTAATTAATGACATATTTTTCATGTAGCATTATTTAATTACGCACAAAATTTCACGAGTCTACGATATACTTTTCAAAAGTTTTGATTTTTTTTTTTTTACTATTTCAAAATTTTATAATATACAAAATATTCGTTTACATAGCATTCTAAATTTCAAAAATATCAGAAACAATTGGTCTCTGCCTATTAGTATAAGGAAAGCAAGAGAAAACGAAAGACAAAAAAAACAAAAACAGAAAAAAGAACACAAACCCGAAATCTGCCTTAGGAAAAGCGGCTTGCCAGTCACTTTAGGCAAATGACAATATGTTCAAGACAAAATTAATCGGATTGGAAAACCAAACATATGGGCAAATTTTGGCAATGACACAAGGAGCAACAATAAACTAAATTCGAGCATCTTGAGGAATTAAAGAGACAGAGAGAAAAAAGCAAGAGTTATTACCAGTCTTTGCCATCGGGTTCCAACACAAATGCAAGAATTGGAGGTGGGGTGCACCGATGGTGAGGATGGCGGGTCGCACCCACCGGTTGGTATAAGTGTAGCAAGGGAGAATGGAAAAAACAAAAACCCCGAGACGTGCCTTTAGATAGGAAAAGGGGGGAGAGCTTGTGCCTCGAGAGAGAAGAAGCGCTGGGCATAGGGCTAAGCCACATGAATTTTGTGTTGACTTTTTATTTCATGCTTTGTTCTTGGTATGTGATTGAGAGTTATTTACAATTTTAAATTTAATTGTTTTGCTCTTGCTTTTGAAGAAAAAGAATATTTTGATGATATTATATTTAAAAATAATGAAATATATATATATTTAAATTTATTAACGTTTTTCAAACAAATAAAAATATCATTTTATATTTAAAAATATTATTTTAATAAACACCTTCAACAACAACTACGTTAACACACGATGACTTTATATATATATATATAGTATTATAGATACATTTAAAAACGTTAATAAATTAAACAAAATGATACTTACACTAATATCAACAAAATAATTTTTATTTATTCATATTTTCATTATGTTCAAGTTTTAATGAAATTTATTTCTGGAAAACTTAAAACAGTCGAGTGCTTCACCATTCCTATTCCATCTGGAAATACCACCTCACATGGTGATCTACAAGGCCTTGCTATTTCAATCTTGTTCAAAACAGTGATATTGCGCCCATAATGCTTTAAAAATAGAAGAATAGAAAGAGGGCCACCGACTATCTTGTTAATTTAGAAGCAGGTTTTCACCATATGTTGATGTTTGATTCTTCTAAATACTAGTAAAAATTGTGATAAAACCCACACACAAAAACGTGTAATTCTGTTTTCGAAATGATCGAATTTAAGAGTTGGCTTTTACGCCACATCTAATTAAAAAGGATAAAATTTATCATCAATATCATATTATATCTAATTATAGCACACAGTTGGACCAGACAAATCATGTCTGATTGATACATACATAATTCCACGCACACAAACAAATTCAAAATTTTAAATTGTGATGACGAAAAATAAAGGGAGCTATTCCAACATAGTCAAAAGATACACTCTCGAGATAGTTAAAAATAAATAAAACAAACAAAGGCCCACAAATCCAGAGTAACACAATAGTTTATTTTGCTTACAATACGCAAGGTTAACTTTTTATTTATCCCTCCACAAAGAAGAAGAATGCTATCAAAATTTTGGACTCAAACTAAAAGCCACCCACCGAATGATTGACAAACAATAACTGACTTTCGAGCATAGTTGGAGGCCTCATGCGAGCCTTCCCCTTTGAGAGGAGAGCGACACACTCTTTGGTTCTATTCTACCTACATCAATTCGAAAGCCCCACCAGAGAGTTGATACTTCTTCTTTTTTCTTTCGAGGCTGCAGAATCCATTATTCAGGGACACAAGGAACCAGCTTCGATATCCCCGCTTGTTAAACTACAGACAAATGGCACAGAAATGAGAATCAGTTGTGTCCCAGAAAAGGGCAGAGAATAAGACATACTATCCAAAATGTCATTAGAGACTTCGCCACTGAGGTCGGTGATGCAGGATCTAGATAATTAACAAACCTAACATGATCACAGGGCATTGTCTAAAATGAACTATTGATCATCTAAACACAAGAAACTGCCGAAGAGCATGGTGGTACATGGAACAGCAAAGGACTTAAGGTCAATAGGATCAGTGCCTTTCAGGCTTTTAACCCTTCCACTATGCTTGGTTCTAAGATTTTAGAAAGGAAAAGAAAATACTAGAGAAAAGGAAAATAAATTTGAGGAAATTTAAAATTCCATGAATTATTTCGTAGAATGATTTTCACGAGGAAATGAAAATAATTAAAAATAGAAAAAAATTAAGATAAAAAAACTAAAATTTTATAATTTTTTTACTATTTAACAAAAATAATTTAAGGATGGATGAGAATTAATGAAAATTGTTAAAGCAAAAAAAATGGTTAAAATAAATTTCCTCTCATTTTCCTCAACATTTTGTGAAGAAAATGATTTCATTTCCTTAAACTTTAATTCACTCAAATTTTCATTTCCTTATTATTTTCCTTATCAACCAAACAACTAAAATTATATTCTTTATCATTTTTTTTTTCTTTTCCCTCCCAAAATCATTGAACTGAATATAGTGTTCAGAAAACAATTCTAGTGGGAAAACAAAAAGATCATTGTTTAGTTTATACACCTACAAGGACAATTAGCAAGTCTCTCTGGTATTCCAGCCAATGTTGTCTTACTTTTACGAGCATCAAGATAAAATTTGATAGTATATCAAGTGTGATTCTCACATCTATTGTGTACCTAAAACTAGTGTCTAAGCAATATGCCATCTTGTCATGTTTCTGTTCAAATCTTTGTATGATTTATACCACAGTCCAGAGGGATGAAAGCGAATAGAATACATGACCATAGAAATTTGAGCAAAGTAAACATTTAAATCATTAAAACCACGAAAATAACAGATTATCAATGCTTTGTATAATTTTTTTTAAGCATGAGCATCTCAATGATGTGCATGGACTCATCTCACATGTACATCCAACAAGTCTGGCATCTTTTGACAAACAGGCTTTTCATTTTCAAACCTATTACACTGAATACAAGATTAGTACAGGAAAGAAATTGCTCGAACGAGACATGGGTTAATTTGTAATGCTGCAGTGCATGTAACTGGTAGGAAACAGACAAAAAAATCAAGCTTTTAAAGAAGAAGAGTTTTTCCAAAACATTCCTCTTACAAATAGGGTTAGGCTAGTTTTTGTAGCAGAACAAGTAAACTTCAACGAGCAAAATTAATAAATGGGCGATATGGCTAACACATTTATTAAGCTAACTAGCAAAAAGAATAAACAATCCTTTTTCTAACCCTTTATTTGGTCCTTAATTAAACAAACTAGAAGACAGTATTTGTCAAAGGCCACACTGCAGAGCAGAATTAAGATAGATACCAAAACTGGATAAATGCATACCCTCAACTCTGTGACTGATTTCAGATTTATTACGAGAATGACTGGCTTCCACACTAGACGCAACCATTAAATCCAATTTTACCAGCCAAAGTGCAACTCCGGGATAAGTTTGTGGCATGGTTGAAAAGTTTGAAATTATTTCATTGGAGGCAAAACAGCAAGTAGATACGTTATTCTGGTAAATCCATTCTTCATTGATTGCCGTGACAAGATCAGCCAGGACCTGAAACATTATAAAATGGAAAATAACTAATACATCCCCCCAAAAACATAACCACTTATCATAGAGAACAATGACAGACTCAATACTTATCACCTGTATAAACTCCCTCAAACTGGACACCCGTCGCAACCTATTGACCCATAAGTTGTGAGCAGATCTTTTCCAAGAGCCCAGCAAGGCATCTTCAGGTAAAGCTAACTGTAAGAAGTCAAATATAGGATCAACTACTAATATAAGATGACTGATTGTAGATTCTGAGAAGATAAAGAAAATCCATTTCAAAAGTGTGGTTTTTCAACATGTTCTCTGTAAGTACAAATTTATTTAAAATAGAAATGCCAGCAATTTTTCCCCGGGGATATACTAAGAGCAACCAAAAAAACTGAAGAAAAGTTTGCAGTGTTCCAGCATTGCACCATAATGGAGCAGCATCTACCTACTAGTCCCACAAAATATCATAATTATGTTATAATTTCTAAAAAGAAACTCAATGTTGTTACCACCCTCAAGGCAATAAGTGAACATAAACCGTTTATAACATCACCATTATAGTCATGGATTCTTTATGAAGCTCAAAATTCACAGAAAGAATCAACTACTAAAAATAGTATTAGCTCCTACATGATGAATGCTAGGAAGAGGCAAAGGTGAAAAGCAATAGAAGACCCTTATTACATCTAAATTTGTCACACAACTTTTATGTTATATTGGTCGGGGAAATTGCAATGTTACTCAAAATATCTTGATGTATACACTCCCCGAATCCCATACTTGAAGAGGAATTCTAGATGAGACTTGAGATGGCGAAAGTATTGTGTACTTAAAACAATTTTGCACTGAGTAGTTATTCAAAGTTAAGAGGTGTCATATACTTCAATTGAGATGATAATTTTTGGGAGAAAGCCTATTTTAGGAAATTCAATCTTACTTTAAGACACCCAAAAAGGAAAGTAGGTGTAATAAATTACTGAGATAGGGAATAGCATAATTCTCAAGTGATGGACAAATATAGAAAAACCTATAAGAGAAAATGGTTCCATATATTCATTTCAGGAAGCCCTAGGACGTGGCAAAATTAAGTTTTCTTATTTTCACTCCAATTACCTGCACGGGTGAGCTTCAAAACCTCATAAAACTACCAGTTTTCAGTTCTAAAAAAGATGACTGATGAAATGGACACTGAGGAAACCACATGCTGCGAGTTGCAAATGTCTAAAGGGTGACTTAACTGTTTAAGCAACCCAAGATAATAAATACCATGATCTAATAGGAGCGGTTTTCGTGCACAGCTTCCTAAAAGCAAAGCATAGAAAAATCAAATTTGATTGTTTTCATTTAGAACAGTCAAACATAGACCTTAGGATACTAACATGATGAAAAATATATGTACGGATGTATGTATGTATGTATGTATGTATATACACACACATGTAATTCAGTTAAATCATGCGCATAATTCACAAACTCCCAAGTAGGAAATATGAATTTAGACTCTTGGTAGCTACCTCGATTGCATATATTGCAGCTTTGAGCACCTGCAATTGGGAAGGTAGAGCATTTTTCCTTCGGCTTCTATTAACATTATTAGCTTGACAAATTGCAGAATGAACAGCATATCTTTCCTCCAGGCCAAAATCAAGCTCAAATGTGGTATGGCAAGTTCTGCAATGCTTTTCATCTCTCCAATACAGGTCCTGACATTGATCGCATCTTCTGAGCAAGTTAAGATTAGCCTTATTTCCATTTTTAACAGTATTGAGTTCAGAGTAAAATGACTTCCATATCCATGCATTAAAAGCTATGGAATGGCCAGATTTTTCTGCCAGCTGTTCTTTACTCCCAGATTCAATCACAGCTGCACCAATAGAGGGAAGTTCATTTCGCATTTCCTTCAAGCTTAATTGATTGTCTACATCAGACACTGGTGATGAACTAGCTTCCCCAGAAGTATTTAATTCTGACAGATATGTAAGGCCTAGCAGCCTGTTTCGACCCTCATTTGTTGTATTAGACATTGCTTCGCTCAGAATTGCTTCTCTTTTCTTCAAGGAAACCAGAAGCTGAGCCTCCCGGATGCCCCTACAGTCCAGAGCTGACAACAAAGAGTAGAAAGCCTACACAAAAGCAAGTGGTAAATCAATGCCATACATAGAACAGGATTTGTCTTGTTCTATCCAAGGAAAGAAGTAACGAAGTAAAACCTCTTTATTATCAATCATCTCCCAGTGGCCATCATCAGAAGATTCAAAGTAAATCCTCCTGTGTCCAGGATCAAATTCATCACAAGGGCCCAAGAATAACCAGTATCTATTGTACCGACGATCAGAACCCAGAAAGATAGATTGCATAGGATGTAAACAGTCTTCAGCCTCCATTTGCTTTGCAATCCTTTTCATGTTGGAATGCTTCTCTTCCTCGCTAATCCTTGACATGGGAACCAAAGAATCAACTGGTTGTTCTGGTTGGAATGTTTGCTCACGGCAGCTTCCTAAAGGCCCAAGGGAGACACACTGCTTTGCTGTTGATCTCTTTACTTTGGCACCAGAACCATAATGATTGGTGCTGGCATGACATTCTACACTTGTCAAGGTATCCTGGAAAACATGTGCAGGAGATTTCCACCTACATATCAGCAACCTGAATACTTACATATAATGTAACCCACTTCTAGACAAACATAAGAGGTGCTACAATGATAAAGACATGGAACACAAATAGGCCAAGGACCATACCATGCACACTGATCGGGGACAACCAAAGCAGTTAAGAAAATGACCATGAATGCCACATGGTACTTTTTCCTTGCACTGCAAAAAGAAACAATAAAATTGTCCAAAATATATATTCTCAATTTACTATTATTGGCATTTCAGCATGCCATTCCAATTATGAGTTTTAGAAGCATGCCTTTTTAGGAAACAATTATGCCAAATCCCCAAGATATCAAACCCAAAAATTTTAGCATATGCCCTCCCAAAAAGAGCAATTCAATTTCAGATACATTTTAATGCCTCTAGATGTCATTCAAGCACAGAAATCTCAATTCAGCAGATAAAAGAGGACCAAAACAAGTTTCAACATTCTGGGGAAAAGACAGAAAATATTACATGTCACGTAATCAAAAGTTGCTTATATAATTTCTCTCTCTGCAGCAAAATTAAGCAATTAAAATGGATCCTACCACAATGTAAATGTCTTGGACTCTACATTAGTGAAAATCATGGTTAAAACAACAAAATAGAGGATGAAAAAGACATACAAAAGAGAACAATCATAAAGCAGGCCACCAATGTCTCCTAGCCAATGCACACACAAATGCCCAAGTGAATTAGCATCACAAGTCCATCCGATTCAATAGTAAGAGCTGAATCTTACTTTCATTACTTCAAAATAGTGCTTACAAATGTTAAGATAACATGGCAAGACTATGAACCAACCTCATAACGACATCTCACAAGACACAAAATTTAATGCTAAATATCAAGTATGAATTTGTTGTCCCATGTTGAAAAAATATGGAATGGCTAAGCTTGTTGCGAGTGAGTAGCCTCAAGATTGGACCTGTTGAGATTGAAACACAGCTTAATCAAACTGGAGAACATCATCCATGAGCAAGACATGTATAGCATCATCCATGGGCTTGTGCATGGCCATGTTTACTCGTAGATCGACACCAAATCTCAATCCAAAACCGTCAGGTATTGGATTTATGGGCCACTCCCACTCGTATCCCTTTCCCAATATTTTTCCAATATGAGAAAACCAACTCTTAGTTGACATCTCTCTTTCCCTCAAATATAAGTCTTTTAAATTTAGGTTAAATTTCAGTCTACTCCCCTTTAATCAAAAGCTTTTGAATATCTCACAGTCTCACCAAGAATGTTTCGTGACTGTTTCAAGTGTATCAAGTCTATAAGCCTTCCATGAGGGCCACCATGGGATCAACCAAATACCATCTTCATAAGCATGTCAAGCTGAGCTATTGGCTCTAATAACACTTGCTGAGAGCATGTGAGCCAACCACATGCTCTAATTAGACCTTTTGAATCGGCAGCAAAGCCCAACAAAACCGAAAAGCATAATCCATGAACAATACTTGGAAAGCAACATCTATGAGCTTGCACATGAGCATGTAGATTCATAGATCTAACACCACATTTCAATCCAAAATCTCAAGGTATTGGATTTATGGGCCACTGCAACTTGTACACACCCCACTTTCCTTACATTTTGCCCTTGATACTCAACATTTAAAGTCATTAGCATCTCGCAGTTAATTCATAATTATTTCATTTCATGTTGTTTATTCATAAGGAAACAAACTTGCTCAATTATTCATGCGATACATAAATAAAAATATATAATACCAACTTGAGAATGTAATTCCAAAAATTCTCAAGAGTAATATGAAGGAATATTTATGAACATTTCAAGCCGACATGTATTCACATAGATATTAAACTGCATAACAGTTAAATAACAAAGCAAAAGCAACAAATAAGAAATGCAAACAAGAGATTTAAATGAAAATAACAAGGCCTAATGATAGCATTAAGAAGGAAAGGTATAACTATGTTAAGGATAAAACAACCAATGGAACAATTAGGAATTACCTCCGTTCTAATACTTGATCCAGCACTAAGCAGATCAATTAACGAATCCAAGGCATTGAGCTTCTCTTCAATGCTTAATTCTGAATATTCACCCTCCATTAGTGCTAACAGCCACACTTCTCCTGGATGGCTTTCATCAATTTCATTATATACACTCAGCCTATTAGTATAAGATTCACCGACATCGAATTTGGAAGGACTAGTATCCCTGGACTCATACTCAGAATCATCGGCATCATTTCCACTTGCGATTTCGGAAATTTCATCTATGCTCCCAAGATATTCTGAATCAGATGGACAAACTTCACATTCTCTTTCAGCATGGATCCGCAATCGATATCCAGATGAGGAAATCTTTTCAAACAATGTTATGTCACCCAAGAGAGATGAAGTAATCAAATTCTCTAGGTCGTGGAGTGTGTCCGTAAGATTCAACTGAACAATCTTCATGGCAAGAGAAAAATTCTAAGTAAGAGCTCGTGGCACATTAAATTATTAAGAGTTCGCATATTTCCAAATTAAAGTTAGCAAATAATTAACTTGAAAGAACAAACTTACCGATGGAGATTTAGCCAATTCTGATACTTTCATTCCACTATTTCCTTGGGCCGATAAAATACCAAATAGTTCTCCCTTCAGTGTACCAGGACTCAAGCCATACTTCTCCATAACGTTGACTTCCTAACCGACAGGAATGAGAGATTAAAATACACTTCCTCAAGTGGATATAATGATTGTGATCTTCTGCTGCATGTTAATAGATCTTATTTACGAATATGAAATCCATACATCCAACCAACAGGGTGGAAATGGGCTTTGTTCAATATACGCAATTATGTACTAGCAGAAATGTTTAGTTAATCCCCGCCTCTTAAGTGGCTGCCCATATTTGTACATACATCTAATATGTAACAGTTTGAACCAGAGAAAGAGGAGATGATTGCCAGACCATGTGCTGAAACATGTGATGGAACAAACTAATGAACATAGATCAGAGGCAGTGATTTTAAATTGAAAGAAGAAAATCATATCAAGAAGGCACCTACCTTGTTGCAACCCGCCCTCTGAGTCATATCAAGCTTAGAACCAAAACCAGCCGCAACCAATACCTGACACAGTATTTCTGTCCATGTCATGGGGTTCAGTGACTTTTTCCAGAACTCTAGAACAAATCCATGATGTTCGAGCTGTGAAACCATGAAAATAGAAGGTTAAAACAGCATTACAACAATAACATCAAATGCACTAAAAATTTTCCCTCTGGTCAATGGCAAATTACATTCATGTTGCTAAACAAAGTGACAATCATAATTTTAATGAAGATCCAAGACAATTCACAGATCCTTTAGACAGCCAGCACGATGAAGACAAAATGTGATCTAGTTTTTATCCTGTGTTGTATACATACAATTATTTTGTAGAGCATTGTCCTTTAACTTTTGAAATGGCCAGCTAGACAGCATTAGAGAAGATGGCAAATTTACCAGATCTGGAATATTTTAGATACGTCGTTATTGATATTTTTACTAAGCTATACATCAAATTCAACTAATTCAAAAATTTGCTGAAACCAATAATAACATACTGTTGTCTGAAAAGCTATAGTTTATGACCTATAAATCAAATTGACATTACATGAGCAAGGGACCTTTTCTCAAATCATCTCTGTAGAAGAGGTATAGCAAATAGCTCTTGAAAGTATTCTGGGGCAGATTTCTAGAAAAATGTTTTTCCATACAAGTGATAATTTAGGAATCTTGACAGCAAGTTAAATGGCGGAATTCATCTAAAGCTTCACATTCTTCAAAAAAAAAGTCTTCAGTTGCCTCATAATTTCATCAAGATAAATCCTAAGTACACTGATCATACACTTCAATGAATTATTTAGACCTCAAAAAACTCAACATGAGGTGTAGCTAATGGCCAAGCTTAAATGTTCTCACAATAAGTTCAAAGCACTCTGTGTATTACCCATATAACAAGAACACATAAATTGGAAATATTTGAAATACAACTCTCAAACTCCTACTTTTCATAACAATCACTCATTGTTAAAGATAAAATTATACATGCCTAATAAAAAGGCATAACAAGGGTGACAATTTATCCTTTCTATGGGGCATCCATGGACAATTAGTTAGTTTGTATACATGCAAGATCAGTAATAACTGATCTTATAAAGTGATATCCAAAATGAGATACTTTTCATAATGAAATGAAGTATGAAAACACAAAAATTATCAAGATTTTGCTATGCCATGACATAGGCGCACCGAATGAAGCAAATGCAAGAACTTGCAATTTTTGCTCGCATGAGAGAAAAGTCCTCTACTTAGCTCCTTGTCAACATCTGATAAAAGTAATTTGAGAAGGGCCAGGTGTACTTGCCCAAGCAACAATGAATCCTGCAACAAGGAGACGGGATAAAAATTCGGAAATAGAGAGTCCTAAAAACTTAACAAGACATTTTGTAACTAAATGAATATAATATGGCACTGATGTTAGCTTACCTTATCATGAAATGCTTGCATAAACTCTTCTAAGGTGAATGAATATATACTCATTGTTACAGCATATGTACACAGAAAATGGAATGCCTTCACAAAGCAAATGAGAAATTTAGCAAAAATAAGCTTGCAGAAACAATAGCTGAAAATTATGTGATGAGGAAACAACATAGACAGAGTGGAAGATGAATCAATGAATGAAAAAAGAGCAGTAAAGTGGCTTGTTTTCATGTTAGGTCTTGAAACACAAATAATATAGTGATGGTAAAAAGGCACTGCGCTTGGGAAGATACTATACACAATAGCATACCATTCTGCAGCTTATCTTGTACTCTTATATCTTATAGGCATCTGTAACCTAAAACTTTATTTTTAATTTAGCAATCCAGTAAGAAGCTGTTACTTTTAGAGGTATCTCCGTCATGTGGGATTTCATTCCATGTGCCAGAAATTTTCAAATTTTCAAGGATAAAGGACCATTGGATCACTTCAGCCCAGTTTAGGAACTTATTTTCTTCAAAAATCCCACATTATGAGGCAGGATTATTAATCCTACCAGCCAGAGAAGATGCTAAAATCTAAAATAACTCTCATACTTCAATCTTTGTTACCAAAAGTATACCTTAACCAAAATATTTAATTACAATGAACTTGTGCTTCTATAGTGCTTTCAATTAACGTGTTATGGTATGTTCTACTTATTTAGCCTCATTAATTTTAATTATGTCGTCTTTAATTAATGAATGGTATGCCACACTAGCTTCATTTAACTTTGCAGTCAACATACCATCTTTCTAGATTAAAAATTATGATTTCAGTTGGATAATATGAAATATCTTAAGTCCAACTCAACATAACAAATCTTGTAATTTTACAATTTTTAAGCTTAAAAAATGGTAAACATAAAATGCTCAAACAAAGCAACAGGCTACGTATTAACTTTGGAGTTTAGACTAATGAAGTATGAGGCAGAAATTTTAATCAAAAAGGTATTTTTGCAAAAAAATAAAGAAAAGAAAAGAAAAAACTGAGCAGCCAAACAACAAAAAGTGCATCTGCAAATCATTAAAATTGAGAAGTTTTCTAAATTGGGCATTTACAGACTCTCTCACAGACATATCAAACAACAAAAAATGTGTCTTTAAATCATTAAAATTGAGAAGTCTTCAAAATTGGGTATTTTCTAAATACCAATGTTATAAATAAAACATTGATCCATCACACAATACAAGTTTCAGTTGATACAATATTGCTTAGAATTGCAAATCCAACAAAATTAGAACTACAAGCACATTTGAATGCCAATATGCACTTGAAAATTTTGGTTTATTGACATGAGCTTCAAATTTTTCATTCTTGAAAGATATAAAAGAAAATTGAGTAGTGACTAAGCAGAAAAAAAAAAGAAAAAAGAAAAAGCAAAGAAAATTGTGCAACGGCAAGTGCTAATTTATGTTTGGAAATAGGAATACGGTTATGATTGGGTGACCGGAATCAACAAGAACATTTCAGTTTTATTACATTATCACGAACTATTTATCAGAGGATGTAAACATTCAGGATAGGATATATGTCATCAATGAAATTGTCAACTATTTATCATCCCAACTAGAAACATATGCGCCCCTTAAGTTAGTGAGGTTTAACTTTCTTTCCTCCAGCAGCCATAAGAAATCAAATAATATAATATAGCTTGCTATTCAGCCAAAAAGCTCAACACCTGTAAATCTTCAGAAGTCATGTGGGCACTTCAGAAACTAAACAAAGCACGTAATATGTATATAACTCCGCAGAAGATAAAATACAAAATGGAAGGCATATTAACATAAATATGCTGTGTTACATAGTTCATCAATAAATTTCCAAGATTATAGAACTTCACAATAATAAAATTATATAAGGAAAAAAATTTTTGATCCCAACAGAATAAGAAAAGGGGCACAGTAAAAGGCATTCATTCTGCATCAATTGTCAACTAAAAGCACAAACATAGCCAAAAGGCTTACTTGGATACCTTAAAAAATTTGTTGACTAGCTTGGGCAAGGAAGCCCAGGGTTGCGTTGACAATGGTTGTTTCATTATGACAGAATCTGGAGGGAATTTGGCCAGCAAATCTACCATAGCACCAAAACATATTTAAAGATTGAGAAAAGGGCACACCACACAGACAATAATCCACCGAGATTATTCAAAGGCAGTGGTAAAGAAAGGAAATCAAACACTAAAATTACAGTTTAATTAACCTTTGCAAAGGGAACAGGCATGAGAACCATTGTTAGGAAAATGAGCAGAACAAGATAGTGGATTAGGTCCTTCTTGTAGTTCTCTTAGCTCCAGTTCTTCATCATCCACTAGCATTGCAAACTGTTGCATATAATCTAGACATTTTGCATCTTGAAGAGCAAGTTCACATTTTTCTTTATGAGGCCGCTTCTGCTTTTGAACTTTCTGGCATTGCACCTGTAATCATAGCATGTAAGTAAAATACTGACTAGATTATCACCCCAAAAATTTCCTAATAAACATAAGTATAATAGCTGTAACAAACTATACTTTTCTACTTCTCAGGGAAGTCTTCCTCTTAGCCTGCTCTTTGTTCGCCAATTTTCTCTGCATAAAGAATAACTAGATTTAATTTCCTTTTCAAGCGTTAAATTTTCTTATCTGACAGAGATTTCCCATAGTATTCATTCAACTAATTTTACGGGTACAACAGAAAGGGAAAAAAGAAAAAAAAATTGTCACATGACAACCAGAGGAGGATAAGCGGCTGACCGCAATAGATTCACGTGGCTGGACTCTTTTCTTCTTCTTTTGATTGGCACTCTCGCTGTAGCTAGCACCATACGGAAGTTCCATTGCATGAGAATTTGTGCTTCGCCAAACTGTCATCAAACCTTTCCCAATCCCATGCTTTTTTCCAATAGTACCCCTCTGAGTCATTAAACCTTTACCTAGGCCATGTTTCTTAATTGGAGCACCCATTGCAGTCATTGGACCTTTTCCAATTCCATGTCTCTGTGCAGGTGAACTGTTCTCACTGCAAGTTTCATAGTCTAAAATGGCATGCATGGAAGCCTAACATGAAAAAAGAAAATTGCAAGGAGAAAATGAAAGTTTCAATACATTTTGCAGTAATCTTATACCGAAACAAGATAGTCAAATTACATAACAAATACCTTTCTTTTTTTATTGTCATGCCGGCCATCACCGTGAGACTTCCTGGAATCTGGCCATCAAGAGACAACTCAAGGTAAAGATTTTGACGCTATTTATCCTTATTATGAGGATAATAATGGCTAACATTCAGCTCCTGAACTTAGGACCAGGACTTTTGATGAGTAAAAACAAACATATCCAGGTTGGTACTATTTGAGAAAGACAACTCAATATATTACATTGTGATACCAATAGACCAGCTCCACTAAAATAAGATTCGGTTATGGACATGCAAAATAATAATAACAAAAGACCTAATAGCAATAAGTGGTATTACAAGATCAGATAATTGTCTATGGAAGTTTAAATCGAACAGTATCTAGGCTATTTTACCTAGAAGGTAAATGTATCAGCCACGACTAGGCTTTACAAAATCTACTTATTTATCTCTAAATGGGCAACCAACTTATCAGTCTTGAGTATATATACAGGAAACAGAGAGCAGGCAGAATTTGCAACATTTCATTTCACACTTCTCTACCTGATCTCAGCATGTGGTACAATCATGCAAAAGATCCTTATATTCATTTCCATGATGTTATTCCTGCTATTTGCGATTACCAAATAAATAAATAAAATGCAATATCTATTGCATAGCTAAAGGAGAAGTGTTGGGTAGTCAAGCAGTTAAGCGTTTCATCCATAAGTTTAAAACAACAGAAGGGCAGGGGGCTTTCCCCAGAATTCTTCCTCTGTGAGGTATCATATTCATGAGTGTGTTGTGACTACCATGACAAAAGCTGAAAAGTAAAATAGCAATCCATATACATTATGTAATCTTCAAATAAATTCCACTTCATTTCACGCTTCTAACTACAATTCACAATCATTTGAATAACAGAACGATGAACGTATAAATCCGCGGAAATAAAGCAGAATCAACCCGAACAATTCAATCTCAATCTTTATTATTACAAAAAAAAAAGGCAGGAAAGAAACAAAGAAAGAAACCAACAACAACGGCAGCATAACAAAAAATAGCTTGCCTTCTCTTCCCGCATGGAAAAGCATTGGACGGAAGAGAATAACCAAAAACAACAACATAACAACAACTAACTTCCCTTCTCTTACCGCATGGAAAAGCATTGGACGGAAGAGGATCAAACTGGTCACCAGGTGGGGGGCCATCCTTGCGGAAAATTTTGGTGAAAATGTACTCCGGAGTGTATAAAACCTCCTGAAGCCGCATCCTGTAATCACTCTCACTCATAAAAAGCTGTCTATGATTCTTGCCCTTCCTCTTCCGACCATTAACGGTGCTTCGGCAGTGATACTTTCCGCCGGAATTCAATCCATTCCTCACCTTTTGATCATACCTCCGCCGATTGCTGCTTGTATTTTTATAGGCCATAATCAATTTACTTCAAATTTAATTTAGCAATTACCGGAAACGGCAATAGGTAGTACGAGCATAGTTCAGTCGTCTCTCTCTTTCAAGCCTCTGCGACAGGGAAGGCAGAGAGAGAGAGAGGGAAGGTAGAGTTTCTCACAAGTAGGGTTCTGGGTTTTGTGGGGATATTTCATTTTATCTTTTTAACAATTATCATTACAAAATGAAAATATCTTCAGCGAATCGGGTTGACCCGGTTTTATTTGGTCAAGGAGGAATTGACCCGTCTGGTAAAATATTCAAAAATATCATCTTGTATGCAACTAGAGAGTGTTTGGCTAAATTTATTTTAAATAATTTATAACATCATATAATTTATAAAATATTTTTAAAGTTTATAAACTTATATATTTTACTTTAAAAATAATTTTATAGAATTGTTTGAATAGAATATCTTATAAGATTTTGTTAAAATTTGTAATTATACTTAATTATAATTTTTGGGTGTAATAAAGATAAAAATAAATAAAACATTATCAATATAATGTAATAGAAGATAGTTATTTCATTTTTAATATATATATATATATAATAAAATAATTTATAAGATATTTAAAAATAAATTAGAAAAAGTCAACTAATATCTAAGGAGTCTCCAAATATCTTATTTTATAAGTTATAAATAATTTCATTAAAAAAATTATTAAATACTTTTGAAGAACTTATAAGATTTTAAACATCTCATAAAATATTTTAAAGAGCTTATAAGATCAACCAAACACCCTCTGAAATAAATTGGGTTATTCGACTTAATTCAATTACACCTAAAAATATTTTGAAATATTTTTTAGACTAATTAAAATCTAAATCAAATTTTAATAATCTTTTAAATTCAATCCCCCCACTTGACTTAAATTTTAAATTGAGTTCAAGGTTTGTAAAATTGAAGCAATCAAAATTTGGAAAATTATCAAATTTAGATTGCTACTCGAAGTTAACTCATTAATGCCTCTGTATAGGATTTTGTTAGATTTCAAAGTTGTATTTGATACTTTAAATGTCTTTCTTATGGACATTTAAATGTATTATAACAAGTGATTGGAAACACATTCACTGGACGTATTTAAAAAAATTATAATATGTGTATAAGTGTATAAATATATGTATAATTATAATAATTTAAAAATAATAAATAAATATTTTTGAAACCTAAGTTCAAGTGAAAAAAGGATTAAGTGGAATATAGTGGCTATGTTTATTTCCTAATTAAGAGGGGAGGAAAATTTAAGTAATTTGAGTAGAGATTGCAACGACCTATTTTTTAGAAGCCATAAATGAAACCTATCTAGTATTTAATTATTTACTTATTATAATTATTATTATTATCTATGGGAGAGGGATAATTGTAGGGCTGAGCAAGAATGTCAACAATTGAAGATGTTAATCATATCATATTATACATACATAAGTAAAAATTAGGACTGGTTGGAAAAGTTATGGTATGATTGAGGCCAATTTGAAGAAGGGATTGCAAGAAAAATCTACCAAAATTAGAAGAGGCGTGTTTCCTTAACAATACAAGGGCTCCCTTCGATATAAATACACAACTCAACTAGTGCTATTAGAATATTTCACTCTCCCCCACCTCAAATCCTAGTAGGGCTGGCTGCAGTTGTAGAGGGCAAAAAAAAAAAAAACTCTTGTAAATTGGCCCATTCGTAATCAAGGTCACCTTCGACCTTCATAATTTGTGTCTACACTGATTCTTGAGGATTAGAGATGGGTTAATAGAGGGATAGTATTACTGATTGTAGTAAATGGTAAGATGACAAAAAAACTTTTATGTATTGTAATCATTCATATAGAAGAATATTAAAGGATTCATACAAACTCATATTATAGTGCTCAGACATAAGAAAACCACATATACACATGGAAAAGGAGCCAAGGCCCTAAGTGAATTATTTATCATCAAACCCAAGTAAGTGAATTATCTGTAAAATTTTTCACAGTTGCCTTTAAAAACAATTAATTTATCATGCTTTCAATTTCCATGCAGTGATTTAAACATTCTAAAATCTCAACAATTATATTTGACAACATTTTTCTTAATTACGAGAAATCAAAATTTCTTCATAGAATTTTGAACATGAGTATGTACACATAATTGATTTTACATCGAACTTTTTGATAAAAACTTTTGAAAGGTGACAAGCAGTTTAAATTGCTTATGCTTGGTAACGAACACTACCATAGAGAAATAGGTTCCGACATGTCCAATCAAAATAAAAGTATTGGACCCTTCAATTGGGGATAAGCTAACCTCTCAACATTAAAGATTGAGACAATTAACAAAGTTACACATGACTCTACTAATTGGATTTAAAAATTAAGACTCATCCAATCAAGGTAAAAGTATCAGGGTCTACAACTAGCGAAGCTACCACGTAACACTTTGAATTGGGGTTAAAGATTAGGATCTGCCCAATTGTTGTAAAAGTATTGCGACCTACAGTTGGCGAAGCTGCCAAGTGACCCACCTTATTTAGGGCTATAGACTTAAGTTTTGATCAATGGAAATAATACACAAATGTTCAAAACCCATGAGCAAGCAACAAACACACATTTAAATAGTTTGTTGTTGTTATTTTGGAATTTTTGTGACAGTGAATACCCTATAAAATGTTTAATATAAAAGGAACTACTTTTATTATATTCATTTCACAAAAAAGATAGGTACATCTATTTATTTGGCAATTAGTTGTTCACAAAATTCAAATGATTTTGCAGATGATATTTGTGGAAGAAAGTACATTTACGGTTGATAGTGCTAAGATAAAGAAAAGAGATTTTTCTTTTATTTTCACTTGAAAGCTAAGAATATTCAATGTAATTGAATTTTTATTCTTTTATTACTTTAGTGTAATGGAATTACCTTTGTTTTAGGAATGATTGTTCAATAATGATTTAAACACCCTGATGTCTGGGCTTTAGTACCTTTGAAATGGATATGTTAAAGTACCACCATATTGTGTCTCGGAATGGAGGCATGATAGAGAGTGATATGACCCTAGGTTGAGAGAGCATAACTTAGATGCATTAAATGTTGGAACTAGACTTCGACCATAGGATTAAAGGGCTTAAATTATAAGAGTTATAGATCACTATTTCATGTGTGCATTAGATGTTAGTTTTACTAGCCGTTAACTTAATATAACCTTATAACATAGATAATGGATAGAGCTAGCAATTCAAAAAAGCATCCGCCCTTGGGTAGTAACAACTCCATAAGAACATCATGGACCATCTCGTTACTACATTGAACCAATTAAGGGAGGTGGCCACTACATTAGTTAAGTCATAGAGGCGTTATGACAAGGTAGAGAATGAGAATAGAGCACTAAAGGTAAAGCAAGCCAACCTAAGGGAGGAACACGGCAAGCACAAGAGGAAGTGTGTAGAGGTGGAGATTAAGCACAAGAAGCTCGAAAGGAAACATGTGGACATTAAGCTAGAGTATGGGTTTCAAATAATTGAATTGGAAGAAACCCAAGACTCATTAAATTATGAGGTGCACACCCTTCTTGCCAAAAATGATAACAAGATATGATCCATCTGTCGATGCCTAAACCGAAAGATAACCCAAAAAAAAGATCCAAGAAGGGCCTAAAAGAAAGAGTCTAAGACTCGGCCATAGAGCAGGGGCTTTAAGTTAGGATAGGAAAAAGAGAGAGAGTAGGGCGATTAAGAATAATGAATTATTGGTTAACATTAGTTGTGACTGAAGCATTTTCTTATTTTTGACAATATTTGAGAATTAATAATAAAATTCTTTTCTTTGCAAGAGTTGTTCCTTTTCAATTTCTTCACCCATTACATAGCAGTAAGATATCTGTTAATTGTATAATCATCAAATGACCAACTCTCATCATGTAATTAATGGCCAGGAGACCACGTTGTATCGCCTAGAGCCCTTGCTATGCTACGTAGATGAACAATGAAAATGAAAAATCGTATGCTTAGTCTCTACATTCACCCCCTGTGCAATAGAAACCATAGCTACCCATAGTTCAATGGAGCTTAAGATAAGAGGATTTAGTCATCAAAGCTACAATAATAGCCTAAATGGTTGGAACCCAACAGTAGACCCCAGCACTAGCTCCATCCTAACCCAATAAAGGAACAAAACCCCATTATGACGTCTTGAGAAGGGCCCATGTAGCCACGTTTGATAGGTCACATAACCCTGAGATAATGTAAAAGTAGCTCAAAGAAATGGAGGACAACTTTAGATTGATGGAAGTCTCACCTGAGTTGCAGCATAAATTAATGGTACCTTTCCTAGTAGGCAAAGCAACACTATTATGGGAAGGAGTTTCCTCTGCATTGTTAGAAGAAGGATTGACCAATGGGCTAGATTTTGAAAAGCATTTCTCAATCACTTCTTTTTGAATGCCATCCGACTACAAAAAATAGTGAAGTTTAACAATTTAATTTAGGGACTGACCATGTCAATGGTGGAGTATTCCCCTAAATTCTATTCTTTGGGGTAGTATTTATCAATGGCAATAGCAAATCTTATGTTAAAAATGCAAAAGTTCACCAAAGATTTGAAGAGCTGATAGTAGAGCTTATTGGCTCAGATGAAGCTAAAACCTTTAATGAGCTACTAGGAGCAGCCATTCAGACAAAGGCAAACAACAATTAGAATGAGGTAGTGATGTGAACTAACAGATGCAAAGAATCGAAAGGCGGTTGAGAGGCCACTTTTAGGGAAGTGTGAAGGATCTGACTACTAAGGTTGAATTGCTACTCTTGCCAATCCAAGTTGAGAGAGCCATTAAGGAGGGATGCGAAGCCTACCTCGCACGTGTAGTCGGTATCCAGGAGTAGGAATTAAGTCTGGTAGACATCCTAGTAGTCTAGAAATTTCCAAACATGTTTTCAGATGACCTACCCAAGCCACCCACAGATAAGAAATAGAGTTTGAAATTAACTTGGTACTGAGAGTTATGCCCATTTTAAAGGCATCATATCGGATAGCCCTAGTAGAGTTGAAGGAGTTGAAAGTGCAGTTGCAAGAGTTGTTGGACAAGAAGCAAATCCGACCAAGCATGTAACCCTGAGAGCCCCTATATTGTTCGTAAAGAAAAAGAACAAGAGCTTAAGGCTGTGTATAAACTACAAAGAGCTCAATAAAATTATGATAAAAAACAAGTACCCCTTGTTGAGAATAGATTGTCTCTTTGATCAGCTCAAGGTGCCTAAGGTGCTCTCCAAAGTCAACCTAAGAATAAAATATCACTAGCTTAAGATCAAAGTTAAGGACAAATCTAAGATGACATTTAAGATTAAAAAAAAAAAAACAAGTACACCTTGTTAAGAATAGATTATCTCTATGATCAGCTCAAGGTGACCAAGGTGCTCTCCAAAGTCAACCTAAGAATAAAATGTCACTAGCTTAAGATCAAAGTTAAGGACAAATCTAAGACGACATTTAAGAAGAGGTACAAATACTGCGAGTTCTTAGTGTTGCCATTTGGGCTAACCAATATCCCAATAGCCTTCACATAACACGTGAACTAAGTATTCAAGTCGTATTTGGATAACTTCATAGTCATATTCATAAACAACATCCTAGTCTATTCTTTGAATGAGGAAGCACACAAGGAATACTTGCGAATAGTTCTAGGATACTTAGGGAGAAGTATCCATATGTCAAATCCAACAAGTGCAAATTTTGGCTGAGAAGTGTGGCATTCTTAGGACACATAATATCTAAAGAAGGGGTATCGGTGCACCTTAAGAAGATTGAGGCGATTTTGCAGTGGCTGAGGCCCAAAAATGTAATGGAAGTGAGAAGCATCTTGGGGCTTGTGGGCTATTGTTGGAAGTTAGTTAAAGGGTTAGTTAGAATAGCAACACCCTTGGCTAAATTTACTCAAAAATGGAGGAAGTTTGAGTGGAGCTCAGAGTATGAGAAGAGCTTCATAGAATTAAAGGAGAAGTTAACCTCGACGTTGGTACTAACCCTACTTAATAGGGAAGATAGATTTACTATATATATTAATGCCAACAAGAATACGTTATGATGCATCCTAATGTAGAATGGTTAGGTGATAACCTATGCATTAAGACAATTAAAGCCATAGAAGCTCAATTATCTACTCATGACTTGAAGTTTACGGTAGTGGTATTCGCCCTAAATATTCGAAGGCACTGCCTCTATGCAGAGAAGTGCAAGTTGTATATAGACCATAAGAGCCTCAAGTAGCTCTTCACTTAAAAAGAGTCGAACATGAGGCAAAGGTAATTGTTAAAGTTGATCAAAGGCTACAACTTAGTTATTAAGTATCACTTATCTAAGGCAAAGTAGGTAGCCAATGGCCTAAGTAGAAAGGGAACTTGCAGCATGATAGCTATGCTGGCGGGGCAACTCAACTCTCTACACCTTGAAGTCGTGGAGTTAATGGAGACAATACTTACCACCTTAAGCATCAATCCCCCAATTTACAAATAAGTTAAGAGCTCCCAAGACTTGGATCTATAATTGAAGGTGCTTAAGGACAAGGTCAACAAGGGAAAGGTGCAGGAGTTTTAAGTGGGGGAAGGTGGTATCCTATAAATAAGAGGAAGATTGTGTGTTCCAAAGGTCACAGAGATTCAGAATAAGATTATGTAAGAGGCACACTAGTCTAAGTACTTTATATGCCCTGAGAGTACGAAGATGTACAAAGACATGAAGGAGAATTTCTAGTAGGCCAAAATGCAAAGGGACATAGTTGATTATGTAGCAAAAGTTATGACATGCTAAAAGATTAAGGCTAAGCACCCAAGGCCTAGAAGTTACCTCCAACCCTTGGAAATACCTAAGTGGAAGTGAAAGTGTATTATCATAGATTTTGTGGTAGCATTACCTCGAATGCCACAAGAGTATAATGCCATTTAGATAATGGTTGATAAATTGATCAACTAGGTCCACTTTCTTTCAATTCGATTAACTTACACCCTACACAAACTAGCCAACATGTACATCAACAACATAGCTAGGTTGCACAACAATCCAACAAGTATAATGTCAAATTGAGATCCTTGATTCATATCGTGATTTTAGAGTAGTTTCCGAAAGGGCATAGGCACCAAAGTTAAACTAAGTATAGCCTATCACCCCTAGACTAATGGGCAGTCTAAAAGAATAATCCAAATTCTCTAGAATATGCTATGAGCTTATGCCCTGGACTTTAAGGGACTTAGAGCACGTGCTTGTCACTAGTTCAGTTCTCCTACAACAATTACCACAGTTATATAAGGACGGCTTCGTATGAGGCATTGTATGGATAGAAATCCCAATTTAATGGTATGTTGGGATGAAGTAGGAGAAAAAAAGTGTTATAGGATCGAAATTGGTTCAATTAATGGTTGAGAAGGTGTCTAAGATACAAGGACAACCTAAAGAGGCCCTATTTAGGTGTATAAGAGATTATACTCGATCACTGCAATGGTTGTTTCATTTAAGGTCTCTCTTGAATAGCTAATTTAGGTTTTTTGCTTTATTGTTCATGCTTAATAACCAATGACAAGCCTTTGATCACTTGGTATGTAGAATTCATATCTCATAGAGTATTTGAGATATCTCATAAAGTCACCTAAAATAGTCTTCACCTCTAACTTGTCTATCTTACTCTTTTCTAGGTAAGTCAAACATTCTCAAATCCTGATATGTCTCAGGCTTAGCTCCTTCCCATTCCATGTCTCATGCAAAGTTGAAGAAAGGAACTTAGAGAGAATCTTATTCAAGATATGTGCATCCTCAAAGAGGGTGCGACCTTATAATGAAATATGAAGATTGGCGGAGCTAAACATAGATCGAACTATATTCAACAAAGTCTAATTCCTATGCTCAGCTACAACATTTAATTTAGAAGTTATCGATGGTGTAAGCTGCAATACAATTCCATTCTCTTTTAGGAATTCAAAAAACTTAGCAATCATTTACTCACTACCATGATCTGATTGTAGTGTCTTTAAATGTTTGCTAGTTCATTTCTCTACTTTAACCTTAAATTCCTTAAACTTTTCAAATGATTCAAGTTTGTACTTCATTAATTACACATAACCATACCTCGAATAATTGTAGATAAAGGTTATGAAATAGTGAAATATTTATTTTGTAATTTCATTAAATGGCCCAACATTGATATGGAATAGATCTAACCCAATGTCGCTTTCTCATTGTACTTATCAAGTGGACTCTCGACAATCTTACCTAAGATGTAAGATATGCAAGTCATATAGGACTTCTTTCGTCAATAAATGTATCTTTATCCAACTTACTAATCCTCACTTATCTAGAAAGGTCAAGTTTAAGGTGCCACAATTGTTTGGAATTTAACCAATCCCTTATGCGGTTGTTATATATGGCATTTGTCACAAGTTTATCATCTATATTCAGGTTGTTAAAGCCATTTGTCAATAAGTTAGTGCCAACTAATTTATTAGAATAATAAATAAGACACATAATGTCTCGAAAAGAAAATTTATAACCATGTTTTATCAATAAAGGTTTAAAGACAATATTTATAAGCCCATTTGGCAATAAGAGACAATCTCTCAAGTTCAAAGCATGACTGCATATCCGCTTAATTGAAGTAGTGCCCATCACGATAGCTATAAGACTCATTTTTCACCACTTTTCACTTCGTAAGATACCAAATCTTAGCCAAAATCTTAGCCAAATCTTGATTTAAGTGCAAATATGAGAAGATGTATTTGAATCTAAGATCTAAGACATAGAGAATACACTAATGGAATAAGATGTTTAATAAAGTTCCTTGCTTCTAGTTTTATCTTTTAAGTTAATGAGGCACTTGGTGAAATTCCTACTCCTATGCCCTTTCTAATTGTATTCAAAACACTTTCCTTTTCTAATAGAAGTGTCAGTCCTTATGCTTCTTCCAATCACCTTAGGAACACTAGGTTTCCTTTGTTACTAATATGCCTTCTAACACCAATAGTTAATGAGGGATACTAACGGACATTATGATTGTATATATATATTTTTATATTAATTAATAAAATATTGATTTACCATATTAATGTTCTAGCAAGTTTTTTCATGTATGTAAATCTTGAATAACTTAAAGTATTGCATATACTTATGTGATCGAGTTAAGAAGTTCTGTTTATAAGGAGTTATAAATATTGACATAAAGTTATTTTAGCGCACAATCATTAAACCAATTTGCGAGTGATCAACACTTTAAAGGCAGTAAAGAATTAGTACGACTTGCACATCTTATATTTGTATGGTGAGTGTCATACCATTCAATATGAGATATTGAAAATGCATATGTATTGATGCATCATTAGAAAATGAGCAAGCAAACATATTGAGTTCATTCTTAACTATTAATGTCTTACTTAGTAATCATGTTTAGTGTGCATAGACTTTAGATGTCTTGTATATGTAACGATCAGTGTGTCATTAAGACTTGAAAGGCTAAAATCTACATGTTATGGGATAGGGTTATGGGTCCAAAGTGCTGTTACTTAGATGCGTATGGAGGCACGTGTATGTTCAATAATGGATTTGTCTCCTTATAAGTAAACAAGGCATTTGTCTTAGACAGTTGATGTTCTATATGACAAAAATCTTTGCCCAAGGTAGTGTGTAATCAGAAAGAAATTTTTGATAGAAGCACTAGTCTTATGAGGTAACATTGATTGATCATAGGTTGAATTTGTGAGTTTGATTGAATGCATGATTCCTACTTGATTCGAATAAACTAACATAAAATGTCTATATCACATGGTATTCACAATTGGAAGGTTTCATTATGATCTGTTTCACTTCATTTTAATTAGACTATGATATGGGTTGTAAGCTAAGCGCAACCTATATCTATTAAGCTATGCTTATTGCAAATTAAGGATGAACCTCAATAGTTACACACAAATTGTTGGATGCCCATATCATAGGCTAGGCTAGACACACATAATTTTCATGCACTCCCATCAAGCAAGAA
This sequence comes from Avicennia marina, assembly GCA_019155195.1. Taxonomy (NCBI): domain Eukaryota; kingdom Viridiplantae; phylum Streptophyta; class Magnoliopsida; order Lamiales; family Acanthaceae; genus Avicennia; species Avicennia marina. Next base: position 4,571,915 of record CM032773.1, read on the forward strand.
AAAACCCTTTCTTCTTATCCCTTAAAACCTTCTAGCCAAAAGGTGTATTGAATAAGAACCTTGCAAAATGAGTTTTGCAAGGTGTAGAAAGCGCTCATCAACATTCTAACAATATGTATGAACTAAAGATTGAGGTTTGAGGACCAAAACTTAGGAATCGCAAGCACACTTGTTGGAATTGGATTCCAAAGAGGTATTATTGGGTGCTTTCTTTATTGTTGTGATATCTTGCATGTTTTGTAATGAAAATAGATGGGGTTTGTTGCACTTGATTACGCTACATATTTCATGAGTTTTTAAATTTTAAAGTTTAAATTTTTACGGGCTAAACCTTAGCAAAACCCAATATTCTTTTCCTAGTCTTGCCCTCCATAATCTCACTAATTGAGAATTAAAATGCCTCAAGGACAGCTGCTTTCCCATTGGATGAGATAAAAATATTCGAAGATGTTACCAATTCTTTGAAGAATAAGAACACTTCTCAAAGTTTAAAACCAATTGGCCCTCATGGTCACAACTAATATAATGGTCTCAATCAACATAAAGAGTGCATACAACATCATTAAAGAATAAAATCGCAGGAAATAAGTGTTAGTGATATATCCTCTAATACTAATGGATAATGATGGATACTAAAGGCATATTAGTTGCACATGTAAACTTTTTTATATATTAACAAAATATTGATTTTCTTTTATATCAAGATTATGGAAATCTTTCATGTATGTACAAGTCTATCTTAAACAATCACTAAAATTAGTTCGCGAGTCACAGACTCTGTAAAGGGTATTACAAAATCGATGCTACTAGCATACTATATGTTTGTATGGTAAGTATCATGTCATTTAATATAAAATACTGAGAACACATTGTGTGGATACGTCATTAGAAGTATTCAAATATTGACTCAAAGAATAAAGCTAATACATGGAGTTCAATCTGTTATCAAGGGCTTGCTTCATGATTGCACTAAATGCATATGAATCTTAGACCTAAGATGATATAGTTATCTTAGGCATGTGATGATCAACATATTATTAGGGCATTAGAGACTAATATTTATATTGGTATGAGATAAGGCATGAACCCAACTTGCCATTACCTAGGTGGGTATAAAGGCATGTGTGAATTCAATTAAGTTTGTCTTCTGGCAAGTAAGTAAAACGTTTGTTCTATACAATTGATGTCTCGTGCGTGATTGGAAAGAGTTTTTAATAGAAGCATTAGTTTTACAGACAAAATTGATTGGTCATACAATTGAACAAGTGACTTAGACTAAATTTATATCTTTCACTTATTTAAGACAAAATAAGACAAAAGACTTATACTTTATAGTATTCACAATCAGGAGGATTCATGTGATCTTCTCTCTTCATCTTAATTGATCTACTATATGGGTTGTACGCTAGGCACTACTTATTTCCTTTGAACTATGCTCGTTGCTAATTATACATGAACTTAAAGAGACATACATAAAAGGTTAAAACGTAGGACATGGGATAAATTGGTTGGGACATGAACGAGGCTTGAGAAGTATCCTGGATGAGGCTTGAGAAGTCACATGGAGAAATTAATTTAATTGTAATTGGATTGAACCTAATAGATTTCCATGATACATGTTAAGAATGAGATTATTAATTAGAAGCATGGTGTGCTTTAATTTAATTAATTTAATGAAATTGAAGGATAAGATACAAGTGGGACTTAATTATTAACAAATATTAACGATTAATGGTTATATAGGCTATAATTATTAATGCAATTAATAATTAAATAATCTATGGGATAAGAATAATAAAAGGTACATGTAGGAAGCCTATAGAGCCCATATCGTATCTATTATAGGTGTTTTACATGATAATCAGAATCATACCAAATGTAGAAGGTTGTGTTTTGGAAATAAATAGATCTAGAACAGTCCTAAATAAGAGAAAATCAGAAAAATAAGTGAAATTTGTCCACCCCTAAGCATGAGAGAGAAAAGCTTCAAACCACCCTATATGTTCTCACTCCTGTCCTAAATCTTTCTTGCCAAAAGGGTTTCGAGTAAAAGCTTTGAAAAAGTGTTTGCAAGGTGAAGGAGGTATTTGTCAATGTTCTAATTATGTGGACAAATTAAAGGTAGGGATTTGAGGCCACGACTCAAGAATCACAAGTTTGTTTGCCTTGAAATATGATTCAAAAGGTATAATTTGTATGATTTCTTGTTATTATTATTTTACACGTGTTATACCATGAAAATGGCAAGGCTTTGTTTTATCTAATTTCACTGTGATTCTATGATGTTTAATTTTTCAAAATTTGAATTTTTCCACCCTTAACCGTTCGAAATCCAACAAAAAGCAAAATTATTAGTTTGATTATAAATATTGTTACCATGTCATTATGAACTTTAATTCAAATGGCTTCTACAAGATTTCCTGAATCGTACGCTCCCTCAAGCAAAAAATAGAAATTCTATTGGAAAATTTTTCTGGTGAGAGATTGGAATCTTCATTGAGTATAACATACCTCATATATACAATTCCTCGCATGCTCGGCCTAAAGAAGGGCAATTCTTGCCAACGCATCTCATGCGCGGTTCAATCTCTATTAAGTCCATTGCTCGATGAAACCTCACACACAGTTCCTAACATCATAAGTCCACTTAAATCATACCCACTATCTAACAACTCACCTAATTTGTAGCCATGCTCATAACTCTCCTAATTCTTACAGCGAAGAATCTTTTGAATGTCACTTTAAATACACCCAAAGTCTTAAATTCGCTATTGCAATATGACCACATGAATGTGATGCCATCACATGCTAAGATTATAACTAAAACTTCTAAACCCCATGGAGGGCCACAATGGAGCAATTTCATTGTTACAACTTTACATTGCAATAAGAAAGTTTTTAGTCCATGTATTAATCTTTTACTTTGCACATTAGCCATTTTAAATACAAATATCACATATTTGCAATAAAATATAAGACAAATATAATATGGATGATTATAGACTTTTCATAGCTAATTAGAGCTAACAATTGGATCATGCACACATGCATAAGGTCCTATGCTATTAAATAGCTTCAATTATTTGTCTTCATTGGTCTTAGACTTATATTCTCTTTGCTCTGTGGGCTCACCACCACTTGAAACATTGAAGCTTTCCAACTCTTGGTCCTAAGTGATCTCCTATTTCTTGACTTCCAAGTGATCACCAACTATTGGTCTTCAAATTATAATTATATTGTGGCGTACTACACAAAATAAAATCCTATACTATTTCAAAAAGTTGTGCTTTTGCCCTTCCAAAAAAATAATTACATGTCCATAAATCTAAAACAAAAACACAATTAAATGCATTGACATGTGTCCTAAATCCATAATCCATTTATTCATCCATATAACAAATATGTATCACATGTATAATTCAACAAATCCATTTAATAACTCTACAATGACTTATGCATCTCATATTTTAGTTCTCATTTGTAAAAAACTCTTTTCTCAAGTTTTAAATTTGAGGAGAAAAAAAAAACAATTTAAACGTTCTACTAGCCTTTTCGCAATTGCTATAATCCTTCCCACAGTAGCAAAAACATTTTTTGCAAATGCAAAGGCCTTGGTGATAGAATCCACTGTCTTGCTGCAAACAAATTTTACCAAATATTCTATATAATTAAGGGGGAGTTTACCAAGCTTAGAAAAGTCAAAAATAGGAAATTTTAAGGTAGAAATTCATTGAAATTCTACAACAAAATATGACGACAATATAAGAGGGTTTGAAACCTTTAAAATATTAGAATTAGACTTCTTTCCAAACACCCTTAAAACCTTAGTATAAATAGATCATTAGGTGAGAAAAAAAAAATAATTCTCTCACCCTTAGATACTCAATAGCCGTCCAAAATAAGAGTTACAAATTTTTTGGCATCAAACACGATGATCTGAGGTAATTTTTTAGCTTGAATCCTACCGCTTTCATGCATACATCTAGGAATTATACTCTTATATTTTAGGCACATGAAATATGAATTATGTATGCATTAATTTAGGTATATGTGGATGAATCTGTGGGTTATAAGTAGAAAATTTGATAAGAAACGTGATATAGGAGAAAGAATTAATTTTTTGGGAAGTTCTTAAGTTTCTTTTAGAAATTTGGATAAATTATAAAGTTGGAATTTTTATGTTTAGAGTCCATTAAAAGAGACCCCCAAAACTTATAAGACATGTATAAATGTCGAAAAGAGGATTAAAATTGCATGGAATACAAAAAAAAAAAAAACAAGCCAAGTAGGCTTGACACATAGGTAGGCGCATGGTGTGCTCTCGACGGATGGCCAAAGCACACTACAGGGACCCAACATGTAGACTGGTGCAAGGCGCATGCTGTATGTGACTTGACATGTAGATGGGAGCACAACGTGCACCCAACAGGTGGCTGGCATGCACTACAAGGGACCCAACATGCATCCGATAGGCGATTGGTGATGCGATCACGAACATGTTCCTTGTGGGCACAAAGCTTTGGTCACAGCTGCGAGACTTGAACATAGGGACATGTAGAACTTTCATGTCACTACTATAGATCGATTTTTACCTATTGTGAGCTATGATTCGCGAGTGTGGACTTGAAAAAATTAATACAATATTTTTACATAATTAAGGCTTAATTATCCAATTTTGAGACTAAAAATAGGCTTAAAAGTAATGTTAAATGGTTAATAGGACTAGGAGATAGTATTTGAATAGACCCTAAGTATGAAAACTAACTCATTAGGTAACTAAGAGTCTAAAAAGTCAATAACTAGTACACGTAGGATATACACAAAAGCACTTGAAGGAATGGGATTTCAGTAAATTAAATATTAAATAAAAAATTATTTAATTGAATAGAAAAGTAAGAATTAATATCCGGTAGCAAATTAATCAATAGGATTAATGTAAAGTAAGTGGTTACTCTTTACCAACTTTTGCGAATATTTTTCAAAATTGCTTTTCTGATGTAACTAAAAATTTTTGTATGTGCTTATGATTATTTCCAAAATGTTAGTCCTGTTTTATAAAAGCATGATTTTGTCATGTTACGTTTTTTGAAAAAACTTAAAATATTTATTATTTTCCCTAAAAATTGGAATGAGAGTTATTTGCAAGTTAATTTTATGAAAATGATTATTCAAAAAATCAAAATATATGTAATAAATATAAAAAAACCTCATATGTGATATCAACAATAATGTGGAATAAGTTACACCCTTCCAATCAGCCAATAGATTGGAGCCCCACCAATCAAGTAGAAGTATTAGGGTCAGCAATGAGCAAAGCTGATACGTGATCCTACCTATCAAGAGTATAGATGGAAAGACCTTCCAGGTGGAGTTGATGCCTTGAGGCCACGACAGCATGGTTAATTGTATGTGAACTTTCTTAGTTAGGATTATAAACTAAAACCCTGATCATTGGGAAAAAATACACGAAGTACGTATTACCATAAGCAGGCTGAGGAATATGGACTTGTGAATCATATGAATGATAAGATGGCTGGATTAATTTTCAAATGCTATGATCTTCATGAATTGTTATTTTCTACTTCAAAATGTTATTTATGATGTTTGTTCGAAAATGCGTTTTATACAAATTGCAATTGTTTTCTTTTGTTCGTATCCTATAAAAACCAAAAGAAGATAGAAAATACCATTTATTAGGTGATGTGTCATTTACATATTTTAGATGATGTTTTTGCAAAGAAGGAGAACAACGAGGAACTCGCATTGGGGTGATAGAGTACATAGTGAAGATCTTTAACTAGTTTACTTATTTTTGTTATTTTCACTAGCAAGTAAGACCTGACTGGTGCAGTAGTTAAGGCATTTTATCTTCTACTGCAAAATAATGTTGAGATTATTATTTTATATATAACATTATTTCCTTGTGGATATTAATTGACATTTAATTGATTAGTTTGCTTAATATTTGTTGGTTTTGATATCTATTAAGGTTGTACTACTATATCATAATCTTAGACTTAAGGTGTAAAATATGACCTTATCTCATATCAAGACATATTTTAATTCTTAATACCTTAATGATGCACTAACCACGATTTACACAAAGTATCTATGTTGTCTTAAGTTTAAGATCCTCATGCACTTAACATGATCATAAAATAAAACATTAACAGATAAGAATAAATTTTATGTGTCTACTTCATTCTTTACACCATTATTCTATTACATCATTTCCTAATAATGTATACATATGTGTACTCAAAATCTCATACCAAGTGACATTATACTTACCACACAAACACAAGGTGTGCAGTGAGGTCGATACTCTAATAATCATTTATAAAATTTATAACTCACGAACAAGTTTTAATGATTGTGAAATAAAAAATTCTTGTGTTTATATTCATAACTATTACGAATAAGACTTTTTAACGTAATCATATGTGCACATGTATAACTTTATGCCATAATAAGAATTACATACATGCATAAATTGCCAGAATATTGATAAAATGGACTGTTAATATTTTATGAATTAATAAAAAATAACATTTATAACAAATATCATTACTAATGTTTGACATTAGAGAGATATCACTAACACCATTTTCATCATGAAATTCTCCTAACTTCTAGTTCTTGAACTTACGTTTGTGGTCACTTTAAATTTCATCTGTCCTCCCTTGAGCACCTTTTCTTTTGGATTGAAATTAAAGATATAGTTTCTTGGAAGCGTTGAAGGATTTTGAATTTTTTTTTGTGAGAAATTAGAACCTAAACATAGCGTATGAAATTCTCTATACAAATTAAAATGTATTCCTTACCTCATAGACTTGCAGCATTAGTTGGCCACATCAAATTCATGTGTAATAGTTGTAGGGCTCTAGAGGCGTAGAGATGTTGCAGCATCAGATGTGATTTCTTATGTTGCTTTCCTTGTTAACATGGGCTACACACTCCATCCTTCTTTTTTTTGTAAGAGTAGGTTTCCTTATGACTGCATGAGCTTTAAAATCTTCATAAGGTCTTGATAATTAAGGTGCCATAGTCTCCTATGCCTGATTTTAGTCTCATTCATGTGTTTGTTCTAAGGTATGTTGCATCATCATTTAAAAGGTTACATCTATTAGGTGATTCCCTCTAGTCTATACTTGATTATTGCTCTCATCATATATACGATATTTGTGTCTTATAAATCAAACATAGAGATTCTGGTCACACAACTAGCTAATACTTAGAAGGCTGGCATTTGATCCTTCTACTTGTAATATATCCTTTAGTTTTGGTATCCCTTTGACATATAGAACTCACTTGCCTTTTCTATTTGTCTTCAAAGGTTACATATCCTCCACCAAAACTTAAAACTATAATCAAATTTGATTCTTGCTCAACCAATTTTGGAGTAATTCCCACCACATTTAGGTTTTAATAATTATGCTATGAAAATTTTTTAAGGTTATATCTTCCAATTTTTCTCACATAATTGCCAACTCTCACAAAAATGTCAATGTAAATTATTTAACTTTTAATCATTTAATTAGAAAAATTAACTTTGTGATTGGTGAATGAAAATTTTCAATTATTTTTTGCTCTAATTACATTGATTGAGAGTTTCCATTTTAATATTCAATCAACGAATGTAGCTAAATTATTTAACAACTGATCAATATATTTAAAAAAATAGAAAATCTCCAAAATCCTAATAATGCAAATTTGATCAAAATTTGAGCGGTTTATGGTTTGCTCGTTCAACTAAATTGTGCTCTACAATAGCTTTATTTGCCTAGTATGAAGCAAGGCACTACTATAAGGCCATCTTTTATAGTTCTCTAATCTCCATTTATAGGTCTACACATGGGCTACATGTCATGCAAAGGAATTGGAGAGACGAAGTAGCTGTGCCAGAGGACTTGCCATTCAGACCATGGCAGGCTCGGAATTGGATAGTAGTTGATGAAGGCATTACACCTTTGGTGGACGAGTATGTGTTCACTGATGAGATATTGATGGAAGCCACGCAACCCTTTGAACGCATACCATAGAATACTAGCATGCTATAAGGGTCGGATTAGCTTCTAGAGCTACTTACAACATCTCATAGGGGGTCAGTTCTACGATCAAGCCTGCATGATGAGAGAGTGTTTCACGGAATTAGTTGAATTACTCGCTACTCGAGGCCTCCTTCCCATGTTAGAGCATGCTCATGTGACACCTTAAGAAGAGGTAATCTTTTCACAAATGGTGGGAATGCACAAGCGGCACCGTGATTCAACTTCAAGTTCTCCTATGCCGGGTGGGAAGGTAGTGTGAATGATGCTCGAGTTCTCCTAAGTGTGATTCAAGATGACCCTCACTTTTCTTTCTTGTCTGCAGGTACACTACTCACACATAGCCACAATGCCTGATGTGATTGCATAGGAGTTGCAATAATTCCTCCTTATGTTTCTATAGCGAAGTATTATCTTGTTGACTTAGGATTTACAAATTATATGTGCTTCCTATCTCCTTATCGCAGGCAACGATACCATTTGGAGAAGTACTACAATACTTGTCGAGTGTACTTTGGGCTTAGAGAGTTATTTAATCATAGGCATTCATAACTTAGAAATTGCATTGAGTGATGCTTTAGTATATTAAAGAAGAGGTTTTCTATACTAGCTTGGGGAATGCCTAGCTACATGCTTGAAACTCAAGTGTCCATTGTCATCGCGTCCTACACCCTACACAATTTCATCAGTAAGTACAACAACAACAACAATCTCTTCAACGCACCAGAGGAGGATATAGAGCTGGACCTTGACTCATTTTGTCACTGCAACGTACCAAGTGAAGAGGAGATTAGGGAGCAAGAACGTTTTCGCAACGACTTTACCTTTTCTATGTGGGCAAATTACAATAGCCAGAACCATTGCCATATGACAGGTTTGATATAGGTTCTGCAACTCCATTAATGCCAAGAAGATGTTATCCCACTTGTGGTAGCCTTGCGGGGGGGATATATGTTTCGAGGTTGGTAGCAACACTGCTCTATGATTTGAGGTTTGTTGCTACACTGCTGATGTTAGCTTGCTCATTGCAATTTCAGTTACTTTAATAAATTTGGTTGAGCACTCTATACGAGGTTCTGGACTATAGTGAGCCATCTTTGTATAAATGGATCCATGCACAAAGTTCTCATGATTACATGACTTGTCTCTCCATGTTTTAGAATTGTAAACTTGGCAAATTGGAAAACAACCAGGATAGATGATTACCAAACGAGTTTCTGATTTGCTCAAAATATTCTTGAGAGAGTTCTTCCATTGAGTGGTTTTGATGAACTTTTAATTAAAACTATGGAAGTTAAAAATATTGACATATGTATTAGGTCGTTTTGCTACACTTTCTGCCAATAATTGGATAGTTGATTTGATAGCCCCCTTTATGCATGGGTGTTCTGTAAATTGTTATGAAAAGAAAGGGTTGCTGGTGGATTTGGGATATGGATTGATGTCACCATCCAAGAGGCTATCTAGTTTATGTGCTGTGGCCGTGCAAGTTCTAGCAAAAAATTCCCATGCACCCAATCTATATTTTAATTGGCATAGGTTCATGTTAAGGAGCACACACCATCCTAACACCTCATCTACTTCTACACACCCTTTTACTTGTCCAGTTGTCTCACACATTAGGTTAACATTAGCATTACAGAAACTGCAAATTGTCCAATTCAAGGGCTGAAGTGCTTCCACTGTAAGCTTGAGGGTCCTAAAAACAAAGGGGGTCCCCAAGAAATCGAACCAAACATTGCCTTTGTCAAATTAACCAATATTAATATTCCCGACAGCATTCAAATTGACGGAAAGAAATCCACCTTACAACAAAATCAATACTATAGCTTTTTGAGATGGAATGTGAACTTCACCTTGAAACATGTTTATAGATCTTTGTGTTTGTTTACGTGTGTTTTTTAAATTTATTTTATAATAAAAAAAATTATGTAAAAATAAAAAGATCTCTCTCTCTCTCTCTCCGTCTCTCTCCTCTCTCTCTCTCTCTCTCTCTCTCTCTCTCGTGAAGAGTGTTATACATATATTATATTATTAAAAATTTGGACATAATTTAGTTTTACATTGTAAATTTATAATATTACAATTTATTAAAAATGTACACCATGACCCTTACACTTCAAAAAAAAAAAAAACCCATGTATCATTATTTGTTTTTTATGATATATGTTTATAGTTATATTATTCTCTATCTATACTACATTTAATAAAGATTTGTGATTGTGCTATGTAAAATTATATAATTACTGTTGTTTTATATTTCTTTTTTTTTATTTTTTTATTTAAATTATAATAATTAGTAATTGAGGCACACTCCTTGTGTGTGCAAAATTAATTAAAACATTACTATGAATTTAAAATAATGCACCAAAAAATCTAAATACAAATATCACAATTACAGATTTAAATTTATAAACAAAATTACTCTACCATAAAATTAGTAGGAAGAAAAGCCCCAACACCAAGTGAGAAGTATATTAAAAGTGATAGAGTTTAATATTATATTTGAATAAAGAAAAATAATTTTGTAGTAGAATTCTTTCATGTTGGAGTTTGGGAGTTTTAAATTTATAAGACAGCTTTCTTTATGCAGTTTTTATAGAAAAACTTTTCTTTTATAACAGTTTTTTAAATAAGTAGTGAGCTCATTTATGTAATTTCACTTTTTTTAGTAGTTTCTCTAATGGCCTCTGTTATTTATGGTAATAGATTTTACAATTTATAAACAAAGTTATATATTTTAAATTCTGTACAATTTTTACTATTTCAGTAAGAATGTTAACAACAAAGTCAAGATCTTAATTTTTAACTCAAAATGATCATTTTATATTTCACATTACAAAGCATCTATTTAAATTTAAATTTAAAGTTTCAGTCTATTATATAATTAATTAATTTTTATAAGTATAACATTGAGAGAGAGATATATATATATATATATATATTTCATTAAAATATTCTTATCAAATATATTAAATAATTAAAATACTTTTCTTAAAATATACTAGGTAATTCCTTCTAAACATTAACTGTAAGTAAAAACCTCGCTCCCAAACATAGCCCAAACGTTTAACCTGAAAATCATTTTCTTCTAACAGATCCCACCGACTTTTCCGGCTGCAGAGCCAAAGAGGAAAGACTGGAACGTAAACGCGTCGCTCACTCCGGAGAGAGGGAGACTAAATCTTGTGTTAGCAGCGCGGGGTCCTATTCGGGGTGCTTTGAATCGGCCAATGCTGTGAGAAATGGTAAATGTGCCGTCCCCCTTAACTTGCATTTAGTTGTTTCAGTATGCAGTAACGGAAAAAGTGGCTGAGCTCTTCGTCTTCCAAATCGCAGATCTGGGTCTTTATGGATTTTGGCAATGCCTTATTTGTCACGGAATGGTGAAGAAAAGCTCTAGCAATTTGACATTTTTTATGATTAGGATGTGCAAAATTAGGAACGGAACTTTTTGGGAGACTAAATTCTACAACGTGATTGAATCTATATATGATGTCTGTATGTGTGTGTGTGTGTGAGAGAGAGAGAGACAGAGAGAGTCAATACATTGTTAGTCGGACTTCCGCTTATGATCGTTGTAGGGAGTTAATATGGACAGCGTGCTCTCGTTTGTGTACCCATAATGAAATGACTCGATCTGGGCGTTCAGCTTTGAGGGCTTATAAGATGAACTCAAGTCATGGAATCTTAGTTGCATTTTAAGTGACTTTGGTTTGTCTTACATGGTTAGCTCCCTTGTTTGGTGTGTGCTTGTGTGTGATTTAGAGACTTAGAAGCTGTGATGTGATTATCAATATAGAAGTGTGTAGCTATCGGTGAATTCCGCATCAGCCAAATACTTGGGGACGGAAAAGAATTCCTATTGTTATGTGATTGCCAAAATTTCATTTGAACCACAGTTTACATTGGCCGAATATTGTCAATAGAAACAATATCTTCTGATAAGCGAACAGTACCCATTCATGCCTATAACACAGAAAACAAAACAATCAGGTAAACAGAAGGAGATGATGAATCCCAAAATCCTTGGCAGCCACGTTCAAGGCCACATAAAATATGGATGGTCCTTGCTCCTCAATTTGTGAACCTCCTGACTCTGGTATCAGATTTCCACTTTGGCTTCTTGATCAACATTCTTGGGATTGATTATCTGACATTTTGACTCCCACAATATCCACGCCCTATACTTACTGTCAATTCTTGATGCCAGTATTAATCCGTTTCCTCATAGAGAGTTTTCCTGAATACTGTTGCATGAAAATACCAACAATGTCTATGTAGGGAAGAGTTTCTAACTTGTGGGAGCTGAAACTGCACAATGCTGAAAATATGTTGGGCATCCTCATCTTGAAACATTTCCACTCTTTTTTCTTTTTTTCAATTAACTGGTGTCCTCCAACTGCGGCATAGGTGGCAGTTATGAATCATAACTTTGCACGTATACAGAGTAGACAGCCATTTTTTCTTAATAATTTCTGGCTCTCCATTCCTCTCTCTCTCTCTCGCCCCTGCCTCTGCAATTTTCCATTGCCTTTATAGTGTATTTCCAAGTATAAAAGAGTCATTTCAAACCCTACCTAAAATTAAATTCTATATTTAATATCTCTGTGCTATTTATGGGTTATAATTTTCTATATCTCAAACCAATAATACTCTAACAAATATATTGTTCAACTGTATCTAATGAGTAGAATTCAGAAGTTCATCAAACTTTGATTTATTTATTTGATACTTCTCTGACCTTCTTTAAGGAATGCTTCTTAAGTGAGTCTAGATTTTACAGGATTTGAATGTAGAAAAGTAAGATAGTATTTGACATGGACTTCATAACAGCTGGTTCACTATTTTGCATTGTACTGAATAATTATGGCCATTGTTCGATGAAGAAGCCTCATCATTACCAGAAGGCTTTTATGAGTTTATATGGCTGGGTTCCAACTTCCATCTTCTGTTGCTTGATATCCTGAAACATTCAATTTCTGAATGTCAACCTGAAGCTGTTTTAGTTTGCGGTAGTTGCTATCTTTTTATATCTTCTCAACGGCATGATATATGACATTATTTCATAGGTATGATATGATACTGAAATTTCTAAAAAAATTAACCAAGACTTAAATAAAATAATTGATTATAAGTCTGTTGTCTTTCTGAAACTCAGTGATATTTTGTTCACTGATTTGATCTGGCTGTGCCCTATTTCTATTATTATTTTCCACGTTCATTTTACTGATTGTCCTAATATTTTCCATTGCATTTATAAACTTTAAGTAATATGACCATATCTAAAAATGAGAGAGAAGGGTAAATTGAACTGCATCTGCAAGTTGATTTATCAGACAAATATGTTTTTCTGATATATGATTGCCGTTTTATCTTCTCTTGGGAATAGAGCTGTGATGATAGAATATTGGCATGTCCATAGATATGTTTCTAAGTATATAATAATAGTTTTTCCATTAAGCATAAATAATGGCAGATCTAACGTAGTCTTGATTCCTGATTATAATAGTTTTCCAGAATCTGAAGAGGACCAGAACTTTTTAATGCCAGATATGAACTGAACTCTTCTTGTCACTTAGAATTAAGTTTCAGAATTCATTGATAAGATTTCTTTTATTTTTCCTTTTTTGTCTATTTTCTTTTGCAACCTTGATTACATTAATTATCTGTTAGCAGGCAAAGGAAGCAAAGAAAGAAGCTTTTAGAAAGTATCTGGAATCTAGTGGAGTTCTTGATGCTCTAACCAAAGGTTAACTTCATTTACTTTGCATGTCTGTTATGGATATTAAGCATTTTTGTCTTCTTCATGGTAATGTTTTCCCTTTCTGACAGTTCTTGTAGCGCTGTATGAGCAGAAAGACAAACCTTCCTCAGCTATTGAGTGAGTGCATTGCAAATAATCCAGATTAATTATGTTGTGTTGGAGAATTTTACTAGAACACTTAGGAATATTTTTTTTGATATTTACATATTTGGTTTCTATGTTAATAGGATTAGAATATTTTGTTTTCTAGTTTTAATATTAGTTTATGTTAAGATATTTTATATATTTGTTTTTTTTGTACTTGTCCCATACTATAAATTGGGACCTCTTTTCAGTTATAAAGTACGAGTTACTTTTTTAATCTTTTTAATATGGTATCAGACTGAGAATGTGATCTTTCACATTTCACTGTGTATGATCTAAAATTTTCCCCAAACCTTTCAAATTTTGAACCCAAATGAATCTATAATTAGCTTTTTGTTTTTCTTCATTGGTGAGAAACCTAAGGGCCACCGCCACTATCAGCTCTATTTTCTGCACTTTGATGACGTCTATTTCTATCATGTTTCAAATGTGATTTTCTGTCATCTATTGCAACTTTTTAACTTACAACTTTTTGACTACTAGCTATTGTCTACTGTCTGGCTGATCATTATTTACGCCATTATCTACTGCAACTGCTTACTAGTGTGCCACTATTTACTATCTAATGGCATTTGGCTTATCATTATTTACAGTACTATCTATTGCAACTGTTGACTATTGTGCCGCTATTTACTATCTAATGGCATCTGCATTGCTAACTTTTGACTTATTACTTATATTGATTATCTGACCATTTATGACTCTCTGATTACTACACTAGATATTTGCTGTTGCTATTGACTGGTTGTCTGTCTACTATTGTTCTACTGTGACTTCTACTACTACTGCTTGCGGCTCTAGGTGCAACTACTGTCTATTACGAACTTTCATGATTCTTGTTGTGCCGACCTTACAGGCATGATTTTAGCTATCAATCTAGTGTTGCTATCTTAATAGGGCTATTGTCTATTATTGGATGCTATTGTTGTCTTCTCTAACTAGTGAAATTTAGTCTTTCAAGTTGAACTTTTTAACAATACTCTAGGTTCAACTTAAAGGAAAATGTTGGAAAATATTATTAGAATATTAGGAGTAATTGTTTTGATATTTACATTTGGTTTCCATATTAATAGGATTGGAATATTTTGTTTCCTAATTTTTAGTTTTAAATTTATGTTAAGATATTATGTATTTTTTGGTATTTTCGTACTTGTCTCATATTATAAATTGTGGCCACTTTTCAATTATAAAGTATGAGTTAATTCTTTCAATCTTCTTAACATGCTAAAGAGTAATTGAAGAATTGAATTGTACATTATTATTGTAAAGAAGTTTCAATTTATAGTATGAGACTATTATAATTATACCAAAAATAGCTTGCCATAAAGCTAATCTTATAAGTTAGGAAACAAAATATTCTCAAACCTGTTTTGGGTAATAAAATATATGTAATATCAATCAAATATTCTTTGATATTTGAAAAATATTCTTTAAATATTTTCTAACACTCCTTCTGAAGTTGAACATAAAGCTGTGTTAAAATTTTCAACTTAGAAGACCAAATTGAAGCTACAATAGTCAAATAGCCAGAAAGTAGCAAAAGATAGCTACTAGGTAGCCAACACCAAGAGAGACAATTACTAAGACAAGCAACACTAGAAGAGAGAGCTATTAGGTAGGCAATATTAGGAGAAACAGCTACTAGGTAAGCAACACTAGGAGAGACAATCACTAAGGTAGGCAACACTAAGAGAGATTGCCACCAAGAGAAACACCTACTAGGTTGGCAATACCAAGAGTCAGTATGGTTGGTAACATCAGAAATTAAGCCTGTCAGGTAGGTAATAACTAAAATTGTGCCCATATTATAGGCTATATTAGAAATTATGCTTGTATGATAGATTATACTAGAGATCACGCATGGAAAAATCGGTTTTCAAGGTGACGTAGTAAGATAATATGGTGGTGGTGCCAATTCGGCAGAGGAGCAGTGAAGCTAGGGTTTTGAAAAAGAATAAGGGCTTGTTTGGGTGATTTGGATGACAAATAGGTTTTGTCTTGTTCTTTTTACTTGGGGGGAGAAAGTATAAAAAACAAGAGTCGCACAGATACCATGTTGAAGAGTGATTTGAAGAATTGTAGCGTACATTACAACTGAAAAGAATTCCCAATTTATAGTATATGACGATTAAAATTATACCAAAAAATAGAAAATATTTTGCCATAAAGCTAATAATATAAATTAGGAAATAAAATATTCTCAAAGCTATTCTAGGAAATCAAATATTCTAAAATATTCTTTGAAGATTTTCTGACATGCTGCATGGTTTATGTGATTGTTATTGAATATTGTTTTATGTTTGATGTATAATCTAGTGCACTTGACCTAAATCCTTATCTGCGTATAGTTCATGAAAGAACATCCCCAATCTACTCAACTGATTTTTCGTGGATGTTTCTGAATAGGATGTCATTTAGGCAAGAGATTTTAACTCATCAATATAACATGAGAGAGTTTATCTGTCTTTCATTTACTCTTTAGCTATTGGCAACTTTTGATGTAGTTGCGCTTTGACAAAGTAATGACTGTGAAATAAACCACTCATATTTGTGTCTTAACAGGTTCATCCAGCAAAAGTTAGGGGTTCCAACTATTGCTGAATATGAAAAGCTGCAAGCTGAAATTTCAGATTTACACATACGTTACAATGAGCTTTTCACTGTACACCAAGAGAAATGTCGAGAGGTGTAACCTAAGTTAATATTTGTTCTGAGTTTACTATTGTTTCAGTTTTTATCTGAATTTATCATCTTGCTTCAGGCTGATATTTTTGATGCTATAGATGTAAAAAATTAGAAAGAACAAGAAAAAGGGAACTCCTTTGTTATCCTTGGGACAACCAGTCCTATAGATTAAGGCAAACTAAGATTTCTTTCTAGCAAATTCCTAGACTGCAATTTATTTTGATGCTTTTATTTCACCATCTGGCCTTTTCCTACTATAAAACCAAAATCATTGGGTTTATATAAATCTGCTCCAAACTGAGATATGACCTTAAGTTTTATAATTCCAAACTATAATTTCAAAATTAGAATTAACATAGGGCTAGTTGTACAGAATCTCAGTTTTAATTTTTGGCCCCTTTAAGTATATGGTATACAAACATAGAACATTTTGCAAATTTCACTTCCAAACTTTTTGTAAGAATTCCTCGTATTTTACTTTTCCTTTTACAGCGTTCTTGATTTGATGGGGAAGAAGAAAAATCTTTACTCATTAGCACATGAGGGGGGGGGGGGGGGGGGGAGATTTTTAATCTTGTGAAATAGAAGTTTTAGGTACTCTTTTGATTTCCATGCAACAACGTGATTATTCTTGTCATGTGCCTAATTTAGTAGCTTTGCTGCTATTGTCATGTACTCTTGCAGTATGAGGAACTTAAAAACACCCATATTCAAGCATCATCAATGGAGACTGCTAAGGAGGAAGCCCCCAGTGAAGGACTATGATAGCATGCCGAAACAACTTATTTGGTGCTACTGAATTTATTTCCTTGTTGATTTTGCAAGCCCATCAATGTGTTGTATCTGGTGAAGTTTTAGTTTCTGTTCACGGATGCTTGCAAAGATAAAGAGTTTTTAGAACTCTATCTCTGTGTGGAAGCTTTTTTAACATATTATTGATATCAACCCATCTAGAAGTATAGTTGATAAATCATGTCCACGGAAGAGCTAGTAAACATTGCTCTGTGTAACTATTCCATGATCTAAAATCATGAGAAAGCAACATATTTGCTCACTCATACCCATGATTTTGCTAGCTAAGATCTGTTGTTGTGTAGCTTATGTGATGTCACGTGATTTCAACTTTTACGTGCTTTAGGAATGGTGTGATGTGCGATAATTACCTTGTGTTGTATGATGTATTGTATTGTACGTGTACTAATCTCTTAAGTTTCTTTTAGATGTTGAGCTCAATAACTTTGCTTGGTCAGCAGTTTATGAAGCGCAAAAATCGGCTATCCTTCTTCCTCCTGCGAACATTGCTCCATTTCTTAGAACTTCAATGCCATTAGGAGCGAGCAATAAGAAGGTTGAGTATGGGTGCTTGTGGTATGCATATCCATCCTATTCTTATTTCAAGAATCCTTTGTGCAGATGAACTGTCTTAGCTTCTGAGATGAATGTCATATTGGATTGGTAGATGTAGGGGTGTGCATGATCAAGTTTGGTCAGTTTTTTCCCCTCCAAAAATCGCATGTGCCATGGTGTGGGAGGAAATTTTCGAAGTTTTCATCTCTTCTATATTAATCAAGCAAAGATGTGATCCATGGAGTTACAAAGTGTACAATTTGGAAACTTGAACAAGGAACATTAACTCTCTTACAAAAGAAGTTTCAAGGTTTGTAATAATTTAAATTGCAGGAACAAATTATAAATCTTTTCAAACTACGTGGTTTGGGTTGGTTGGTTTTTTTGGAGCAATTAATAGTTTGATGGATCACGAGTTTTACATGCATTATTCCAATTAGACTTAGAGTTGAAATATTTTCATAGTCAAAGTTTATGAATTTTTTATTGATTAATATATTATTCTAAAAAGTACATACCAATAAAACGAAATTAATACTGTATTTTTTTTTTTCTCTCTTGCATTCAACTTAATGTATCCTTTATATTCAAATATCTATCTATCATCTATATACCTATTAATATATGTACGCACGCACACACACACACACACACACACACAAACACACACACACACACACACACACACACACATATATATATATATATATTTATTTTTCAATTATAAAGCTATTTTAATAAAGATCCACAATTAAAATGAGAAATATTAAAAATAAAGACTCATGCTTTTTTTAAAATTTTAAATGTTCAGTATTTGTAACATAACACATAGTATTATAATATAAAGGAAAGTGGCACATTGTATATACGAACTATGATAAAGATAATTATATTAGAAAAATAAGCATACACTTAAATAGAAGTAGTGCATTTTTTCGGTCACCTAATATCGTCTGTCAACATATTTCAAATTTTCTTCAAGTATATGAGTCACATTTAAAATATAAACGAATAATTAAATTAATAAAGAGAAAAGATAAACAAAGCAAATAAATGCTACTGGACTAAATTTTATTATAAAATAAATTCTGCAAATAAAATGAATTAAATATTATCAAAATGTAAATTATTATAAGTGTATGTACGTGTAAATGTTTATGTAGTGTTGGATTGATTACAATTGTTTAATACAAAAATAGTGAATTTTAATATTTACAAACTGTTATTATTTATTTAAAAATTAAAACCCATAATAGTTTATTGGTTTGAACGGATGAACAAGGTCGAACGAATTTATAAACACTTTAAGTATATCTGTCCTTCAATTAAATTTTGGTATGAAACACAACCATTCAGATAAAAGGACTTTTTGTGTTCTTTAAAACATTATATAAGATGCCTTAAAATAGTTAAATTATATTGGAAGACATAACGTCACAAAGCTCCCAAAACAAAATGTTACAAGTTCAAATCTTTAAAATAAATAGTAAAAAAAGTCTATTATATGTACAAAAATATTATCTACAATAAACAAAAATGACTTGAAAATTTCATATGCATCTATTTGATCTTGGTCGTTTTAGACATTTTACTTTGTTAAATTTCATGTAACTTTTTTGCCCTTTACTTTTTTTAACACTCATAATATATAAGCACAATGTTTGTTTTAGTTGTATTTTTAGGTATATTTTTATTGAAAATTATGTGAAAATAAGAGAGATATAGAAAGAAAATATGAAAAGTAATGATTATCGTGTATGTTCTTGGATAAATGTAAACAAACATAGCTGAGGTTTTTACCTTTCTAGTTATTGATTTTTTTAATACCTGTCATATTTTATTAGTAGATATTAAGTAATGAAAGAATTGGCATTGCTATTCAAATTTTCTTAGTTATTTAATTAGTACGTAGGATCGATTTGGAAATAGAATTGACATTCTCGTTTTCATGTCCGTTCCTACTTCCTACGAGTGGTATAATTAATACTAAGGAATTCTTAGTCATTTGAGATCACAATTTTAAAAATCAGCAATATCTATCCAATGCCTTTCCCGTAACTTTATTTAGTTCCAATAGATTAGAAATGAATTATTTTTATACTATTAAAATAAGATTGTTAATCTGTAAACATACAACCTATACATCAACAACTATTTTATATCAATATCTATATTATATTATTACGTTAATAAGAATTTTTGGTTGCATAATATCAAATTACACAATTACACTTTTCTTTTTTTGTCTTTTCTTCTTTTTTTTCCTTTTCTTTTAAATTATATATATGATCTATTTATACTATATATTTAAGTGAGTAAGGAAATTATATTTCAAAATATAAAATTACTTAAATAACTTTAATTCTTAAAATATTATTTCTCTGTTTCTACAATCTTCATTCATATTTTTCACCTCGTGCTTTTAATTTATTTTATTTTTTCATTGTTTAAAACTCTTTTGTCAATTCTATATTCTATACTTTATATTAAGACAAGAGACATGATTTTTATTGTGTAATATTAAATTATTATAATACTCATATATAAATAATTTTCTTTTTCTTTCTTTGCTTGCTTTCTTTTAAAGCAACTCTATTTTTTCTCTTATATTTTTTTTATAGCATTAATTTACTCTTTCTATCTATTTTCACTTTTATAAGCCTTTAATTTTAAATTAATATTATTTTTATTATAATTTGTTACAATAAATAAAATAGCATAATTTATAGAAAATTTCGCACACACGTCGAGTGTGCCACTATTACTTGTCATTAAATAAATTAACTATTGAAACTATTTCTTGTAAAACTATGAATGTATGTCAATTATATAGGTAGGAATGGAGTCTATGGACAGTTTTAATTTATGTTACCAAACTCCTATGTTGTAACTATATTGAAAAACACACTCAACGGATAATGTTTCAAACTTAATGTGTTGAATTTGGTTTAGTTTACACTTACACATGAGTGGAACATTCACAAATCAACCAAAGCAATAAAGGAGAGTTGAATTCCAAAAATGTTAATGCAATTAGGTGAACGCCATGTCCAATTAAAAGCAATCCACTAAAATCAATGAGTTTTACAAGCAAAAAAACTCACTCAAACTCTCACAAGCTACTCTATACCCCACTTATGGGATTCTTGATTAGATTGTATTATATAACAAACCTTTTTTCTTAGAACATTGACCTAAATACTCTTAGGCCAATCCTTCCATTATAGATATCACGCCACCTCGAAGTACATGTTTAATACCTGATTCTTCAAACAAAATAGAAGATAAAATGATATTTCACACAAGCATTATTGGTGCACTTACGCCTCACAGAGATGGACTTGCCAATAACTTTACAATACTTCAACCAAAAATACTCAAAGACCCACACAAAGTATTCTAACATTTGTAGAAGTTTTTTCAATAATTTTTCTAGAAAGTAGATGCTCATTATCTACTAATATTGTGATATGAGCTAACCTTATTTCTTTAATAACAATCAATCTAAATCCCTTAGAAACTGGGAAGTTACATCTTACAAATCTCTCCAATATTTCAGCATATATTGACACAAAAATCTTCAACAGATCATGTTCAAAGCTCCCCTTCTTGTTGTGGTGTCCATATCTTCAATATATGTTCAATTTCTACAATATCTTCACAAGCACAACAAATAAGGAAAAACTTATCCACAAGGTAACACATTATATTCATCAAAATTTTCAAAAATATGGAAATTATTTTTGATGACATGTACAACCATGTGTGTGCCATATAAGTATGAACACATTATAATACCAACAATCTCCCCCTTTGATAATATGTGGCACAACCTCTAAAATGACATAGGGGCTATCATTACCTAATCCTACAAACATTAGAAGACTTGATGCATGACAAGCTTTTTAAAAGACAAACAAAGACTCGATCAAAACAAAACTAACAAAGATCATTAATTTGTAACATCAATGCAACACAAACCAAGTGAAATAGACTCAACTCCAAAAAACTAAGAACAAAGAAACATCAAGAAAGCAATTAAACAGGCAAAGGCAACAACAGCCATAAACTATCATTAGTCCATTAATAGTAGACATATTTCCCCTTAAACAATCCAAACTCCCCTACACTCCCCTTTCACCAACACTCTCCCACTCCTCCTTTGTAACATAAAATGGCAAAGCAAAACAAGATAGGAGAGAAACAGGGGTTAAATCAAGGCCTAACCACATCATCTAGTCCTAGTGGTGGTTCAACACTAATTGGACCAACTAGTTCAACGATTGCTGCTTTGCCAATTTCAAGCTCTCGCCTAGTGTGTTACTTAGCATCAAGGGATTGAGTATGCATCATATTTACAACTTCCAATTCCAAGACAGCTCTTTATTCCCGTTACTGTAATATATAGGTATCAATGCCTCAAATCACTCCCAGATAATTAATAGTCCTAGCAAGTTTGTTTCTAATAGAGGTAGGATCTTATTTCTTCTATGTTGTAATAGGAGAAGATCATCCACCTTTCCAGCATATGGGATTCTTTGATTGAAAAAAAAAATATCATTAGTTTTTCTTATAAGCTTAATTAGATCATTAGAAACTTTCTGTTTCCCCAAAATCTTTGAGGATTAAGACTAGATGTGGCAAATTAATAGATGTGATATATGATTCAACATGGCCTAGTATAGTGTTGAATATAAATCATTCCATATCCACTTTTCTACCCCTTCCCAAGCAAAACAATAATACTGCCATTTCCTTCACCACCAAACAATTACAAATTAAACAATAACTACTTCAAAGAAAGGGTTAAATTTATTTAAGGGTATAGTAGATGGCCATGATTCTAGCTTATGTCTAGTTAATATGTTAGCAATGCTATGATAATCAACCATAAAGTTATATTCATAGACCATGTCCAAATTAATGCACCTTCCTAGTCTCACACTAATTTTTTTCAATAACTCACCTCTAAGATATACCTTCTCAAACTAAGCAGATTTAGGAACAATTGCTTCCATTGTCAAAATGTTCACAAAAACATGCATATGCATTTTCTTCAAAATGTTAGCAAGTCTAACATCCTTGTACTTGATAGTCATTAGTTTTGTTCCAAGCATGAAATTTCATTTAGTATAATATGTTGATAGTTGCTTGAGCTCTTTAGTATAGAAAGTCCAATTGTAAGCCTTTTTAATGCTAATTTTTCTTCCATCCTTTATTTGTTGCTTCCACAAATTGAAAACATTTTTTTCTTTTGTGATTCTTCTTTAGCCAATGACTTCCTTGTAAATCACTATTCAGACCACCATAGTCCATAAGGATGGTGGAACATCTTTAGTAAGTTCACCTATATCGATTTGTATTAGTGTTTTAACACTAATTTTATGGTCCACAAGTTCATGTCTGGTTATTGTTTCAACGCTAGTTTCAACATTTACCTAAACTTCAAATGTTGATGTTTCAAAACCAGTCACACCACCAAGAACTTTAGCTATGAGTGGCTCCTCACAAATAAGCAAGTCAGGCTCTATTGCCTTTAATACTTCACCAATAGTGTTCTTCACTAAGAATCGGATTTGTTTATGCTTCAATACCAAGTTTGGGGTCACTTCAATTCTCAAATACATCTCCAAGATTTTTACTAAAAATTCTAGTAGGTTCACTGATGTGTGCTGTATCACACCAACACCTTAAAGAATAAATGGATAGTACTTGATAAGCATAGATGTCATATCCATTAGAAAGGGGTTTGTGTCTACTAATATAACTAAATGCTTATTAGTTAAGCCTACTCAAATTAATAGAATGGGATAAAAAGATAACAAAAAAATCAAACAATGAAATGAATAACAAATACTCACAAAAGCTCATGAACGTTGGAAGCAACTACCAATGATGAGAAACTCCAGCCCATTGTGATATGATTAACATAGAATGATGAATACCTTATGCTAATTATTAATTTAATTGTTTTGTTATGAATTATTAATCTTAAAGTCTCCAAGATATCTTTTTGGATGTTGTTAAAGCTTTGACTCAAGATATTACTGGTTTCCCCAAGCCTAATTAAGTCTAGTTATGCCTCTGTGATTAACAATGTTTGCCCCACACTCGTCTTATGATTTCACTTTTGTATTTCTATAGAATTAATGTTTATAATTGAATGTCTAACATGTAAACTTTACTCCCATTATTTTCCATACAATCACAGAATAATTAAATGGTTGATTAGGTCCTTTAATTGCAATTGGATTCATTAATTATAAGTAACGAATGCAAGGAAAATTAATTAAAAGAAAATTCATATATTTATGGTCAATTGCAATCACAAGGTCTTAGAAATTAATTTAGCAATCCCAAAAAATAACAAAACTCATCAAAGCTAAATTCCTCAAATTCAAAATAATCTCAAAAAACATAAAAAAGGGAAGGATTTTTAGTCTTTGAGATGCGAAAAAATAGAAGCAATCCTAATCCTAGTGTGATTGCTTCCTTGAATTCATCTTCTTCTCCCAAGTGGCTTGTGCATCCTCTAATGCTCTGTTTTCCATGTCCAAAAGTCTCATCTCATCAAAATTTTGACTCTATTTTTTATGTAGGGTTGAGAAGAGGTGGAAAAGATGAGATTACCCATGAAAAATCACGTCTGATGTGTTATTGCGACTTGATTCATTATTGTGGTAGTCTCTCTTATGGACTCCTTTCTCGCAATCATAGATTTTAATAGTGGAAGCTATGTAATCCTCACTTCCAACAATGTGATTAGGAACCGTTACCTCGCAACTACAGATCCTTTTCTTGCAATCGTAAGACTTTGATTGTGGAAGCTATGTCATCCTCATTTTGATAGCAATAGAATATAGCTTTTTGTTGCCTTTACACTCGCGAGTGCAAACTCTCACTTTGCGGTTGCGGTATTGCTTTTCATGACCACAATCATCACGAACCCATCACATGCAATTTTGTTTGGCAATTATGGCTTAGCTCCTCACCATTGCGACCCCAATCTTTGCAATTGCAACTTGAAAATTCAAAAATTTGTTTTTAAGTGCCTGCAATGCTCCAAATTCAATTATTCTTATTCAAAAGCACTAAAAAAACCTTCAAAACGCAAGATTGATTCTTGTAAGCAATTGCAATCAATTTATTTTTAATTACAACACAAAATAGCATGAAAACTAGTAAAACACTAATAACGAAGATGTAAAAATGCTATAAAATTTGGAGCTACATTCACCAATCTCTTAGATGGGCTTTTCAGCAAGGGGTCTAAGTGGGTGAGTATCCTTAAGGTTCTTAGCATTAATAGCCACATCATATAAAATTATAGCCATAGAAGTTAGTTCTGTTTATGGATGTTTAGAAGTTTTGGGTTGAACGATTGTGGAATTTTGTTTAGGTTGGTATCTAAGTCCTTTTGAGGTGTTTTAACTAGAGGTAAAAGGAAAATTCCCATATTTGTTAGATGAGTGTTGGAACACAGTAACAACAAAAGCAAAAGAAACCTAGACTTTTTTAAGATTTTGGTGATGAAGCAAAAAGTTAAAGTGAAGCAATACTTGAAACACAAAATGAATCCCAAGACATTAGGGAAGTTCCCAAGATAACAAAAGAAGACAGTTGCAGTTACTATTAATGAGTCCAACCTTTTCAAGCAATCAAATCTTTAAGATTCTCTAAATTTTCTTCCAAATCAAATCCCCATTTTGGGCTACAAAAATTAGGCCAAACATAAGCCCAATTTCTTTCTTTAGGCATCAAACTGATTAAACTCAAGGGCATAGTAAATTCTCCTATTGCATGTGTTGTAACATAGTCCTCTACCACTATTTTATTTTCTACTAAATCTCTAATAAAATGGTACCTTATGCAAATGTAGTAGCTCCAAGAATGTTGTGTAGGATTTTTATCAATAGATGTTGCTCTTTGATTATCACAAAGCAACAACAACTTTCCTTGCTTCACACCATAATCTTATAACATTTGTTTCAACTATAGCAATTGTGAGCAACAAATCCCAATAGCTATGTATTTAGCTTCTACAATAGAAAAGAAATGATTTGTTTCTTACTATACTAAGAAATTAAATTTGTACTAGTAAAAATACATAATCTCTAGGTACTCTTTCTATCATCAACATTACTGACCTAATTCGTATCACTACAACCCACCGAATTCTGATTTGAATTTTTGAAATACTATAGGCAAGACTAGTAGACCTACTATTGTATCGGATGATCCTTTTCACCGCATTCAAATGGCCTTCTCTTGGTAAGCTAGGTACTAGGCACATGCACCCACACTAAAGCATATATCTAGTCAGCTAATTGTTAAATGGAGTATACTTTCGATCATACTCCTATACATGCCGGCATCCGTAGGCTTCCTATTTTCATCCTTTGTCAATTTGGTGTCTATGTTCATTGGTGTTGCAACATGCTTGGAATACCGAAGTCTAAATCTTTTAACTAAGTTTCTTGCATGATTAAGATAAAAGTTCCCTCAGATCCTTAATTGATCTACACCCTTAGAAAGTCAATTCTCTCACTATGTTGATCTCAAATTCCCACTAAATTCTAGTTGTATGATGCCAACAAAATCCTTAACCAATACTTCAAATGTGTCAACCAAAAACAATGTCAACCACATATATTTGAGCAATCAACATACTAGTGTTGCAACTTTGAACAAATAACATCTTATCAGCACCCTTTTAAACATAACCTTAATTGAGAAGAAACTTTGTAAGCCTTTCATACTATACTCTAGGTGCCTACTTTAATTCACAAAGCACCTTTTTATCTTGTAAACATGGCATGGAAACTTTAGGTCCTCTAATACTTTGGCTGTTCGACGTACACTTTTACAATCCCATTCAAAAGTGTACCTTTCACATTCATTTGGTACAATTAGAATCTAATGCTACAAGCAACCACCATTGAAACCAAATTCCCTTAAGTCTTGCTACTGTAGTGAAAGTTTCATCAAAGTCCACACCTTTAACTTGAATATACCCTTGGGTAGCCAATTTGGCTTTATTTCTAGTAATTTTTCCTTCATTATGTATCATGTTTTTTAATACCCACTTTTGTCAATGTCATTTGTATTTTAAGGTATTGACACTAAAATCCAAATTTCATTTCTTTTAAAATTGTGAAAGTTCCTCATCTATGTTAATGATTTGATACTCGTCTATCAAGACCTCCTTCATATTCTTTGGCTTCATAGATGAAATGAAGCCAGAATACTGATCAAGCATTGTATAGTTGATGTGTCTATCTAATAGGTCATCCAATGGAAGGTTTTCTTCATCATAGATGATGGTTCTCGTGCCTAAACATTCTATCCATCATCATGATTACTCTATGGCTCTGATGTTGCAACATCACTATTACTAACTTGTTCTGTGTTGCAACATCTTGAATTTGTTGTTGCCTTCTCCTTTAAACGTCCATCCTCATCAACTCTTAACTATTTTGTATACCTTTTTCACCTTTTGGCTATTAGGTTTTGCTACACTTGAGATTCACGAATACAATTTAAAAATTTTCTAAATATTCATAAAATGCAGTGGAATAAATAATATCCTAAAGTGGCATGATTTCTGCATATAACACATGTAAAACAAATTAGTGTAGGATGGATAGGACATTACCTCAATTAATTTGCTGTCAAATTCTAGGTGTGTGATTCTTTAGCCATAAGTCTTTAGTTTTAGCCTCTAGATTGTCTATGCAAATAATACACAGATAAGAACTTACACTACAAGAAAACAATCAAATTGGAACGCATTTTGGAACAACTTTTCTGAAAAAAAAATTTGGAATGACTTTAGAACGGTATTTTTACTGTTTCAAAACGCAGCATTCCAAATTTTTGGAAACAGCTTTAACAGACCGTTTCAAAAACTTGGAACAGTTTATAAAACTCGTTCCAAGTTTTTGGCATGGTTACAATAAACTGTTTCAAATACATTCTTAGGCTATAGTGGTTGGAACGATTTTGGAACAACTTGGGTTGGAATGGTTTAGGAACGGTTTTGATATGGAAATATTGAAATGGTTTTGGCACGGAAGAATTTTGGGATAGCTTTGGCATGGCATATTTAGAACGGAATTGGAACAGTGTTTTTTTGGACTTATTGGAATGGCATTTTGGGATGGGGTTCAACTGAAACGGCTTTGGCATGGTTTAGTGTGGATCAAATTTAGCACAAGATAATGGATTTAGCACAAAAGTGTTTTGGATTGGATTTAGCACGGAAGTAATTTGGAACGGCTTGGCATGATTTAATTAGGAAATAATAAGACACTAAGTGGCTTGGCACACTACTCATCCGTCTCAAGCGTCTCATCATCATCAGCATCTTGATTTGGGACCATGATGGCCTGCTATGAGTGAAAGCTTGAGAGTAGTTTGCATTAACCCACTTCAATAATTGATTCAATTGTGGCTCATTTCATTAAAGCTTTTCCTCTGCACTCTTCCATTTCTCCTCAGCAATTTGGAATTTTTCTTCTGTTTGAAGTAGTTATTGCTCCACGTTGCACAACTTACTTTGGAGCAGATGAGGAAGTTTGCGAGGTGGATCCTCTACAGAAATTGCAAAGTTCTTATCTTTTAATCCCATGCCCGACAATCGACCTTTCTTAAAGCCACCAAAAGCTATGGCCATAGCATTGCTACTAGATGAATTGTAAGATGATCCCCTTTGTGTGGTTGGATCATCGGAGTCTATGGCATTTACTTCATTTAGTGCTTTTGTGATATTTTCAAGTATAACAATTTATTTTTATAAATGATGAGAATAAATTTTTGAGATATATTAATGTATGCTATGTGAAAGAGAAAATATTGAATTACAGCTTAGGTCTGTGCATGATTGTCTGCCCAATCCCTGCATGCAATCTTCCATACTTTAGAGTCCAACTCTAATGGATTCGATGGCCTGCCCATAGTTGCCTTTTACAAAGGCATAATATATTATTTTAAATAATGAAATCCTATGAATTGTCATGTAATGGAGAAATAATATCCGTTGACATTTTCAAGTGAATGACTAACCATTCGGTCACTGTAGGTAGTAATGGATATCGAACCACCTCGGTAAATAGTGGAGACTGACACCGCATCATCTAGTCAGCTGTTCTTATTTTTATCACAAGCCTTAGCAAATGACTCCTGTACCCACTCATTTTGCATCTTTTCTCAATTCTCTTGAGCTATCCATTTGGGCTTTTTCTCTAAAACTCTTACACGGTGTAAGTGTTTCCTTAAGAGCTTAAAAGCTTTCTTCTTTAAGAGCTCATAAACTTTCTTCTTAAAGTTCTTCTTAATTACAGTCGTGTCTACAGTGTTCCATACAAATTCTGCCTGTTGTAGTCAATATTTTATACACAATCGCATGTGAAGGTCATGCATAATAATAATCAAATAATTGACAATATATAATTACATTTCATCTAATTCATCTAATAAAGATGGTGCGAATACCATAGCAATAACATTTAACCATTGCCAAGTAAAATCAATCAATCATACTATTGAATTTGTTCAAACAATACAAATTACAACTTCTATGACACATCTAACCAAGTACATGAAAAAAGATTCATCAAGTAAGCATGCATCCACAACAGAACCCATAGGAGACCAAAAACAAGTGCCAATTTATTTTGGAAAAATACACCAACATAGAATGGGTTATATGCATAATTTTCAAACTTATTTAATATACAAAAGCCCCATAGTACTTGTTTACTAACCTTAAACAAATGAAACCAGAACTTTTTGGTGTCGAGTTCGACATCCTTAAATCAAACTCAAGATCCATTTTAGTGGCCAAATATAACCTCTCTTATAGAGTCTGTTACCTCCTTATATACCCTGTGAAAACTATTTTGTGTAAAAACAAAACTCTTGTAATATACATTGCTGAGTATAAATTAAATATATATACATACTGGAAAGTCTGCAGGGTTATATGCATAGGCCCCCTGTCCTCCAATGAGATGCTTCCGATGGTTGCATATCTAGAGTTGCCTTCACAACAGTGTATTCTTGTTGGGCACTGGAGGCAGGCTCATTAGAAGGGAAAGGCGTAAGAAGACTATTATGTGGTGGAGACTGTGTTAGTGAGGGTGACTGCATTTCAAAGTCTTCTGAAATAAGTTTAGGTAGAGGGAAGTTACCCTGACTTGTGTCGAGCCTTCCACAAGTAGATTGTGATTTTTGTCAATGGCCCTTTGAGTAAGCACCACGTGTCATCTTTCAAAAATTAAACAAATAGGTAATAGTTCCAAAATTATATGTTGAGAAAAAAAATCACTTTAATGCATATGCATTACAACCTTTGTTTATCAATTTTTATAGAATACAAAATATAGTTAAATATGACTATTTTTTTAATTGGTCTAAACTATGTTTGTCAAATATTATCTAGGAGCCTTACGAAAAAATGGGTTGAAATGCTATTTGCAACAATAAGTGAGTATAACATCAAACAAAATATCATTCAATGAGAAAAAGCAATCAATGTACATGCTCATGAAATGTATTGTGAAGTATCTAAATATAAACATAACATTTCAAACTACTCTTCTCATGTGCTATTTGGCATAAAAATAAAGTGTATACCACTTAGACATTTCATCAAACACCTATCATGTATAATTTATGTTGTTAATATGTTGTAATTAAATTATAGCACAATCAAACATGATTTACACCATAAATAATAACAAAACTTATTCAAGTATCAAAACTTAAACATAACTTATGTAAATCTATGAGAAAATGTTATTTAAGACTCAAATATTTGTAATGATAAAAAGAAATATTACGTTGGAATGCCAGTAAATTTCTAGAATATTACCTTCACATGAACCAGATATTAGCAAGATTTAGCCTAGATGAATTGAATATTTCCACCAATTCGGATTGGGGTGGTTTTGGGTTGGAGAGAATTTTTGAAGGTGAAAATTTTTGAAATAAATGAAATGAGTATTTGGAGGGAGGTATATTATAAATTTTGGAAAGGCTTTGGAATGTTTTGTTAAAAAAATGCTATTCCTAACAAAAAAAAAAAAAAAATGGTGTCACCTCCGTCATCATGGTAGAGAAGACAATGGCCCAATTTTTTGGCCCGTTGTTGCCTGATAGTCGCAACAGCCACAACTACGGTGGCTCTAAATTGTTCTTCCACTGTCGTCGCGAGAACATAGTACGATGGGCACACAAATGCGTCGTCATCTACTTCATCGCGGCGATTGGCGCAACGGCCCAAAAAAAGACACCATAGCGCTCGATCGTCATGACAACGAGAGCAACGGCAACAACAATGTTGTATGATATAAGCTCCATTTTCTTCCAAACTCTCTCATTCTTTCCCAAATTCTCTCATTCTTCTCCCAAATACTTCAATCCTCCTCAATTAGTAATCATCTTCAACTCAGTCTTGCATTCACTCTGTAAACAAGTAAGTTTCGTTGCATTACTTTAATTTGAAATTTATAATGTTTGTCCCTTCTTTGAATTGAAGTTTAGTACAAAATTGAATAGTATGTTCCGTTTACGGAATTTGTTGATTGATTTTTTGCAAAATGTTTGGATTTATTATTTGATTTATATGTTTGGACTTGGAATGAATTTATTACAATAATTTCATTGGAAGATGAATTGCATATAAGGTGTTTAATGAATTCCCAATGTTGATAATTGACAACATTATGGCATTTATTCTAAGTAATATTTGTATGTTGATAAGTGCTTTTGATTTGTTGTATAAAATGTTTGGATTTGGAATGATTTGACTACAATAAAGCCATTACAACTTAATTTGCATATAAGGTGTTCGATAAATTGCCCAAATGATGGAATCTTTATTTTTATGCCGCAGTTACATTAAGTTGACTAGTATCAAGTATTATGTTTATGTTGGGATTTGTGATGTTGGTGAAACGTTGAATTGTAGTAGGATTTGACAATACATTTGTAAGGTTGTAATATTACAATTGAAGATGTGGTCATTTATTGTGTTGTTTTAATGGCACCTAAAAGAACCCAAGATGCACCACCTAGCTCGTATGATATGACAGCCTTTGTATCAGAGGAGGCAAAGGAGAGATATGATTCCATCATTAAAAATCGAAACTTTGTGCCTAAGCGAGGGATAGTTCGGACGATGCGCCACCACCGCTTATGCCACCCAACTATTAATATTTTAGCTGGAGGCAATTCACTTAAGAGCCTGAGCATCTCGTAGTAAAGCATGTGGTCAAAGAGTTTTATATGAACATGGGAAAATATCATATTAACTGAGTTTGGGTGCGAGGTATTGATGTTAATTATGATATAAAGACTATAAACTAGGTGCTTGGAACATCCCAGAGGGAACATAGTGTGAGATTCAATCAACTCTTAAACTTAAACAACCTATTCGCTGAAATAGCTGGGGAGTTATTTCCAAATGGAGTCCAGTGGACTGACCCGTCGGTGCGCAGTGCATTTTGGAGTGCTGGGTTAAGTGATGTGGCCCACACATGGTTTTATTTTTTAGGTGCTTGAGTATGACCTATAAATCATCATTCAAGTATTACCAAGGAAAGAGCCATACTGTTATATGCCATCCTGAATAGTATATACTTCAATGTTGGAAGCGAAATTAGCGATGGTATATTCAGGTGTGGGAAAATGTTGAGAGAGGTAATATGGCACCCCCATCTCATCACTGAGTTATATAGTTATGCTAGAGTAGCTATTGACTCCAAGGAGGATATGCTTTCCACATAGGGTGAGATTTATAACCTCTCTCCAAAGGAGCCTGTAGATCCAGCAGGGGCATATAAGGAGCTCCCAACTGTTCAACAGCTATAGTGAGCTTAGTAGCCTCCCTTACAGCGCCATGGCATCTGGGGTATTGAACAATTACTAATGGGTTTATCAAATTGTATAGATACAGTGGTTGAGCTTATGAGGGAGAAAGGAGAGTATAAGATACAGCAGGATGAGCGCACAGGACGGCTCAAAGCCCGGTTAGCTGTGCTAACTACTCATCAAGATCATTATTACCGACAGAGTCACCAATATTGGGACTATGCCACAGTATGAGATGAGGCCATCTATGACTATCAATATATGATGGCCACTCATAGTACAGCAGGACTTATGCCAATATGGCCTCGTTTATTCCAAACTATCCCATATCATGTACCCCAGCAGCCGTATTCCCCTAAAGATGTAGAATAATCTACGTCTGTAGACCATGCACCGTCGGGAGATGAGGGCAATTATTAGTGTATATTTTTATGTTCCATTTATGTATTTTGAATGACAACTAAATTTATAATGAACTTTGATATTCGTTGTTCCATTTATGTATGAACTTTGATATTTTGTTGTTCTGTTTATGTATATTTGATATGAACATTGATATTTGACATCTAATTTTTAACAAAATTATGGCGACAAGCCTTGTGAACATGACGGTTATCTAAATTTAAAATTATGTTTAAATATAAAAGTCACTAATTTTAACTTGTCAGTAGGAATGACTACACATCACCTTCTTCTTTAAAATCATCCGATTCACTACCACTGGGTGAGGTGTCTATCAAGGTATCTCTAAAACTATCACTTGACCTATTACTATATATATATCAGCCTCCATATCCTTGTGTGAGTCTACATGCAGAGAAATACCCGTAGAGTCATGTAGAAAAGGAACATCTAATTATGTTGACCACGCTTCGTACATGAATTCATTGTCAGGTTAAAAAAGGACATCACTCCACTTCACTTCCATAGTGCTTCTAGACTTGGTTTTGCACGCAGCTATCCAATCAACTCTATTCCTTTTCGAACCGAGGTATCCTACATAATATACTTGAATATCTTGTTGAGCAAATACAAATGGTTCATCTGTCTTATATATACGTGATAGATTAACATTAATTATGCGGTACTTAGGATGTGCTTTATGCCCTATTACGAGGTCTACCCACCTACACTTGAATAGTGTGACATACATATTTGGCAAGTTATAGGTATTGAAACTCCAATATTTCCTCCAATAATCTAAAAAAATCATACTCTATGTCATTATAGTAGAATGATCAAATTCAAACACCACGGTTCATTGTTGATTTGTCTTAGGTGTGGTCAAATGTGTGGAACGTAAATCCATTTACCATGTATTATAAATAGCATGTGACTTGATTTGTCGGACCATAGATTAAGCTCCTCATTAATGGATCACTTATGCCGCTACTTAGATTCAGAATCTGTTTCAAAGTAGATACCTCAATAATGATATATGCTATATAATGATTAAACTCAATATTGATGCAATTATGTTTACATATGTTTTAAACCATAAGAGGAACTACTTCGTTATAGTCTTGTCCATGAGGGGAACGGTCTTGTCATACTCGGAAACAAACAGCTCATTTCAAGAAATAGTATGTTAGTTCAGTGGGAAATCATAGTTCAAATGCAATTATATTTGTGTCACACTATGCATACCTATAAATTAGTTCAATAAAACACACATCTCTGCTGCGTGTTTCTCAAAAGTAGTAAGGTAACGTGGAAGCTTATGGCGGGATGGTCAAATGGGATAATTGAAAATGGAGAAGGATGCAGTTGAAGAGGGCATAGCTCATAGGTCATTATAGACTGGCCTATGTTTTTTGATCAAATAGTTGATTCAAAATAGTATGATACAAATGTGGCTATTTCCTCCACAACATATGCTTCACATATTGAAGTTTCAACACGAGCTTCATTCATAACTTTCTTCTTTAAGGTTCAAAGGAACTTGCTAAGAAAATCAGTAAAATCACCTTCATTAAATAGAAAATGGATCAAGTATATTTGGACATAATTTAATGTACAAACAACCCCTCAAATAGATACATTCATTTATATTACACTAACTCACCAATCCTCGCCTCATATAAAAAATGAGTAACCAAGTGCTCCATTGAGTCGAAAAATGATGGAGGAAAGATTTTCTCAAGGTTGCAAAGTAAAATTGGGGCCTTATCCTCCAACTCTCGTAGTTGATTAATGTTTTGTACGAGTAAACAAATTTTTTGGAAAAACAAACTCGACTTAATCAATGCATTCCACACAAATCTTAGTAACAGCTCTTTAAATGCAATGGGAAGTAGGCGCTCCATAAATACGTACATATCGTGAGTTTTCATACCATGTAATTTCAGTTCCATCATGTCAATGCACCGATCGAGGTTCAAAGCATACCTATTTGGCAATCTTAATTGCATAAGCCACTGACATATTATGCGTTTGTGATCTTGACTAAGAGTGTATGTTGCCTTGGGTTTAAGCCTATCACTTTCAGGTGGAACTGCAATCTCTGGCCAATCACAGCTCTTACTCATGTCCTTACGGCTATTTAAGGTGTCTTTCATCTTTCCTTTGATATCCATAACTGTGTTGAACATGTTGCCAAACACATTTTTCTCAATATGCATGACATCAAGGTTGTGCTGCAACATATTATCCTTCCAATAATATAGATCCCATAATATGCTTCTCTTTATCCACTTATGCTCAGTACCATAACTAGCCATCGTTGATATTGGGTCATCAATGGTCCGAGGGAGGCCACGTACCCGATCCCACATACATTTACCTGACATTTAGGAGGTGGGGTATGGTACTCTACACATCCTTTCATAAATTTTTTCTTATTCCTCCTATAAGGGTGATCAGAGGAAAGACATTAGCGATGACTGAAAATAACTTGGCTTCCTACTATGTTGAAAATAAGAAGCCTTAGTATATTTTATACACATTGGACATCCCATCAACCTAGCACAATTGTACCCAGAAATCATAGAGTATGCAAGCAGTCATGAATGATCCCTAATAAAACAACTCTCATATTGAAGGTACTATGTTATGAAGCATCAAATGTTGAAACTCCTTTATATCACAACATGAGTAGTTGGTCTACCAAAGGTTGTAGGTAAACGTCAATAAATCTTTTATAATTTGATGGACTAGGAATCACTAAAGACAAAAACATCTATAGGTTTTTCATACATAAACCTAGTGGAAGATTATGGTGTCACAATGACGGGCCGAGAAAAATATGTCTTATCATATGATCAATGTAGTGCAAACCCATCTGCACATAAACAAAGCCTTATATTGGATGGCTCAACAGTAAATTCAGGATGCCTCTCATTAAAATTATCCCAAGCTGCCCTATCTAAGGGGTGAGACATAGTTCTCTCATCAGTTATATGTGTTGCATGCTAAATCATCTGATCTGCTGTCACATCTGATGCATACAATCTCTACAAATAGGGAGTCAAAGGCAAATAATTTTGGTAAGCAAACAGTACCTTTTTTCTATGATTTTGGTTGTTAGACTTGGCCTTGTATCTAAGTGTACCACAAAATTTGCAGTTATGAAGATTACTGTTAGATTTTTAATATAACATGCATCTAATCAGACAACAATCTATCTTCTACATAGGGAATCCCAAATCTCTTATAAGTCGTTTCGTACTGCAATAAACTGCCAGCATTCTATGGTCACGAAGTAGGACTCATGAATTAAACTACATATATCATCAAAACAACTTTCTGATATGCTATGGTCTGCTTTTACACTCACCATTCCTACCACAACCGACAATTTAGATGAATTTTCACATCCTTCATTTAATGATTCATCTGCTGCATGTAACACATCCAAGAATTTATTTGTTAGCCTATGAACATCACCTACTTCAACATCCTCCGTGTCATCGGCTCTGTCATCATCATCATACATTTGGTTTGAACTGCTACCACTTGCTTCCCACACATATGAGGCCCCATGTTGCATTTGTGTATCATACAACATTCTCTAGTCCCATGAAATCCTCTGATAATTATCTTCTTCTAGGTTGTATTAATTCATGTGATGGCCGACTCAGATGGACCATTGCTATTAAGTACTCGTTTTCAGCATGTCTAATCCAATTAAAATAATTTTTCACGAAATCCTTTCTGAGCAAATATAATTTAACGTCTTCAGGCTCTAAAAACCTGCTATTTTGCATCGACAATGTGGACACTTAATTTTAGAATCATACATCTTTGTTGTTGTCTTGCCCATTCGACAAAATCAGTCACACCATTAACAAACTCCTCAACCAAGCCTCGATCACCAAGGAAGTTTTGTTTGTACATTCATGCCCTAATATCTCTTAACATGTGCACCATAAATTTAAACATAAATAAAAAATTAAATAACAAATCAATAACTTGAGCACACACAACACAAAAAAGGGAAAAAAACTTTCCCACAATAACCTCATCATCCAATTAAAAGAATACTATACACAATTAGTCCCAACTGACTACCCCATATCCATACACAAATTAATGAGATACTCACAATAAACTAAATCACTAATATATTAAAAATCTACACAAAGAATAACATTAACCATATACATAAAAAATTAGACATTAATTAGCAAAGATACCACCAAAATTAGCAACATACCTTTGGCAATCTCTAAAAAAGCTTCAACCATCATTTGAGAATGGCTTCAAGTTGTTTTAAAATGGAGAAATATGTAAAATGCATCTGGTGAGCCCTATGGGTAAATATATAAATCTACAATATTGGAATGGCTTTGAAACGGCTTTACATGATCATTCCAAATTTTGAAATTTGGAACAGTAATAAAAAAAAACCATTCCTAATTTGAATGTTGGGAACGACTATAAAATACAATTCTAAATTATGAATATGTAGTTTGGAATGGCAATAAAAAGCTATTCCAGCTTTGGAATTTGTAATTTGGAACTGAATTGGAACGATATTGGATTTCAACAAATTTGCTGTGATGTAAGAATTACGTCCCAATGTTGTGCCAAAGGTTGGAATGGTTTTCTGGAACAATTTTACAACCCATTCCAAATTTAGAACAGCATTTGAAAAGCCATTCCACTTTTGGAATGATTTGGAACAATTAATAAAAAGCAGTTTCAAAAATTGGAATAGCAACAACAAAACCGTTCCAAATTTGGAACGGTGTTTACAATGCCGTTACAACTTTGGAACAAATTTAGAACAGTTAAGAAATAAGTCCAATTTGGAATGGAATTACTGTATAGCAACATTTACTTTTCAAATTTGTCCAAAATTGTGTCAGATGGGCACGATCGTTTGGAATGGCTTTACAGTAGTTCCAATCTGACAGATTTCTAGTAGTGTTAAAATGCTCTTGACATCCTTTGTGAATTTTAGAGAAATCTAGATAGAAGAATTAATGGAAGCTAGAAAAATTTTTCTCTATCAATAATGCTTGAGGTAGAAGCCAAGTAGAGTGTTTTGTTAGGGTTGGAATCAATCATCACCCTTATTTATTTTTAGGCACTAGCTTTAATTTAGAGTATGGATGGATCTTTATATAAGTTTAAGCTAGGATACAAGCAATCGACCTTAAAAAGCTTTTGCATAGACCTTTAAATAAATTCAAGGAAACTATGTTTAATTATTAATTTAATCTATTATTAAAACCCAAGATAGATTTGGTTTTTAATTTGATTAATCCTATTAATTAAATTAAAGGCCCATCAAATTCTAATTAGTAATCTCATTTTTAACAAATATGATAAAGAATAAATCATTCTTATTGGTCGTATCTCATCTTAACCAATTAAATTTGATCCTTAAATTTCTCATGTCTTGATCAAATCATCTATAAAAATTACCATATTGCCCTTACATTGTTCTTATGTGTGTGAGTCTCTAAATTCAACCTTGACTAACAATAAACATGGCTTGAAAAATATAGATAACAACTAGCCTATAGTCCATATCATATCCCAATTAACATAAGTGACATGATTACATGAACCTTTCTGATCATGAATACTATATAGTACAAGCAATTTATCTACTTCAACCCAATCAAGCAAAAGCCGTGGATTTAATCAATATTCTTGAAATTAATGCCCATCAGAAATGCATAACTCTACCAAGATAGATTTGGTTTTTAAAATCCTAATGGCAACATTAACCACAACTGATACAAGATATCCATAATATCTAAAGTTTAAGACTTAGTTGCACTTAACATAATGACAAAAAATGACATCGATAGAAAAGAGTAAATTCCATGCCTCTATTTTATTCTTTAAATTAATGTTTGAATACATATTCCCTAATTACGTATTTGTATACACACACACTTATGTTTTCAGTATTCCATATTAAAGACATGACATTCACCATGCAAACATAAGTTGTGCAAGTCATACTGAAACTCTAATACAACTCAAAGGATTTGTAACTCATGAATAAATTTTAATGACATGTACTAAAAAGTCTTATGTCCATATTTATAACTCCTATAAATATGACTTCTTAACTTAATCACATGAGCACACATAACACTCTACACTAAATCAAGGCTTGCATGCATAAGAAACTACTAGATATTGATAAATAAATATGTCATGTTTTATTAATGAACATGAACATGTATAACCAATATCCTTTCTATTAAAAAAATTATTAGTGCTAAAGCACATATCTCTAACATCCACTCATCATCATTAATTTCTACATTTATTAATTCCATCACCTTCTTTATATAGAAGTAATACACCTTATATGCTCGGCTAGTGGTGGATAGCCAATAAAAATCCCTTCATTGCTTTTGAAGCCAAATTTAGCAATTGATTCTCTATCTTTTAAGATGTAATATCTGCTACAAAAAATGTGTAAGTACGCGCTTGGCTTCCATTCTTTCCACAATTCATGTAGTGTCTTCTCAATCAATGGCTTCAATTACACTTGACTAATAATATAGCAAGTAGTATTCAAAGTTTAGCCCACCACTTTCGGCTCAATCCCTTGGCATTTAACATTACACCTATCATTTCCTGCATGTCCTATTCCTTCTCCCCATAGCACCGTTTTGTTGTGTTGTTTCAAGATAGGAAAATTCACAGACAATCCAAAGATTTTTAGAAAAACGAAAAAATAAGTGATTCTCAAATTCTTTACCATGGTTACTATTTATTCACTTGATTCTACTCACTACTTTTCCCTTCTCAGCTAGAAGTTGAAAACATAATTTCTTGAATCAGTTGAATGCATTATATTTTTTTCTAAAGAAGTCCACCTATGTGTATCATAAATAATCACCTACATGGACAAGAATGAAGTGTTTACCTCTTGCACTTGTAGTACTTATAGATCCCATTAGCTTCATATGAATCAACTCAAGTATTATGGTGCTACTTTGGTGTTGCAAAAAAAGGTGAGATTTCCTTTGTTGTTTGCCTTGTTGACATGCACTACAATTTCTTTTATTGTTTGTGGTTAACACAAATAATTTTCTCACATCATGGATTCTAAAAATCTTCACTAGGTCTTGGTAATTGAGATGTATAAGCCATTTATACCATAACTCAATTTCCTATACTTTTGTCTAATGGCATGTTACAACACCATGTAGCATGTAACAGTTGTTGGGAGATCTTCTTCTAGTTAGTACACAATGGTTCTCATCATCATAAATTGTGCATTGATTACTAGTAAATCTCATGAATAGATTTTGGTCGTAGAACTAACTTATGCTAAGAAGATTTACCTTTAATATTTCATCATGAAATATATTGGCAATCCATCGATGATAAAGACACATTTTCGAACCACTTTACCCTTTTGGCCATTCTCAATGTGGTTGCTCCTCCTTTAAAGCTTTTATAGTTAGGAAAGTTATTCTTATCCTTGTCATATGCTTAGAGCAACTATTATCAACATTCCATTGATTTTTGTTACATCCTTGAACAGAAACCTGTAGGGTGTAGCACTTCAAAGTCCTCTTTTTTACTTAAATCATCTTACCCTTAGCATGAGTGTTTGATTTCTTCATAACTTTTGACATTCCTCTCATGAGATATTACAATAAAATCTAACATCTAGATACAAGGTATCTAGTTCTTGAGAAGAAATAGCACTT
Organism: Avicennia marina; assembly: GCA_019155195.1. Taxonomy (NCBI): domain Eukaryota; kingdom Viridiplantae; phylum Streptophyta; class Magnoliopsida; order Lamiales; family Acanthaceae; genus Avicennia; species Avicennia marina. The sequence continues at coordinate 4,612,912 of CM032773.1, forward strand.
AATTTGATTTCTCTGTCTCTTCTTGTTTTCTACAGATGGTGGTGTTACTACATAAGAGGAATTATAAGCCTATGATTGTGGTGTTGCAACGTCACTTGCAACATCATTCACTATTCCTTTAAAGCCTTTAGCTCTGTGTTAGTAAATTGTATGTAGCTCATGTCTCTAGTAAAACTATTCCCATAGTAGTCCTTAAAAGAATTCCCAATAGTCAATATGACATCTAGCTTTGCTTTTTCTTTGTCTAACTTGCTTAGGGTGATCTCAACTTCATTAAATTTGATGTGAGCACTTTAATACAGCTTGGTATTTTTGTTCTACAATTCTACAAATGAGTCTTCCACCTTTGATTTTTCCTCTTTCAATTCATTGCAGGTGCTCTTGAGTTTAGCAATCTCGCTTCCCATAGTATCCACCTTCTGTCATAATTATCTAGACTTCACTACAAGCAATTATCCATCTGTCCGACATCAGTTGGTATGTCTCAACTAGATTTTCCTGTAAGATTTCCATATCATTGCAAATTTTGCCTTCTAAATCATCATCATGTTTTACTGGTGTTGCAACACCATCTACTATTACTTTCTTCTCTCGACTTATAGCTTTCAAGCAATATGGTTGCTTGTTTGCTTCTCTTCCTCTAAATGAACGTATCTTCTTCAATCCAGATAGTGGTCATAAACTTGTTTTGTTTCTTGTTAGTATTGACACACTCAGTCATAATATGTCTAAAGCCACCACATTCAAAGTATTAGATTCGTTTCTTTTGGGTGTCAAACTTCTAATCCTTCATAGTATTTTTGTTACCAACTTCCTTTATAGATTTCTTAAAGGTGTTTCCCTTGCTAAATTCTGTTTCCTCTCCTTTTTGAGCAAATTCCACAACTTCTTGGTGATAGGAGCTTTTTCATCCTCATTAACATTGCAACACCTGTCACCATGTCAGTGTTTCTTTGTTCTCAATGGTGGCTCTTTCTCTTTCTTAGTTTGTATCATGTTCATCTCATATGTCTTAGGGATCCCATGAGCTCATCTAACATCATATTGTCCATATCATGAGCTTCCTCAATTACTGTAACTTTGTTGCAAAGCTCTTTTAAAGTAATCTAAAATTTTTTCTCACAAGCTTAGATTTTGAGTACTTCTTCCCAAGATGGTAGGCTTTTTATCACATAATTTTTCATTAAAAATAGCGATTGTTTCATTCTCTCTCATTTTTAAGCTTTCAAATTGCAAATCTAGTATTTACAATTTGGAAATCCTCACTGAGTTCCTTCCTTCATGGATATTTTACAAAACGTCTCATGTTTCCTTAATTGTTCCAAAAATGGAGATTAACTTAAATTGTTCCTTGTCAACTCCAATAAATATGGCATTGATCACCATAGAATTCCCAAGGGTTACCTTTTCTTTCTTTGTGGACTATTTGATTGCTGCCTTGAAAATCTCTTGGCCTTCAGTACCCTGGACGATTAGTAGTTGCCAACGATGGATGGTGTACAAGAAACACCTTCTTTTGTATTCATTATCCATCCATAGAAATTAGAACCTCACTTGCTCAAAAGAATCAAGTCAAAAGGTGGTAAGGTAACTCTAATGCCACTTGTTGGTATAATCAACGTCAATTTTATTACAAAAACACTATGGTATAACAATGTTGAAACATGGATAGACACAATGGATAACTTTTCAAACTGAAGATGCTAAAATTGGTTTAGTTCACATTCATACAACAAAAGAGCATTCACCAATCAGCCAATACAGCAAAGGAGAGTTGAACACCAGAAATCTTAATGTAGTTTGGTGTAAAAGCACCTATATCTCTGGGATCGCTCCCATTCAAAAATAATTCACAAAAATCAATGAGTTTTACAACTAAAACTTACTCAACCAGTCACGGGTTGCTTCCCACCCCACTCATTGGGTTCCCAACCTAAATGGCATTTTCCACAAGGCCTTTTGCTTACAACCTTGACCTAACAACCTCTAGACCCCGTCCTTCTGTCATAATGAACACTCTAATTTGATATACAATACTTTGTAGTGGACTCAACGTGATCAGCACACTTAAGCCTTACAATGAGTGACCCATCAATGACTTTATATACTTCAACTAAAATGTTCAAACTCTCACAAGGCTTCTTTAACACATTACTTAGCTTTTCAACATTTGTAAAAGCCTTTCCAATAGTTTTTCTAGATAGTAGAATGTGCAAGATGCTCCATGATCCACAAGATTTGGTTAATTTTACACTTTTCTTATTCGGTCCTTCCAATATTGCAACATGACATGACCTTCCTTCTTCAACAACAATCAATTCAAATCTCTTAAAATGAGGAAGCCACAACTGCAAATGTCTTCAATAATTCAGAATGTATATACACAAAACCTCCATTAGATCTCGATCAAAACTTCACTTTTGTTGTGTTATCCATGTCTTTGATATATGTTCAATCTCTATAATATTTTCACAAGCACAATGAATAAGGAAAAACTTGTCTATGAGATAAGGCATAATAATCTTGAAATTTTTCACAAATGTGAAAATGATTTTTGATGTCAACAATATTACACAAAAAATTAAATATATACATATACATATCTTATTTTATACATAATGTTATTAGAATATATGCTAAACACATAAAATATATATTCTTGTATATTTGCATCCACATTCACACTTGCGTAAACAATAGCATATAATTCAACATAATCTAGCATACATTATATAAAAGTACCAAATAATTTTAAATAATGATGTATATTTTAAAATATATTATATATTTAAACTTACCAAATAAATACAATATAATTGACACACACACACACATATATATTATCATATGTGTTTAGTATACCATTTGTAAAGGAAGTAATATAATTGCGTCAATTTACATATTCACCTTTTCAAGAAACTAGCATCAACATAAAATTAAAAATTAAAACTTTATGAATATTTATTTTATAATAAACAAGTTAAACATCAATTTTTTAACATTGAATATTGTCACTTTTGTATGCAACTCATGTATTTGGTATGCATACATGCATATGACTTCTATGTATAATATAAATATTACCATATGATCCTGTTACATCGATATTAAATATTTATTAGATATATAAACATATAAACAAAAAACTATAATCATTTATTTAATATTTTGAATAATTACCAACTATAGTTAAAAATAAAATAAGAATGACAATTTCAGTTCTTCTTGATTTCGTGGGTGGTGTTTGATAAAAAGGTTTTTAATATTGGGAATGAAAATGAATCCCATAATTTGGAGTTTATATCTAAAAATTTAGAATTCACCAAATCCTAAGTAAGTAAGAGGGTTTTAGATAAATCCCAAATTTAATTCTCTATTTCTCATAGTTAACTTAAAACATTTATGTCCTATTAATTTAATAAATATGTAATACAGACACTGTATAATTAAAGATGATGCTTACTTTTACTTACCTAAATGTAAATTTATTAAATTACTCTTATTTTTTTTAAAAAAAAATCTTTTCCATTTTTCTACTTTCTTAATGTGTTATGCTCTTTTTCTTTCTTTGCTCCTTGATCATTCTTTTTCATCCAAACTATATACACTATTACATTATGCTCAAGGACTTTAAACTAACCAATTTTTTTTGTTTTCTTCTCTTTTTAAAATTAATTTTTGCCTATTTTTTATATTAACTTTTTCTTTCAACTCATTTTTATATTCATTTTTATCATGTAATATTATTTTTGTGAATAATTATATTTTTATTATTTAAAATATTACAATTATCAAAAATATAGAATTTATAAATAAATTGCACATGCAAAGTTTTTTTTTAATTGTTTATTTTTTTAACTTTATAAAGGTAAGGTTAGAATTGAAAATTTCTCATATCCCATTTCAAAAGAGCTAGTAAACCAAACATCAATTATTGTGGTAATACATGTTCCATATATTGAACCAAACAAATGTATTTCATAGAATAATTCTAATCCAAACCTAAGGTGAATAATTTTGAATTTAAATCTAATTTCAAGGTGTGAACCAAACTCCACCCTGTACATACTAAGCATAAGATATCTTAATATACTTCATTAATTTTGAATTTTATTTTATTCATAAATGCATAGCATTACAATTATATTAAATCAATGCTATAAAACTGCATTCCAATACCACATAATGCTTCATAAATAACCAAGAATTTATCATATCACTTAATATGTAATCCTACTATATCCAATAACAGATACCACCACTCCATGTCTCCAATAATATATGGTTTGCCAAGGCAAACGAGAGATCACCAATATATTTCATTCGCAAAAATGTGCCAATTGGACAAAGCTTTTCTACATTCAACTGCTTGCAATTCAAATTTAATGCTATAAGAAAAGCCTCATGAAAAACTTGCCTTGTGAATAATTCGTCAATTTTTGAAATTGTGTTTTCCTATAAAAAGAATTATCTATCAAATTTATTAAAATTATGTGCAATTATATCCAATTTTATTATACCTTTTTCAAAAAATCTTTATATATGTTTTAAGATGCATTCTCTCTTGAAATTATATTAATTTGTTGCTCTCATCATGATAGTTGCACTTGGTTTCAACTCTTGTAACTTGTTACACCTTACATATACATGTGGGATATATGTTCAAATATACCATGTCTAATATGACATTAAGAAAAATATTCAACACTTGAATAAAAATAAAAAAAATTGTTATATCTGCACAAGTAGTCCACTTAAAACTTTATAAAAAAGTTGAAAAACATATTCACTTGACTCAAATAAAGAAATATATAAGAGAGTACCAACATGTATATCAGCTTGAATTTACATGAATGCTTCTTCGAATTTGATGAGTTGGTCACATTTGAGTACAAATATGCTAACATGGATGAATGTGCACACTAACAAAGACCCAAATGTTTGATATTAAAATCTATAGGCCGACTCTAATGTGGTAGTTTCCATACTCTAAATCAAGTGGTTTGGAACCTAAAACATGGTAAGCAATCGAGGCTCTCTATTCACCTAATTTTTGCCTTATAAATAAGCAAAGAAACCATATAAGAAGACCAACCAAAATCACACACATTAATTGACACCCTTTTTGGAAAAAAAAAGCAGTTGGTAATTACCACCAACACTTTGTAATTTGAACAATGGAAGATAGAGAGGAACAAGAGGGAAGGATGGAATCACCTTTTGCACGCTTTGATAGCACTAGTAAGATGGAAACAATAGACATAGCTAGCAATCCAAAAATGTTTCACTTAATCGAGAAACAATTGATGCAAATAACCATAGTAAAAACCACTTCAATAGGAAGAACATAAGTGAATCTTTGCAACCAACAAATTAAAGACACAATTTTCAAAAATGAGAAAAAGGCCAAAATAAGATAGGATAAATAAAGGACTACTTATAACTAAACATAAATTTAGAAATCTATCAAAACATGGTTTTGTTTGTTTTGTAATTATGCACCCTTCAAAAACACACTCAATTGTGACCCCTTTTTTTTATCTCTTTATTTCTCTTACTTTTACACAATTCTCGAGACAAAAATACCAAAAAGTACACACCAAAATTTTAAAACAAACAAAGCCAAATAGAAATTAGAATCAACAAAATATCAACTTTGAGAAGATCAATGGTTTCCTATTGTTGTGAAATGGTATAATGGGTGTGCCCTTAAACAAGCTTAAAAGTTACATTGTGATGATGTCACACTAAATATCTAATGTCTATCTCCTCTCATCCTCCTTTTGTTCTTATGTTCTACCTTTTTCTTTAGAAAAGCGGGCTTTTTATACAATAGATTTTAGTATAGGTGGGCAAATCCCATAAATCATGTATCACCATACTTCTATCCCTAGTCCGCACTTACTAGGTTCAATTCTCAAGGATTTTCTATATCTTTTCCTATTCACTGCATAGTTACAACAACATATAGTTACCTACACTACCCTCCCACCCTATGGCATCTTTCTATAAAAGGGAAGATTTGGGGTATGTTTAGTTTACCATTCCCATTCTTCTTTCCTAATTATGTCAAACATATAGTCATTTAGTTATGATTCTCACTCACGATGTCATTCTGCTTTGGTAGATGAATTGGTGGCATCTCTTTCTGCCCATTCAACTAGGTTGTCCCATGTGGTAGAAACCCTTTGAGAACCCGATCATTTCTCTCTTCAGAGGACTCTTTCTAATCTTCTTGTGTTAAGTGATCAAATGTCTCAACTTCAATCTAACTTTTATGAGGCTCATCAGGAGCTGAACCATTGCCTTTAAAGGTGTCTAGAACTAAAGCAATCAAGGGAGAAACTTTTTAGGGAGTACCAAAATGACCAACCTCATCTATTTCATGAATATTTATCTAGCCCTAGTGGTTAGTCTTAACTTCAATCACTTCTAAATGAATGTTGGTTAGATTACCGGTCTTATCCTCAATTCGCTAATTTGTTTATATGTCAAGCAAGGAAAAGGTATAGGTGGGGCTTCAATGGGTGCTTGGATCACCTTTCTGCCTGAGGTATTTTTAGTGCAAACGTTGGTAGTGATGAGCTAGACTAAAAGACCAAATGGGAAGCTATTTCTAAGGACCTAATTCTGGATCGTTCTAGCAATAGGACTTTAGTTAATGGCTTGTCTGAAGTGGACCCATGTTAGCTACTATGTTGTTTTCATGTTTCTTTTGTAGACGACTCTAGTCATGCTTTTTTGTTGTTCTATAAATCAAGTTATAGGCCCTTACGACGGATGATCTTTTACTTTCCTTCTTCTCTTTTGAAGTACACTATGTTTCAAGTTTGAGAGAGAACTCACAATCTAGGGTAACTGATAGTTCGGATATAAGTGGTATCCCTTTTGAGCTATCTTTTGTAAAACAAGTTAGGAAATATACTACTGCCCCATTGTATTACCCTGGCCTCCTCCAAAGCCAGTGAAGGCTTTTATGCTCGATCATTAAATGAGCTAATTGTTTTGCATTCAAGCATGTTTTCCTACTATTTGTTATTATTATTATTATTATTTAGTTTTTTCAACGCTGTCCTTTCAACTCTCTTTACATTTAATGCATGCAATGCCATTGTTTGAGTACCTCAAGGTTATCCAAAGGTTACACATGGGCATATCTCCTTACTCTCCCCCTCTCTTTCTTTCTCGTATCCATCTGTTCTTCCACGTGTACGGTTGGGGTTCATTTCCACTTCTTTTATGTACTAAGGTTTTCTCCTATTTCTAACTTTTGCTTTTCTCTCTGTCTTTCATTTCTTTAAAAATTTGTTTGCTTCCAGTTTCTCCATTTCTCATTTCTAGGTAATCTTCTTTCATTATGAAGAAAACTCCTTTCTATTTTTCCATTACTAATAACTGCAACGATGGTTTTATTGCCCAGTTGTTCGATATGTATAAAATTCTTGTTTCTTTTCAAGTTGTAATCCCTACTTCTTCTAATTGCCCCCATTGTCCTCCTGATGACTTCATCCCGTTTTCATTGCTTAGCTTTGTTTCAGGTTCATTTCCTATGCTTCCCATCTACTGTCAAATAGAGGATCATTTCAAATTGCTTCACACAGAACTCACTCCCAATGATTTTCATATGATGTTGGGCTTCATTATTTTGTGTAGTGAAGTCCAGATACAACCATCTGCTGACCTATTCACCCTTCTATGTACTGTGAAGTTTTCATAGCTCGAGGTGTTTACTTTTCTCCCTAAGCTGGTACAAAGTGCTTGAAGGACACTTCTTCGAATAGTAATAAACGTTGGAAGAATGAGTTTGTCTACATCAAGGAGCCCTATCCCTAGGGCTTTCCTACCTCTTGGTCGAGCTCTGCTCCTAAAATAAACTTCCTCAATGCCGTCCTACTCTTGGAATCCTTAGAGTAGTAAATTTTGGCTTTAAACACTTATGTCCTTCATCTTAAGATAATCACAAAGTGTGGGATTCTTTACTTTTCTAGATTGAACTACCACCAAGACAACTTTTATACTGATGTTGGTGAGTTTTTTTTCGCTTTCACCCCCTTTTTTTTGCTCCTCTTATTTATTTTATCGAACTTATGGTAAACCTAAACTTATGCCAGTGATGACGTCACATTAAACATCCGACATCTATCCCCTTTTATCCTCCTTTTATTCTTATGTTTTGCCCTTTCCTTTATAGAAGTAGGCTATTTATACATTAGATTTGGTACAAGTGGGCAAATCCTAAAATTCCTATATCACCATGCCTTTATCCCTAGGTTGTACTTACTAGGCTTAATTCCTAAGGGATTTTTCATATCTTTTCCTATTCTGTGCATAGTAACAATGAGGTTTAGTTACCTACACACTGCTAATGGATTGAACGAACTTGACCCGTTGCAAGAACTAGCCACCCAGTGTGTGTTAAGAAACCTTGTTAGTCATTGGCTTTATATTCTCTTAAGCTAACTTGAAAGGAAACATCATTTGAAAACATCTCATGTGGGTTAAAGCTCCACTTCTTGCACTAACATGGAGATATTGTTCAACTAACTAAACATTTATCAGAAGTAGGCTGATGGAGACACCATGCCTACTTGAGCATATATTGAAGAAATACTAAATCAATAATTTTTATGATAAAAGCACTTTTGGCATGGGGTATGGGTGTGTGATAGTGTAAAAACTTTTTTGCGCATTTACATAAGCATTTTTGCAGCCTTAAAGATAAAACAACGATGGCTATGTATATGGTTCAAATTGGTAGGATAGTTATTGTGACAAATTATGAAATGGCTCTATAGGTAACTAAAATGGCCAAAAATGTGTAATATATAATGGCTAATGGGATGATAAAAAATTAATAGCAATATGATAATACATATATTTATATATCCTATACATATGCGTACAAAAAATTGTAATTAGTACATTAGGCAAATATAATGATTTATATTTCATCATAAGTCTAATACATTAAAAGTTACAATTTGATTAGTGCATGGGGGAATGAGAGGCAAATAAGAGAGTTGCATTTCAAGGGCAATGTCAAAGTTAAAAAGTCAATTGAAGAGGCTATCTAAGAATGGGGTTCAATTGGTGTCGCTCCCATAGGTATGTCAACATAAGAGGGCTAGTTGTAGAACCGATTTCAACATTCAAGTTAATAGGTGTTGCATCTATAGACATTGTTGAAGTAGGACTAACTAAGAGGGCAACATGATAGGTGAAGTCGAAAGGCATCCCTTCTATTTTCAAGTTAATTACATATTTAGGAAGACTTTTATGTAGAATTGTTTTTAACCAAAAATTACAGTTGAAGTTTAGGTTAGCCAATTAAATTACGAAGCCTTGTCTCGGACATATGTCGTGGATGTTGTCCACACAATGTAATTAATAACACATGACTTACCAAACTTTCTAAATATCATAAAATTTAAGATAGTCTTGTTTTCCAACCTCTCTTACCAATACTTCAAAAAGACTTGCCTGCCTAGAGAGGTTGGAGATTCATAGCCTCATGCTTCTACCGTGACCTCATCAATATTGACTTAATTTAATTGGGTAAGATTTGATACCTTGTTCTCCAACAATTTGAAGGCTAAATGAATCTCACCAGCCCTTTGTGTCGAGTCTATAGAGTTAGAGCCTCATTTAGATGACATATAAGCTTTATGAGCTATTGTTTTATTGTAAGAAAAAATCAAGTAAAAAGGCGAGTATGGATGATAGAGAATGGGAAACTCCAGAGCTAAAGATAGAAATTAGGAAGAATGAATGGAAATAGGAGAAGGATTGGTGCATTGAAAATTGATTATGCCTTAGAGTAGTATTTTTAATACAGTATATTGACGTGTCGATGTTGATGAAACTGCACACCAATAATACTCCATGTATATTATAATAAATTTTGTGGGTTGACATTGGCGATTAATACAATAATGAAAATGGCGATTAATTAATTACATTTAAATATAAGCAATTCCAACCAATGTATTTAAACTTAAAATTATGAGCTAAATATTACTTTGTGAATAGTAACGCACATCACATAAAACTAGAAAATATAAATTAAATCATGAGAAGGTTTATTAATTAACATAATAACCCAATCTAGTTGAATTTCATTAAGTTTAGAATGTGATCTTACATATCATTATAACAAAGAAAAAAAGAAGAAGGATACATATAAATATTTTTTAAGAAATATATATACTTCCTAAATCTATACAATTACAATTATATGAAGTGTACTTTTAAATTAGATTTTCAAAATATTATTTCAAATTAAATTATAATGATATATTATTATAATTGATAGAGGAAAATTAGAAATTAAAGATGTTATACTAAACAAATATATAAATAGATAGGGGAATTACAAAAATATGCTTTGACATAACTTATTTATAAACATAATTCACACACACACACACACATCTCACTACATAAGGACAAAATATTTGATGAATAAAAAATATAGGATATTTATAAACATAATTCGTAATTGTCCCTATAAAAGGACAAAAATAATTACTGCATATATAAGGTTGTATGAAAATAAAAAAGTCCAAAAGTTAACTTGCGGAGTTTAGAACATTGGCAATTGTGTTGAATAAATTACTCTATTTGAGCTAATTTGACATTAATAAAATAAAAAATTGTCATGAAATAATTTAAATGTTAGATAAATAATTTAATGAAATAATCTTATTCCGTAGGTTATAGACCAAAAAGCATACCGCGTGGCTTCATTTGCATATAAAGATTCTAGAAGCCACGCATCTGTTCTTCTCTCCCCTCTGCAAGCGCAACCCTAGCTTATGGAAAAGGAGAGTTCGAACCTTAAACGGAGAGACCATCACCACCGTTCCAAGCACGATGAAGACCGACGCAGATCCGACGAGCACCATCGCCGTCGGTCCGATTCCAAAACTGAACGTGAGGAAAGCAGGGATCGAGATATGCGCCGAGAGCGCGAGAGGTCTCGTTCGGTTGAGAGAAAGAGGAGAAAGGAGAGAAGGGATAGTGAGGAGAGGAGCGATAAGAGGGCTAGGGTTTCTGAAGATAATGGAAGGGAGAAGCGTAGATTTGAGGATGTTAGGGTCAAGGAGGATGATAAAGAGGGAAGGGGAGGTGAGGGTTCCGGGTTTGGACGGAAGTCTGTGAATGACTCGAAGTACGAGTCGTTTGATGGTGGGAATGAGAGCGATGGTTCTGTTGCAAATGTGAGTTCCTGGTCCCTGTTTCCCTACAATGATTAAATCTTTTTCATACTTGTTTTGTTTAAACAGATTCAATTTGGTGCTGGAACACCCACTAATTTCCAATATGAGAATACGACTTGTGAATTAACACTTTGATTTCGTCTACACGAATTATTCAGACAACCTGCATACAACTTGAGCAAAGATACGTGGATATCTGTATATATTGATATGTGTGGAAATGACGCCTTGTTGGCTGAGGTGTTGATTTTGAGCTTTTCCATGTGTTATATTTGTGAGCTCGGAATTTGATTTTGAATTTGTGTGATTGAATACATGCTCTGTAGTTTGTTTGCTTGCTTTTTTCCAATGTTTGGTGTCTAGTTCTAAATTTTAATCTGGAGAGAATTTTGTAGTCACGTTGACCTTGGTGAATGTTGTTTTTGGTGGGACGATTTGTTATTTCTTGTTGATGGTCGATTGATATGTGGCATTAATATCACTTTTGGTTGATGTTTGTATGGAGGCGTTTTGATATGCTTGTGTTTGCTACTTCACATGGCAATTGGGAAGAAGGGTTCTGTATTTCTGTCACTGAAAAGTGGCAGATAGCTGTAAGTTGAGTATTGTCTTTTGTGATTTTCAAAATGAGCAGTATGCTGCCAAGATTTGTGTCATACACTGAGCCTGCGATTGGATTGCCTCCTTAGATTCATTTTTTCCGTTTCTCAAAGAAATTTTTCTAAGATAAAAGACCATGTACCCATATCTATGAAAATGTATCATTTTTTTCCACTTTTCTCTGCCTTTATGTTCTTTACAAATTGTCACTTTCTTTCTCTCATTTTTTGCCACAAATTTGACTCTTCTCTCTTTTCTTCATGCAACTATTTTGTCTATTTGTGTCATATCAACACATCTCTCAATAAACAATTAACCGTCTTATGACTGTAATCATTATGTTTTATTTCTAAAACGCCATCCAATCTCATATAAAAACACTACTTTTATATATCATTTCTTTAGAAAACTTTCATCTCACTTTTTCTCACTGTATCTTAGGAAAAAATTATCACTGAAATGGAGTGTTTCTATTTATATTTTTGAACCAAATATAGTCAATTAATATTTGATCTCACTGGTTGATTGGTACTTGTAGTCATGTGTACTACTGCTCTAGCGTATTCTACATTATATAGCAATTGCATATCAGGGGTGTACTGACTTTTGTCATTAAAAAAAGGATGATAGTTGTGACTTCAATTGCTCAATTTTGTGACTTTTAAAACGTGCACTATTTGACTAAATATTTGCATCAAACCCAGAATGGGTGGTTATATTGTTTAATTGCCATATTGAAAGCCTGCCTATTGCTGCATGGTCTGGATGATTGTACTAGGGCCTTTAAGGGCATGGCTGCTATGTAAAAATGAGTTGGAGATGGAATGAGCATTTTAAATTCTTTCAAGTCTTATGATTGGTACAAATGTTAATGGGACTAGATGATTCTGACGAAGTTACTCTTCTATAATATATTTATACTATGTGTAATGCATTTGTCCCTTAAAGTAAATGCCGTGGTGAGCATAAAGTTAATTTACAACAATGCCCTTTTATTCGTCTCATTTTTTCTCCTATTAAGTTCTTCTCTTTAACATATTTATTTTCAGTCTTTTTTATTATTTATCCTTAATTTTTTTCTATCGTTCTTTTAGTCTTTAAGATTTAATCCATTTTAATTTTTATATAATTTTTTGTTATTAATATATTGGGCAATTATATAACTCATAAATAATTTTATTATGCACATGTACAATGTATAATTACTAAAATACTCTTAGTTAGTTATATATTCTTTTTTTATTATTCTCCAATTTTTATTTATTTCATTTACTTCCCTCAATTTATATTTATTTTATATTTTTTTTCTCAAATTTCTTTCTTTCTTTCTTTCTTTTTGTCATCTTATGCATTTTATAAATGGTGTAAAATTTATATGTAAAAGTTATTATTATTTCATTAATATGAATAGATATTGAGTGTCCTTGAGTTTTAATTCGTTATATTTTTTGTCAATAATATGTTTCAATTTAAATTTATTCTATTTTTTTAAATTTTAAGTTTCTTTGTCTTTCATTTTATAAATAATGTGAAATTATATTTACATAATCATATCTGTTTTCATAAAAATTTTATGACAATACAAAAAGCCTCATCTACGACAGCTATTGTATCTTTATGGTCTTTTCTTTTCATCTTCTTCAACGATGCAACTTTTTTAATCTTTATTCTTGATTTTGCATCAGTTTTTTTTAAATGTTAAAACCTTGTACCATGTGAAAAAATGATAATACTTTGGAACTGATTAGTTGTTTGGTGGTCATCAATCTAAAAACGTATGTAATTATTTATGTCTCCAATTGATGAGATAAACAAATGATTTTTTTTGTGTGTAAATCTTTTGTAATAGGTAGAGCTTGTATCTTAACCTATTTAAATGTTGGGAAATAGAAGTGTTAATTGAGTTTTTAATGGATAATTGGATGAAAATTTATTATTTAAAGATAATTTTGTTAGTATAAATAAGCTTATAAGATTTATATGTTTATTCTTATTTACTAATTATTGAAATGAAATTAAGAATAACAATTTTATTCGTTTCTCATTCCTTGTTCATAATAGCTATCAAATAATTTATCCAAATTTCATTCCATTCCTATATTTATTCCACTTCTATATCAATTCAATTCCTGTCTTACTTCATTCATGCATACACTGTCTTAATATTTCAAATTAATTATATATATGAGTAAGGCACATGCTGTGGAGGATGGGGTGTGTTTGTAAGAGTCTAACCAGATGTTTATTTATTCAATAATATATAATGGTACTATATTTCACATGCCTGAAGGTAATGTTCAATTTAAACATTTGGACATATATTTGGTTTAATCACATGTTCCCTTTTAAGGGATGAAAGCCCATAATACAATGGTAGAATTCTATAAATTTACTAAGATGCTGGATGAATGATTCAATCCTACTTGCCTGATAAATAATCTTTCACGATAAACCTTTTGGGCTCTTATGCCATGGCCAAACAAGATAAAATTGATTATCATCGTATGATCATTTTGCTACCTGCTTTAGTTTACCAAACCCCCACTGCTGGAAACTTCTATTGGTGATCAGTTTACAGTTTTGGTTCACTGAATTGCCATTTGCATTGGAAATCTTACTTTAACTTGCTATAAATTTTGAAGCTGTACATTATATTTGATCTGTGGCTTAAGTTCATATTGTGCATTGGATTCAGATTTAATGATATGGCAGTTTGCTTTTTCGGGGGGGGGGGGGGGGGACTGTTCAAGATAAGTTTTTGCTTTTCAAAGTGTGCTTGCATTTTGTATCTCATTATTTTTGAAGTGTAGTTGCTTTAACAAGCTGTAACTTTGAAGTTGTACACGTGGAATTTGTAAATCGAGTTCATATTTTGCTTTGGGTTCTGACTTAAAGATATGGCAATCTACTAACAGGGTATTGCAACTGGACCAACCACTACATCTAGAACTTCACCTGAGGCCTTTGAGTTTTGTAGCCATTCTCCTGCTACTAAGGTATCTTCAATTTCCAAGACAAATGAAAATAAGGGAGTTAATGTTAACAGATCTCATGAGGTTCCTGGGAAATCCAGTACAGATGGGACAGCTTCAAATGCCAACAAGGGTGGGGGTTTATCCCTTGATGCTTTAGCAAAAGCTAAGAGAGCTTTACAAATGCAGAAGGAGCTTGCAGAAAGAATGAAGAAGATACCATCAGTAAGTTCCCTGGCTGTTTTCTTCCTGCATGCTTTCTTAAGATGCTGTTTCCTATAATGTGTGTTTTTGTGATAATTCTTGGACAAACATGCTTGGTCATGGGTTCTTTCTTTCTTTCTTCTTTTTTGGTTACTTGGTACCATTTCTGAAGATTTTCCTTTTTTATACTGTGTAGTTGAACAGAGATTCTGGTTCAACAGCAGATGGAAGTTCACAAATGGGTGAGAAAGAAGTTGCTAAAGCTTCTTCCTCCAATCAGGGTATACTGCCTACCCCTGTTCCTCCAGTAACTGCCCCTGCCCCTGCCCCTGCCCCTGCCATGGCTCCTGCTGGAGTCCAGCTGAGCACTTCAAATTTACCTGTTATTACAACAACTCCTGGAATCCCACCACCAAGTGGGTTGCCTCATCTGCAAGGGCTCACAGCACAAAAATATGAAGCTGTAAAACGTGCCCAAGAGCTAGCTGCCAAGATGGGATTTCGACAAGACCCAGAATTTGCTCCCCTTATTAATATGTTTCCTGGGCAGTTGCCTCCAGATGCCGGCGTTCAAACAAAGCCATCGAAAGCACCAGTTCTTCGTTTAGATGCACTAGGCAGGGAAGTTGATGAGCATGGCAATGTTGTGAATGTTCCAAAAGTGAACAGCTTGAGTACCCTCAAGGTATAGCATAGCTACTTAAAATGAGAGAATTTATTCTATGATTTTTCTTGAGTTATAAAAGTAAAAAGTAAAAAGGGTATATCCGATTTTGAATTGGTAAGCTTCATTTTATTTTAATTTCATTTTTGATATTCCACTTATTGTTTCCCTGTGTGTTATACTTTAGGTAAACATTAACAAGCAAAAAAAGGATGCCTTCCAAATTCTCAAACCTGAACTTGAAGTGGATCCTGATGAAAATCCTCATTTTGATGCGAGGATGGGGATTGATAAAAACAAGCTATTAAGGCCTAAGAGGATGACTTTCCAATTTGTTGAGGAAGGCAAGTGGTCAAAAGAGGCAGAAATAATTAAATTGAAGGTATTTTTCCTTAATTCTTGTTTATTTATTCTTCTTTTACCATCTCACTGGATTTTAGTGTTGATTCTTCTGAAAATTGGCCTTTGTAGTCTCAATTTGGTGAAGCAAAAGCAAAGGAGCTAAAGGCAAAGCAAGCACAGCTGGCTAAGGCAAAGGCAGAACCTGACATAAACCCAAATTTGATAGAAGTAGGAGAGAGGGTGATTATCAAAGAAAAGCCCAAGGAATCAATTCCTGATGTGGAGTGGTGGTAAGGGAACCCTTCATATCAGCTGGTTCTAATATGTAAATAGTGCCATTGCATGTTTTGACAATACAAAGATATACTTTTAGAATAATTATAACACGTTCTGTTATACCAAGAACAAGGGTTACTAGGTTTGCTTGCATTATAGTGTTTGTAGTGGTCATATTATTTTTTCTTTGAGTTCCACTAAGGTAGAGCGTTTGTATTATGGTTGGGATTTCTTTGTTATATTTGTATGGAGATTTATATGCCCTTATTCTTTGGTGGGAGTGGGATACACGCACAAACATATTACCTCTCGTACATAGATGTGAAGGGCATGGGTTGGCGCATGCCATCGCGCAAGGCACAGAAGGTGCCGACCTGGTGCCATTTAGGGCAGGAGGCCCTGGTTCCTTTTTCTCAGGTGACCAGGTGCTCACAAGGCATGCCTTTGAGAAGGTGATTTGTTTTTACTTTCTATCCTGAAAAAATGTACACCATGAAAAGGAAGAAATCATATGGGTCTGTTGCCACTTATCTTTCCTCTCTTTCGCTTCTCTGAAACTTATTCAGGTAGTTATTCTTTCATCCTTATTTCTTATGTCTCTGAATTTTCTGCCGCCGACCCACCTCTCTTTTGTTTCTTGTTAAGTTTTTAGTAATTCTTCTCTTCTTTCACATATGAAGTAGTAGAGATGACAATGGGGCGGGGGTGGGATGGTGCATGCCTTACCTGTTGTCCACCCTGCCCCTTGTCCTTGTTGGGCAGGGACAGAAAAACTTTTTTTTTGTTTTGATTTTTACTTAAAAAATATAGATAAAATTAATAACATTTTAAATTAGTTGTTTCCACAACAATATATAAGTTAAGTACATTTATAACAAAAGTTGACAATAAATGAAATAAACTTGAAATTTTGAAATTAGATGAATCAAAATTTAGTCTAGTTATCGTTCTCGTCTCCCCCATCTGTTTGAAAAATATTTATAAGACAATGAAATAAAGGATCATTTTTATTAATTATTTAGGGCTTATAAGACAAAAAATGGAGGAACAAATAAAGTTTTTACTTTTATAACATTTTACAATATTTAATAGCGAGGAGAAATATTAGCCATGTTAGGAAGGAGTGTTTTGGTGATGAATGATGTTTGATGGGAGTTGTATTTGGAATGATTAGTATGTTTGGAAGGAAGAATTTTGATGGGATGATAATATTATTTATTTGAATTTATTTTTTTTATAAATTTATAAAATATATAATAATAATTGGAGGATGAGACAGCATGTAGAGATAACGATTAATTTATAGAGTATAAATTCATATAAATGTGAGTGTTTGTATGTATATACATGGATATTAATTTGATTGCAAATAGACATAATGATTGAAAAGGAATTAGTTTGTTATATATGTAAGAGAGGGAATATATGAATTTAAATTTGTATAAAAATTTTGTGATGTAAAATGTTTAGTTATGGGAAGCTTGATGTGATAATAGGAGGTTTAAAATTGGGTAACAAACACAGCCTTTAGTTTTTGTGATAAAATTTATGGCTCATCATGATTAATCTTGTTATAAAGTGAGGAAACAGTATCTTGTCGCATTCAATGAAATATCAAGGAACAATATGTTTGTCATATTTGCATACTCAATATGACAAATTTTCTTGCACAATATTCGTTAAAAGGACATTTCTTATTTTGAGTTCTATATTAAGACAGGAAAATGAGAAAATAAAATGTGATGTAGGTTCCTTAGTTATTGGGTTAACTTGATCACAATTTTATACTGATATCATACTCAAATAAAGAGCATGCATATATTCAATCTAAAATGAAAGAATAACTTATTATTCAATTTATATATTCAATTATGAATTAGCCCTGCGCTTTCTGAGATTATTGTGGGTGTACCGAAATTTTTATTAATTCTTCCATTCTCTTCTTTCATTCTGAATAAGCCTGGGCATACTAGTAGTCTGGGCATGCTGTCAATTTAAATAATTCTTCCTTTCCTTTTGAATTAGCTTGGGCATGGTTTAATTTTTCTTGTTCTTTGTTTCTCTTCTTTCCATCGAAATTAGCCTGGGGATGCTGAAATTACTATGGGCTTGCTGACTTTTACTTTTTCAGATTCCTTGTTCTTTATTTTTCTTCTGAATTAGGCGTGCTGAAATTTTGCTTAGTAGAGCATTTGAGGAGTTTATTATACTTGGGCACTGATGAATAACATAAATACCTCTTTTTTTTGAAGTAACTACGCATGTACTCTGTTTATGTCAACATTTTGAAATATAAAAACATATATACACATACTGACTCTAAAGTTAAATCTGATACAATTTATCAATGACAAAACTATGGAAACAATTTTGTTTGTTTATAAACAGACCAATTTATATAAAATGGATGTAATTATCCTGGCATAGGTTAGTGTCAATAATAGGTTTGTAGAAGGGTGTTTTGATTCTTTAAACTTTATACGCAAGTCACCTGTCATTAATTGTTTATTATGAGGAATCTTCCATGGTTCATTGCCATGTAGAACTCTATCCATATTTTATTTTTGTAAAAATTAGTAGTGATATGAATATATTTATTTTTTATTATGTAATTTTGTGTGTGCTATGGCTCCAGAGCCTCTGCAACATGGTGTGCTATACACTATTAACTATGCTCATGTATTTTATGTAGTTGAATTATATGCTACATATTATATGTATATATGTATACATTTGTACAGTTCAATTCTGAAAATATATTAATACTACCTATAAGTGAGGGCATTGGCCATGATTTTTTACTCTAGTACACGGAGGGATGGTTTAAATTTTTTTTGCAATCAACTTTCTTTACCAGGTTTTGACATGGGAAAGATAGATGGATTAGCTCTCCTGTTTAGAAACAGAAGTAATTATCTGATATGTGGGTACTATTGTGAACTATTTTATCTTTGGCTGGCAGGGATGTGCCTTTTGTACATTCTGGTACATATGGTGATATGGTTGATGGTGACATAAATGAAGAAAACATAAAGATGGACAAGATCACCATATATCTTGAACATCCTCGACCCATCGAACCGCCTGCTGAACCAGCACCACCTCCACCACAACCTTTGAAGTTAACAAAGAAGGAGCAGAAGAAACTTCGCACGCAGCGCAGGTTGGCTAGGGAGAAAGATCGGCAGGAGATGATTAGACTAGGTGTGGTGGAGCCACCTAAACCTAAAGTCAAAATGAGCAACCTCATGAAAGTTCTTGGTTCAGAAGCAACCCAAGATCCCACTAAACTTGAAATGGAGATACGAAGTGCTGCAGCTGAGCGTGAGCAAGCTCACATTGACAGGAATATTGCCCGTAAGCTCACTCCAGCAGAGCGCCGTGAAAAGAAGGAGAGGAAGCTCTTTGATGATCCAGATACACTTGATACTATTGTCTCAGTTTACAAGATTAATGACCTCTCTCACCCTCAGGCTCGTTTTAAGGTTGATATCAATGCCCAGGAGAACAAGCTATCTGGATGTGCAGTAATATCAGAGGGAATAAGTGTTGTTGTTGTTGAAGGTGGTGCCAAATCAATCAAGAGATACGGGAAGCTTATGCTTAAGAGGATCGATTGGACTGCTGCTGTTAAAAAGGAGGAAGAGGAAGATGAAAGTGATGATGAGGATAAACCCATTAACAAATGTTTGCTTGTATGGCAGGGAAACGTTGCTAAGCCAAATTTTAGCAGATTTTCTATCCAAGAATGCAGAACTGAAACAGCTGCGCGAAAATTCTTTTCTGATCATGGGGTTGCTCATTATTGGGATCTTGCAGTCAACTTCACCGAGGAGCCTATTTAATTTGAGTGTTTATGGAGGGAGGAACCCAAGTTTCATCTGCAATTTGGATGATTTGTTATCAGATACCTGCTCTTGCATGGTACGATCTATGTTTTACTTCAGCATGAAGCTTTTATGACCTCGTTTCTTGTTGGAGCCTTTGTGCTAAAATTTTCTTGTATGAAATTTGGTTTTGTTGTTCCATACTTTGTTGCTGGGGGAAAATTGTTAATGCTGGTAAACTAAGTGGGGCGTGGAGCTTCTTCAGGTTCATACTTGTTTTGATATTCGGTGTTTCTTTTCGAGTCTTGAATTTAGAGCTTTTTGTGTCAAGGGCTATGGATCGATGATTGATAAGATGAGGTTTGATGGATTATTTTGAGGGATAAATTAATTATAAGATAATTTAATATTATATTTATTAATATAGATTAAAATATAGGAGTATCTATTTACATGAGATTGAAGTCAATTGATATTATTTTAAAAGATTACTTTATTATATTTAACGTACGGGATTAATTATTTTATGTTGGAGTTTGAATTTGACGTTGATTATGGGTTTTTGTTAAGTTTAATAAAATAATTTATTCAATTTTATTATTAAAAGTGAGCATGTTTTAAGTTAATGATGAGTATATGAACTGGGTTAATGTTTAGATTATTTTTGTCATGTTGTGTTATTTATTCAATGTTTTGTATATTAATATGGAGTTCATATTCTATTGAGTTTTTATAACTATTTGATTAGTTTTGATAAATTAATTTATTAAATAATCAAATTATTTTCATTTTATTTTTTTTTCTTTTATCTGAACAAATATTAGACTTTTTTCTTCTCTACTTTTACTTGTAATTTATTCTTTCTCCATTTTATAAAATAGTTAAATAATTTTGATTTTAAATGTAGTTATTTTATTATTTAAATTCTAAAAAGTATGATGATTTTATTTTTATTATAATAAAAAATTAATTATTTTTATCAACCAATCTGAATTTCAAGGATTGAGATGTTTTTGGTGTTGATCTTTTAGTCCAATTAGTGGTTTAAATAAGAACACAGATATAAAAACTTAATATATAACTTATTTGAATTCTATCAGACCAAAATGGGGAGAAAGTGCTTTTAAATTAGCGATGTCAGGACACTGATAACCTCTGCGAGGGACATAATAAATATAAAGCAGTGCCAATTCAAAAAGTTCCAATTTCATTTTGGTAGGATTTCAGGGACTGTTTCTATTCGTTCTCATGGGGTCCTTGAAAATTTGAAATCCCTTCATTGGTAAGTAGGTTTTATGTAATTCACGTAATGACACCTTGTATGTATTATTTAGTCAATTAATTCCTATTGGTTCTTAAACTCTCCATTGAACATCGTATTAATAGCCAAAAATTGCGTAGTAATTTTAATTGATTCTTATTTTTGTATTGCTTTTTAATTTTGGGGACACACACACACACACACACACGTCGATATTTTATAATTTGTTCATGTTTTTATTGATAATAAATTATATTGTCTTTGAATCTTATTAAGAGTTGGGCTTAAATTTTTTACGAAAAAATGTCTACCTCTTTAATAATTTAGTCAAAACTTATTATTTGCATAGAATTTAAATATCTTGTTTATTGGTTAATTTTAAAAAATAACTATTAATTATATATACTAAATTTATTATAGCCATTCCATTTAATTACGTGTTAAAGTTAATTTTAAGAGCTGAAATATATTATATGCCATTTCAAACTCAATTGTTAACTAAATTTAAGGAGGATATACCACCTCGCCTTTATAATGATCATCAATGGTACACGAATAGCAACTTGTGTACACGAGACCGAAGGCATTCAGACATTGTCCATAATCCAGGTGGTCTGAACAACTTGCCCCCAATTCAATAATGCTGTGAAACGTCACTGTTTGGTCCACTTGACCAACGAAATTCCGATGAACTACTTGAGCCCCACGTAATAATTAAATTAAACTCTACTGGCCTACACTTGAAACAAAACCCTCTATGGTTTTCGTACATCAGACAGAAGTGAGTGCAACATTTATATGGTAATTAAATAGTAGATCCTTTTTTCTTCTTTCTTCTCCAGAAGGTAATTAAAGAGAAAATAAAATAAAATAAAATAAAATAAAATTCACGCTAGCCTTTCACCAAGGACTGGAGCTCTCTGACAACCCTAGCAATTCCTCCAAATAATCAGACCCCAGATCTTCCAAAACCACCATTTCCTTCTGCTGCTGCTTCTTGCTGGACGCCGTTTTCCTCTTCATGGAGTGTCTCTTCTTCAAAGCGAGCACGGGCGAGCACCCCACCCCCAACCCGCCATCGCCGCCGTAGCCCATCTCCTTTAGCGACTCCCACACCACGTTCGCTGGGAAGTTGAGCACCGCCGCCGTGCCCCGCATGGCGAAGGCCGCCTGATCGTAGGCTAACGCAGCCTCCTCCGCCGTGTCGAACGTCCCCAGCCAGACCCTCACGCTGTTCCGGGTCGAATCCCTTATCTCCGCCGCGTACTTCCCCCACGGCCTCCGGCGGACGCCTCTGTACATTACTTCCCTGACGGGTTCCTGCTCCTCCTCCTCCTCTTCCCACTGGTCGTCGGCGTTGGAGGAATAGCTCTCCGTGGAGTTCGCAGCCGCCGTGGCGCCCTGTGCAAGAACTCCATACAGATACATCTCTTGAGAATCGTTTACATTGAAGGGGAAGTGTTGGCAGTCAGGATATGGGAGCAGCGGGTTGGACGATTCCGGTGAATATGTAGCTAAATTGTAGCAGTGGCAAGTGGAAGAATCCATGAAGCAAATGAATGAGATTATTAGCTTGAAATATATGAATGATCCGCTCCCTGTGTAAGCGTGTGTAGAGTACAAATTTGCTGCTAGGTTTTGATCAGTCGCCTTCTTAGCTCCTAGGGCAAGTGGGGCTTCTCAACAAGACATTGCCAGGGAGGTTTATACAGATGCGGGAACGAGGGTAGGGTATAACTATACTCTGTTTCTATAATAATCTGGGGGAAAGAAAATGAGACTCCTAAATAAATGATTTAATATACAAGAGTGGGCTTCAATTGCACGTGGGTCAAATATTTTTGAGGGCATGGCGGCATGAATCTGGAGAATTTTTGCGTGGCATTATGACGTAATTATGTATGTATTCCCGCTGGGGAAGGATGTACGTGGGTTTTTAACAGTGATTGTGCCCAATAATTGAAATTGTTACGTGACATTTAACTTTGATGGTGGAGGGAAATTAAACTGCTACAAATAATTGTAATAAAAATCCTTTTTAAATAATGCACTTCATTGTCTTCGTAAAAGAAGAACACATTAGGTAGCTATAAGCTGGCCAGATTTATTGAGCAGAAATTTTATTTGTACGTGACTTTTGGAGTATCACCTATAATCTAAACTTGCTTTCAACACGGAAAGCTTAATGACATTTAATGCTTATAGAGGTGACGATGATATTGTGGAAAAAATTAAAATTAAATACAAGTTACTAAAATGAAATTCTACGTGGGAAAAAAATGTAAAAGATATGTATTTAATCTCAGTGATAGTAAATGGAACCCAGTTCTGTTCAATATTATAATTCTCAGCACTCGTGCTTGTGGCGGCCGAACTGAGGTGCTAAGTTGGGTCCATTCTTATAATATAAAATCATATATTCCAATGCACTTGCTGTAATTTTTATAACAATTCATTTATTACTTCACATATACAAAAGTTAAGGCTATATTTGGCCCATTAACAGTCCAGTACGTGTTTCTCCCTCTCATAAAGAAAATTTGGCAATAATATTTTTGGGGAAAAACTTTTACTATTTCGATAACTATCTATATATATATATATATATATATATATAAAATTTTGAATATTAAAAAAAAGGTCAGGACAGCATTTCATATAATTTCGGGCTCTTTATTGTAAAATAATAGTTTCGTTGCCTACTGCATGGATGACTAAGTCTCAATTGTGGACTTGTATGGTGAGTTGAATGCATTGCAGGACGTCTGACCATATGATGGCCACAAACACAGCCACAAAAGCCTACTTCTTGTGGTCAAAAGTTCTTAGTGATGGTGACAGAGGCGAGTGTAACAGCACAAATTTATGCCTCTGCTAGCCAATATTATTACAAGCAATGCAATTTGTTTTTTTCCTATGGTGACTTCTTGATTAATAGGGACTTTAAGTGGGATTCCGATATTTGAAAGGTTGACTGAATTTGAAGGATCGATAGTTTAGGATCCGTGTTGACTAACATGATTACTGTTTCACACATATTTTTCATATTTAAACAAGAAGGGATCACGCAACAATTTCGTTTTGATGCAAGGCTTTGACCAAAACAGGAAGTTAGAAAAAATAATTTTGATTGTTTGATTGTAAAAAGAAGTATTAAGAAAAAGATATTGCGCGGGTATGCATGCATGAGTATGTGCGTGTATATATTACATCTGATATAAAATCTTTTCATCACAAAAGTTGAAGAAAATAAAAATAATATTATTTGTCCTTTATACAAAGCATTTAGTACATCTTTCTTTACACATATTCTTCATTAATTCTCCATAAACATATATTTTTTAAGTTTTTTTCTTAACATGTTCCTTTCATCATTAAAATCCATAAACCAAGCAAATTTGAAATTCCATACTCTTAGGTTTCCTCCTTTTCATTTTGTCTTAATACTTTTATACCAAAATTCTTACTTAATATATATTGCTAAATAATTGAAACAACAATAACGATCACATAAATTATTAGTGTAAGTTTTTATATTGGACGAGAACATTTGAAATTACAAATATAGAAGAAACTTTGGCATATTGACAACCAATAAAGTTTTGAAAAGAAATCGTTAAGAAATATCAAAACAATTTTGATGGAAACCAAATTTAAGAATACAAATTAATTAATGAAACAAAATATTAGATTTACACGATTCAACAATTTATCCTCACATACGTGCGAGGTGCATGAATCATGTGGAACTTTTGAATCATTCCTTTCGATATGTGAATGGAAAATACTATTTATCATTTAATGTGGGACCAAAAGTTGTACTTGAATAGGTTTCAGAGTGATGGACTTGTTGAATCATTCGGTTATTTTTATTTCGTATCCATATTTCATCCTAAGTTTTATTTCTTATAATATTCAGATATCATATGCAAGTTTTATAAACAGGGCATATATAAAGAGTTATATGTGCGATGAAATATTAATTTAAAATATATGGTATGGACCGATTGGATTATTGATGCTCATTTGGGAACAAAGACACATTTCTTTGCTAAGTTGCACAAAATTTGAAGTTATGAAGAACATTGGTAGAAGATCTAGCTAGCTGCAAATCAATTGCATTAGGTTCATAAATAGTTCAAAGTTTGGTAAGGAAAACAAATCTTCACACGAAATTATGAAATTAATGTTGGGGTACGATGAAGACATGCAAATATTTTTTCCCAACTTATATTAGCCAAATTGGCTAGGCACTTTTTATTCGAATGTTATTAGTGTGGCAGTTGACTTGGAGATAATGTGGTAGTTGATGTCGCAAGTGACATGGTGAATGACATGGCAGCTGGCTGTGCAATGATGAAGTGACGTGTCGCCAAGTAGGTATCATTATTGTCAATGACGTGGCACCAACACATTTGGGAAGTTGTTATGAAGTCTTAGTACCAAGCTTGTTTGGAAAGATTATGGTGGAATATTCAACCCAAATCTTGAGGATTTGTTCTAATTAAGTCAAGTGACATGAATGGCATGGAATCAATTTACTTGAATTGATGAGATCAGAAAACCATGTAAATCTTGTAGATGATTGATAAAATCCACCCAAGATAGAAAGCACATTTCGCCAGTAAAGAAAGTCAACACTGGTGTTGGGACACCAGGTGTAGACACTGGGTGCAAAATGGAATAAATTGGATTTGGTGAGGATGTCTTGGAGATTCTCATCCAAAATGGATCGAAGTCATTAACCTTTTATAGGTTTAAGGTTTGAAGGTTTCATTGGACTACTTGTACCTTTGGAATTTTACTTGAAGAGTGAATAGAGTGAGAACTTTATCCCTTGAGTGGTGAGGATCATTGTGTATATCAAATTGCGTAGAAAAAGAGTAGAGAAGTGAGAGAAGAATGTAAATATGTTCTTATCAAATTAGTTAGGACTAGAGGGATTTTTTGTGTGAGCACTTAGGCAAAGGGAGTTGCTTGCAAGTACGTGAGCGAGTTGAGACCAGAGGGTTTTGTCAATAAAGTGTTTCTTTTGAAATTTGGGTGTATTCTTATAAAATTTGACATAGTGAGATCCTTTACCTAGGTAAGTGCCTTGCATATATAGGAGGTTGGCTTTAAGCTGTGTTACCAATTGCTTGCGTTCATATCATTTATTTTTTGTTTGTGTGTGTTGGAGTTCTAATATAATAGGTTCCCAATAACACTTGGTGTTGTGGCATTGAATTAGAACTAACAAGTGGCATCGGAGACATGTAACCCTCTTATGACTTGGTTTTTAAGTAGGTGAGATTCTGAAAGTTTTGACTGAGTCATGAGTGCAATGGAGGAGCCTCAATTTTTCATCCACCATTGCTTAACGGGTCGAATTACCCATACTAAAAAGCTTACATGAGAGCATTTATTAAGTCTGTTAATGAGAAGGCTTGGTATTCAATCACCAACAGATGGAGTCCACCCTCTGAAATAGTTGATGGAAAGATTGTATCTAAGGATGTCAAATATTAGACTGTCCAGGAAGAAAGCACAGCCTTAGGAAACTCAAAGGCCATTAATGCTATACTCATGGGAGTCGATGAGGAGCAGTTCAAGTTAATTTTAACTTGTGAATTGGCTAAGGAAGCATGGGATATTACGAAATGTGCATGAAGGAACGAGCACCATATGCCTGCTGAAGCTTCAAATACCTACCTCTCAATTGAAAACCTTAGGATGGGAGAGGTTGGAAATATAACCACGTTTAATTGTGATTAAGAGACATAGCCAATTAAGTGTACCAATTATGGAAATAATATTCAAAAGCAAAAAATTGGTATGAAAAACTTTAAGATCTTTACCAAAAAGGTTTTTGACTGAAGTGGTTGCCATTGAAAAAGTGAGGGATGTGGACAACATGACACTAGGCAAGTTGGCTCTTTGCAGATGTACAAAATAAATTTACTTCAAGCTAAAAGGGAAAGGTGTCAACTTTTACAAAAGAGTAAAACTGCGAGGGCATTAGATGCTGCAACATTAATGGTGAGGTTCTTTTTGCTGCCTATAAATTTAAGAGTTTTCTAAAGAAGAAAGGAATCTTAAACAAGAACACTAGTAAATCGAAGAAGGTTGTAGATGATCATTTGCACAAAGGTGGAGACGTGAAGATTGAAAGAAAAGGGATTTAATGTTGTGAGTGTGGTGGTTTCGGGTATGTCTTTACTGAATGTGCAAATACTCTGAAGAAGCAATGGAAATCAATTGTGACTACATGGAGCGAGGATGCTTCCGACTAACTTGAGGAGGAAGGGCTTGAGTCAGCTCATGCAACCCATAATTCCATTGAGAAAGGAAAACCTACTTTATAGTATTTGTTGTAACATTAGTCGAAACTGAGAGTGACGATGACTGCAACGGTGAAGATTCTCAAGAAGGTATTCTACTTATAAGCACCTACTAGATATGATGTAATCACTGAGAAAGGATTATGAGGATCTAAAGGTCAAATATCAAAAACTAGAGGAAGATCACCAAAAACTGAAAAAAGATCATGTTATGGCTGTTTCAAGAGTTAAGGATGTTGTAACAATGCTAAACAATCTAAACTCGAAAAAAGCAAAGTTAGAAGATATCCCTAGCATGGGGAAAGACGCTAAAAGACTACCATGGATTCGGTTTCCCTAATGATGTAGAGAAGGCATTGAAGTAAGTGTAGGGATGAAATTTGTGAAGGAAACATCGTTGCATGTTGCAGTAATAGGGTATGCAGAACCCCTGCTGAAGAAAGACTATGTTAGTACATCTACCTTAGTAAGAGGCAATACAATAGCAAAGATGGATGCCACTGATGTTGGAACTCCAGTTCAACAAGCTCCTCCCCTAATCAAAGGATCAAGGAAATCAGATCACGACATCACCCCAACTGGGAACAACAGAGAAATATGAGGCTTACTAAGAAATCAAATGACTATGAGTATTGTCTAAGGCTAGGACACCACAATTTTACTTGTTTTTCTTTCTTTAGAAACCTCATTAATGGGAGATGAGATTGCACTAAGTTTCTAAGTAGGTTTAAAGGATGAAAAATTATAATGAGGATATGGGTGAGGAAATCAGATCTAAGATGCAACACCTTCCATACCTCATAGCAAGTGTGTTCTAAGACTAAGAGGTATTTTGACATCAATGGCTTAAGAACGTGACTAGAGATGATGCCAACCTAACAAGCTATACAAGCCTCAATAGAAAAATTGGAAATAAACGAAAAGGGTATACAATTGATAAAGGAGCTATGAAGGCTAATGGAAAGCCTTTTTTGAAAAAATGTATCACGTTCAAGGGTCAGAAAAAAACAAGGTCATGGTAGTGTAGCATGTTGCAACATTAGGGCAACGTGGAGACATCTTTCTAAAATCATTAGATTTAAGAAGAATTGGAAACTTGATAAGAAAATTGGGCCTTTACTTGGTTTAAAGTTTGGCCCATGATCTAAAAAATGAAAGGAAAGAGGTGAAAAAATGTCAAGAAGTAAAGATTCTTGAAAAGCTCAACCTATTCATTTTTCTTCTTGATTGGAGTCCAAGTATATCAAATATCCCTTTTCCATAACATAAAAGACTCCAAAAGATCTTTTAGCTTTCTTTCTTGTTTATATTTGAAGGTTGGAGAATCTAATCTTCTTTACCTTTATGAAGTCTTAACATCAGATCCCTCAATCATTGGTAGTGCTCCAACCCCTATAGAATCAAGCACCAAAGATTGAATGAGTTCACAATGGTGCCTTCAAAAAGGAAAGTTAATAGAGCTTCTATGGTACTGCTTATTTCCAAAGTTATGCGTTGGAGTAAAACACTCCCAATGCACTGGAAACACCACTAACATCATAGATTGAGAATATTGTTAAACCTAACGTTAGATCACTAGATGGGAAACCAACAAAGTCTATAGGGA
Organism: Avicennia marina; assembly: GCA_019155195.1. Taxonomy (NCBI): domain Eukaryota; kingdom Viridiplantae; phylum Streptophyta; class Magnoliopsida; order Lamiales; family Acanthaceae; genus Avicennia; species Avicennia marina. Next base: position 4,642,203 of record CM032773.1, read on the forward strand.
AAAGAGACTTTATAGATGCTGTTGATGACAAAAGGAATGCACTTCTATGATATTACCTTTATTGGAGAAGTAGAAAACCACATACTTGATGTTCCAACACTAGATAATGCACCAGAGAGTGGAGATATCACTGATGACGAGATACCACTGCAGTCTCAAGAAGGAACTTGCCTTGATGACAAAGAAGTATCATCCTCTAGAAACAATCATTAGAGGCGTAAATAAAGGACATGTTCTGGATTGTTGTAATGCAAGAGCAACAAAATTAGTTCACTCACAATTATGTTTAAACACTAGTGGAGCAATCACAAAATGAGAATGTGATAGACAAAAAATAGGTGTTTAAGATCAAAATGGGCAAGAATGGTGGGGTAACACACCATGAGCTAATTTGGTCACATCAGTTGTTTGTTGCCATAACAACAAGCTATATCAGATGGATATAAAAATAGAGTGTCGGAAGTAGTAGCTTACGAAGAGTAATGTAAAGGGTGCAAGTACCTCATGTATCCTAATCATGCTTACAAACTTAATGAAGATCTTTATGATCAAAATAGGCACTTAAAACATGGTATAAGAAGCTTACAAAATACTCATTGAAAGAAGGATATGAGAGAAGGGGAGCTCACCGAGCACTATTTGTCTGGTGTTGTGACACCTGAATCATCCTGACATGTTGGAACACTAATGTTGGTTTATCCAAAGCTTACTAAGAATGATGGTGGAGCGGTAGTTGATGCTAGTTTGTATCGTAGCATGATAGGAAGCCTGACTATAAGCCATGCAAATATGTGTTATAGTTATGTGCAAGAAAGCTTGTGGAAGAAAGTGTGGTAACAATGGACTATGTTGTAATATTAGCTCAACAGGCAAACATCTTAACAAAGACATTGGACCTAAAGAGATTTCTAAGTTAAGATTACGGCTTAGCTTTTGCCCAGTCAAACTATAGGCTTACTTTGGGCCCAATACATAGGAGTGTAGGTCAAAAAAAATTTAGAGGGAAATTGGAAGCTAAATCTTATCAAATCTTTGATGAATCTCCCCTTTATTGTTGTCCTTTGTTCCCATTGCGACCATGTGTTCTAAAGGATATGTTCACCCTAAACAAAGGACAACAATAAAGGGGGAGAAAAAGTGTTGTTGTGAGCCAGAGCCCTAGGAACTTGATATTAGAACCTAACTAAAAGTGGCAACCTATGATATTGCAGCACTGCGAGTAGCCAAAAAAGAACCACTTCAAGAAGGACATGAAGCCAAACTTGAGCCACAATAGGTGGAGGAGCATGCATTACAAGAAGATGTTATAGAGCCCTCTAACCATGGAAGAAAAGCAAGAAAAAGAAGGGATAAGCCTCGTCCTTGAAAAGAAAAAGCATTCATGTCTTTAAAGAGAATAACTTTAAATTTTATGATACCAAATCTGAGGAGAAGCATAATTGTGTTTCTAGGAGAAAAGAAATTGCTGAGAAGTTTGTTGACCTTGAAAAATACTAAGAATTCGGATTAGTAGATTTATTATTGGGGATTGATCTTTTTGACGTATTGTTGTCGTTTGGTGTTTTTTTACCCAAGCTTGGTGAAGGAATTCTATTCAAATTTGTAGAAGGAATACGGACAGTGAATTAAAATGATACCATAAGGTTTATGTGAGAGAAAAGTTGGTACATTTTGCACAATCTGTCACTGGGGCGATACTACAAGACAATGATTTTAGTTGATACATTTTTTACCATGTACCATTATGAACAAGGTCTACTCTGGTAGCACCATCTATCATTGGGGTGATACTGCAGGACAATGATTTTAGTTTGTATATTTTTCACCATCTACCATTATGAACAAGGTCTACTCTGATAGTTAAATATATAGCTTGGATTTGAATTAATTTATAGGTCCATGCAAAAGCTTGTTAAGGCCCATCCATATTCCCATATTAAAATTACGAAAAGATTTTTTCATACCACAAGTTAGAGATTATGTCTTAGAATAAATAAGGGTGGAATTAATTCTAACCCTAAGAATTCCACCTGAGCAACCACCCTACACCAGAAAATAGAGAGACAAATTCTTGAAGCCTCTCTTTGATTTTCTCTCTAGATTTTCACGTGCACAGCTTGTGTCTTAGAGATCACAAGTAAGGGTTTGATGGCAAGATTTTTGGGGTAAAATTCTATCCATTCTTTGTGCATAATTTTATACATGCCATAAGAAGAAAATGTGCCACCTTAAAAATTTTATTTCATTGCTTTATTTTGCATGTTTTGAAAAATTTTATATTGTTCTCTTGATTCGTAAGTGTGTTGAAATCCAACATAAAAAATAAGCTACATAGTTGTGTTACAATATTTAACTAAACCTTTGAGTGACATCAAAGTTGAGCCACCTTTTTTGACTGGTTTGCAAGGTAAGTGAGATCTTAGTGTTAGTGGTTAGATCATGATTACGAAGAGAAGGGCCTCAATTATTTGGTCTTTACTATTAGATGGATCCAACTATTAGTATTAGAAAGCTAAGATGAGTATTCTTATCAATTCTCTCGATGAGAAAGCCTAAAGTTCCATCACTAATTAATGATATTATCCTGTATTGAGGGTCAATGGAAGGAAGTTCTCAAATAAGTGAATGGATAAACAAGTGATAAAGAGAAGGTAACCTTTGAAAAATCCAACACCATAAGCACTACATTCATGGGAGTATATGAAGATCAACTTGGGAATAGATATCTTAAGGTAAAGTTTGTGTGAAAAACCACAAGGTTACTCCTTGAAATGTTTTCACTAAAGTTGGTGACAATTGAAGAGGGGCAGAATGCAAATAATATGAGGTGAAATGAACTAATGAGTTCTTTACAAACCTAACAGATAAACATGATAGGAATACCAAAAAAGGAGAGAGAAGTTAGCCCTAGAATTAAATGTCAAGATGAGGAGTGCCACAACATTAATAAATAGAGTGAATTGGTAGCCAAAAAGTTGAAGAATCTAACAAAGAAAGATAGTAAGGGAACATCTAACCAAACTGGACAAAACCTCAGAACTATGGTAGATGTTGCTGGAAACAAGAATTTCAAAAGGGATCTCAAAATTGATGTATAGAAGATAGAGATTCAATGCCATGAGTGCAGAGATTATGGACACTTTCTTGCTAAATGTGGCAAGACTCTAAAGAAGCAATAGAAGTAAATGGTAACAATGCGGAGTGAATATGACTCTAAGACACATAAGAAAGAAAACAAACCAATAATCATGTTTCTTTTAATGTTATCAATGGAAAGAACAAGGTAATTGTTACTAAAGTTGCAACACCAAAGACTCAGTTATAATATAGTAGTGATAGTGATTGTAAACTTACACATAAGGACTCGGTGTCTACCTAAAGAATAATGTATGTTGCAACACCACCACTACTAAAGAATAATGGAAACAGTGTCTGGTAGCAAAAATACATTTATGAGTGTTATTACAAACCTTGACGTTTATAATTTGAATGCTTCACTCTTTTGAAGGATTTCACGAATGGGAGGAACAATGCTCTAAAATTTATAACAAGGTTTGAAACAGTGGTTGGTTCAAGAGAATGTAAATTAGATAGTATGACCTAAAACAACACTCACACAATTGTTGCAAGCATTAACACCACATGGTACATTGATAATGGCTGCTTGAGCTATATAACTAGACATAAGGCGAATCTGAGTATTAATAAAACTTTATTGAAAATTTTGTTAGAATGGGTGAAGGCCAAAAGAGACATATCAATGGTAAAGAGATCATAAATGTTAATGAGATCCTCTAACTAGTGAATAGTGGTAGACCTTGCCAATGAGAAAAAGAGTGGAGAAAGTCACATCGAATATTACAAATTTGACATACTTCTAGAGAACTTGCTACATATGCATTTAATAATCTCCATTAATGTGCTTAGTGTTGGAGTTGAAACTATATTGGAAAGTATGGTTGGTAAAATAGTTAACACTGATGAGATGGTGTAACACAATTTTGACCTTTAAATTAATTCCATGTATTCTGTGGAATCCATCTTTCCCCAAATGACATGAGTTGAGGTTGGTCCCCTCACCCTTGATTGATTTTATCTATTAGCTCATTTGATTGGAATTTTCTTGTTATAGTTTACCTGAAAGGGAAAGTGAACATTAAGAAGGTCTAATAAAAGAGGAGCTTGAAAGTTAATGAATTAGAAGGGCTAATGGAAGGAAATTTCTATTGCTATGGATGAAATTTTTTACTTTGAGTGATGGATCTGCTATGTTATGGGTCTTGAGCAACTTTTTAGCTTTGTTATCTCTCATTTCTATTGTTTACATGTTGGATGTTTGTTCAAACTCTAGAAGCTAATAGAAATCAACTTGTTATTGAAGAGTCTATTGTTAGTTGTCCACTGTTGATTTTGTAGCAAATTATGGATATTCTTAATTTGGAGTTTTATAATGGGCAACTGTTGATTAAAACATGGTTTGATGGTATTCATGATGTTCCAACATCAACAAACAATGAACAAATGTTAGGGAGAGTTTGAAGATGAACTATTTACCTTGCCAGCTGAAGCTTACGATTGATCACTCACACTTCACTTCTCCACCTTTCTTCTTACGATTGATCACTCACGCTTCACTTCTCCACCTTTCTTCTTTAGCATTTTGTGTCACAAAGAGGTATTATATAATCAAGTTTGGTAGCTTATCTACTACGACTTACGAAGTCTAAGAGGTTATTTAAATCCTAATGTTTTTACCAATGATTAAGAGGCTCTTATAACTACTTCAGTGATATAGATGGACTAATGATGTTCCAACATGGAGCAATTGGAACTTAAGATTGTAGTAAAAAATTCAAGGAGGGGATTGTTTTAGTTTTTTCCACATTCACTTTTTGTTTGAAATAGTTGTTTTGATTTATCTACATATTACTGCTTTTATCTTGGTGTTCTCTATTCTAAGTTGATGTTATAACGCTGAAGAAACTTCTTAAAATTTCTGTTGAATTGCTACTCTTTGTGAACATGTACGAATTTATCACTTGAAATTTTATTAAGACTTGGAATTCATTATTGATCCACTGTAAGTTATAATCTAGAGGCTCATATTTAGTTTTATGGCGTGGATGACATTACACATTGATTCTTATTGGTTGAAAGTTGGGAAAGACTGAAGTTGAGTCATTTGTTTGATGCTCTTGAAGTTAATAATAATTATGAATTGTATTTAATAGTTCTAAATTTTGATTAATGGACAAGTGTAGATTAACATTGTGGCGCATAATGCCAAATGGAGATTGTTGGTTTTTGTGTGTAATGAGTAAAGAATTTCTAGCATAAATAAGTTGCCTAATCATATAAATGTCCAAGCCATCATGTAATATTTTGTTTTCATAAGTTGGGGCTTATTTCCCAAATTCTAGTAATAAGTTGTGATTTCTTTCCTAATCTATAAGAATATGTAATAATCATAAAAGAGTATGCACTAGCCAAATATGGCTGAAAATCAGGTGGAAGTAAATTAAAATATCTATTCTTAAAATTTAGAGATATGTTGGATTCATATATGGAAGAGTGTGCAACACAATAGGGAAATGCTAGCCTCATATTACAACACCAGCACAAATAACATGAATAGAATTTGTTGAAGGATTTGGTGTAGAGATTTGATGAGGATATACAACATATTTTCGGGGAATTAGTTATGGAGATTACTCTTATAAATTAAGAATGTTGCAAAAGACTTTGTTGTGCCTTCCACATAAATTACAAGTGCTATAAAAGAGCCAGAAACCCACCCCCACATTATATTTATGCCCTTTGTTTTGTGTGAAAAACAAGCTGTTTGCTTATATTTAGCTTTAGAGATAAAATTCACTATGATAGAAATTTAAAGCTAGGAGTTAGGCTAAGATACTAAACAAATGAGCTTGTTGTAGTTATGTAAACTAGTCTTGACTTGGGAGTATGGGCTTGTGAATTACTTCAAAGATGTCTTAAAATTTTGGGTTGTAACACTCAAATTTTGGCGATGGATTTTGTTTCTTGGGGCCCTCCAAGACATATAATTGGTTGCTTTGAACCGTATAAACATATATATATATATATATATATATATATATCTGAATTTGAATTTGTTGTCATTAACATCAAATAACAATTGTAGATTAAGTATTCTAAATTCCTGAGAAAAGAAATAGGGACTATGGGCAAAGTATCACGCATTTACATAATAATTTCCCTAAAATCAGAACTTTTTCAAGAAATGTTGGATGCTCGACTGGAATGTCAATGATGATTCAGAAATTTTATAGAATTTTAATTGTCGTATCAAACCTTATGAACGTAGATATTTATGCACTTACATAGTCGGTGTAAGTATTTTAATTGTATTCGTATATTTATATTATATATTAAGTTTAAGGACATAATTGTGTTTGTATAAAATTTAATAACTAATATATTCTTAATTATATATGCGCACATATAAATATTTAATTTTTCCCTCAATTTTCATTTGTTTTGATTGCAACCCTCAACTTGAATCTGTTCTTCATCTTTTAACGTCCTTCCCAAATTTTTTTTATTCAATTTTTTTTCTAATTGCTTTCTTTTTCTCTTGTTTATAACTAGATATATAGTGAATGACATAATATATCGACATATAGTTCATGATGTAATTTTTTAAGGTATAATTGAGCGCATTTAAAAACGCACATATTGCAATCCACTTAAATATGTCCAATTTCTAAGATCATCATTCATTCCATCGTAGGAATTCAAACACAACCAAGTTTTAAACAAACTATAAGCAGAGATAAAATCCTTTGATTTGATGTCCACCCCTTCTGATTTACTATGAGCTATTTTAAATTTATAAATAAATATTAAGCACTTAATTAATTATTGACATTCTTCATGCACCCAATTATTTAGATAAAATTCATTTATCAAAAAAGGGAAAAATAAAAATGACCACTAGACGTAAAGAATGCATTATTTATTACGCTATACGTCTACGCGAATGATGAAATTTTGACGGAGGATTGGGAAACGGTCAACAAATTCCAGAAGTTTTTGAAAGTCTGTTCAGAAGTTCAAACTTTGGTAGTCAAATGTCCAATACAAACAAATAATGAGATATTAAATAAATAAAGGGCAAGCTTTTGAATGTCTAATCAAATCGACACTCTAAAAATGTCAAGTGGTCTAAAAGTAGTTCTAAGGACGCAACAAATATATTCAAATTGAAGGGTCATTCAATCCAAAGTCGTAAAATAAATTATTAAAGAAAAAGGTCTCGAAGATAGTGCACGTCTGGTGATGAATTAACAATTTATCGTGGAAACGAAATAACCATTTTCCAAAGGTTATGCTTGCAACTCAAACTTTCAAATCATAAAATAATATCTACAACTTTATACTGCTAAGTATATTATTCAATAATTTTTTTTATATAAATTCAAATTCTAAATTTCCTTATCTTATATATATATAACAACTAATTATTTTTTAATTATTATATTTATTTACAATTAAATTAATAAATATACATATATATATATAAATATCACATATATATGCATATTTATTTTTATTTATACTCTATATTATAATTATTATTTTTATAATTTATCATATCATCTAATTATTATTATATATTATTTAAATAAATTATATTATTTATCTTAATAAAATATTTTTTTTAAATATACTACTTATCTCAACACTTCCGTCAAATAACAGATCAAACGAGCATGCATTCAATTTGATTACTTTGAGACATCAGCCTGATTTTCGTATAACTGTGTGCTATCTCTCTAACGTGGTCAACAAATATCCAACACCTAGGATTTTCCTGTTTAGAATTGTTCCTTTCACATCATTACAACACTATCTTTATTTATTTTTTTTCTAAGCAGCTTAACAGTAGTTTTGATTCATAATACGTCACTTTAAAATTAAAATCACTCTCTTCAATTTGATTTTTCGAGCATATATTCCACAACGTTGAATTTTAATTCTACTTTAATCTCTCAAATCAATTTTCGCCAAAATTCCACTAAAAACGTGTTATATGAGATTACGTGACACGTTAATCGTTAATTGAAAGTTTGAAGTGTCGCTGTAATCACAGGTTCTGTGAATATGCCATTTTAGTCCCGTAAGAACGTGATGCCTGACCTTAATTGACACATCTCGATGATATCAGAAGTCCATCGGATGAAATAAGTGTAGCTAAGACAAAATGTTATGTACTGTAGGGAAATAGACAAATTATAGATTGAAAGGTTCATGATGAACGTGCTATACAGCGTTTTTCAGCACCCTCATCTTCATCTTGTCCTAATCGCTGGTGAAGTAGATTAGGTTTCATTTAGAAAGACAATTTCTCTGACTGGGCTACTTCTTCAATTTTCGGAGAATTTACTGCACTCTTCGTTTGGACTTCGCACAGATCCATCTATCAGGTATAAGAAATTATACATACCTTTCATCAATTATATCTCTGGCTAACGTTTAACTCCATTCGATGAGTGAGCTTTGCAGAGATCAAATTGTCAAAAAAAATTGTATATACCTCATCTGAAAGAATGTATACATAATTTTCCATACTTAAATGTAAAACCCAAACTTTATGAGAGGGTGTTGTAATTTCCCTTTAATTTTTGGTGACCAACTTGTTGGATTGCAATTGTTTCTGATGTGGCATTTAGTTAGGTGTAATCAAAACATTATTAAAATATTACTTTTACCGAACTGGTGAAAACTTAGTGACGATTGACCCTGAAAACTTCAATAACAAAACAAATGTGAAAGGCAATTGTTATATATCAGATCACACACAACAAATGCAAGGAAGATTCAAGCTAAAAAGGGCTTCCAAGTGTTCTCCTATGCTGAGCTGGAGAGTGACTGAGATGATGATGTAGCTCCAGCTCAACTGAATAGCTTATAAGTTAAGTGAGTTACCTTAAGGTTAATCAGAGGTAGTTAGGAGTTAGTAGATTAACTATTGAGTAGTTGCTTTGCCTATGGATGTATATATTCAATGTAATAGTAACTCTACCATAATGAATTCAAGAAGACAAGTAGTTCCAATTGTTCTAGTCTTCATTTTTCTTGTTTTCTCATTTTTGCAGTGTAGCTCAAGAATTTAGCATGTTTGAGAGTGTTCAATCTGATATGGTATTAGAGCCAACTTTGATCTAGGAGTCTTTGCTGTATTCGTCCCTTTTTGCATCTGATTCTCTCTAACATCATCACCTGAATTCTTGATTAGTTCTCTTTCTTTCTGATGGAATCATCTTCAAGACCCATCAATCCTACAAACCATCAATCTGCTTTAATTTATTCATTGGAAGATCCCACCTCCCTATTCTATGTCGATCCAAGTGATAATCAAGGAATTCTCATTGCATAACTTGCATTGACAAGAATAAATTACCACACTTGGAGCTGTTCGTTTACCCATAGATTGTCCATTTGCAACAAGCTAGGATTCATCAATGGCATCATTCAAGAACTGGCCATCCATGATCCTCTATACGCTGCATGGAAGAGGTGTATTGATCTGATCGTTGTGTGGTTGCTAAGATCAATGACTCCATTGGTGGCTATACTCTTCTACATGGAAAAGAGATCAAAATTTTGGGAGGTGCTATCTAAACATTTCTCTCTCTCGAATGATAATCAATCAAAGGGAGCTACATTATGTTTTGCAGGGATTCAGAAGTGTAGATGAATACTACATTGAGTCAGTTACCATATGGGAAGAGCTGAGGGAGTACACACTAGCTCCACATTGCAAGTGTGGAGGATGTAACATGGATTGCTTCAAGTCCTTTGCACAGATGTAAGAGATGGATAGAGTTTATAAATTTCTCAATGGATTGAATGACATGTATTCATCTAACAGGTCTCAATTGCTCAAATAGAGACCATCTCCCACTTTAGAGAAGGCCTATATGCAATAGCAATAGAAGTGGCACAAAGGTTAAGAGAAAAGTTCGAAGGTGCACCTTTGAATGATTTGGTAGCAATGATGTTTATCACAAAAAAGAAGGAAGAGAGGCAGGAGGTATTGTGCTCAAATTGTGGGAAGTAGGGGCACAAAAGGGAGAAATACTATAGGTTAGTTGGATTTTCACCTAACCTTATGATCACAAAAGGAAAAGGCAAGCAATCTTAGCCGTCTGCCAACTAGGTGAGCTTGCATATTGAAGGATGCAATGTGGAGAGGACACCTTCAGGTTGGATCTTTTTGTCTCAGGAGCAACTGAAGAAGTTAATGAGCTTGTTGAGTCTCTAAAGGACGCCTCAATCATATGTGGAAGGTGAGCAGAATCAAGTTGGACAAGCTGCTACACATGGCAAGGCTGAACACCTAACTAATTATTCTAACTTTGTATGTATAAGGCCATGAATTTGTGATCCTCTTTCATCATCTCATGACCTCTTAATTATTAAAGACCTTCCTAAGCATTACATATGCTTTGCTCATGATTATGGTCATAGCACATATCGACATAACAACACACACAAGAGTTCATCATTAGTCTTATTAGATTGGATCATTTGACACTAGTGCATTTGACCATATGTGTAGTTCTCTTGAGTTAGTTGCTACTTACAAACCCATGACAAATTGCTTCGTTAGTCTTCCAAACAAATCTAAGTTCCCAGTTTCCCACATAGGTTCTATGATCATATCAGAAAACCTCATACTTAAAGGTGTCCTACATGTGCCATCCCTCAACTTCAATCTAATGTTAGCCAACAAACTTACAAAGTCACTCAATTTTGGTATCATCTTTGATTTTAGTTCATACTATATCTGGGCCTTCTCACCATGGAAGAAGATTGGAATAGCTAAACAAACTCAAGGCTTATACATCATGAGGTAGAAGACAACAAGGATCACCTCTCACTCCAAGTCTAATTCTATAACATCCCTTCTTGATACAGACCCTGACCTTAGTAAATTTGATTTATGGCACTATAGACTAGGACATACTTCTCACCTTGTAGCAGAAAAGATACATTTCACTTACCCTAATGTTGTTGTAATGAAAGATAAGATTTGTGAAATCTTTCATCAAGCAAAGTGAAAGAAGTTGTCTTTTTCTTCTCATGAAATAAATATCAACAAGCCTTTTGATCTCGTTCACATTGATGTATATGGTCCTTACTTAGTACTTGGTGGACACCAATATTTTTTGACAATTATTGATGACTACTCATATTACACTTGGACATACCTTATGAGAAACAAAGTGAGGTCCAACACATAATACTAGCGTTTCACAAACTGATCCTTGCACAGTTTAGTACTAAATTTAAGGTCATTAGGAGTGATAATGTCCTTGAGCTTAGAATAAGATCCTTCTTCATTGAAAATGGGATCATCTAATCAATTTTCATGGGTAGAGACACCTTAGCAAAATGGTGTTGTTGAAAGAAAACACCAACACATTCTCAACATTGCAAGGTCCTCACTGATCCAAGCCTCAATGTCAAAAACCTTTTGGGTGATGCTGTATTGTCTGCCACTCACCTAATTAATAGAACACCTTCCAAAGTTTTGAGCTTTAAGACTCCTCTTGAGATTCTATTTTGTAAACTGCTTGCATACCAACATCTTAGAGTGTTTGGTTACCTTGTATTTGCTTTGACACTCAAAAGGGGTAGAACTATGTTTGACCTTAAGGCTAAAAGATATATCTTTATAAGCTATCCCAATGGTACAAAAGCATAAAAACTCTAAGATCTAGCTACTCATGAAGTCCTTTATTCAAGGGATGTAATGTTCTATGAACATGTCTTTCCTTTCATAAAAATTTCTCTAAGTTCCTTAATACACTAGATCACAGTAACAACCTTCCTTGCATTCTTGAGCCTCCTTGTCATCAAATTCCTTTTGATCTTATCTTGTAACAGCATGGTCAGTCTGATGAGGTTGGTGATGCTAACTCGTCACACAACACACATTACCATGTGGCTAATGATCATGAGTATGTGAGTATTGATCCAGCCACTGTAGACAATCATCTTACACAAGTTGAGCTTAAAAGAATAGGAAGGATCAAAGGAATACTAAAATATTTAGAAGTCTACCAACATAACTTAAGACAACTAAACCAACCAAGCACTCAACACCCTATAGCAATCACCTAAACATGATTAGATTATCACCTAATTATAAATGCTTCCTATCAAACCCAACTAATGTGTAGGAGCTTAGTTCTTATGTAGAGGCTGCGAGCCAACCACGTTGGAAAGAGGTAATGCTTGAAGAGTTGAAAGCCTTGGAGGAGAACTATACATGGCATGTAGTTGAGTTACCAAAAGGACAACAAGCTATGGGATGTACATGGGTATTCGAAACCTAGTTGAGATTTGATGGTGGGGTTGAGAGATACAAAGCTAAGTTGGTTGCACAAGGATATAGTCAACTGAAGAGTTTTGATTATGGTGAAACTTTCACCCTTGTAGTGAAGCAAACAACAGTTAAGCTATTTTTGTCATTAGCTGCATCGAATGGTTGGAATTTACATCAGCTAGACAAACACAATGCATTTCTAAATATTGATTTAGATGAAGATGTGTACATAACTCTGTCATAGGGTTATCAAGTCAAGGGGGAGGTCTCAAATTCAGGGAAGAATCTAGTGTGCAAGTTGAGAAAGTCATTATATGGCTTCAAGCAAGCTTCAAGACAATGGAATGTCAAGTTAAATAGTGATTGAGGAGATCATTAATTATTCCTCAAGGATACAAAGAAAGGAGACAAGATGGCCCTTCTTGTGTATGTATATGATGTGTTAATTGGTGAAAGTGATCACAATAAGGTAGTGAAGTGATGGAATTCATTGGCTATAGGTTTAAGTTAAAGGATTTGGGAGCACTAAGATACTTTCTTGGATTGGAGATTGCTGGATCAAAGAGTGGAGTGGTGATGTGCCAAAGGAAATATACTTTGTGCTAAGAGTATTCAGTATGCTAGGAGCCAAACCAATTGCTACCTCAGTGAATGTAGGCCATAAGCTAAGGAAGACAATAATTAGTTTAGTAATCCAACATTTTGTAGACAGCTTATTGGGAAGCTCATATACTTGACATTCACAAGGCCAGAGATAAGTGATGTAATGAATGTGCTATCATAGTTCGTGTCTAAACAAGTAAGAAGTCCATAAAAGGTTGCCTATAGAGTGCTAAAATACTTGAAGAGCTCTCCATGTAGGGGGCTACTTTTGAGAAGCTCAGGGGAAGTGAAGCAGCAAACCCTTCTTAGATAGTGATTGGGGCTCATCTTGTGGCACTAGATGGTCAGTATTAGGCTTTTGTGTATTGCTTGCGGATTCCTTTATTAGTTGAAAGTCCAAAAAGTAGATTGTAGTGGCTAGAAGTACTGCGAAAGTTTAGTTTAGAGCTCTAGCTTCTTGTGTGTGTGAGGTAATGTGGATACTCAATCTGTTAAAGGAGTTTAGAGTGGATCATAGTGTAACATTTCCTATATTTTGTGATAGCCTCAATGTAGTACAAATTGGCAAGAGTGTTACGGTTCATTAAAGAACAAAACATTCACAAAAGGTGCACAACAAAATGGTGGAAATTAACTTTGTTGTGATCAGTTAGCTAACATATTGACTAAACCTTTGTGTTTTGTTCTCTTTGATAAGTTGATTAGCAAGATGAGTTTGGAGAACATCAACACTCATCTTAAGGGGGAGTGTCAAATCACACATAACAAATGCAAGGAGAATTCAAGCTCAAAGGGGCTTCCAAGTGTTCTCCTATGTTGAGTTGGAGAGTGAATGAGGTGTTGATATAGCTCCAGCTCAATTAAACTGCTTAGAAGTTAAGTTAGTTAGCTTAAGATGTAACCAGAGGTAGCTAGAAGTTAGTAGATTAATTGTTGGGTAGTTGCTTTGTCTATAGTTGTATATATTCAATGTAACAGTAACTCTACCATGATGAAATCTAGAAGACGAGTAGTTCCAATTCTGTTGCTCTTCATTTTTCTTGTTTTCTCATTTCTACAATGTAGCTTAGGAATTCAACATATTTGAGAGTGTTCAATCTGATATTATTCAACTTTATTAGCATTTTTCATTGAATGCTATTGAGGAAAATCAAGTATGCCACAGAAAATATCATGAATACTATCTAATAGATAATAATCCACAAATTTAATGTGCTAAGCTTTTGAGTAAAGATGTTGAATTAGACCCGTAAGTATATTTGTTTACTTGAGCCTAAACGTCACTTCCTATGTGTTATGTATGATGCTACTTCTCAATTGGGTTTAACTCTGCTACAAGTCCAACAAAATTAAATTAAATTTTTTACTTAAACTTGTCCACTTCAAACAAGTAACAGTTAAAGATTCTACTTGTAATGAATATGAAGATGATGGTCAGTTTATCTCATGATAGCCAACCCCATGGACAAAAGAAGTTTCATGAACTCCTTGAAGAAGATCATATAATTGATGAGTTTGGTAGAATCAAAATTCTTTAAAAATGTCCACATTAATTATGATAGAGTTAGAGACTACTCTTAACGAAACCATGAAATACTTGAAAAGGAAAAAAACACCTTCTGATTGAAGAGAAGTCATGTGCAAATTTTAAATGACTTATATTTTAAGGTGATAAAAATAAGTATAAATAGTTCCATATTGAAAAAGAGAAGAAAAGAAAAGAAAACTATAAATAATATATTTATAATAATTCAAAAACTTAATATCTTAGATTTTGGGTTGAGATATGATGTTAAGAATGTTGTCAATAAGTATTATTCTCCAGTTTGCCTAAGCTTTAATTCAAGTACAAGAAAATTAAGTTAGAAATTGTAGAAATCTAAAAACACACACGTAGAAGATTATAGAGGGGTTCAATAACAAGAAGGAAAAAATGACTTATAATAAGAAGACGATGATAAGCACCAAGCATGACCAACAGAGTAGTCTGTTCGAAAGGATTGGTCTTGTCATGATGTACTTGAGAAAATTAGCTCTTGACACCAATTGAATTGTGTGAACTTGAAACTAGTGATTCATTTAATGAAAGGCCAAGATAAGTACAAAGCATATCTTCTTAATTGGTGAGTACTTCAACTTATTTGGTGTCATTATCTTTCTTAGGTAATATAAGGCATTTTATTTCTTATAATCGTCTTCTTGCACTAAAAATCTCTCATTGAGCATTTTTAAGCAACAATGTATACTATCAATGGGCCTTTAGGCATTGGCACAGGTAGCATTGGAGGCTTCATCAAATATGACTTTATATTCTCAAATGTCTTTTTACAAGATTCATCTCATTCAAAAGAAAAACTTTTCTTCATTAGTTGCTTGAAGGGTTGACATTGGTTAACCAAGTTAGAGAAGAGTCACCGACTAGGTTTCTTTACAATCTTTTTATTTTGTGAATCTTTCAAGGCTTAAGCATCTTTAAGATAACATTAATTTAGCCTGCTCTATTTTGATGCATTGGTGGTGAATAATGAACCCTAGAAACTTTTTAGATGTAATCTTGAATGCACAAGGAGTTCATTATCAATTGGTATCACTTTATGCATTTAAAAATCCTCCTTAAATCATGTAAATAGTCTTCTTTTTTCCTTGGCTTCACCACAAAGTCATTGGCATAGAACTCAACATTTTTGAGGGGCACATCTTTAAAGATCTTCAGCTTGGCTCTTTAACATGTGGCCTTAACATTTTTGAGGCCAAATGTCATTATTTTGTAATAGTATATTCTTATAAGAGTGCGCAAGGCCACCAACTCTTCATCTTTTGTGGAATGCGAATTTGGCTATACCTAAGTGATTTGTCTATGAATGCAGGTGCTTTGTGCCTAGTGGTATTGTCAATCATCAACTTAGTTATAGGTAGGGAAAATCATCTTTAGGGAAAGCCTCGTTTAGATCTTGAATTTTGATGCAAATCCTATCTATACATTCTTTTTTCTTATTATGATAATGGTGGAGATTTATGTAGGATCTTGAATTTTGATGCAAATCCTATCTATACATTCTTTTTTCTTATTATGATAATGGTGGAGATTTATGTAGGATATTTAACATCCTAAATGAACCTAACTTTGATGATTTAATTAACTTCTGCCTTGATTAATGGGTGTAATTCAAGTCAAAATCAATGATGTGCTTGTTTAACAAGGTGAATTCCTTTCTTTACTGATAAGTGATGCAAACCAGACATCTTTGTAAGACTAAGCAAACACATCTTTGAACTCTCTTAGCAATTCCACATTAGCTTTCACTTCTTCCTCGATCAACAAGGAACTAACATAAAGTGGTTTTCCTCACTAATATGATTTATGTTTGCACTCTTAATGGCATTATGGACAAGGCTTTATTCAAACTCAGGCCTTGCTCATGATTTCTTATCTGTGGTTTGTTAAAGGAGCTTTTCCAATGGTGAGCTCTCTTGCTAATGTATTGTGCCTTAGTATGGAGTATGTATATCTTGGAGTTGAAACACTTCATTGTCCTTAGTTGACACACTATAATCTATTCCTTCTCAAATGTGACTCCTTGTCAAGTTGGGTCAAGGACAACACTATCGTTGAAGGCATCATTCATCAATAGCTCATATTTTAGTCAACTCTTAGAAGATGCATTACTTGATTTACTCTCATTTGGCTTATTGTCTTCTTGCTCTACCTTACTCATGAGGAGCCTTTCTTCAAAGTTTGTATCCCATTAAAGTGGTATTTGGTATCTTTGAAGTACGATTTGGATTCGGTGAAGGGTTTTTTGTTGCCAAGCACTTTCCTTACTACACCATCACAATACTTCAAGCAATAGCTAGGTGGAAAGAATTACACCATTTTTGTGAAGTTATAGTCAACTGGATGGGGGGGGGGGGGCAAATTTATTAAGACATTATGGTGTCTATCATATGGGATAAAGAATTTTGCTTCATGTTGTCTATATAGCTTCAAATGGTACCTATGGTCCTTTGCACCCTCAGTGGAATCCCTATATCGTCAATCCCTAATTCTTTTACTATACAGAGGGATCGAATATTAAATGTAGAGCTACTATCAACTAGAATTCTATTAACCCTTTGCTCGTGAATGTAGCTAAGACATAAAATGGTTGCCATGGGGTTGAGAACTAAATATTAGGAGATCATTTGTGAAGGTCATTGCAAATATGCATCTTTGATAGTTGCATGGTTTTTCTTTTCAAAGCAGCTTGTTTCATTAGGAGAGACATTCATTGGTCCCCTCATTTTAATCGTTGAGGGTGATAGGGTTGCTGCTTACACTATCTTCCTTAAATATAATCTTTCCTTGATGGGATAATTTCCTGATTTTGTCCTTAAATATAAAGTAGTAATGGATTAGGTGCTCAATTAGGCGATGGTACTTATATTACTTGATCACTAGTTTTTCCATCCTCAGCAAGTTATTTCATTTTAGGTAATTCAATAAGGCTAGCTTTAAGTAAGTTATCAAATATCCCTAAAACTTTTAAGTTAAGGAATGAGTAGGACTTAGCTTCCATCTCCTTATAGTTGGGTTTTTGTGGAGCTTCTTTCTTTTCTATCACTTTATGATTTCATTATACTTTAACAGATTTGATTTTACTACCACTAGCTTTTTATTTGGTGCTTTGATGGAAGGCTTTCCCTATTTATGTTTCTCTTTTAACTTGTAAAACTCTTAAATAGGTAGAACATTGGCTTCACTTGCAGTAATGTTTAATTCAATGTCATGAGCACAAGTGGCTAGTTTCTTAAAAGTTCTGAGTTGGATCTCTTGAAGGATGTATCTTAAAACCTAGTGCATGCCTTATTTGCTCATTTCTAAGCCAAAAGCTTTAGAAAGTTGGTCATTGCAATTTAAACTCATGTTTTAGCAACAGTAAATATAATCAATGATGGACTTTCCTTCCACTTAAAGGTATTTGTGAGCTTGATCATACTAGCCATTCACCAAATTTTATAGAAGCGATTAATGAACTCTGACTCCAACTGCACTTAGCTGTGAATGGAACCAAGCTCCAAGTCCTTATACCAATCAAACCCAACTCCTTCCAATGACCAATTATATTGTTTGATGAGGTGGTCACCATAGGCTTCAGTGTTGTAAGTTGTAATAAAGTGGGCTTTGTGTTGCTTTAAATTTTCACACTGCTGAACTATTGGAACTTTGAAGGTCGGTGACCTATTGCATTTTCAAGCTATCAATCCTTGAACTATAGGGTTTAGCTTATGTTAGAGTCGACTTGGTAGTCCCTTTAACCTTATTCTTGATGGTTCCTTGATGAAGCCTTTCAAGTGGTCAATAGGGATTAAATCATTAGTGGAGATTTGAAATTCTTTAGCTACAGTGTTCTTCCACTCGCTTGATCGCTACTTTTTGGATGTTTTAGTTTTGTATAGGATTTTAGGTGATTTTTCCATCAGTTGATTGGGATTGGCATTGTCATGTGTGTCCATCAATCACAAAATTGAAGAGTCTTGGTCATAAACATGTTTGGTGAGCCCCTCAATAGCTTCAATCAATATGGTATATAGTTCCTTCAAATTTGTAGCATTGGTTGCAATGATGGGTGCTATGTTGGAGGGAGACAAGCAACTAGATGATGCAAAACAATCCTTGCAGCACATTATTTCCTTTATCTGCATGAAGTAAGTCTCCTTCTACGACCTTGGGGCAAGGAGTTGACCTAGAGTGTATTATCTTCCTTGCTCTGCTCCACGTAATGATGCTAACACCCTTGATAGCACCATTCAAGGAGCTTGAAGTGGTAACGTCTGATCAGACATCTTAACTTTGCCACCATAGTTTGTTTTGGACTCAAGAAAGGAGATGAGGTGTAGAGATGTTGCACTTGGCATGCTAGAAAACTTGCAGGATAAGATTCTTGTATTTGAAATTCATGAATAAGAAAATTGTACAAGTGAATTTTTAAATTGAATTAAGCAAAGTGCAATCTCACTCTATAAAAGCAAAATTTCCTTCTCGTTTCCCATTTGCGTTACACAATGGACATGCATTCAGACCTAAGAAAATGGTATTTGCCAAACGATTGTTGCTGGTTGATGGTCAAAGGAAATTGTATCCTATCAACCCCAAAAGCACATATGGGACTCATTGCGACTAAATCATGATACAGACAAGTACATAGGTGGTTAGGAGCCTCACTCTTTTTTTATCTCAACTTTTTCCCTAGTTTAACTCTCGTTGGCAATTGTGCCTTAACATGGCTCATTCTTAGTTTGCAACAACGGATGGTTTTTTTTTTTTTCCAGAATCCGACCATCATATATTATTCTGTTTAATTACTAATGATAAGGGAACTTTGGAATTAATAATAGTCAACTTTTTCAATTGTTAAAATGTTAGGTTAGAATTTCTAATATTCCAAAAAATGGGACAAAATATCCTACACTTGTCGATAAATACCAAGGGAGATCATTTTTATGGAACAAGATCGAAATGAATGATGACAAACAAAGAAATCTAAACTAAAAAAGCTTCAGAAAATATCCATGCCGTAGGCACAATTCACCGACTGCCAAGAGTTGTGTCATTGGCTAGGGCATCGAGAAGGAGCAACCCGCAGTCCGCAACCTCAGTTATTGCAGGACCTTAGAATATCCAAAACAAGCTTCGTCCGTGCAGTCCTCAGCTCTAACTCCCTCAAGTTCAGCGCCATCTCCTCACACTTCAGCTTCTTCCACTCTTTTGCCCCCTCTTCCTGCCCTTTCGGCCGGTCAAATAACGCGTTACCAGTCGACAAAAACCAATTCTGCAAATCCTTGAAATTTTGTCCATCCTCTCCCAAAAACCAGGTCACATCTCTCTTTGATGGTGTCCCAATCTCTTTCTCAACCCCGATTTCTTTGCCATTATCTTTCTCCCACATCTTTTTGGACAGTGCATAAGCTTTCTGCTCATGGGGCATTGAGAAGGTCCTAACTCTACGCTTCTCGTTGTTCCTTTTGTTTTCAGACTTCTTCTTCGGCCTCTTAATGTTATCAGACTCTTCCTTGTTGGAAGAAGAGGCAGGTTGCTTCTGCTGTTCCTGTGGGGGCGACGACGACATAGGTTTGGTTTTCTTCAGAGTTGGCGGTGTTGAAGATGAGGGCATTCGGTTTACTTGCGTTCGCTGGGGTTCCGACTCCCATTCTTGTGAGCCATCTTCTTCGGAAGATGCCTCATTGTCCTGTTCCTCCTCATCGGAAGCCGCGGATTTCAAGCGATCCCCATTTTTGGCCATGAAGTCGAGGGGTAGATGAAAAGGCCTGGGGATAATGTAGAGATGCAGCGGGTAGAAAACAGTGGTGCTGGCCGTGGAATTTATAAAGTTTCCATCGCACAGAACCGCTTATCCGGTGTCGTTTCACGCGGATAGGTTTAGGCTGATGTCCAGTTCAAGGCACAAAGAATCAATAACTAGATTTTTTCTTTTTTAAAATTCTTTGCTTAGTGTAAATGGGAAACTAGTAAAATGTAAAATAATATCGCATAGCATTAGTTTAACGCACTTGAAACAGTTTTAACTAGCTTAAATCCTTTGGTTTGCACAGCATTTTCAATTTAAAATATGCAAAAAAAAAAAAAAAAAGTTTATACTAAGTTCATATCTAATGATTCTTTCGGTTAAAATTCAGAACTCTAATTTGGTCGAATCCAACAACACAATCAAATATGGAATATATGTGTATATCTATTCAAAAAGAGGATACTGTATATTTTTACCAAGAATAATTGAAATATTACTTCCCGATTTATGTGATATTTTATTTTTGACATGAATTAGTTAAAGAACGGTTCTTTTTAATTTTTGATGTGCAAGTAATGCTATAATAATTAGTCTCCCCGTGCACCAGAAATTCAAATATAGAATTTATATTATAAAAGTTTATCATTGTATTATAATTGAAAATATCCGAAGATACGACTTTCTTGCTTGACGCAACATTGTTCTGAACGTGATTTATTTATGTATTGTTTTCGCTTTTAGTTCATGATAATAATTACTTAGCAAGGCACAAATTATATGAATTATGAATTAAGTAAATATATTTGAAATGATTAAAAATAAAACAGATACCACAATTAAGAAAATGAATTGCAAATTCAAGTTGAAAATATCGACTGAGAAGAAGGGCCAACTAATTTTCAACTAAAACATATATTTTCTTAATTCAGGCAACATTCCCATTTTAATATAAGATGAAAGTAATTTTGACTAAACTAAGAAGGGAATCGATTCGATCAATCATTGCATAACATATTTATCTAATTTGTTATCTAATAAATTTGGTGAATTCCTTATAATTAATAATTATTTAATTGTTTATTTACCTAAAATAACGGAAAACATAACATTTTATTCTATATCTTAAGTTGCATGATTTATGATGTATAAAAAACAACTAAGTTACCAAAATATAATTGACTAATTCAAACATTCTAAGAAAACTAAAAATTTGAATATTATGAAAATTTCGGAACGATTGAAGATGTGATTTATCAATTATTGAAAAATTTCCTTTTTCTTTGACATGAATTAAAGGAATTTTTACATAAACATAAAGAGGGAATCTTTATAATCAATCTTTTTTTACCAAAAATATTTGCTAAATTTAAGGAGGAAATTTATATTATCAATACAAAAGTAATAATTTTACCTAAATGCTTGAAAACAAAACTTATTGGTTTACGAATATTTCTTTTTTATCATTTTTAAGTTGTATGAATTATAATATATATAATAATTAGTTGTCTAGTTACCAAAATGCAACAAATAAATTAAATTTATTAAAGAAGAAATAAAGAATCCCTTAATTGAAATATTACTCTATTTCCTAGTTCTAGTATTTTGACTTTTTAATTGAGGTCTGAGAAATATAATCACTTCTTATCTACTGAAAACGCTATCCATATATAAGAATTTCAGAAATATACCACAATATTTTATTTCTTTTGTAGATAAATTCATTAAGGAAAGTTACTACATTTATTAGGTAACTTGTGAAAGTTATTATTGATAATAATTGAATAATTGAAGCTGATCTCAATTAAATTCATGATATTGGTCAAGATTCAGTTAAAAAGCTCGCATGCTGATTCTATTCCATATAATTATGAATGAAATAAATAGTAGTAATCATGGACAATGGTAGGTCCTGATTGTGTGCTGATTTCCTTGATCGTTTTCCTTTCCCCAAGGGATTGACTAATTCAGGATTTCGTAAAGTTTAATTTTATTTCCTCCTCTGATAATTAAAACTCCATATTTTCCAAGAATTTATTTAAGAATTTTTCTTGGTATGGCTAAAGGTTTTTAGGTAAATGCCAATGAACGATTGAATTTCACAGTTATAACTAAATAAAAATTCCTTTTCAAGAATATTCTCTCACTTCCATTAATGAATGTATAATTTTTCCTTTTAAAAATAAAATAGTATGTAGGTTCTGTATTATAAAAGAAAAGAATTTTAAGCAATATAAATAAAAATGTAAAGTCCATACTTTATAAATACACTATCTTAATTATTTTATTATTTAAAATATTGTTATAAGAGATTAATAGAAGATTAAAACATTGTATGAATCTATATAATTTTGTCACAATTGTATTTTACTGTTTTAATGTGTCATTGTCCGTCCTGTCAGTATGAATTTCAGAATTTTAAAAAAAGAAGAAACGAGACGCATAATTCACCAATTAGGAGGTTAAAAAATAATTATTCAGAAGAAATTTCTCATCTAAGTTAAATCTTTTTAGTTTTCAATTGTGGAATCTGTTACTTAAAACATCTTTCATATTTCTTGGTGAACTTGTATCTATTACTTTCGCATTTCATTGCCGTTTTGTTCTCTTTATTCCAGCTGTAAATTGCTTAAAAGGATCTTGAACTATTACATTGTATGCTTGTTGGATTTATATTTTTCGGGGACAAGACGACCAGAATTAAGAGAGAAACAGGGAAAGAAACAAGAAAGCAGAACGAACGCGGCAAGCATCTTAATAAAGCCATGCACTCAGGATAATAGGACAAGTCTGATAAACAGTCAGGCAAACAGCAGTAAATGCCAAGTAGGTCATTTCAACTTTCACGTAATTAACACGATTGAAAGAAATTCAATTTAAGACTAGCTAGAGAGGTTGCTTCAGAATAATATAGGCATTAGGAACAATTAACAAAAAGCTCCTGCAGTTAGGGCATCGGCAAGTTAGGATCAATGGACTTCATAACATCCAAAATAATCTTTAACTGCGTGCTCATTAGCTCCAGCTTCCTCAGTTCGAGCTCCATCTCCTCGCATCTCAGTATCTTCCACCTTCTCTCCAATCTCTCTTTTCTGGCCGTGCTTGGGCTCTTATTTGCGCCAATTTCCTCGCCAGCTTCCTGCTCCTGGGGTTTCGAAAATTTTACATCTTTGCCCTTTTTTGGGCTTTTATTGTTCTCAATCTTCTTATCTAGCCTGGCACCTTTAACTTTCTTCTGCTTCCGCTGGGTTGAGCACTCAGCGTGGATTCTCTTCTTGGATGACCTTTTCTTCACCTCAGGTTCGTAGTCGTAGTCGGATTTCGGCAAGTCATCTTCGGAAGAAGATGGCCCATAATATTCTTCCTCATCGGTTTCCAGTTCATATTCAACGTAGTTCACGGGGTGGCCTCGATAGTTAGCCATATTTTGGAGAGGGAAGGAGAACGGGACAGGGAATTGAGAGGGAGACACGTAGGCGTTGGGGTTTGCGTGGAGATGCAGAAGGTGGAGAAGAAGGGCATTTATATAGTTTCCATCCACCAAAATCCGCTGTCGTTTGACCGAGAGTTTAAGGCTGGCGCGCGCCCTAGATTTTGCTATCAACAATAATACTTTGACTTCAGGTCCGATGATTGTCTCTGTGTGTTTTTTTATGGCACTGATTTATCCTTATTTATCAAAATTTAATGATTATTAAAATAAATTAATTATCAATTAGTATTTAGATGTATAAAACCAATTGCCTAATGAAAATGAAAAAGGAAAAAGAAAGAAAAATTGCCTTTCATTATTTCCATGCACTTCAAACCGTTTAAAGTAGCAAAAATATCGTACTATGCAAGGTATTTTAAGTTTTAAAAATATTATTCAAAAAACTTAAATTAAGAAGGATAACACTAAATTTCATATTTAAATGAACTTTTTTATTAGAACTTTAATTATGTCTTATTCTTCGGCATAATCAAAGATGGAATATGCATACGTTTCTGTGTGTGTGTACTGTGTATATACGTATAGAGAAAGGATTCGTGATTTTGAGCGAAAACAATTGAAAACTCGATTCCTTGATTGATGCTATATTTCCTTAGTTGCAAGATATTCGATAGAAATTATTAAAAAGTCAAGGAGAGAAGCCATAACGGAAAGAGGATTGTTATATTTATACTGAACGTGTGTGATGTCGTAATTTCTTTGGTTATACAACATTTCTTTTTTTTTTTTTAAAGACATTTTATTTATATATTGAATCATGAATTGAGTGCATTTAACAAAAATAATAGAACTACAAATCATTAACAAAATGCATTATAAGTTCAAAGTAGAAATATACATTTAGAAACAGGATCGACATATTTTACCAACAGAAGACATGATTTCTTAACTTGTACAGCATTTTCAATTTAAAAAGTTGAAAACAATTTTAACTGAGCGAATCCGAATTGTCAACACTCTTATATTATTTAAGTTGCAAGAATTATGAATAATTAACCAGGAACCTAAAAATCACGGACCAATTGAATTTGTTTCCGAAGAAAAAAAAATTTCTTAAACTATGTGAACTAAATTTTTGTAATAATTGAATATGATTTATTAATTATTGAACATTTTCTTTCTCAATATCAATTGAAAGAAACTATGTGAAAATGGATTTCAGTACTAACGGCTAATTAAAAATTTAATATAGCTAATAATTATGAAAACGTAACATAAATTGAAAGAGAATATATATTTAGAAAGGATATTCTGTATCTTCTTACCAAAAATTATTGAAAACGTGATTTCTTTTAGTCCCGACTTCCAAATATAATCAAATATATGATTGGGAATGCTAGATCAAAAGCTTCAACTGTTTCCTTGTTGTTCCATCAATGTACCCGATACAGGAATTTTAACATAGTAATATTCTAATTCAGTTGAGAACAAGTATGATTCCGCATAAAGAAAAAGAAAAATGATCTACACTTGATCCATAATTCTTAAACTTGTTTTGGGTGTTTCAAACCTATTTAAATACATATTTATGCGCGAGCCTATGGATGATATTTCTAATTTAATTAGACTTCAGTTCCAATAAATGTTGTTCATAGATGGTGGCTCTGGTTTTGTTGGACTTCAAGTGATTTCCAATTCGAGGGTTCCCCTTGAGATAGGCGCACGTAAATAATGAGCATATAAATACTTGGAGATCCTATAAAGGCCTATTGAATTGATGGGTATTAATGAGTATTGAGATACTCGAAAATTTCTCGAAAATTTTTAATTAAGGGAGAGTAAATTAAAAGATTTTTATATTTAAAGGGGAAATTATTGAGAATAGGTACAAGTTTAAGAAAGAAGAAAAAGAATAAGTTGTCCAACATTAGAATGAGAAATGAAAACCAAAACCAACTTGTCTGAAAGGGTATGATTGGTATGCATGAATACAATATGATAGGAATGAGATGAATATAGGAATAGAATAGACATGGTACTAATAATCCTATGACTAGTATGTATAAGGAATCAAAAAGAAATGAAATCAACATTTCTTATGTGATTGCTTTCCCATGGCCTAAGTACAAATGAACATGTGAATGGAATGAAATTACTTCTAATGACAAAAGTGTCCTTAATTAATAAATGCTAATATATAGAAAACTTAATTATACTTTTAGTTTGGACTAACCAACCAATTCCGCCATAAATTAATTCACTCCACCTTCCCTTCAATTATTTGCTTTACTTTATCTTTAGTTATTTTTCCTAAAATTAAATTAATTGTTCAATATTTCATATTTTCTCGGTGTATCAATCAACAAAAAACAAGTTTCATATACTGCTATTATAAGTTTATTGAAAAAAAAAAAATCTCTTTACAATTTAATAAAAATAATTGTGTATTTCATCCTTTAAATATGTTATTAAGCCAACAACTTTCACATGATAGGTTTAGTTTTTGAATGATTCATATGCTCTTACCAATACTATATTTCGCTAAAGTGTTGCCCAATCAAATTGTTTCTTACAAACATGAATCATGCTCTGTGTACATATAATTCTAAATTTAATGAAATATGATAGTAATAATTACATATTAAAAAGTTTGAGTAATATGCTTAACAACCAAAACAAAATATAAAATCAAAAGATTAAGCTTAGGTGTCAAAATCTCAATACTTGAAAAAACTGAAATGTTCAAATTTATTAACAACCAAAACTAAAATATCAAAGTAGTAAATATAATCAATCATTCTTATCAAGGGAAAAAGCTCAAACATTTCTAATTGTTATATGAAAATTTTAAATGTCACCATGTAGAATAGCTTTTACCAACTGCTCTTTCTCTTTTGCAGTCATGTTGAAGAATACATCAGTTAACTCATGGTTTTGAGTAATGTGGCATATAGCTTTGATTATTTCTAATGTGGTAAGATTAGGGATCTTCCTAATCTCAGAGTCAATTTTTTTTGTCCCTTTTCTGAAATGTCGGCATCAATGCTAATTGTTTTACAAAAAATTTGACTTACCGTAGCAATTTCACCCTTAATAACTGAAGTTGCATTTTTTATATACTATCAACTATAAGTGTTAAGTTATCACCACTTCTACATTTTTTTCTTCTTTTGGTTGTGGGCCTCATAATTTCTGGGTGATTACATGGGAGAAAATGACATTAAAGCATCCAAATCTTCTTCAAGGCCATCTTCATTAACACCTTCATTGTCGTCATTAGGATCTTTGTTTGCTTTTTCTCTCTGTATTTCTTCCACCATATCACTAGGACTTTCAGTATTAATTCCAGCAGCCCCGTCTTTTCCAAAAATGATAAGTAACTCATCATAAAAAGGGAATGACTTGTTTTGCTAACTTGCAAGTGTAGAGTGACTCTGTGAAAAGTTTCAAATTTGAAATATATAGATCAATGCTAATATAGACAATAAAGAATAAATAAAATTTACTCAAAATGCAAACCTGAAGATATGAATCCCATATTGGCTTTTTTGCTGTAACATCAATTTTAAGTCGACCTTTTCCGAAACTGTGTATTGGAGCTATTTGACATATCGTACACAATGCAAAAATCTTTTTTTTGAGGTTTTAATTCTCGGCTCAATACGTGGTATTGCCTTTAAACTTGAGTTAGGTAAAGAAACTCTCATTTTTCCTCAATAAAATTCAAGTAACCAGATTTGAACCCATTTTCAACTTTTTATGTTCCAAGATTTACCATTTCAAGAAGTGCCTTGATGAGCATAGCATCTTCCTCATATTTCCATTTTCTTTTGTTTTTACCACAACCTCTCATTTCTTGAGTTTGAGCATCCACTCTGCATAAGATTAATGAGTAAAGTATAAAAATAAGGTTGATTAAATAAAATCAAGAAACATTATTATAATCATTATGACATTATTAATATAGCACATGTAATTCCAAAAAAAAATTGAAGTTATATAAACTATAAAATAATAATGAAAATTAATAATAGAGCATCATGGTACTAAAATCAATCAATTTTGTTAACTAGCGATACTTGTCAAATAGTGACGCATCATAAGTTAATCAATAATTAAACATAAACAAGATAGAGAGAGATAGAGATGCTCTTATCTAAATCATCTAGATTGTCTTTGCACTCTCCAAGTAATTAAACATACTAACTACAACATCTTTTCTAAATGTGGTCCATTCTTTAGGAGGTTCAATTGGAGTGACTGATTCTTCATCTTCATCAATAATATTATTAAGTAGGTACTCTTCAACTTCTTTATCATCAGATTGGTAACGACACATTTCTTGAATTACGTAATTATGAAGTAGCAAGTATGTCGTAATAATGCGATTTTGAATTTTAACCACGACTGAAGAATTACTGTAGAAACTTGAACCAATACTTGATAAATGCTATTATCTTAATAATGTGAATTTGAAATGCCAGTACCTGATATTTTTGAAATACCTATGTCTCTTGAGAATCTCCAAAATTATCCTTGACAGTTCTTTTTACTTTTGATGATGAGCTAAAATATGCACTCTCATGGCTTTTTGTTTGCCTATATACTAGCATATTCTTAGTTGACGACACTATGCCTCTAGGTTCAATTCTTGAGCATAAACAAACAAAAGCAAGTCACTTCATTCTCACCATATTTTTACAATCACTATCATTATTTTATAGTACTTTTTGGATGTATTTTCTACTCTCAAAAAACTCGTATTCATACATTAGTTTAAACTATTTTTTTATGCTATTCTATAGATTTAAGGACTATTAGCCAAAACCAATTTACCAATTCTATTATGCTAAACCAAAAGATAGCAACGCCATGTATTTCTTTCTTCTTGCCAATTTTCTTGTTAATAAACTTAATCTCACCGTCAATGCAAATTTCATAGAGATAACATAAATTAATTTATTGAGTATCCTTTTAAGACACCAATCTAGACAAATAACATTAAACTATAAAATAATTTTTTGGATGAAACGCTAGGGGTCATCAAAATTAATGAACAAGACCAAATATATATTCAACAAGACATGTATAATCATATATGAAAATAGCACATGTATAATCATATATGAAAATAGCAAAAAGTATGGTGGATGATTAATGAGCAAAAATGATGGTCAAAAGCCAGAGAACCAAAGCATGTGCCAAGGAAGGGCAAATAGCCTAGTTTAAGAGAAAAATTAAAAAAAGATGTGCCCAAAAGGAAAGATGTGCCTTAAAGATGAAAGGCATACTGTGTAGTTTCATTTGCTTCTTCCCATGCTTCGACCAAAATATTCAATTTATCAACTATTAATATAATTTGACACAATATTGGGAAACAAACAAGGAAAACATAAATAGTAGAATCTTGGTGTTATTAATAGAAAAAACCTTTATTGACTTATAATACACAAATAGAGAATCAAGAAAAGGTTGGGGTTTCAACCAAAATGACACCCCCAACTTTTGATTAAGCCTATTCATAATTACAAGGTAATAGTAAATAACTACTTGCCCACAAAAGAGTTCATCAAAATAATGTTTATTTCTCCATCTCACTAAAATTCATCTTCCAATTTCCAATAGGGAATAGAAAACAAACTGTCATCTACCACTATCTTGTGCCTCGAGGCAAAAGCCAAAAAACACCTATTTTAATGAGATTTTCCCGCACTTTTACTTCCTTTGTCCGAAGGTAAAAGAACCCATTTCCTTCCTCCTAACGTTTATTTTTCATAGTCTAGATTTAGGCTTGAACTGATAAGAACATCATTAAAAAATGATTTTTATGAACTAAATAAATTTGATTTCTTGATTAAATGTGAACCCAAAAAAGCAATGGAAGGCGAGGAGAGAACATATTACATAAACTCAATCCATAAATTGATGATACATTAACAAAAGAATGTTTAGTGTGACAACTTGTCACAATTAGGGGTGTGACTCAACCGAGTTGCTCGACTCGACTCGGTCGAGCAACTCGGTCAAAGCTCGACTCGATATACTCATCAAGTCGAGCTCGAGTAGCTCGAGCTCGATTGTTTTTTTTTTTTAATATTTTTCAAACATAATCTAGTATTTAACTCGAGCTCGACTCGATAAGCTCGAGCTCCAAGCTTAGCGAGCTCGAGCTTGAGTTGCACAATTTTGCTCGAGCTCGAGATCGACAACTCAATTCGAGCTCGAGCTCGATTCGGCTCGATTCCACCCCTAGTCACAATCAAGGAGTCTAGATGGAAGAAACAAACAAATTCGTACTCGGAAATTGATGCCGCTGTGGATGATAGAAACCTTACAAGAGAAGAAGATGACACACGTGAGATAGGGTTTTTTTTATTTGTTGTCGAAGAATGTATTATATCTACTACTTAAAATTATGAGAATTTTTTTGTCAAAACAAAATATATGTTTATTCTCATATAGTTAGCAATAGATAAATCCATGTAGAAATAAAGGAATTGCTAAACCAATATTTTTGGGAATGGGGATTCCTCCCTTAAAATTATACCAACCATTGGTTTATTAATACATCAAGAAATGATTCCATTTCCACTATATTCCTCCTTACCAACCTTTCCATAATTTCCATAAGTGAATACTTGACCAACGCAAAGTTTTAGTATTTTGGACAATTTATGATGTCAAACTCACTTATATATATACTAATGGATAAGCCCACTTGAATTATGTGTAGTGCATTTATCTTACATTTGAAGGAATAATTTGGGGAGGAATACATAAAGTTTGAATGGTGTGAGTCAAATCCTATCTATAGCTTGAGTATGTCCAAGGCACAAGATAGATAAGTGAGGTTATGATGGCATATTTATAGCAAAATACTAATGGTGTTGTGACCATAAAAACTATAGAACACATAAAGAGGATCCTGTTGGGTTTCACAAACTTTGGTATGCATAATTAAGACATTGCCAAGTTAATAAATCCAAACTTTGTATGTTTTCCTTCCTATAACACATAAAATTGAATAGTAAAATATGGGAAGAATTTTACCTTTAATGCTTTTATCCTCCTTTTCCACAAAATTCAGTTGTGGTCTTTAGTTTGTCCATAAGAACAAGCACCAGCAGGATTCTCCTTATTTCGTATAAAACTCTTTTTATTTGAACTGGTAGAATGTAGAGAGAGAATAGGAGGATGCTAGAAAAAATTTCTTGCTCCTTTTTTTTTTCCTTTAGATTGAGGTGTCAACAATAATAATTGTTCTCTTAGTATGAGTCTTCAACTATATTTAATCCAAGATATAAACCCATCTTATGTAAAGAATTTTTTCTTCCATAAATAATTAGGATGGTGTATGGAATGGGCTAAAACAAAATTTTACATAGACCTTAATCCTAAGTTAAGATTAATTCATTTTTAATTATTAATATAATTAATAATTAAAGTTTAGTTATGTCTTGACTTTTAATCTTCAATGATCTCATTCATTAAATTTATAACTCATTGCGTTTTGAATTGTTTCCTGCTACCCAATCTCACTGTGGCCCATTAATTTCGATCATTAGATTTTCCAAATCTTGACTGTGCCACTTACAATAAATTATTATCTTGCCTCTATATTGTTCTTTTCTATGTGACTCTTTCAGCCTATCCTTGTTGGCAACGGGCATGTTTTAAAAGATATTATAGCCAGCTATAGCTACATTGAAATCCAAAAACCAAGACATGAAGTAAAGTAAAGAGTTGGAATAGACAACTACAAATAAGGAATGGCTCAAGCACTTAGAAGCATGGGCACTTGTCAATAGTAGAACTATAATAATGATTTTCTTGTCACAGAGATAGGAAAGACA
This sequence comes from Avicennia marina, assembly GCA_019155195.1. Lineage (NCBI taxonomy): Eukaryota > Viridiplantae > Streptophyta > Magnoliopsida > Lamiales > Acanthaceae > Avicennia > Avicennia marina. The sequence goes on from CM032773.1 coordinate 4,673,754, forward strand.
TATAAAAGATTATGTATTGTGTAGAAGAGAAGAAGAGACCACAACAATTTTGTTACCATATATGGGAAATATAGAGAGAGGGTTAAGATGTTTACATGGAAAAAGAGGTAAGAAGGTAAGGTGTAGAAGGGGGAACTATCTTTTCCCCAAGTTCTCCTATAAGGCCTTACATTTTGGAGACTCATCAAAAATTTCCAAGTTGAGAGTGGTGTAGGTTCTGATTAACCAGTTTCATGAGTTGGTAGATACTACTATGGAAAGTGCATTGCAAAAGCATGGGCTAGGCAATTTGGCTATTGTTTTGGATTCGTTACATACTGAGGAGAGTGGGAGTAAAGACTAGAGGACAAATAAGGAGGAAGGACAGGAGATACTGTCAAAAAAATTAGAAGACAAAATAGTTCAATTGAATGAGCAAATAGAGGAAATGGAAAGGAAACTAAAGGCTAAGATACCTAGGGGGGTCTCCCTTTCATTTCTAAAATATTAGAAGTCCAATTACTAGAGAACTTTAGGGCAGCAAATATTTCGAAGTACAATGGGTTTTCAAATCCAGTTGAACACTTTGCTAATTTAGACACCATGCATTATTGAATCAATATTCAGGGGGGGATAAATGCAAAGTGTTCATTACCATGCTGGGGGAATCATCTCAGAAATGGTTTAATTAATTTCCTATAAGGGTTAATAGGAATTTTGAGAAATTTTCATCATTTTACTTCCACTAATTTGCAATGCGTAAGTGATATGACTGAACATTGATGCCACTATTTAATATGGGGTAGAATAGTTAGGGGCTCTTGAGAGAATATATAAAAAGATTCTCAAAAGTAGCATTAGAAATGTTGTTTGCAACGTAGGAGGTACTGGCAAGTGCCTTTGCGTAAGGACTAAGAGAGGGAGATTTTTTTTAGATTGTTAGCTAAAAAGCTAGTCAAAATTTTTGATGAATTCCTTTCTTGAGTTAAGAAGTATATAAACATGGAAGATACTTAAGGTGAGGATGGAAGAAATGAAAGTTATCTAAATTGCTAAGAAAAATAACAGACTATGATTGTAGGATTGCTAGTTTCAACTAAGAGACCTTGGGTGATTAAGTTTACACCTTTGAGGTCAATTTAGGAGAGGATTTTAGCCTTCATACAAAATACGCGTATGTTAAAGTGGCCAAGAGGATCTTATACTCCTCCCTAAAAATCTAAGAGATGGAAAATTTAGTAAATTTCATAATAAAATGGAAGAGTGTTATAACCTTATGGAGCAGATTGAGACCTGAGCAAGGAGAGGACATTTGCTAGAATTTATGAGGAAAGAAGAAGTAAAGAGGGAAAAGGGTAAAATCCCAGTAGAGGATGAGAGAGTAGAACCACCCAAACGGGGTTTTGTTAGTATGATATATGGAGGATAGTTGAGTAGGGAAAGCAATGTCAATGTGAAAAATAGAAAAAGAATATTTGAGGAGTGAAGGAGAGAGCCTGGGCTATGCTTCACAGTAGAGGATCTAAAGGGGGTTATAGTCCCTTATCACGATGTCCTTGTAATTACTACTACCATGGCCATCTATGATGTGGCGAGGTGCCTAGTGGATGGTGGTAGTTCTATTGACATTAAATCAACTGAATCCTTCGAGAAAATGCAATTAGGAGATGAGAAAATTATGGCTTGCTCTCCCATTGTTTGGTTTCGCTAGATGGCTATGGAGCTAAAGGGAAAAATTATCCTAGTTACTATGAGTTAAGGTGAAGTTACCAAAACTAAGATGATCAAATTGTTTTAGTAACCATATTCTTTGCAGATAGTGTTATACTAGAGAGGTTGCCAGTAGTGGAGTTCCATGTTGTAGCATCACCTTACCACTCCCTGTTAAGCTCTTGACATGTGCATGGAAGTCAGAATTAAAATAGAGGCCTAAATTTGAATCCAATGAAGTCTTGCTTGCACGAACCATGTGGAAAAACAACCTAAACACATGAACTTGAAGAACCCAAGCATTGGATAGCCAAGACTAACATGCCTAGTTAGTTGATATGTCATAAATTATTCTTAAGACACCTTAGAATAACTCAATTTGGCAAATGAATTCACAAGAACAGAGAAAAATCTCAAATTCTTGAGAAAACTAAAGAGAAATTTCATTTATCCAATTGTCAAAAAGTCACTTTCAACATATGTTAAAAGGCTCTATTTATGGTTATAATTCTTGAAAAAGATACCTAAAATTGTGTATAGTTATCCTAGTAAAGTTCTAATTGGAATTGGAAAAATATCTTAATTAAATAAGGAAAGCTTTTCCTACATGTTAGTGATGCGATAGATTTGGGGACACAAGTGATGAATCAGGACTTGCTCGAATCGATCATGATTGATATGTTCTTGTTTTGATTGTAACTTTAGAAGAAACTCTCTAGTTTTGTCGATTGGCCATGTTTGGATCAATCTTAAATTTTCATGATCGACAATGATATCAATTTAGGGGTTTTATAGATCAATCTTTACTACTTGTTATCGTAAAGATAGAAAGCTCTGGACTATGTTATGTTGATCCATCTCTCCTTGAGATCAATCTACTCTGCTAGAGATCAATTCGCCTTACCTTGAGGTCAATCTCAGTGCATCCAACATGCTATTCTGACCTTTGTGTTGCGCCTAATTGACACACAAGCCCACCTTTTGCTTTATAGACCTCTCCAAATGCCCACTTGCTTCTTCAAACTTAAGCACAAGTGCCATCTTTAATTCTTTGAACTCATTATCTTCAACTTGTGTAATTAATACTCCAAATAGCTCTTGCATTAGCCTGGTGCTTATATCATTTCCCTCTTCTTGAATGAGAATTATCTTCAATTCGACAGTATGCCTTTTACCTACAAGAAACAAAATCATGTAAAAAATTAAATTGTATTGAACTAATAACTTCTTTACCTTATAATTTCTTCTTGCAATTTGAATGTGTCATGGACTCGTGAAAACTCCTTTACTTCTACAAGTTGCAAACTTATCCGAATTTTTTCCAAATAGTGGTTTTATTCTAGGGTCAAATATGGTTATGTCGAAAGGTCTTCTAATCTCTCTAGGTATCAACAATAGTGCCACTAAGCTATGGTTACTTCTTAATAGATGTAATTGTCTGCGCTCAAACACAATTCTCAAAATTCCTTTTGGCCTTTTTCTTTTAATGATAACTCTAACTTTCCAAGGAAAATATTCCAGTGAAATTCATCTAACTTTGGTAACACTTGTGGGTTTTGAAGGGTTAGGAGCATTGGGATCCCATCTTGTCATCATAATAATCATTAGGAAAAAAAATTATTGATAGAGCATCACATGAAAGGGGTAATAAATTACACAAAGGTTCTACATCAACCTATGATCATTATAATGCTCAAAATCCCACAATTCATTCATAGAAATCCTATCATGTAGCCCAAAAATGAATGCAATCACATGCGACTAATGCCAATGATAGCAATTCTCTTTAGCATTCCCTTTGATGCCATATAAATCACAAATCATGTAGTTATGTGAAACATGCAGAAGACTCTTCCAATTTGCTTATAAGTATGTGTAATGACATTTGATTAAGCTCAAGATAACCATTATGTTCAATCATGCCGTAAACATGAATTCCAACACTTTGAATCTGGCTTAGGATTAAACACAAATCTCACAAATACCCTGGGCCTAATGATGTGTGTGGAAGTGTAAAGAAATGAATTAGTGTATTCTTGAAGCCAATGGAAATCTGCTTGTGCAAACTGTGTCGAAAGTGACCCAAATGCAATGACTTGCCATGAATTTTAATGAATGACAGTCACAACTAACATGTCATGTTAGCTAATACATCACAAATTATCCCAAGATCGTATAGAATAACATGAATTGGAAGCTCATGAGAGTTTGAGAACACTCAAAATTTAAGGAAAGGAAATATTGTATTCCAATGTTTAAAGAGTCAAAAAATTCTTATCAAATTATCCAAAGGCTCCTTTATATAGTGTTTAGGAAGCCTTAAAATACCCGAAAAATAAGAAAAATTGTCTAAAAAAAATAACCAAGCTTGAAAAGGTAAAAATCCTATCTAATTTGGGCTCTAAATGCATATTAGATTGATCTAGAACCTCAAAAGATCAATACGACACTCTTCGGATTGATCTAGATGTCAATCTTACATCCTGGATCGTAAAAAATAGGATTTTTCTTAAGCTTCTGCATGTTGATCACTTGTCATTCCATCGATTGTGCTTGGTGCTATCATAAAAATAGAGACTCCTAGATTTTTGTCTTATCGATCGACCACTGTGTTGGATCAATCAGGACTACTTTGGATTGATCAGGCTATTCCAAAGCTTGATTCATGTTTATTTTACACCAAATGGATCCATGGAAATTTTTCTTGCTCTCTAAGACCTTCTAAATATTTATAAGCTTCTTGAAACTTCTTCATGAGCATCATCATGATTTCTTTAAGCTTCTTAGTTTTGGCTTGTGTTACAGGTCCTTTGGAAATCACTAGGTAGTTCGGCTTAGCTTTGACGCCTGCATCACCTAAGATAATCTTGCCATAAGTCCAACATTCCTATAATGCATAACCAAGGATAAGTGCTATAAACATTGTGACTCTTATGCATTATAAACACCATAGGTATATAATTCATGTAAGGGATGAGAGATGCAAAATTCATGTAAGCAGCAGTCTTCATCTAAACGAAGTTTATTATACTTATATCCAACCAATGATATTACCAGTGTACACTCATAGTATGAGCTCTAAAATTCTACTTGTTCAAAGTATTCATATTATCCTAGGGTGTATACCATGTTTACATTATGATTCACATTCAACTCCAAATATTTCAACCCACTCAAATAAACTTTTAAGTTGTAAGCTATAACTCCTTATACTCCACCAAAGTTTCTCAATCGTCACGGAACTTAGAAAATGCTCACCAATAGTCATACACATGCTTGACAAAGTGTAATTTCTCAAATCCAAACTATAGCCATAGGATAAGTTCACATGGACTTACCAACTCCTTTGTGTACTTCTCTTACTTGAAATTGTATCTCCATAGAAAATTCCATCTCAAAACTTTGGTAGAACTACAAGAAAGAAGAAATAAGAAACAAAGAATAATCCCATGGGTTAACAACAATATTCTTCTTACTATAATCTCTCTACTCCTCTTCCTTTGCTACTAGCTTATTTTCTTTTCTCTTTTATCTTTTTCTACTTTTTCATTTTCTCCTTCTTCACTCTCATCTACCTCATCTTCACTCTTTTTCCTTTTATTTGCTAGCTCTAGCTTACATTGATTTTTTAAGGGAGCTTCTTAAACTATCTCCAAAGCGAGACAAGATGTAGGAATTTCTTTATCAATGGTGCCAAAAATTTGACGCATATCATCGACACTTCAAAATTAAATTTAATTGAATTAGTATTGGCTAAGTATGAGTGTTATATAGGAGGGGTGTGTATGTTTATCGATCTGACTAAGGTTCTATTAGTCACCAGCTTGAAGTAGTGAAGTATTGATAATCAAAGAGCCTAGCCTCTTTTGTTGTGTTGGTTTCCATTGTATGCCATTTTACATTAGTTATCATTTTAATTGCTTTGTTACATATTTTAATTCTAAAGTCTCTATGGTATTCTCCTGGACTTTTCTAAAGTTTTGACTCCAAATTTTAGTGGTTTTTCCCAAACTTAACCAAGTTAAGTGATGAAACTCTATGATTAATATTTATGTGACTATACTAATCCTATTATTTCACTCATGTTATTCCTACAAAGTCAATGCTCATAATTGTATGTCTAGTATACAAGTTTCATTCTCACTACATCCGTACAGCCACAATTTAATTAGAGAGTTGTCAAAATCCTCTAATTACTATTCTTAACACCAATTGTGAATAACAATGCAAGGGCACAATCAATCATCACATTAAACATACATATTCCACCAAAGTTGCACACAAGAGATTAGATAAATGTTTAACAATTCATGATTTTAATAATAAGAACCATGTTAAAATATTTAATGTCCAAACAACATAAAAATAATAAAGAAAGTCAGTAAAAACTCTGTCTAAAATCCTTGTGTTGCATGGAAGACTAAAAGCTCTCCAACATGGTGCTAATTCCTTCTCCTTCGATCCTTTAATCCTTCAATCCTTAAGTCTCTTGTTTTCCAAGTGTTCTAGTGTATAAAAATTGAAAGATCTCTAAAACCATGTGTGGATGTGTATTTATATGCAAGGAATATTAGGGTTTTATTCATGAAGTGGAAAAGATAAACATGCCCTCTAATATCCCATTAAGTGGCTTCTTGCATTGCAATTCGTGGTAGCAAAATGTGGCATTGCAACCACGCCATCTGTCCCCGTGTTCATGAACCTTGGCAATGAGCATTACATGGCTTTTAATGTAAGTCCCACAGCCACACGATCTTGCCTTCTAGTGTGGTGTCATTTCTTGCAGCCGTGAGCATCGAATGTGGCTCCTATAGAATGCACCTTGATTGCCTCACACTCATGAACCAATCCCTTGTGGTCATGATTCCAATTTCAATGGTCGTGAGCACCAACAACGACAATGTCTAGAATTCATTGCTATTCATCTCCACACTTGCAAACTCCTCTCTTGTGGCTGCAAATGGCTTCCTTGGAGTCTCAATACCTACAATTTGAACAAAAAATTGGTCTAAGTGTAGATAATGTTCAAATCCTCTCAATTATAATGAAATCTACACCCAAACACCTCCAATTCATCACAATTAACTCCTTTACATGCATGCAAATATAATGTACCCATTTAATCCTCAAATGCATGTAACAATTAATCACCATGGGGGTAAAAGTAAGCTATAAAATCACAAGTTATCAGGCAGCGACTTTCATCCTCCACAAGCTCTATAGGTACATCTCCACTTGATGCTTCATTCTTGATTTCTACTAATGTTACTCCAATTTCTTCATCAATGCTGTCATCCTCCAAATCAACTTTGTCTTTGTTTGCGCAAATATCTTCTTCAATAGATATATCATCATCCAAGTATTGCTTCTTACCACCATTGTTCTCTTTCATCAACATTCGAGGATTTGTCTCTTTCTTGTTCTCCTCATGTACTACAACAACATTTACCTCACAATTATTTAGATACAAATATGAACAGCTTAACCCCAGTATTGGCACGAGTTTAGTGCTAACAGTATCCTCTTGTGATCTCACTCATTAGTCTCATGAGTGTTTGTCTTGTGTAGTCCTTCCTATGATGATCTCATGACACTACAAAAATGTTGCTTTTGTGAGGAAATTTTTCATCATGTGAGCTAAAATTTTCCTTACATTAAGTTATCGTGAGGAAAAAAATTTCATCAGTTGCTCCTTACAAATTGTACTTCACATTAGCCAAATGTAGTGAACAAATAAATTCCCTACATTTAAAAAGCATGCAATTGTGAGGAAACTATCTTCCTCATAAATAAGAATCTAATGTGATGACTAATCGTTCACACAAAATAGATAATTTATCAAAATAAGTAATTTTCACACAATAGCTTTCTAAATGATTATGTTCATCACGTTATATTATTAGTCCTCACAATATGATTGAGAAAATGAAACATGTTCCCCACAAAAATAGCTAAAAGTGATAATTAATTTTATCATGTATAATATTGCACCTCACAACAAGATTGATTAAAAGTAAGAAAATTTTCCTCACAAAAAATAATTAAAAGTGATGACAATTTGCATCACATAATAACATTTATTCATCATACTGCGTTAGTTAAATGCAATAGCTTTTTCCTTGAAAAAAAATAAAATCACAAGTGACAATGATTTTGTTACATTATAATACTTTTTAACCACAAAAACATAGCTCACATTTAGCATGTTGTTGTTAGGAGTATATTGTCACAAAAGCTATTGCATTATAATTAAATGATTTTGTGATTACATTGATGTGGTAGTTTTTCCTCAGATATTATATGTATTAATTTTTTGGACTTGTATGATAAATTTATTTACAAATGTTAGTAATATGCTATTTAGTATAAGATATTGAAAATACATATGTGTGGATGTGTTGTTATAGAATGAGAATGTGAATATTGACCTCAAATAATAAAGCATATACATGGAGTTTATTTTTTATTGTTAATGTCTTACTTTATGGTTGTGCTAAGTATGTGTGAGCCTTAAACTTAAGGGACATGGTTGTTTTGTGCGCATGATGGTCAATGTATAATTAGGGCATTCAGGGCGATAAAATAGAGTCATGAGCTCAATATGTTATTGCTTGGATGCAAATAGAGGTATGCGTATAATTAATAAGAGATTTGTCTCCTTAAAGGTGAATAGGACATTTGTCCTATACAATCGATATTTTGTGAGATGAAAATCCTTGATCAAGGTAGAGTATGATCGGAAAGAAATTTCTGATAGAAGCATTAGTTTGATAAGGTAACAATGATAAGATCATATGATAGAGCTAGTGGGTTCGACTAAATTCATGGCCTTTGCTCGGTTGGGACAAAACAAGACAAATGGCATATAACACATGGTATTTATGATTGAAAGGATTCATGTGATATATTCACTTTACCTTGCATTGGTTATGATAGAGGCTAATGGCTAGGTGCTACTTATTTTCTTTGAATTATGCTTACTACCAATGAAGGATGAATTTGAAGAGTCACATATATAAGAATAATGAAATGGCTTAAAGACACTTGTAACGTAGTGATAACAAGGATTGAAATGCCTCATAGTGGGAACAATTTGGTCATAATTAGATTAGACATTGTATTTGTTAGTGATGAGATTATTAATTAGAAATATAATGAGTTTTTAATTTAATTAATAGAGATTAATTAGAGTAAAGGGACAAAAAAGAAAAGGGAATTATTTAGTACCTATCATATTTGTGAATAAGTGGGATATTAGTAACTAGAAATATAATGTGTCGTTGAATTAATTAATAAGATTAATTAAATTAAAGGATACAATTCCAATATTATTAATTATTAATTGGATTAAAAATTAAAAATGGATGGCTTTGAATTAATTTTTTAAGGTTTATGTGAAAGCCCACAAAATCAATTTCATTTACCTTAGGTATCCAAGTATATATAGGATTGTATATTGAGCATAAATTAATTGGAAGTTTTCCAAAGCAAGAGAGGGCACTATTTACATGAACAGTACCACATCGTACTATTCATCAATCATTTTGCACATGAGAGAAAATATACACTAACCTCTTTCACATATTTACTTTTGAGAAATTCTCTAAGTGCAAAAATTTGTGAGATTTTACAAAGGAGTTTGTAAAGATTTGTTGGAGAAGTTTTGTAAGCTTGTTATTTGTATTGACAAATCAGATATTGAAACTTTATCACAACTTTGTATTATAGACAGAAATTATAAAAATTTGATTTTAGATAATCATCTATACAACCAAACTCAACTTTAATGCAACTGAGTTACACGAAGAAAATTGGATAAGGTTGAGAGTTGTAATTTCGCTATGTTTCATTGGTAATTTTTGTGATTAATTTTGAAAAATTTTGCATCCAAAACCTAGTGAAACCCAACAAAAAAATTACTTTTTTTGTTTACTTAATATGAAGAATATTTTGTCACAAAAGTTTAACTAACATGATTCAATTCTCATTATAATATACTATGTAAGAACTATATTTTACAAATATTCTTGTAAAAATAATCATATATTCATTAACATATACTAAATGCAACAAAACATATTTTACAAATCAATGTTCTAGAATATAACAAATTCCAACATTTACATGAATATTGCAACTCTACGCCACAAAAGTTCACATATTAACAAAAACTTTAAGACAAAATACTTAAATGTAAAACATACTTAATATTCACCAATATTTTTAATTTCATCAACACCAAGATAGATAAGTATTTGAGCAATTAACCTCTTTGTATCACAAGAATAGGCATATGACTTTGAGATCTAGTATCTTTCATTACAATCACAAGGGTTGTTCCCAATATAAGATAAACAGTCATCCAAGATTTTTTATACCAACGTCGTTCCATCAATGTTGATGTGGTCGATCTTCAACAAGTATCATCTTCGACCTTGAACTCTGCAATAGAAATATTCAAATAGATAAATAGATCCATTAACCCATAAAATTTTAAAGATTAATATATTAAAATAGATGAAAATATGTAGTTACGTCTCCTATTCGTTTGATCATAAAAAATAGAGAGTTTAATACTCAGACTAAACTGAAGAATCTGCCTGTTTTTCGTTTCTGTGAAATATATCTATCTATTTCCTATTGGAGACAGAATTTTAGATAAAATTAAAGAGAACAATTTTACACCATGTGCACCAAACTAATTAATAAAGCAACTTAAGCCAAATAACAAACCTAGTGGTTCAACTAAAATAAATACAAAATCTTAAATGAATAACAAATTTAATGATTGCTGTTCACATCACATAATACCATATTTTGTACACTAATTAATATGACGAAAAACACAACAATTTATACCAACTATTAAACTTGGTAGCATAAACCATCCATGACAAAACTTTCTAAAATATGTTATCATACAAACAAATTCCAAACACCTTTTATGTATGATTCAATGTACATACATACATACATATATATTTATATATATTTCTGTTTCTTGCATTAATCCAACTTTTATCTATGACTTTGTTCCTACAAATTACGTTTATCTACTAAATTATAAAATTATGTTTCTTAACAATGAACTTAAATTTTTCAACATTAGTCAATAATGGAACAAGCTAAAGGAAATATTTAGTTTATTTGATATCACATTCAAATAAAACTATAGAACAGGTTAAACTAGATTTAAAAATATCTCATAGATATAGAAAAAAGAAAGAAAAATATAATATCCAAAAAATTGAAACATAGAGTGACGATGCTAGACAGAAACTTTTGATATAGTATTTTTTTTTCTCCCCAAAAAAAATCCTTCCTAATAGCAAAAATAATAAAAAAAAACTTATAGTAAGAACAATTATGGATACGGAAATCAGTGCCTGTGCCAAAAAAAAAAACCATAACAAATTTTCTAATTTTGTAGTGTATTTTTTTGATGGGATTTATAAAATTTTAATAAGTCATATTTTCGGTCAAACCAAAGGTCTGCAAATTAAGATTTAAAAGAATGAAAAATTAGTTGCAAAAGTTGAGAAATCGGAGAAAATGTGATCAGCAAAATAAAAGGAGAAATTACTTGATTGAAGACGTTAGAATCTAGTAGAGAAATTATTATTTTACACATTTTTTAATGTTTTAATATATTTTTCATTTTTATTATAGTTTTTTTATAATTGCTCAGTTGGTGGAATTGTATTTACTGTTCCATTAATTTTGTTGCCACTGATTTTTTGCAGTTAAAACTGATCCTTGTTGAGTGGTTTTAGACTGGTTAGTTGCTTTTGAAAAGCTGTACGATTGATGAATAAATCCTTGAGTAGCACGAAAGGGTGAATAATAATGTTCAATTCACTTTTTTTCTTTGCTATCTTAGTTTTCCTTCATTCCCTACATCAGTTTGATTGCCCTAGTGATTGGATGGCTTTTTGTATCAAAGCAACAAGTTCCCTCGATCACAGCTGGAATTCTGTAACTCAAAAACATGGCATCATCTTCATCAAGAAACACCATCAATCAACCAAACGCCAATCTTGGAGTTGATGATAGCAACTCCCCTTTCTATGTTCACTCCGCTGACAATTACTCAGTTATTGTGGCTCTAGCTCTCGATGGAACCAACTACATCACTTGGAGTATGTCGTTTAGTTTGGCTCTTTCAGTAAGAAACAAACTAGGATTTATCAATAGAAGGATCAAAGAATTGCAAGAAGATGATCCTCTGCATTCAGCATGGATAAGGAATAATGATCTGATCATTTCTTGGTTATTGAAGTCTGTGGAACCCCAATTTGTATCTACTGTGTTCTACATTAAATATGCCTATCAGATTTTGGATATTTTGGAGAGAAGGTTCTCCACTCCATTAGATAGTTGGGTCTGTAAACTTCAGCATGAATTGTGTAGCATCACACAAGGATCTAGGGTTGATGTCTATTACACTGAGTTGATGAGAGTTTGAGAAGATTTGAGGCATTTTAGATCGCCTCCCCACTACATATGTAAATGTCGTAATCTTGAGTGCTTTTAGAAGTATGTAGATCTGTATGAGAAGGATAAGGTGTACAGATTTTTAAATGGACTCAATGAAGGTTTCTCTGCCAACAAAACCTAACTCTTGAGATAGAAGCTCTTTCCTTTCTTGGATGAAGGATTCAATGTAATAATAGTGGAGGAGGGTTAAAGATTTGGAGGCTTCTTGCACAACCATAGTTGGACAGAGGCCGCAACAATGGCTACATCCATAGAAAAGAAAGAAAGAAAAGTAGAAGTCACTTGCACACACTGTGGTAAGAAAGGCCATTTAAAGGAAAAATGCTACTGGTTGATTAGTTTTCCAAACACTTTCAAGTTCACTAAGGGGAGGAACAAATCCTCCCAGACCTCTGCAAACCAGGTTTCTTTGGAGGAAAGGAGTGAGGCCATGGCATTGAGTGAGAAAGAGGACATAAAATTGTCCTAGGATTAGATCAGAAGGCTGATTTCCCTACTTGACTCAAATGTTGTGGTCCAACTGGCATGGAAGCCTCACCAAATCAGTAAAGGGCTCAACCATCCCTAGAACTCCAAAACCAATCCTTCTCTAACTTTGCAAGTAAGCCATTTCTTAACACCTCTTTCTCTTTGATATTAATCAAGCACCATACATCTAGTGATGAATCAGCACCAACCTTTGTTTCCATTTTCAATCAAATGGTTAGCAATGTCATAATTAGCAATGGCAGTGGTGACAACTAAGGCATCATGATGTGGGATCGAGATGCCTTCCTAGTCCTTTTCCTCAAATGTAATCATTGCATTCTATCTCTTCACTGATTCAGCTTCCCTCCTGTTATCAGTAAAAATCACCTTGCACACATATGCATTCCTAGCATGAGTAGATACACCACCCTCAAGTCCTCCTAGTATCATGTAAATGAAGTCTTTTTGCTACCTTAGTCAGCTTAGTCTTTAGGCTTCCCTTGGTCTACCTACTCATTTTTGGGTCATTCGTAGGTAAGCTCCTATAAGTACCCTTTCTTTAATGGAGAATCTATTCACCTCTTCAAATTGGCACACTTATATATGGTATGCCCATATTCATTATGGAAATGCTAGAAGTGATCTTTTGGTGGATTCTTTGTCTCTTATTGAGGCCTATCCTTTACCCTTTCTCTCCAAGCTTCATCCACATTGATGTACTTTTTAGCATGAGCTACTGACTCGTAGAAATCCTTTGCTAGGGATAAAAAATTCCCTATCTCTAAGTCTCTACACAAAGGCGCTGACCAATAATTCTTTTATCATTGAAGTCGCCTTCGTAGCATAATGCGTGAATGTTGTTCATATACTCCCTCAAAAATACCTTTCCCTTGCCTTACATTGAATAATGATAGTAGTGTCCTCCTATGGCACTTTTTGTTCGCATACTGATGCCAAAATAGGGTTGTAAGATCTTTAAAATTCCTTATCACCATGATAGGAGATGACTAAACCACCTCTATGATTTATTTTCCAAGGTAATGAGAAAGACTTAACATTTTACTCCATTGGAGTACTAGTGGAGTTGAGTTGGACGCCTGCACTTCGAGAGATGCTCCATGGGATCTAAGCACTATTGTATCTTAGCATGTTAACTCCCCTTAAATTACTAGGTAAAGGTCGTCCAACACCTTACCATGAAGGGAAAGATCTCACATAAGTTTTTCCCTTGAGGTGCAATTTTTGGTTCCTTACCTTGCCTTTGCTCTAGCTAAGGATAAACCTAATTTTTGGGAACTATCATCGAGGCACAACTTCCAACTTTCCTCGTCTTGGTCTCTTGAACACCCTTAGTGAAGAGTTATTTCAATTGCTTCTCCTCTAACAACCCAAAGTAGGTTGGTCCTACTTAGATCTACTTTCTTAGTCATTAATCATAGCTTGTAATTGGTCAAGAATTATGGGAAGTAGAGGCATGGGGGTTGCTTGCTAATTGTCACCATCCATCTTGAATCTTAGAAAAGAATTTGATTGGGACTAGGTTCCATTTCCACAGATGGCACATATAATATGATCTAAAAATTTAGGTAATTTAAAATAAAGCAATAAACATAAATGCAAGAGCACACAAAATTTGTTTGGCTAAATAGACCTACCTTTATGAAGGAATCAATACTATTTGCTTGGGTTTTTTAGAGTACAAGAGATGAAGCAGGTGATATCTAATGTATCTTTCTCTAAGATGGACTCTTTACATATGTATAGATTATTGACATAATAGACCATGTTGAGTGTTGGCCTACGTGACCTCCATGTTCTCCACTAGCTAGGTGAACATTAATTGCAATTGCCAAGTACGAGTCCTTTTTGAGCACCAAGCTACTTCTTAGTTTAAGGTTCTCAGGTGCCTCACTATTTGGTCAGGTAAGGACTCTGGACTTAGGACTCCCACCCGTTCTCATGAAGGTCTGTCTTTGCAACTATTTACTTAACCTATGTGCTCTGAGTCTAATCCACACTCTCTAGGAGTTAGGTGGTGACAACATATTAAAAAAAATGGGGACACATGATCTAGAAAATGTTGATATAATAGAAAACTACAAGATAGTGAGGAAACTAAGACACATATTTACAAAGAGAACAAGAAGATGGGGGAAAATATTAAGATAAAAGATAAGGTAGAATGCAATTTAGTAACTTATATCAAGTTACCTCTTAAAATTGAAGACTTAATGAATTTTTCCATCCCTTATATTATTAAAAACTTACTTCATAAAAATGCATTCTGTGATTTAGGGACAAGTGCAAATGCTATGGATATGTTTAGTTTGCAATTTTTAACCTTAAAAATACACATTTAATTATCACATTTTTTAAATTTATCTCTTTCTCTCTTATTTTAACGCAATTCTCTAAATGAAAAAAATCTAAAAATACACACTCAAATTTGAAAAAAAAACCTAGCCTACACCTTTATCTCTATGAAGAAAATTGAGAATAAAAGAAATAAGCCTACTTGAATCTCGATGTAATTGGTAGACAAGGCTATTAAGAAACCATTGGGGATAATTGTCGATATATTAATAAGAATTGATGATTGCAATATTTGACCTAAATTTTTGAATTTGGATGATGTTAAGGAAGATTTTCATTGATTCTTGGATGACCATTGATGGAAATTGGGAGTGCAATAATTGATGTTAACAATACAAGTTGAAGACAAATCAATAAATTTGAATGTTTATTCAAATAATAAGGATCATTTAGTTGATAAAACTTGTAAAAAAGAGGATGTGTGAATTTCAAAAATTGTTCAAGGAAACTAATAAATGTAACACAAGGAAAGAAAGATAAATCACATGAAAAGGGTCAATCCTTGTCCAAAAAGGAGTAACAAAGAAAGGATCAAATATTGGTAATTGAACTTAAAAAAAAATATCTAGCTCAAGATGCTGAATTTAATGCCTCTCTTGAAATTATGAATAATTATTCTTTTTATTTCCTTTAATTTTTCTTTTTGAATGATATGTTTAGGATCCTTCATAACTTTCTTCCTCTTAAAGTCGTGCTTGAGTTTGAATCTATGTATCTTTGAATAAGTTCTGAATTAAAATAATATGATTGAATATGATAATAAAATAAGCACAAAGGAATAAACTTAAGTATAAGAAAAACTAAAGGATCATATTCAATGAAGTTGTTCCCAATAATAATCTGTTAGTCTAACTAAGTGTGGCAACACTACATGTTGCTACTATCCCACTATGTTATAGCACTAACACACACAAATAGAAGATAAATCAATCAACACACAAAATGATTACATAGTTCGGAACTAAGATCCTACGTCTGCGGGCACTGGACTGTGTAAAGGATCTCACTGTGTCAATTTGATTAAGAGTACACTAAAGCTTCAAAAAGAACACTCCCTTGGACCAAAACCCTTATGTCTCAACCTTTTCTCACACTTACTAGCAACTCTTTGCCTAAGTGTTTCACTCCTTCACTCTTTTACATTCAACAAATGTATTCTAAAGGTCCAAGTGATCTAATGGATTCTCCAATGTCAAATCCTCAAGATCTCAATGGCTACAATCCATTTTGGACAAGAATCTCTGAGAAATCTACTAAATATTCAAACTGCTTCATTTATTGCCAAGCATTTGTGACTTGGTGTTACAACACTAGCATTGACTTTCCCTGCATGCGAGATAAACTTTCCTTATTTGAGCAGATTTGATTTTGTCACCAAGATGCACACGTCTTTCCTTTCTTCAAAGGATATTAGATGATTCCATGCTATACATGGACAAAAGATTCACCCAGATATGATCTTCAAGATTTGAGAGGAATATTTCATAAATCTTCCTTAAAGCAACTTGGTCAACTCCCCTTGGAAACTTTCCATATTTGAGTTGGTGCCATAACATTACCAACTGACCCATCTTCTTAGCACCACATCATTACATCACTGCTTCATCAACTGCCATGTCATCCTTCACGTTAGCTATCACATCAGTGCCATGTTAGCTCCACATTAGTGTCACGTTGTCACCAAATTAGCACCAAGTCAGTGCTTCCACTAACATAAACTAATAGTATAAATGTGTAGACTATGTGTTCCATTCTTTAGTGTAAGCCCTCATTTATTGGGCACCCTAACATGTGCCTTTGTGCAAAAGTTAAGTTTAGAAAATTCATATGTTTAGATATTGTATTACATTCAATGGTGTAAATCTTGTCGTCACTAGCTTGAACCCTTAAAATAAGGGGAAACATTATAGGGAGTTGAATAAATTAATGGAGCACAAATATAAGAAAAACAAAGCTACAGACTTGTTAAAATAAATCTACTTTTCTTGTTCATGTGTTGAGTAATCGAGGGTGTACAAGAAACCAAAGTTCACATTTTTGTAAAAAGATATGAAAATTACGAGTATGCTATACATTTTAAGTTTTTGATATATTAAGTAACTGAGGGTGAGCAAGTAACTTTTATCCACATTTGTGTAAAAGGATCTATAAAAACATAGAAAAGAAAAGGCCTAACAAAAAAAAACTTAAAATTCAAAAAGTTCCTACAAGTGTGATGTTTCAAAAACCTTGACTTAAGTTTAGAAGAAAAGCAACTCATTGATACGTAACTTGAAAATGTGATACAATTAAAAAGTATAAGCCTTTTTTAGTTTTGAAGCTAAGATTGTTTGGTGAGCATACGCAAAAGGATATTCGCACAAATTGATGTTTTATTATCATTCATACATTTAGAAATTATTGCATTATGAAGAGAACTCTAAGAAATATTTGTGACCCAATATTCATGTTTGTAGAGAAATAGCTAAAAGGTGTGCATACGAAATAAGGTTGATTAAAATAAAAAGTAGCAGAAAGTCAGCAATAGAATTCCCTACAGCAATGTTACTGTTACATTGCCATCTGAAGAGCACCAAGCAAATTAAAAGGACCTACTCCTACCAGAACCATCTACACACTATCAACAAGGAGTCGAATAACAAAAAAACTAAAAAAGAATAAAGGCTAGCAATAGAAAAATAACAGTAAGAGGGAGAATAATCTGAGGTGGAAGACTGAGTTACATGGTGGAGTTGTGCTGATCTATCTTGCTGAGCAAAATCCAAGACCCCCCTCAAGATGGAAAATGATAAGTCACCATTCCCATCTTGCTCAAATAGCTATTGATTTGATCAAAAGTCAAAGCTTTAATCATAATGTCAGCAACTTGGCGATTGGTGGAGATATGATAGGTAACTATTTTTCCTTCCTTTATTTGATCTCTCGCAATATGGCAGTCCATCTCTATTTGTTTAGTGCGTTCGTGGAAAACAGGATTGGTAGCAATGTATATGGTTGCTTGGTTATCACAATGTGAGGTTGCTGGTTCCAAGTGTTCAATTCCAAAAGCTTCCAATATATATATCTCATCCAAGTCAATTCAACATCGGTGGCTGCCTGCCATAACCTGATATTCTTCTTCTGCTGAAGATCTAGAGACAATCGGCTGCTTCTTGGACTTCCAAGAAATAATAGAGTCTCCAAGAAATATGCAATAACCAGTGATGGAACTCTGTGTGTTAATGCAAGATCCCCAATCTGAGTCATAGTAGGCTTTGAGTCTTAAACTTGATTCTGAAGGATAGAATAAGCCTTGCCCTGGTGTTGCTTTGATATAATGAAGCACTCTTTGTGCAGCTTTCATAAGTAGGTCCGTAGGTCTCTACATGAACTGACTTAGTGTTTGTATAGAGTAGGATATGTTAGGCCTTGTGATTGTTAAGTAAAGAAGCTTGCCAACCATTCTACAATAAGCGGAAGGATCCTTTAGCGGCCTACCCTTTTCTTTGCTGAATTTGTTCCCTTATTCCATTAGAGTCTTACAAGGTTTGCTTCCAAGTAGTTCACTATCTATGAGGATAACTAAGGTATATTTTCTTTGGTTAATATGCATGCCCTTCTCACTTCTTGCTACCTCAATTCCCAAAAGATATCTTAAGGACCCCAAGTCCTTAATCTTGAATTTCTCATCCAAGATTGCCTTTATTTCTATTATTCTTTCCTCCAAGTCATTAGCCACTATAATTTCATCTATATATAACAACAGTACTGTGAAAGAACCATTCTTTTTCATGATGAACAGGTTGTAATTAACTTTACACTACTGGAACCCGAATGGAACCTGAATTGAACCAAAGCACTTGACAGTGTTCCAAATCACTATCTTGAAGCTTGCTTCAAACCATACAAGCTTTTGTTCAATCTACATACTTTTGCAGGTCCTCCCTTGTTGTATCTAAGTGGCTTCCTCATGTAAATTTCTTCCTTCAAATTGCCATGCAAAAATGCATTATTCACATCAAATTGATGCAGGCTTCATCCTTTTGCTGCTGTCAAAGCTAGATGGCATCTGATTGTTCTCATTTTAGCCACTGGTCAAAAAGTTTCATGGTAGTCCTCTCATTCCTTTTAAGTGAAGCCTTTTGCCACCAACCTAGTTTTGTACCTTTTTATGCTTCCATCAGATTTATATTTAATTTTGTATACAAACTTACACCTATTGCTTGCTTTCCATAGGCAAGTCTACCATTATCCAGGTAAGGTTTTGTTCCAAAGCTTGTAGCTTTGCTTTCATAGCCTGCTGCCATCTCAAATATTTTACAGCCTCTACAAAAATCTTTGGCTCTTTCTATGAAGAAATAGTAGCCAAGAAAATTGGGTGATAGGTAGGGAGTTTATGATTACTAAACACATGTTCAAGTGGATACTGTGTGGGATGGTTTTCATTAGGTTTAACTAGATCAATTATTGTAGGTAAGGATGAGATGGCTTGATGATAGTGGTAGTCTTGAAGGTAGTTAGGTGGCTTCTTTGCTCTACATGACCTCCTTAAGGTTGAAGAGTGATGAGGTTCAAGCATATCACCATCAGTGGGAGATATTTCTAGTGCAACTTATTAGTGATATTCATAATTCTCTAGACGTGGGTTATCCTCTCTGTGGAGTTGAGTGGAAATGTTTTGGTAGGGATTCTGGTCAGTAAGTTTATTGGAATCATAGGAGGATGGGATAGGATTTTAGTAGCTAAAGGATGGATCTAAAGAATCTGGTTGGTTAGTGAAGTGATCCTACTATCGGTTTTGGAAAGGGAAAGTGTCTTCACAAAAACTACATCCCTTGAGATGAAGATATATTTACAATCTAATTTAAGAACCTCACAACCTTTCTTCACTCCATAGAGATAGCCTAAAAACAGACATGCTCTCCCTTTAGGGTTAAACTTCTTTTTCCCTTGAACAAGAGTTGACATATAACATAGGCACCCAAAACTTCTCATGTGCAGATATGTGGGTTTAATCCCAAAGAGCATTTCATAAAGGGTTCTATTATTCAACACAGGGGTTGATAACTGATTTATAAGATAAGTGGCAGTTTGTGTTAGCTTTCTTACTGACAGCAAGTTTATTGAAAAAGAGGGTAGACTCAAGGCATCACACACGGTAATGTACTTATTAAGCTCTACTGTGCCTATATGTGTAGCTAACACAAGTGATCCATTGGAAAGATTGATAGGTTTGGTTATCTGTACTACAACAGAGGTGAACAAAGTGGGGTGATAGATCATATGGTTTGTTGCCCTAGTGTCAATCATCCAAGATTGTTCAATGATTTAAGAATGGTTAAAGTTAAAAATATCTAAGGTTTTTGAGTTACTAGCCATGTTAAGTGAACTGGCATTATAGGTAAGGGGTAAGGTTGCTAAGATTGCTACAGTATTATTTGTAGGAAGAGGCTGTTCCTTATCACTAGTTTTGGTGGTTGTTGATTTTCTTCCTACAAGAATTGCCATCAACTCTTCATATTGTCCCTTGGTTAAGTTCACCCTTTCATCAGAATCCACCTACTCGGTTATTTCTTGTAGCATAGTTTGTGACAAGTTCGTATAAGTTGCACTCCTTCCATTTTTCTCATGGAACTTATGCCCTAGTGAATAACCCTTCAATTTATAGCACCTCTCCACCAGATAGCCTTTCATATTGTAGTGAGTACAAATGGGAACCTCAGCATTCGTAACCTTAAAACAAGACTCAAGGCTATGCCCTGGAATGTTGCAATGAGTGCAGAATAGCTTCTCTTTTCTTGTTACTACCGTTAGAGTTCCCACTATCCTTTGCACAACTAGAGCTATGCTGTTTGCTCCTTGCATGTTTCTAAGGATCTAATGTTGCTTTTCTTGGTTTTGCACCATAGCAAAGACTTTGTTCACAGGGAGAATAAGGTCAAGCATTAGGATTTGACCCCTTACATGAGCATAGCTGTCATTTAGTCCCATCAGGAATTGAATAACACTATCCCTTTGCACTCTCTTAGTTAAAACTCTTAACTGACCACAAGTGCACTCAGGCATTATATCATATACTGACAACTCATCTTAGATTATGTTCAATTTTCCATAGTAAGTCACTACCAAATCATCTCCTTGAAATAGTGTTGTTAGGGATTTCTTCAATTGATGGATTCTGTGCCCATTGTGGTATGACATCCTTTCATTTAACTCCCCCCAAAGTTCACATGCATTATCTACAAATAGTAAACCAGTTTTACTAGTAGGTGAGATGGAATTTAAGATCCAAGAAACTACCATATCATTGCATCTCTCCCAAACTTTCATTCATTAAATGTTTGCTTCAGCAGGTTTTCTGATTTAGCCATTGACAAAGCCTAGCTTATTCTTGGCTTTGAGAGCTCTCTTCGTGCTCCTTGACCATAACACATAATTTTCAGTGGTCAGCATCTCTAGAACAAGTGCCACCATTGGATTGTTACCATTATCAACTTTGAAGGGATTGGATGGATCAGTAAGGTTGAGGTATTTGTCAGTTTGGTTTGCTGGGAAGTTTTGCCAGTTGCCAATGGATGATGAAGCCTCTGCCATGATTTTTGGGTGTAAATGCTGCTATTTTCTGGCCCCAAGGCTTTGATATCATGTAGAGAAATAGCTAAAAGGTGTGTATATGAAATAAGGTTGATCAGAACAGAAAGCAACAAAAAGTCAGCAATTTCCATGCAACAATGTTACTGTTACGTTGCCATTTGAAGAGCACTGAGCAAATTAAAAGGACCTACTCTGCTAACAACAGAAAAATAACAATAAGAGGGAGAATAATCTGAGGTGGCAGATTGAGGCACATGGTGGAGTTGTGCTGATCTGTCTTGCTGAGCAGAATCCAACAATGTTTTTATTAATTTTGTCCTTCGGCCTTATTCAAGAACAATCAAGAAATAACCATTAGGGTATTTGATAACTCTAAAAACTTAAGAGTTATTTTATGATTAGTCCTTCTAAATTAACTAAAATGTACATCAAATAATTCTAAGTAGTTATGTCTAGAAAAGAAAAATCATTTGATCTTGTCCAAGGTTAAGGATTATAAGTTTGAACCATTAATCAGCTCACGACATCTATTGTCACTAGTGTAATCACATAAGCCATAAAGCCTGTCTTGGGATTTTCCTTAGCTTGCCACCAGCATTCAAAACAATCCTCAAACCTATATGCAATATTTGCTATGTTTGTTTTTAAATTTGAGTGTGTTTTAGGTGTTTTTGTCACAAGAATTGTGTAAAAGTAAGATAGAAAAAGTCATAAAATTTTAAAAGTGTAATAATTAAGTGTATATGTTTTGGAGTAATATTAATCATTTTTTGCTACTAAGTAAACTTGGAGTGACAAATCAAAGTTCTGATGTCGCCTAATTGACTAATTTGGCAAAGTCTGTTGCTTTTTGGGTTGCTTATTAACCCACCAAGAGAAATTTGAAGTTGATTGTTATGCTAGACCATTCACCTAAGTAATAGAAGACGCAACAAATCCCACCAATAGTGGGAACTGAGCTGTGGAGACAAGCTATGGTGAGCACCTATAAATGGGATTCTACGTCACCTTGCTAAACCATCCAAGAGTCCTCAAGACCACTTTCAAATTGTGTGAAATACATAAAAAAAAAAAAGAAATGAAGAAGAAGAAGTGAGGAATAATCTTCAAGGAGTAGTACTAGGTGCCAAAACATCAAGAGGAGCAGGATCAATCAAGGACAAGGAAGAGATAATAGAATACTCTTACTATCCCTTTCTTTCTTGTTACTGTTATGACTTGTAATATCATTTAATTGCAATTGTTTTAGCAAGAACTATTATTGATAATTAATAAATAATCATCACTTATTTATCTATGTTCATTACTTTAATTTAATATAAACTTTGGTTACAATAGAAGTGAATTCATGGGATGAACACAAATGTGAATTAAAGGGCCTATAACGGTACTCAAGGTCCAATATTCGCAAGGTGTCCTTACTAATCCATTGAGCAATTGTTTCTCAGTTGGATTATAACATAAGTAATTGAATAACTTACTTGAAACCTCATTATAACTTGAGAAAGTCTATAAGAACTTAAGACATTAGTAACTATAAATGCCTGATTTCAATTGATGGTCATCTTAATAATAGATAAGTGTTTATGCTTTTTTGATGTTATGTTGATGCCTTAATTGATGATTTGCTCTTAATCATCTTCCCATTAAGTTAACATGCCACTTGCATTCTCATCCACTCAACTTGTTGACTATAACTTTGCTTCTATAGTTTGTTTCAATTAACCAAAACATAATCATTGACACTCCATAGAACAATCTGCTCTCTTATATCCTTCTATGCGATGGTTGTATACTTTCAGTCTAAACTAATCACACTAGCATTGCTCCCGTGTTTTGAATATATATGTATAAGTGTGTGTGTTTAATTTATCTTTCCTTTTTAAATATCGTGGAAAATATAAAGTCAAGAATTTAAATTAACTATAGTAAAGTTTATATTAATTTAATTATACAAGATTAAAAGGGTGTTTAAACATTGTTGCACTTTTAAATGTCTATGTTGTTTAAACTTGCACACCCATCCACACTAACAAATTCTCTCAATGAGATTTGAACTCAACACCTCAAATTTGAAATGTTGAACAAGAAATTATTGAAGTGCCCTTTGAGGACTTTTAGACGTCTATGTCTGAGAGATGCACTTTGAGATGTCATGTAACAGTTATAAAAAGAGGATCACCTACTATTCTTTGAAATATAACGAGACATTAACTTATTCATAAAATTTTAATCAACGCATTTGGTATTGTATTGATCACAAAATTATCATTTCTAATATTTTATAAGCTATGCAATCTTATTTTATTTAAATTCTTCAATAATTTTTTTAAGTATAATATATAACATTTTAATGCTCCAAAACCGTATTATAGAATGTATATAGAGCTTGCAAGATCTTTTGAATAAATTTATCAACTCAATTAATTATAAAAGGATAAAACTTTGACTGTTGTTATGATAAATTGATTATAATAGTTAAATTATCATAAATAACCATAGTCAAGTTGGCACGTTGAGACGTCGACCACGTTGAATTGTGATGGCCCTCTTCCAAATATTCGACAAGATAGTGCCTAGGCTTGAAAGAAGTGATGCCCTCCTTGGGGGAACCCTCTGAGTAGTGATCAAAGAAACTTAAGAGTATAGCGATGACCTATCATATATTTTCATTTTGTTTCAGTTTGTTATTTCTCAATACCTTGTATTTGTCAAATAGTTATTTTATTCGCAGTATATGTATAGCTATTTAGACAACTAATTTTTTGCGATGCAAAATGAATATAACTAGGTTTAAAATAACAATTTAAAAGTGTCAATTAAATACGTGAAATTAAATTTCCTATTAATGGTATAGTAGGAAGATCAATTATATTTTCTTAGAATGGCAAGGCAAAGTAGTGTCTAATTTCATAGTCCATAAAATCACAATTATAGTAGGAAGATCAATTATATTTTCTTAGAATGGCAAGGCAAAGTAGTGTATAATTTCATAGTCCATAAAATCACAATTACATTCCCAGTGGTTGAGGGGCACAAAATAAAACTAGCCGATTATAAGGCCGACAGGTTTATCAATCAGACATGACAAGTGGATCATTTTATTGGGGCACAGATCATATTCCCGTTACACTATTGGCCAGAACTGAAATCACCCTGGTGGCCTACTCGTACGTCAATCTTCATGGTAACCCAATTTCAACCAAATATGTTATTTGTCGGAAGGTAGAGATGGACGTGTGGCCCACTTGATCATGTCGTGGACGCGACTCCACATGAAAACCCTAATTTCGAAGATATCTTTTCTCCCGCTTTTTTCCAAGAGACTAAGCGGAAACTGGAGCCGTTCGGTGTGTGTGCCAGTCAGTCTTTCGGACGGAATAAAAAAAAACAGCGGAGCGAGAACTTTGACGCTATCAGACACGCACCCCCACCTAAAACAAAGACAAACCGCACCCTTGTCTTCTCACCTATCATTGTTTTTTTTTTATGCCCTTTAAGTCTTCAAGCTTAGCTTAACCCTTTTTCTCTCTTTGTTAATTCATTCCTATTTAAAAGTATAAAATACGATGGAGTAAGGCTTCTTAAATCGTAGTGATCTTCCCTTATTCGATGAACTCGACCAGATTGAATCTCAAGTTTTGAGATAGTGATCTAGTGTTTCTTCTAAAAGAAACGAAAAGAAATCTTCTGTACTCTCTTTTGGTCCCACGTTTAAAGTTAGAGTTCCTGGTGTTAAGATGGAAAATCGGTGGTGGACCGGCGGAGCAGCTGGACTTGACTCATCATCATCACGACCAGCTCTGATGAAACCAGATCTTGGCATATCCATGAGTCGAGGTCAAACTATTGGGACTCTACCTGTTTCTTCAACGCCCGTGAAGAACCCAGATCTGAGCATGTCCATGAATGATGGCATCCATAGCGGTGGCGGAGGAGATGATGAAGACGAAATAGAGCCGAACGACGAGCCAAAGGAGGGCGGAGTTGAAGCCCCAACTCGCCGACCGCGAGGAAGGCCACCGGGCTCCAAAAACAAGCCCAAACCACCGATTTTCGTTGCCCGAGACAGCCCTAACGCGCTGTGCAGCCAAGTTTTGGAGGTGGCCAACGGTTCCGATGTGGCAGAAAGCATTGCCCAGTTTGCGAGAAGGCGGCAGAGAGGAGTCTGCGTGCTCAGCGCAAATGGAACAGTAACTAACGTGACGATTAGGCAGCCATCGTCTCCCAGCGCAGTCATGGCGTTGCCGGGACGGTTCGAGATACTCTCACTTACTGGGTCTTTCCTTCCAGGGGCATCTCCGCCAGGGTCAACGGGGCTGACGGTCTACTTAGCGGGTGGGCAGGGGCAGGTGGTCGGGGGGAGCGTGGTGGGGTCTCTGGTGGCTGCTGGACCAGTGATGGTGATTGCTTCAACCTTTTCAAATGCTACGTACGAGAAGCTGCCGTTGGAAGAGCAGGAAGACGCCCATGGTGGTGGTAGTGGTGGCAGTGGAGGGCAGAAAGGTGGTGGGGCGGAGCTGCAAGGTGGTATAGGCGATCCGCCCTCAGCAGCTGCGTATAATATGCCTGCAGGTTTGCTTCGTAATGGCGGACATATGAGCAATGAATCCGTTGGATGGAATCATGGCCGTCCTCCTTACTAGGTAAAGATCAAAAACTGAGGACGGCAAATTGTACCTTGAGTTGTGTTTGTTCAAATTAAAAATAATTGTATGAGACGAGTAAAGTACTTGTTATGTGATTGCTTCAGATAAGAAAAAAAGAAAAAGGATCACGTAAGTTGATGGCCTGGTTGTGTACAACTTACAAGCATTGAGAGTTAACTTGACGTGTTGATACATATTGACTCTGAAGTAGTGTTTGGATGGGTATAATTTGTCATTTAGCTCAATCGACGTTTGTAATTAAGCGTATGGATCATGGCAATATCATCGTAATATTTAAAATTTTTGTGAATAAAGTTGTTAAAAATTTTAATAATATATCTAGAACATCCACATTTATCTTTGATTAATCGATTTATATCATAATTTTGAGTCCTAAGATGATTGAATTGATATCTACTTGACTTGCTTGTTTTCTTCTCGAGAGTCACGAACAGATCAGACATTTCTTTCTTCTATAGGTTCATTTATTTTAAATTATAGTTCTCTATTGGCAAATTATGTCACTCTCAATCAATGTTTTAAATCAGACTGAAGTAAACCGAATAATTCTGTCACCAGTTCGACTGGTCTTAGAAGATCAGTAAACCCGATGTATGTATACACACATACATATATAAATAAATAAATATACAATCACATATATATACATACTCTATTTATTGTGATACATGCAATTACCCATTGAAATATATTTTTTCAATCAACCATTCAAACGACCAATTTATAAATTAAATTAAGAATTATTGTAATATATGTAATTAGTAGTTATATACATGCGTTTAATTAAAATTTTAAAGGTCTACCCACCCTTAAATAATTAATTTTTTTGACTTCAATAAAATACATTTATTACTTGCATAATATCCACGCAAACATATTTAATATTTATTGGGAATATGGAAAGTTCGGAAATGATTTTATAGGTTACAACGATATACTTGGCCAACAATTGTGACGGCTGGCGGCTTTTACCTTTGTCCGGAATGGGCTTTTGGCCGATTTGTAGTTAAACGGGTTGAACTAATTGACTCTTCTGAGTCTAATAACACTGGTCTTTCATAGACATGACTAAACATATTAGTGTGATCACTTAAGGATTGGGTTTGGAACGCATAAATTAATTCTGGACATTGAAAGCTGATATATGTGTAGAAGCATAAAAGTAGAAAAATAGTGACACATGCCAGAACCCAATGAAAGCTCTTTGTGTGAACCATAAAGAATGACCCAATGCAATGATCTTCAGTAAACTCTAGCAAGAAAACGATCACAACTAATACGCCTTATTTGTTAATACGCCACAAATCAATCCAAGAAGCACTTGGAATAACTTGACTTGGAATTTTAGATTCACAAGAAATGAGACACACTCAATTAAGAAAAAATCAAAAAAAGAATTTTATTCATCAAAAATATCAAAAAAAGTTCTTCTAATAAAATAACCAAGGCCCCTATTTATAGTCCTAACTAGGACTACATATGCTTAAAATCTGTATACAAGAGTTTAGAACCAAATAAACCAACTTTGGAAAGAAATCTTACATAAACTAGGAAAGTAATCTACCGAGCACGCCATTTGCACTCGATCCAAATGTCAATTTGGGCATCCAAATTGTAAAAATAGAACATTCACACCTCTCAGAATTTATGACCGCAATTGTGCACTCATACTACCAATCGTAAATGTAGAATGTTAGGTTTTAGGCCTGCAAATGATCGCTCGGCACCGACTTGATCCGCTCAACTTGCGCTCAATGAGGAATGTCTGAGATCGATCGCAATGTTGATCTTCATCCTATTTCTTCTCCAATTTGATCCAAATAGACCCATGAGCTTTCCTTTGGCTTCCAAACGCTCTCAAAAGACCTTAAGGCACCTTGAAATTCATACTTAAAGCTTTTCTTAGCTTCTTAGAGCTCATAAACTTCAACTTGTACCCATTGTTTGATAGATATCCTTTGTTTCGACCTAGCGCTTGCAAAATACCCCTCTTTTTAAAGGTGAATCGACCTCAATTTGTTAGAATTCCTATTAATTCCAAATAAGAAATAATATAATATAAGACTAATATTATACTTACCTTATACTTAT
Organism: Avicennia marina; assembly: GCA_019155195.1. Lineage (NCBI taxonomy): Eukaryota > Viridiplantae > Streptophyta > Magnoliopsida > Lamiales > Acanthaceae > Avicennia > Avicennia marina. The sequence goes on from CM032773.1 coordinate 4,702,115, forward strand.
GCCTTGCAACTCAATTTTTTGTGAACATGTAGGCACATGTGAACCTCCACGAGCTGTAAGCTTAGAAAAATTTCCTCCAAGTTGTAGCTCAATCCTTAGATCAAATATTGTTATATGGAAGGTTCTTTTAGTAGTTTTAAAGAAAATCAACCTCCTCTCCAAAATCACGTAATTCGTTGACACATGTTTGTGCCCACGCTCATATAGAATTTATGGAATCCCCTTAGAGTTCCTCCTTATAGATGTAATTTCAACATCTCCAAGGTAATCCTCCTGCAAAATTATCCTCTCTTAGGTAACACTTACGTGTTCCCAAAGATTGGCACTAGTGTATTCCAACAATCTAATTGCGCTAACACAATGATGACGTATGCTTAACTCATGACAATGCACATCACACAATGAATAATCAATTAGAAAAACATACATCATCACGCTAGCTCTAATCATATATTGCTCATGCAAGTGATAACAAAGCTCTCTAGCATGTTCAATTACGCCTTACACATCACAATTCACGCACCTATGCATAATGCACATAAAAGGTATCCTACTTTATCTTTGTGTGTGTTCAATGATATAGAAATTAACATTACGATAAGCCTTATGTTTAAATATGACATGCATAGAAAACCTAACACATTCACATTCAAAGCCAAGATTAAACACATGAATCATAAACTCTTTTAACCTAAAATAATAATGCCAAAAACTCAACGACTTTATCTTATGTAACCAATAATACAAGCATTATTACCATCCAACATCATACAAATCATGGATATTCAATACATCACCAAAAGAATGAAATTCATTGTGCTCGAATTAATTAACACTACGGCAACATAATCATAACATGCACTATCAAACCTACTTGTAAAAGCTCGATATATGATCCTAGAGTACTTATTATGTATGAGCCATGTCCTACGGGTAATTCTAGATATCTCAACATAGTCGACAAATTCTCATAAAAAATTAAGGAACTTCAAAAATTCTCATCTAAGGTCACAAACACTCATGATGAAATGCAAGTTTCAATGTCAAATCAATATCATGCAAATCGCCAAGAATTACACATGCAGGATTCTCAATTTCATCAATTCCCTTAATTCTCGTAGGCTAACAATTAAATGCTAAGTCCATCAAGTAAAAATCATCTTTAAGATCAAGATTAGCAATCAATACTACACTAGGCACCTCATGTAAATAATAACTCAAGATATTGAAACTAAGGTCACTGAAATCTTTCCATGGCTTCAATGCACTAGGATTCACCAATTTGTAGATCTTCATCAACTTTAGTTGAGAACTCTATGGTTCTCTCCAATATCTTTGTGCTTCTACAAAAAATTATCAACAAAAGACGTAGGTAATATAAGAAGTTAGTGTAAATAGTCCTCTCATCACAAACCCTCGAATCTCTCTTGAACTCTAAAGCACTCTCATCACAATTCATTTTCTTTCCTCTCACATTCTTTTTCTTTCTGTTCGCTCTCCTTTTTCCTTTCTTTTCACTCAGTCTCTCATACCTTATGTTCACTCTCCAACTCTAGCTTACACTAATTCTCATCATACAATAAATTATCAATTACTAGTCCTAGAGAAATATAATGCGCAAGAGTTTCGTCAACAAGATTGTAATCATTCTTTCCCATGGATGCTTTAAGTGTTTCTTCATCCAATACTTCATTTTCATGCTCTATCACTATGAATTCTTCGACATCTTCACTACTGGCCTCATCTTCTAAATCAAATTTATCCTCAATTTTACAAACTTCTTCTTCAACAACTTTAGAAATCGATTCTTTATCACCATGGCATGCCTCTATCATAGGTGAATCCAACCTCGGCTCATCCCTCTCATGGGGTATAACACTACTAACACTACAATTATTGAATTTCAAATATGTATAATTGACCTCCATCATTGATATCAATACAAAGTCAATAGTAGTATCTTTTAAGACTACCTTATCCTCAGCCCTATTAACATCTTGCTGCATAGACCTCCCAACAATAGCTTCATAGGAACATGTAGGCCTCTCAGCAATATCTCTATAAAGGTCATACCATACAAGCTTTCTAGCAACAAAATCTCTTGAAAAGTCTTGACGTGTAAACTTTCCAACACCCCTCCTCTTGAGCTTATGCTCAATTCGGATGTCCCTATCTATTATATCCTCAATGCCCTCATGGCTAAGATACCCCACAATTTTTGTAATAACGTCATTTAATCCACTCAGGAAATTATTCATTATTTCTTCAACACTCTCATCTATATTAGTTCTCCACATAGTATAATTTAACTGATCATAATACCTTTCCACACTCATTCCTTCTTTAGTCAAATAAACTAATCCATCGTACACTCACGTTGCATGAAATATGGAACATATATATTCCTTATTACCCTCTTTAGTTCCTTCCATGTGGTGACTCTATTTCCTCTTCAACTTCTTTTACTACGCGCAAATTCATACCATCAATATTTAGCATGCTCTACAAAGGAACAAGTGGTTAAATGTACCTAATCTGCCTTTGAGCATAGCTAAGAGTTAAAACGCCTCTTCTACCTTCATTTTCCATGCCAAGTATGCTTCAGGATCAACTAGTCCTACAAATTGTGGAATATTGAATTCAATCCTCCCTGATAACTCACCATTCTCCTTGTCATGTCTCCAAGTACTCCTAGGAAATTTGTCAACTTCAAGACCACCATCGAATTCATCATAACTACATATCTCTGTTGCCTTCGTGATGTGTAGTGGTTTATGAATTCTCTAGATTATCCAACCATCAGTTTATGATCTTTAATGTCTCAAAAACCATCTCATGTACAATGCATTGTCTCTTGACATCCTAAAAATACGAGTAATAAAAAGAGCAAGGAAACATGTATTGTGTGTGTAGGTGTCCTCTCACCTCACAAGATGTATTTCACTTGTTTCTTACTTCTTACTCGTGTATTAGATAGTTACTGCACTCAACAATGCACTTACCAACTTAAATTTTATGTCCGCCTCGTGGAATTCTAAGTAATTTCTGAAAATTCAAATGATGTATCTCCAAATAGTGCGTAAGTGTGTGTAAGATCGAAACTTTGAAGGTATAAGTTCAATCCAGATACAATTGGATCAATCTTGGATTGAAAAACAAGTTAGCGAATCGACCTAGACTCAAAAGATTGACCTGGCCTAAAAGAACTTAGTGCAATCAGTCTTAGAGTAATAGAGATCTATTTGGAACCAAAAAAAAACTGTGCGATCGACTTGGGAGTAGGCGCAATCAAGCGCAAAGGTAACAATCGACTTGGCATGATACACAATCCATGCGTGATCGATTTGAACTAACAGTGCAATCAATCCCGTGTCTAAAATTTAACAATTTAATCAATTCAACTCTCACAATTTACTCCCAAATCAATCTATTTTGATTTCCCAAATGTTCTCTCGTACTTATGGATCAATTTGGAGTCTAAGTTCAATCAAAGATCACGACTTTATTTTTCCTTTTTTGTCCTTGTTTTTTTCCCAATTTTTCTACAATTTGTTTTTTGTTGCACAACTTTTGCTACATATTTTCTGCTTCTCTTTCTTGTTGGCTTTTTAGAAATCAAACTCTCACAAAACAAGCAAACCAAATAGTTAGTGAATTTTTTTTTAAAACTATAGAAAGACACAAATAGGATATGAAGAACACAAAACAACAAAAATGAAAAGAATAGGAAAAATTGGTACCTAGACCGGTGCTTGGATAAGAATCCAAAATTGTCAGCTCTAATGCCAATTGTCGCATGTGTGGAAGCGAAAAAGTAGAAAGATAGCAGTGTATGTTGGAACCCAACGAAACTTGTTTGTGCAAACTATAAAGAATGACCCAATACAATGTTCTTTGGATTCAAAAAAATTAAGGCACACTCAACTAAGGAAAAACCAAAGAAAGAATTTTATTCATCAAAAATATCAAAAAAATTTCTTCTAATAAAATAACTAAGGCCCCTATTTATAGTCCTAACTTCGGCTACATACACCTAAAATTAATATACAAGAGTTTAGAAGCAAATAAACCAATTTTGGAAAGGAATCTTACATAAACTAGGAAAGTAATCTGCCAAACATGTCATTCACACTCAATCTAGATGTCGATCTAGGCATCTGAATAATAAAAATAGAACATCTACACCTCAGAATTTATGATCATGCTCTGCGTGATTGAGCACTCATTTTAGCGATTGTAAATGCAAAATGTTGTGCCTTGGGCTTGCAAATTGCTCGGTGCTAGGTTAATCCGCTCGAATTTTGGTTAATCAGGAATGCTTGAGATCGATTGCAATGTTGATCTTGGCCCTATTTCTTCTCCATTTTGATCCAAATTGACTTGTGTGCTACCCTTCGGCTTCCAAAGCCTCTCAAAACTCCTCAAGGCAGTTAGAAATTCATACTCAAGGCTCTTTTTGGCTTCTTGGAGCTCATAAACCTCAACTTGTGTTTGAAGTTCTATAGATATCCTTTGTTCTAACCAGGCACTCGTCTCATAAGTTTATGATATTCAAATTTTATAATGAATTGAGTACCATTATTTGAGATATAATAGACTAATTAGTAGATCTTGGAAAGCAATTTCAGAAACATTTAACTTAGCTTAATTATCTAAGATAAGATTCTATAATTATACAACAATTTTTTTTAAAAAAGGCATTTGGATATTATGTGGGTTTTTTTAAAAGTTTTATTTTTTTATGCTGTTTCTTTTTCTTTTTCTTGGAACTTGTCCTCTAATATGATCAGTACACACACACACATATATGTATATATATTGGTGTTTAGTTTATCACATGGCCACCCCCAAAGCTCTATAGAAACTACCCAATCTACTAATTAGAAACTCTACTATTGCTTTACCTATAGTTGGGTCTGCTGCCCCAACTATGGTTAGTATTGTCTAGCTACTTATGTAGGCTATTAGTATAGCTGATGTATGCCATCTAACTTCTTTTTATTTAGATCGTATTTGTCTGTACATGCTTGATCATAAATAGGGGAATAGTTGTTGTATTTATTATCAGTGTTCTCCTTGCTTCCATCATGTCTAGGCTTATTTGTAGTTATCAAACTTTTCTTTACTCCTTGATGAGACCTTAAATACCTCTCTTTCGCTTCATTATGAGAAGGTATCTCAGGCCTTTATAGCATTATGTGACTTTGAGCAACTTCAATTCGAATATTCTAAACTTTCACGGAGATTAGATGTCAAGCTCTTCTTTTATGAGTAAATGGAATGTCTATAGCTTTAATTTGATAGAGCTTACCATAAATTAGATAAAGGCTTTAAAAAATGCCAGGAATTGGATTACTCACATGAAGAAATAGTCCAAGATTATCCTTATTTTGTGAAAGAGTTCCATCAATTTCGAGCAACCCATGCTTTCTTTTCTGATGTAAAGATTGTGGATTGGAATCTTAGGAGGCCTCAAATTTTTGTTGAGATGGATCAAGGCCACACCACTGGTGACACTTCCTCCACTAAGGCAAGTTTAGTTTAACACTTTGGATCCCTAGCGATGTTCCTTTGGATAAGCATGAAGACATAACAGCTCCTAGCTTGATACAAGTTACCTTTTGTATAAGATAATATTTTTTATTTGGGGCCTACATTTTGTTTTAGTTGCTTGTGTTTGTTTGCAACGACAAGTTCTCATGTTTTGTCCACTTTTAAAATCGAGCTAAAAGTGATAATTTACTTAGTGCAATTATTACTTTATCCTCATCTACTCAACTGATCTGGAAATTGGTATTTTTTTCACAATAATCAAAGCTTTAGCTTGTTTACTAAGCTAAAAATGAGATGTTGCTATTTTTAATAATCAATTTAGCCTATTAATTGCGTTAAAAAATGTTATCTCCCCATAGTTTGCACTCTTCACCGTATTGATTGAGTTGTGGTTCTAGGTTTAAGTATCACTATGAAGTGGTAAAAAGTGACTCAGAACCAATTTGCCAATTACTTTTCATAGTAGACACCAATTTGGATACTAGAATTTTGTTATCAATTCTTTTAGTTGAGTTTTTTCATATTCTCAATCTTGCCCAGTGATGCATATGGTGGCAATCTTCTCAAATTACAATATGCTTGATCTAAATCCTTCACATGTATATGGATCCTAACACTATAGTAGTTCATATCTCGAGCTTTGATCTAGCCTTACACGTGAGCCGAGCTTTAATTCTCCCATGAGTCGAGCTCTTCTATTATCTTTGTACCCTGAAATGTGCTAAACCTGAGGTTTTTTATTTTAGACCAATGCTAGACATTAAATGCTTAAAGAATCTTGGTTGCAAAATCAATAAATTTTGGAAGAATGAATTTTTCTTCCTAAAGGGGATCAAGCCCTAAGGTTTCCCCATAGTTTTTCAAACTACACTCCCTCCCCATCCTTCCTTCTAACAAAGGCACCATTCTAATGTTATGGTAGAAAAAAATTAACACTATAAACAAATCTTATCCTAAATTTGAGTATAATAACCCCCTAGGGCATGTTTTCTATTTTCATCTAAGCTAGCGAGTGAAAGACCTCTTTGAAGATATTGATATGTTTTACCTTATTAATTTCTTCCTTCTTTGTCTACTCATTTTTCACTTCTTCTTAGGTGAAGTTATGAATCAATTGTTGAGAGTTGAATACCAATGTTATAAGGGCAGGAATAGAAAAGGAGATAGCATAAGCCCTTTTACTAAAGTAGCAACACTCCATGCTAAGGCTAAAAAATCATTACCCTATCCCTAGGCCTGAGCTACTACCCTCCATCATCCTAGGGTGAATTTCGTCCTTAAGGTCCTAATCTAGCTTTTGTGATTATAGATGACTCCTCTACTCCTTCTCGGGCTTCTCCACCTATATCTCAAGTCCCCTCCCCAATTCTTGAACCTAGTAACCAAGTTAAGACACTTAATACTTTTTATGAGTGGGGCCTCCATAACCATACCCTAGCTCAGGATTTACTTCAAGTAGGAACTACACCTTGGGATGGCAAGCAAGCTCATGAATTAATTGATTCCCAATTACATCAAAATTCCATTGTGAATGCCTCCTTGGGATGCAAACTTAAGGTTTGGTCTTATTAAATTTTTTAGCTTACTTCGTAATTCAAGAATTCACTTAGATGAATGCGCTAGATTTTCTGTGGGATTTGCACATAAAAATTAAAACTTTTGAACATAAAAACATAATGCACACATAGTAGAAGCAATGGAATAAATCTGACCCATTTTTGTGGCAAAACACGTAAGATATTAAACAAATGAGAACAAATGCAAGAGCAATACATTTGGAACATTTCCAAGTAACTTAGAAGTAAGTCATGGTCCTCAAACCTCAACTTCTAGTTTGTCCACACAGTTAGGATGATCACAAGCTCTTTCTTCACTCCACAAAACTCTTCTATGAAACTCTAATGTAAACAACTTTGGGTAAAAAGGATTTTTTACAAGAGAAAACTTTGGAGAGGGTGGCTAGGGGTTTTATTTTCTCTTACTTGATGGCTGCATAAAAATTCTAGGTTTCAAAGTGTGGTTTTGAACTCTTCAAAATTCCTTTAAATACTTGTGACACAAGAGTTTGAGGTATAAGCCACATGGGCCAACTTACATAGATCCTTTTAATTAAAATAGCTCATGAACTTTTATTTATTCATCTCTTTAATAAACCAACCTATAAACCCTTATTAATATCCATTAATATTTAAAACTCGAGTGCATCTAATTAATTTAATTTAATTAATTTCATTAATTAAAGTATTTCTCCATTGTGCTTCTGATTAATTATCTCATCATCAAGAAGCACCATAGTAATTTATTTAGTCCAATCCAATTGCAACTAAATAAATCATGTAATCTATCAATTTAACACTCACAATAGATCCCAACTTTATGTATGTGACTCTCTAAATTCATCTTCAATTGGCAATGAGCATACCTTAAAAGATATAGGTAACGTCTAACCTACAATCTATATCATAACCTAATTAAGATGAAGTGAGTGGGATCCCTTTGAACTTTGGTGATCATCACTATCATGCCATATAAACCTATTATCTTATTTTATCCTAAATAAGCAAGAGTTATCGTTTTAGTCAAATTTACAAACTCGATCATATGACCAATCGATGTTTTCTCATGAGACAAATGTTCCTATTGGAAATTTTTTTCCAATTATACATTACCTTAACCAAAGGCTTTTGTCTCATAAAACAACAATTGCATAAGGCAAATGTTTTACTCCCTTACAAGAAGACAAATCCCTAATCAAATGCACACATGCCTTTACACGCATGTGGGTAATGGCACATTGGGCTCATGACCCTATCCCCTATTAGCATAGATATTGGTCTTTAATGCTGTAATGACACATTAATTGTCATGTGCACAAGACAGCCATGTCGTCTCAAGTCTAAGGTTAATAAACAATTAACTTGATCATGAAGCAAGAATTGACAACCAAGAGTGAACTCTGTGCACCTACTTCGTTTTGCAAGTCCTTGTGCAAATGCTCTATTCTCTAGCATCTCATACTGAATGACACGACACTCATTGTACAAATACAAAGTGTGTGAGTTGTACCAACACTCTAATATCATTTAGAGTGTCTATGACTTATGGACAAGTTTTAGTAATTGAGTATTAAGAGAGTCTTGTGTCTATATTCATAAATTCTTATAAATAAGAATCCTCAGCTCAAACTCCTAGGCATAAGCAATACTTTACACAAATCAAGATTTATATGTATGAAAACATGCCACAAGATTAAATATGAAAATTAATATTTTATTAATAATTGAGTGAAAGTACATATATAGCCAAATGCCCTTCTAGTATCTCTTATTTTCTATTGGCATTGGAAGATATATCACTAATAGAATGAACTAGTAGCAAGGTTTGGAACCCAAGATGCTCGTTAGTTTAGGAGATAAGCCAAAAGATTTTCTCTCTTTAGGACGAAAACTCTTCCTTGGAGGCCAAAAATTCTACTTTACTAGCCCATGCTAAAAGTCGAAAGTGAGTCCCATTTCAATCTCAAAGATTTTTGAGCTACACATTACGTGCCAACATTTGGAGACTAAGTGTAAAAGATTCCAAACTCAAGCAACCGTTTAGATAGAAAATTATCCTAACTTATTAAAGGCTACTTGAACTAAAGCAAAAAAAGAGGCTTTCAAAGAATTTTCTCCTAGAAAATAAGGCGAGAAATTCCTAGATGACTTTTGGACGGCTTGCCTAAAAAAGTATGTGCCATCCACGAACGATCTTAAAACCGTTGCCCAACATGCAACCTAACACTATGATCATGGGTTCAACTCTTGCGGTGATCATATGGTGGACCTCAAGCTTTGTAATGATGGTGTTGATCTAAATTTCCTAGATCACGAGGTTAGGTTTGACACCATTATTGAAGGGAGATTGCCTAATATAAGGCCTAAAGCTACTGCAGAGGAAGCTAAGGCTGACAAGAATCAAGTAGAGGATAAGGCCACTAAGGCTGGGCGTGGTAGATGGGAGGCTTGAAAACATGGGAGGGGATAGCACCCTCTGGCACTAGATTTTATTCATTGTATTTCCTACTTATAAAATATTTTGCTCATTCACCCTTTCACTTTCTTACTCAATATGAATTTAAGTTAGAACAAGTATGTAAGGGGACCTGGATTTTCAACACCAATACAACATCCCTCAAAACTATTCCACATGTCATGTATATCACTAGTTGCCTAATTTACACATCCTTGATATGTATATAGCAACCCAGACTTCTTGGGATGCTTGTAAATTATGATTTAGCACCTTAGATGGATTGGTACTCTTATGGGTTGATAGCTAAAGTGTTTAAATATAGGAAACCTGTAGCTTGGCAAGATAAGCAACTTAGTTTGAGAAACTTGTAGCTCAATGCGTGAACCCTCTAAAAAATGATCATCTTGAAGCTTAGTTTAATTAACTTATAATCTGTGTCAAGGGTTTTGAGCAACTTATAGCTCGGTGTTCATTAAACAACTTGTAACTTAATGCTAAAGTTTATAGCAAATTGAGCTTAAGTTTTGTTGAACAACTTCTAACTTAATTCTAGAATTCGAGCAACTTGTAGCTTAGTGTCGCGGAGCAACTTATAACTCAATTCCAAAATTTTGACTAACTCACTATGTACCTTATAGCTTGGTGTTTGTTGTGCAACTTGTAGCTCGATTATCGTTAACATATATGAGTAGTTTTATTAATAGTAGAATTTCTTAAGATTAAGTACATTTCATTTCCCTAACATTTCTATCAATATGTAACTTCCTCTTAAGATCACCACCTTTATCTTGAATAACCTTTTCCATTTGGCTTCAACTTTTCTAAGTAGTCTTGTGGCTTGCAATTTTCACAATACTAAGTCACCCGATTGGAGTCTAAGTTCTTATACCATTTTATTTAATAAAGTGGATATTCTTATCCTTAAAGTTCCTTAGATGAGCTTAGCACCTTTTTTCTTCTATCATTACTAGTTCATCCTTCATCAACTGCTCATTTTGCTATGGATCATAACTTATGATTTGTCGCGATTCCTCTCCAATCTCAACAGAGATAACGGCATCTATCCCACACATTAATGCACATGGACTTTCTTGTGTGGTTGTTGTAGGTGTGGTGTGGTATGCCCATGAAACACGCTATAATTTGTCTACCTAGTTTCCTTTGGTTTCTTTTAATTTAGTTCACAAACCTCATGCTATGATTTGGTTGATGATCTCTACATTTTTGTTAGTTTAGGGATGATAAGCTAAACTGTTCCTTTAGTGGATTTTCATATCCTTAGACCATCCCTATATGGTCTTCCCTTGAAGCTGCCATCCATTATCTATAATCAACTTTTTTAGTACTCCAAAATGGCATACTATATTTCTCCATAAAAACTTCATGACTTTGCTTTTAATTATCCTTTTCACACTAGCTCTACTTTTACCCATTTGTTAAATAGTCCACTACCACCTAGGGAACTCTTTTGTCCTATAGCTAGGGAAAAAAGTCCTACTCCATCAACTCCATGTCGTCTAAAAGAAACAGATGATGTCGTAATGCTTGCTTTGTGCACAAGAATATTTGAATAGTTAGCATGCTTCACATATTCTTACCATTTGCATTGTGTCTTTAGCTTGAAATATCTTGCCCTTAAATTTTTCCTAGCTAGGTTAGTTCCTACTATGTGTGATCAATAACATCCTTTGTATATTTCTCTTAATATAGAATTGACTTCACTTGCTTTCAAACACTTGAGTAGGGGTTGGCTATATTAGATTTTATAAATAGTTTCCCTATGATAACAAGCAGGGCAACCCTCTACTGTGTTGTCCTACCTACCTTTTCTTACGTTAAGGTGTTTCTCCAATCATTTCTTTGTATACTAAATTTGCCCTGATTTCCTCAGCCTTTCATGGTGCAATCTTCCTTGGCTCTTCTAATTTCTTCTTGAGTGATCTAACAAAATTGAAATTCCTCAAATCCCAATACAAATTCCTCTAATTCTTCATGGTTAGCTCTCACATATCAAATTTTCAATTATGTTGCTAGGTGACCAACAATAAATTAAAGTATACAATTAATTTGGAGATTTTGAGTGCACAAGCTATGCTCATATTCCGTAGGAGTGAATTGTCATTATTTGAGGGCCCAAATTATAGTTGTAATTTGTGTTCTAACTCTTCTCTATCTGGAATAGTTATGCTCACACCACTTCCATTCTAAGTTGACAAACCATCTAGGTACAACATCTAAGGCTGGCAATCCTCTTGTTCATACATTTTTACCATAAAATCAGCTAATTCTTGTCCTTTAATCTCTATTCTTGGTTAGTATAAAATGTCAAATTCTCCTAATCCTATTGCTCATTTGACTATCCTCCCAGAGGGACTTCTATTTTGGTTAAAATTGTTCTAAGTAGGTGCTAAGTTGAAATTGGGGTAGGATGCACCAAAAAATATACTTAAGCTTCCTAGTGGTGTAATCCAAAGCTAATTATAGCTTTTCCACTTTAGTATATTTTAGCTTTGGGTTTTACAAAATTCTGCCAACATAGTGGATCGAAGCTTGGTGTGCCCCTATCTCTTTTGTTAGTACCAAGCCAGGTGCCTTTTTTGACACTTCTAGATACACATAACATGATCCCTAACTCTAGCAAAATAGTGGACTAGAAAATTTCTTTCACCCATTCAAAGGCATTTTGGCACTCGTTGATGCATTCAAAAGTTTTTTTCTTCTTTTGTAGTTGGAAGAAAGGAAGGCTTCCATGCGTAGCATGCGAAATGAAACAACGTAATGTTGTTGTGATCCTACTTAACTTCTAGACATGTTATATGTTTCTAGGGGCAAGCATCTCTTATAGAACTCATATTTTTTTTGGATTACCCTTAATTCCTCTTCTAGTTACCATATATCCCAAGAATTTTTCCCCTTTCATATCGAAAGCACACTTAGTTGGGTTTAGCTTAAGCCCAAATGTATTGTCCAAGTCCTTGATGTGGTCTCTCTTTTGTCTAGTTTAGACTGGCATGTCATTCTCATACACTTCTATGTTTCTCCCTATTTGATGTTGGAGAACCTTATCCACTAACCTCTGGTGCATGGCCTCACATTTTTGCTCCCAATAGCATGACCTTGTAACAATATATTCTAAAAGTCTTGACGAAACTTACTTTCTTCCAATCCTTATTAGCTAATGCAATCTAAGGGTATTCTTGATATACATCCATCATGTTTAATATCTTTGATCCTATTGTGGCATCAACTAACTGGATCTATCTCAAGAAGTGGATAATAGTCTTTAGGGCGAGCTTTACTTACATTCCTAAAATATACACACATTCTTCATTAGCCTCTTTCTTTTGAGACTACTACCTTATTCAGGATATCATATTCCTCAATATGCCCAGCTTTGAGTAGCTTCTTGATTTTTTCTTTCAAGCCATATTCTTCTCAGAACTAAATCTTCTTAATTTTTTTCTTACAAGCTTGGTTTTTAGATCCAAATTTAATGTATGTTTAGCCATCTCAAGTCTTATACCATTTAATTCTAGAGCGGATGACACAAACATATCTATTTTACTTTTAGGAATGATATTAATTCATATTTCAATCGCTCTTTCCATTTAGCTCCAATTTGATTGATCATTCACAAAGATAAGTTTAACTGTAATAATTCTTTTGCTGGTTCCATTTAGAGGGGATTAACCTTAATATACTATTCTCTCTTATGGGTTTCTTTTCACCCCCTTTTCACTATTTCAACTAGTATTTTCTTGATGTTTGTTAATCCCCTTACCCCTCAAATTCTTTTTTCCACTAGAAATTTCATGGTTAAGTATATGAAGATGCTACCATAGGCTGATGCCATTTATACCACAAAAAAAATTGGATGATCTTAGTTTTTACTATGCCCCCTTGTACAATAGTCATAAGTAGGGCTATCTTTCCCTTTGGTTAGACTACATCTCCTATGAAACCAAATAGGATTTGGTTTACTAGCTCTAGTCTCTCCCTTCCTAGTCCTATTGTTTTGAATGCCAAGAATGCCAAGATATCTATTGAACTTCTGCTACCTAACAAACATCTTCGTAATCATAATTAGCAATAGTAAGTGTTACCACCAAGGTGTTGGAATATGGGACCATTATTCTCTAAAGGTCTTTTAGCCCAAATATTAGAATCACTTCATGACTTTCCTCTTGTCTCCATTTTATCCTTTTTTCTATTGTTGCTACAATGTGCATGCTATTTTTGCGAGATTGACTTTTGCATATCATGCTATCATACTTCCTTGTCTTTCTCTTTTTCTAATATTTTGTTTTCCCATTTGGCTTCTCCCTTCTCCTTTTTCTATGAATCTTGCAAAAATCTCTCCTTATTTGATTTTTTTATTTTCTTTTGAAGGTTGAAACAATTTCAGTAATGTGGCTGAATTTGTTATGGAATTTACATCGCATTGTTCCCTTTAGATTTTTTGGTGGTGCAAATGCTCTCTTGGGCCATTTGATCACATCCATATTTTGTAATGTTTTGAGAATTTATTCCCTGCTAATGTATAAGGGGGTAAACTTGGGGCCCATTTTTCTACTATTGTTGTTATTAAAGTGGGTACAACTAACTTACCTCTTCTCTCAGAATGTAGTTCACTCAATCATTCTTTCTCAGCAAGCCTCTTTGATATCTATATATTTCTTAGCTCTAGGTGAGTATTCATTGAAATATTTACCTTGCCTTTTAGCTAAGGATCTAAAAAAATCTCCCTCTTTAAGTCCTTGTGTGAAGGCACCGGCTAAGACCTTCTTTATTGCTGACAAAGTGTCATGTATTGCTGTGGAAAAATGTTAGACATAATGTTTGAGGAGTTTTCCATTCCCTTGCCTCATATCTAATAAGCACATCAAAGTCTTCTTATATGTTTTGTATTTGCATATTGAAGAAAGAAAAGGTTTGTAAAGTCATCAAAATTTTTAATTATCCTTGGTGGCAATTGGTTGAACCATTGTTGTGTAGCGCCTCCCAATTGTTGTTAGGAAAACTCTACATTTAATTCCTTCTAGGTACTAATGTAGCAATGCCAGGTACAAATTTAATTATTTAATTATTCTTTATACTTTTTAATGTTAAATAATTTTATTTTTAATAAAAATATTAATTTTTATAATTTATAAATAAATTTGTACATGCATAGAGTGTGCTAATTTTATTAAATATTATAATTATATATATAGTAATATTATATATTTTTTAATAGATATAAAATCAATTTATGATCTTCATCTCTAGAGTACCAACTCCTTATTATTACCACATATATGGCAATATTATATATATGTCAAAAAATTTATAATCTAATTATGATAATTGTCTACTCTAAGAAAAGACACTATTTTGTTGTAATGTTAAATATATATTTTATAAAAATAGTTAGATATGTATAAAAAGGTATAAATTATTTTTAGTAAATTAATATAAATTTTTTTTATTAATTATTAGTACTTTCTTTATATTAATTAATATCACATTTCTACACGCTAAGAATATTCAATTACACTTGTTACTCTCTGCAATAACAATGCCAACCATGATGTGTGGTGTGAGATGAATGCAATAAGGAATGATGTATAGTGGCAAATAGGGTATCATATCCGCAGAGAGGGTATGAGTGTGTGTCTATTAATATAACTAAGTGTGTATTAGTTAGACTCCCCTGAGGTGATAAAGAAAAAAATGGTAGAGAAACTGAGAACTCTAGTATCTTAAAAACAAAGTAGATGAGAAGCACAAAAGAAATATCAATGGTAAAGATCTCTAGTCCCACGTGATTGATTGTGGGTCATCACCACACTAAAAATAAATTTATAATTAAACCTAGTACTGCGATAAGTATAGGTATTGTTCCCTCGAAGAGAGGTTTTATGTCTATTGATGCAACAGAGGTTTTATTAGTTAGTCCCCAAAAATAAAGGAAAATAAATACTAACTATAAGCGAGCACTTAGAATAAAGCATACAACTCAAAGGTGATGGAATACTAGTAGTTGAAGCATCTAGCCACTTGTATTGTGTGGGTTTCCTATCTATGCCAAATTATGTTAATTAACAGTTTAATTACATTGGTTATAGATTGTTAATACTAATGTCTACAAGATATTCTCTTGAACTATCCTATAGCTTTAACTTCAGGTTTTAGTAGGTATTCCCAAGCTAAATCAAGTCAAGGTATTTGAGTTTAGTGATTAACAAAAGTTACCTGCATTAATTCTACAATTTCACTTCCATTATTTTCAAAAAATTAATGTTCACAATTATATGTCTAGTACGTAAGTTTCACTCTTTTTATTCTTTGCACTACTACAAATTAATCGGAGAAGTGGCCAATTCCCCTGACTACTATCCAATTCAATAATTGCGAATAACTATGCAAGGATAATTAATCAAAATTCATGCATATATCATCCACCAATCACAAATACAAGCGACTAGAAAGAAATTTAGAACCTCATTATAATTTCAATAAAAACCATGTCTAAATTATTCTTCATCCAAAACAACATAAAAAAACTAAATTAAGTCAGAAAAATTTAGTCCAATAATCTTGTGCTACATAGGTGATGAACGTGCTTTAAGCTCTTGATGTGAATTCCTCCTTCTCCACCCCTTTAATTTTGAATTCTGTGTCTAAGTGTTTAAGAAAATAAAACTAAGTCTAATCTCTTCTCCAAGATGTGGAGAACATGAATTTATGGTTGAAGAGTACCTAAGGTCCATGTGTGTTTTTGAAAAAATGAGAAAACCCTTGAAAAATCATGCAAAATTGAAGTTAGAAGTTCTATCATACTGGCTACTGTGATTGCACCACCAAGCCTCACAATTGCACTATCTGTCCTCGCACTCACACA
The DNA here is from genome assembly GCA_019155195.1 of Avicennia marina. Taxonomy (NCBI): domain Eukaryota; kingdom Viridiplantae; phylum Streptophyta; class Magnoliopsida; order Lamiales; family Acanthaceae; genus Avicennia; species Avicennia marina. Next base: position 4,718,565 of record CM032773.1, read on the forward strand.
CCCTAGCACAAAACTTACATGCATTTCATAATTTTGTTCTACGGTCACACTGGTAGCTCTCACGATCACGCCCCCACACCTCAGGATCGTAACGTCCATTTTCGTAAATTCCAGTGCACTCTGTGTTTCTCTCCACAATCGCATCTTAGCCCTATACAATAGCGATCCTTCTCCCCACAATCACGATCAATGACTGTGAAAATTTCAGAACTCACTATGGTTTCATCTCACTGTTACAACAACTCCTTTCGCAATTGCAACTCTTCCTTCCACAGTTACAACACTTGTCTGCAGACATTAAATTATATTTTAAGTGTAGAAAGTGTACAAAATCAATAATTAACCCCTCATTTATGCTTTTCACTCCAAAATCATCATATTAAATATGATTCATACATGATAATATATTTTCTCTATTTAAACTCATATGCATGCGCAGTTTAAATACCCAAAAGGTACAAATATACTATAATTTCACATGTTATCACCCCCCCACATTTAATCTTTTGCTTGTCCTCAATTAAATACTTTCTCTCTAATTAATTTACTAATGCACAAATTTATGAATTTGGCCACCCTTCTTAATTTCAAAAATCAAATATCAAATATACACACATCACTTAGTCCATCACTATTCAAAATCATAGCACTCTCAACCTAAATGCTTACAACATGAGTTCATAAGTGTGTGTGGCCCTCTTCAACCCCCAACTACTTCAACTATTTGATAATTCCTTAACAATTTAAAGACAATCAAATCTAGGACCACTTACTTTAGGCATTAATTCACTCTCTTTTGAATAAGTTCAATCAATATTAATTCTATCTAGAGCAGTCATGTGAGGCTAGCATTTTGTTTCTTTTCTTCATTCTCCCCCACACTTACTTTTTCCTTATCTTTTGTGAGTTTCAAATTCTTTTTCAAGTAACTGGGAGTCTTTTTACATGAAGGAGAACAAGGATCACCATGCACCCCTAGTTATTCAACCTATAACTTACTCAAGATGCTTTGCATACTCAAAATAGGCAATAATTTTACGCAAGAACAAACAGGGGTCTCTACACAATCTTGGGTACTCAATTATTCCAATCAATGGAGTGGAACTAATTTTTCTCATGCTCACACATTTTTTTTTTGGAGATTTTTCATTCAAAAAAAATTAACTCTGTTCACACATTTTTTTCCAGATTTTTCATTAAAAAAGGTAAACTCCTTGCTCTCTATATTTTTTTTAGTTAATGTCCCTCCTTTGCTGAAGAATTCGCCAACACTTAAGGTAAGAGTGAAAGTGTGTGCTCAATTAAATAGAAATCTTATCTTCAATATTAAGTCTAATATGCTATCTTAAGAAGTATGAAAGACAAGGCAACATAAATTCATCACAAGACATTGATCATAAATTACGTACAATGGCCACAAGTTCAAACTATGCTCATGCTATCAATTTAACTATGTAAACCACACAATTGCATGCATCAAAATTCAGCAATAAATCTCACATGCAGCGACACTATTTTCACTTAAAAAATTTTCTACACTTTCACCCACCCTTACATTTATCTTGCTATCTCAATTAATCATATTATCACAAGTAACCAAGCAAAAAAGAACAAGACAACTTGGTAGGGTGGCTTTTATTCTTATTCTTCTTTCTTGGGCTTCTATATCTACACTCTCCTCCTTCCATTTTTCCCAAAATACTACACTAAGGCAAAAATATAGATAATCTCCACACAACTGAAAAATAAAATAAAGGAAACTAAAAGCAATAAAAATATAGCTTAGGTTGCCTCCCAAGAAGCACTACATTTAATATCTGCAACCCGACATGATACTTCTAGTCTAGGGTGATGTAATTAATACTTTAGGAATCCACAACCCCCTATGAGTTGTAAATCTCTCTTGCTTATTTTTCTGCACTCTCTTCTCTTTCCAGCCTTCCTTTTGAAATTTGTCTCTTCCACTTTCTATGGCAATTTGTTCAACTCTTCTCCCACATTTGCCTTTTGTCCACCTTCTAGCCCCTGCACTTCATCTTCCTTTGTAATTGCTTCCTCACTAGACTTGTTAGTAATGTTATTAAGCTCAAGAAACATTAAAGCATCCTTTTTCTTCTTATGTGTAAATGATTATGGGTGTTAAGTACATAAAACATGTTAGCTTTTCAAGACTCACAAATAGTGTCAAACTACCTTATTCCATATCTATTATAAGCCTTTGTGTTGGCTAAGAAAGAACAGGCAAATATAATATTTTGCCCCTTTTTACCTTCTATGTCTATAACAACAAAATTCACGAAGACATCCTCCACAATCCCAAGTGGTCTTGTCATAGATCAATCTACCAGCTATCCTCATGCATGTGGGCTTTACAGATTCCATCACCAGTGGTTGAAAGGTAGAAAAGGCCGTTACATTTGTGCTAGCACCTAAACCACATAAAATATTATCAAACAAGGTGCTCCCTATAATATAAGAGATGGAAAAAACCCCCTGAGTCTTTTAATATTGGTGATAACACATTTTCCTCATCTAGGTTTCTTTCCAAGTCTCCTAATTTCCTCTTTCTACTCATCACATCTTTTAGGCACTTTACCACACTTGGGTTATTTTGTATTTTTACACTAAAGGAGCATTTACATCTAGCCTTTTAAAATAATTAAGAAATTTACTTGCCTGCTTCTTCACTTTCATTGGTATGAGCCTCTACGGATATGAAATTTTCGGCTTATATGGTGGTGGGGTACTTACCTCTTTTCTTCCCAAGGTTTGCACCTTATCTTTCATTTTCTTTTCTTCTTGGGCAATAGTAGCAAATGGCTCCACTTTTTTCTCTTTTCTTTTTATTACCTACACACATTTCACATGCTTAATTAAATTATTCTCACTAGTGCGAGGTAACGTACCTATCTACCTATTTGTCATCTCTTTTGCTAGTTGTTGAAGTAATACCTCTAGATTTCTAATTAATGATTGTTGGTTTTACAAAAGAGTGTCAGTTTTATTCATATAATCTTATTGGGCCTTTGTATTCCTAGGTTAACTTTGCAAAATTTCCCATAATTTCTTCTAATGACTGCTTCTTCTCTTGCTATAGGTAATGGGCTTGAAACCTTAGTAGGTTTTGTGAGTTCCTCTAGGAAAAGTTAGGATTGTAGGTATTTGAATAAGGTTTATTACATTAGGTTTCTACATTAACTACATAACTCACTTGTTCTTTTTGCCCACTACTGGTTTCTTTACCTCTACACTCATGTGTAGGATGAGGCCCTGCACACGTATCATAATTTTAAATTAAAGCAACTGGAGAGGATTAAGTGTTGCTCACCAAGATATTATCAATTTTCTTAGATGGGAGCTCAACTTTTGCGGCAAGTACTGCCACTAAATTCACTTCATGCACACTGGCAACCCTACGTGTTATAGATCTCTTAGTAGGCCACTAATAAACATTTGATGTCATCTCTTTTATCAATTCCCAAACACCCTCAAGTGACTTGTTTGTTATAGCACCCCCCGTAGCTACATCTAAAACTGAAAGTAATTGACTAGATATACCATTATTGAACATCTGTACCTGCATCTAGAGTAGGTTGCCATGTTGTGAGCACTTTCTAAGAAGCTCTTTAAACCTTTTCCATACCTCAAGCAATGTCTCCAAGTCAAGCTATTTGAAAATGCAAATCTCTAGGCTTAACTGTGCGGTCTTGGCAGCATGAAGTTTTTAGCTATGACTTTGTTTACCATATCCTACCAAGTGATCGTATTCTTAGGTGGTAATGATTATAGCTACTATCGAGCCTTGTCCCTGAGATAAAATGGAAGTAATCTCCATTTTATTGCATCATTTGAAACTCTATTAAATTTTATTGTGTCACATTATTCTAGAAAATAAGCCAAATAGGTGTTAGGATCTTTACATGCGGCTCCACAAAATTAGTTTGACTACACCATATTGATTAGTGTAGTTTTTAGTTCAAAATTATTGGCATTCACCTATGGTCTCACACTATCATATTTGGATTCATCACTAGTTGTACATAATCTCTAATGGTTCGCTAGTTCAGTGGAGGAGGAAGTTTTTGTTATTTTCTGACATTTCCTATTCACATTGGAAAATAGCTCTATGCCTATGAAGGGTTCATTCAATTTTTGGATCAAAATCAAAATCAATGCTCTTGCTCTTATGCACATAATAGTGTACATAAATGAGAATTTAACCCACAAAATAATAATGTAACTAGAAAAAAAAGAGAAATAGAGAAAGAAGAGATAACAATAGAAATATAGAAAAACAAAAATAAAAATGAAAGCAAAAATAAATTGCGTAATCTAGCAATTTCTTAGAGTGTTAAATAGCACTCATTGCCTTCCCCAACAATAGCACTAAAATTTGATCGTTGGTTATCACCATAGTATAATTGAGTCTATTATAGTGGTAAGTACATGTATCAATTGCATAGGAAGGGATTTTATGTCTAATAATGTAATGGAATTCTTATTAGTTAGGCCTCAAAAACGGAGTGAAATGAAAATAAATACTAACTATAAGTGAGCACTTAGACCAAACCATAGTAGTTAGAGGTGATGGAGTACCATTAGTTGAAGCATCTAGCTACTTGTGTAGTATCAGTTTTCTATGTATACCAAATTATGTTAATTATTAATCTAATTGCACTGGTTAAAGATTGTTAATCTTAAAGTCTATAAGATATTCTCTTGAACTCTTTTATAACTTTAACACCAGGTTTTAGCAAGTATTCCTAGGCTAAGTCGAGTTAAGGTATTCAAGTGTGGTAATTAATAATGGTTACCCACATTAATTCTATGATTTCACACCTGTTATTTTCATGGAATTAATGTTCACAATTGTACATCTAACACACAAGTTTTACTCCTGTTATTCGTCACACTGCCATAAATTAATTAGAGAAGTAGCCAATTCCCTTAATTACTATCTAATTCAATAATTGCAAATAACCATGCAAAGACAATTAATCAAAATTCATGCATATATCATCCACTAATCACAAACACAAGTGACTAGAAAGAAATTTAAAACCTCATTATAATTTCAATAAAAATCATGTCTAAATTATTCTCATCCAAAACAATATAAAAATGGTAGATAAAGTCAGAAAAACTTATACAATAATCTTGTGTTGCATAGGCAATGAACGCACTTTAAGCTCTTAGTGTGGATTCCTCCTCCACCCCTTTAATCTTGAATCCTATGTGTCTAAGTGTTTAGGAAAACAAAACTAAGTCTAAATCTCTTCTCCAAGATGTGGAGAATGTGTATTTATAGTTCAAGAGTGCCTAAGGCCCACATATGTTTTTGAAAAGACAAGAAAACGCCTAAAAAATATGCAAAATTGAAGTTAGAATTTTTGTCACACAGGATACTGCATTCACACCACCAAGCCTCACGATTGTTCTCTCTCTCCTCATGCTTAGCCATCATGGGCACATGACTTACATGAATTTTGTAATTGTGTTTTGCAATCATGCCGCCAGCTCTCATAATCGTGCCCCCACACCTCTTGGTCGCAACACCCATTTGTGTAAATTCTAATGCACTCTATAGTTCTCTCCACTATTGCCCTTGAGCCTCCTGTGATTGTGACCAACAATCGTGGAAATTCTAGAACTCACCATAGTTTCATCTACGATTACAACCCCTCTTTTCACAGTCATGACTCTTCCTTCCACGATTGTGACAATTGCTTGTGGACATCAAGTCATATTTTAAGTGTACAAAATATACAAAATCAATAATTAACCCTACATCTATACCTTTCACTTCAAAATCGTCATATTAAATACAATTTATATATAATAACATATTTTCTCCATTTAAAATCACATGCATGCACAATTTATGCACACAAAAAGGTATAAATATACTATAATTTCAGATATTATCAATGATGTGTAAATTCTCAATGTATAATGACTTAGATCAATTATCAATTTAATTATGTTGTTATGGATTACTAATTCTAATGTTTTTAACACATCCTCCCAAACTCTCATAAAGCTACAATTTCTAATTAGGTGTGTTCTCACAACCTAATAAAATTGAGAATTAGATCTGTGATTAACAATATAAACCCACAATGTTTCCAATGATTGTTTAATCTATGATTTTCCTTCTTGTTAATTCTCACAAAGTCACAATTCAGTCAAAGGGCGGTCAATTCCTTTGAAAGCATTAAGCACAGTAGTTGTAAATAATAATAATAAAGACAATCGAGCATAAGTCATTCATCTATTAATTATAAATCACAATCACAAGGTTTTAAAAAATAGATTTACCAATCCATAAAATTTTCAATCAAAACCATGATTAAATATATCAACATCCAACAAAGTAAAAACTAAAGAAAAATGTAGGGAAATCTTAGTCTTAAGTCTTAGCTTGCAAGCACAATTTCATTCTTCACTTTTGATGCAGATCCCTCCTTGTGATCTTGCTTGATCTTTCATTTGTTCTCTACGTTTTCTAGGTTAAAAAAAAACCCTCTCTAATCTTCCAACATCTTTTAATATTATGTTGGTGGTTGTGGTATTAAGAAAATTACACAAATTGGACAAAACAATTTTTTTTTTCCATTTGTGATTGCGTGTCACCCCGATCCTTGCTATCATAGTGAATCATGCTCTTGGGATTGCGAACTCCAATCTCACTCCATGATCCCAAAAGTGGCATTTACATAACTTCGCCTTCTAAATCCCTTAACCATGAACATGACGCTCATAAGTGTGAGACTTCCTTATATATGGTCACCACTATGACCGCTACAGAATGCTAAATTTTGTTGACCCTCTTCTTGTGGGGACAAATCCCACAACCATAATCTTCAAATGTGGACATTTTCATCTCTCTATTATTGTTCCAGTCACATGTGCAAACTTTCATTGTAGAGCTACAGGCTCCTCTTTTGTGGCCACAAAATTTTAAAATGTAGCTATTGCCCAAATTTAATCATATTTATCTAAAACCAATCTAAAATTCCCCAAACTCATGTAATTAACACAAAAAAGCTTAGGGCACATAAATGGGTGAATTAGGTCCCAAATTCTAGTAAAATCCACAAGAGTGAAGGTGAAAATTACTGTAAGATCATGAATTGTCAATGAGTAAGGTTGAAGACCCTAAAGCTAGCCACATCATGTGCAAAAAAATTGAAACTCTTGATGAAGCTGAACTTCTAAAAAGAAACAATTGATTTAAGTAAAGAAGTCTCACTTAGACAGCTTCAAGACCCTTTTGGTGGGTCTGATCCCAATTGATCAACCAAAGAAGTTCATAGTGTGAACCATCAAAGATAAGTTTGAAAGTACCCCTAGGTTTTCTTTCACTTATGCCATATCTAGGTAAATAATCATAGCATTTAGAGTGCATGAAAGAAGTCCACAAAGAATGTTGCTCTCAAAACTTCCACTAGAATTCACATGAGAAAACTTTAACAATTTCAAGCAACTTGAAAATATCTAATCCACCTTCCTCAACTAATAAGCAAATTTAGTCCCAAGAGCATCAGTGTCTCTTTTTCTGATCAGTATGAGAGCCCTTAAAAAATCTTGCCATGATTTGACCAATTGTGAGTAAAATATTGAAGCGAGGTTGAAGAGCCAAGATAAGGTAGAGAGGCATTGTAGAGAGGCTAACCTACCACCATAAGAAAAAAGTGAATTTCTTCCATCCTTAAAGTTTCACTCTTATCTTTCCAATCAAATCATTAAACAAGGAAGCCTTTCTATGTCATGTGAAAAGTCAAACTCCAAGATAAGTGATCGGAAGTGGTTTAAATATGAAACTTGTGGTATGAGTAAGTCTCTAAATGATAAGATTTGAACATCTTTTGCTGACAACTAATGAGCTCTTAGAGTTCTTGATGAGTTATCCTGATACTTGCTCATAATAATCCAAGAATTTCACAAGTTTTTTGATGCCATCCTTATTGTTAGTGAAAAATGATGACATCATCAGCATATGGCAAAAGAAAGATTTACCTTATTGTTTGCAATTATAGTTCATCTGTTTACTTTTATATCATGTTTAATTCTAGAGAAAAAAGACTCTGTAGCAATGATAAAGAGAGGAAGGGATAACAGATCACCTTGCCTTAGACCACAACTAGAAAGGAAAAAACTCACTAATTTCACCATTAATCAAAATTGAGAAGAAGCAGTTCTCAATAAAATGTAAACCAAAACCACAAAATAATCTGGAAACCCAAAATTTTTAAGGACTTTATACAAAAAAGAAAAAACACTGAACCCAATCATAAGCTTTGGACATATTCAATTTTATCATTGTAATGTTGCTTATGTTGGTTGTTCAAATCACGAGTTCTTGAGCAAGAAAAATATTATCACTAATCAATATATCTCAACAAAACCATTTTGAGAAGGCAAAATGATGCATGGCAGGAATGAAGTCAATCTATTATTAAGGAGATTGGACATGATTTTTTTAACCACATTACACGAATTGATGGGCATGAATTTGCTCAAGAGGAAAGATTATATACTTTAGGAATGAGTATAATTGTGTTGCTGTGAAGCTCTTTGGAAGAGGTGCACCCTTAAAGAATCTTCATCAGCAGTGTGAATGTGTTTTCCAATGAAATCCCAACAAGTCTAAAAGAAAAAGGTAAAAAAGTCATCTAGATTAACAACACTATCTACACTTAGAGTGAAAACCACATTCTTTTTATCCTCAAAAGAAGATATGTCACAAAATGGAAAATGATTAGTAGGGTGATGATGCTGGGGATACAATTCAAATTATCTTCAAGCAGTTGACTAATGTCAATAGAGAGGAGAGACTAGAGAAATTGGCTAACTAAGTTTTTCAAATCTTCTTGCCAATTCAAGTATTACCCTTCATGTGAAATGGAGTGAAATTTGAACCTATATCTTTTTTTCCTAACAATTGTATGGAAAATTTTGGTATTCCTTTATCCATTTTCCAGCCATCTATAAGAAGCATTTTGCTTCTAAATGTGAGGATTTTAGTGAGAAAGGATGTGAATCTATTCATTTCAACAAGTTTTTCCTCTGAGGGTTTTAGTCAAAATGTTTTTCACATTCTTGCAACTTCTTGTTCTGCTTGCTTCCCTACATCAAAAATGTTCCATAAGACATTCTTGTTCCACCACTTGAAATGTTTCTTAAGTCTATGAAGTTTGTGTTGCAAGCTGTTGGGTCCTTGTAACTAGTAGAATTCATCCAATTTTGTCTCACTATTTCCAAAAAAAATGTTTAGTCTACATGTTCTAAAATCTGAAGAAATATCTAGGCTTAGAGTTATGGAAGGAGGTGTAGATAAGGAGAGGAACAGGGTCTGATGATGCTATTCTAGAGAGATGTTGGACCTTTGTAGTGGTTGAGAATTCCATCCAAAAATTGTTGAAAAAGATTCTATCTAACCACTCCCAAGTCCTTTGTCCAAGTAAAATAGGGCATTCAAACCTAGCATTAATAAAACAACAAATCCAAAATCATTTGAGCAAATTCTTCCATAACTTTACGTTTAGGCTTTCCAATTCCTCTCCTTTCATATGCTTGAAGAATGGTATTAAAATCTCCACCAATCATCTACGGATAATTTGTGAAGATAGTTGCCACATCTTTCAATCCACTTCAAGTTAACCTCCTTTGTACGTTGCAACACTTTACATAAATACAAGTGAAGAAAAAGGGGCATTTGAGCACATTAGAACTTATCTAGATATGAAGGAATTTGATCATGATCTATAATAATCTCCAAGTCAAACCCATCAACCACAAAAATCCAAATTTTATTAGAGCAATCTACATCTATTTTCATTAAGCCCCACCATTGTTTCAAGTATAGGAAAGAACTAAATGTCGTGCTTTTTGTAGATTCTATGAGTACATTTCTATGTACTAGCATTACTAATACCCTTACATTTCACATAAGCAAATTCATAGGGATAATAAAAATAAGTGGAAATCTTGTGATACTTCTTGCCTCTAAAGGTATGGATGATGGAGCATTTTCCCTTAAGGTTTTTTTTTTTTTTTTCAGTTTCAAAGGAATTGACTTGCTTCTAGTGTTTCAGGCTTTGAGTGAGGGATCAAATAGGTTTGGAGATAGGTATTTTGTTAAATTTTGAAGATGGATAATAGACAGGTTCAAATGGCAAATCGAAAAGTTTAGGGTGGTGTTGGATGACATAGAATCATTAACACCAAGAAAGAGATCACACCATCACTATTTTGAAAACTGACCCAGACCAACCAATGGGACAGTTTGGATGACCATCTATTGCCTCTTGGTTTTTTTTTTTTTAAATTTAATTATTATTTGATCATGAAGAAGGAAAAAGAGGAAAAGGTGTGCATAACAAAAAAACAAAAATAGAAAAAGAAATAAAGAAAGAAAAAATGTGTAACTTTGTGGTTTAACCAGCCAGAATTTCTTAAACATTTTCACACTTTTTTTATTTTTTTTATTTCTTAGAGCTGTGGTTTTACCAACCAAAATTTCTTAAATCTATACCCTTCCTTCCCAATCTTTAATAATACGAGTCACAAAGACATAAAAACAAAAAGTTATCAGTTCTCAAGTGATGCAATTCAAAACAACTTTGAAAAATAAGAAATAGGAATCTGTTAAAAATAGTCATGATTCAAACAAAAAGATAGGATAATTTCCAGCCGACACAAGTTGCCATTGCACACACTAAGAACTGCTATTCATGAAATTTTGAGTGAGCAAAACAAAGCACAAATCAAACAAAGTCATGCCTCGATCAAATGGTGGCCCAAATGAATCAAATAATTCCAACTGAATGAAGTGAGAGCTATAGCCAATTTGACATCAAGGATTTTTAAGTATATACATCTATGGATGTACAATGACCTACTATAATTTCCACGAAGATATATAGGAAGAACTTGATGTAGAACCCCCAAAATATTGAAATTCTATGATGCCAATTCTTTTCACATTTTTGCTCCAAAGGAGTGGCAATAAACAAAAATGGTGAGATGTTGAAGCAAGCAAGGATCGTTAAAAACTATTTTGTTGGTAAAATAGACCAAGAAAATCTGTTATAGGCACTATATTGCAACCAAAGCACTTATGCTCTTGTAGAGCATTCCCATCAGTAGAGATTTCATCTTGTGAGATTAGACTCTTTATTGTGGGCATTGAGTGAAAGGCAAAACACAAAATTACTTGCAAGCTAACCATTTCAAAAAATTAGAGCCAATTGGCTATCAACAATTTCAATTAGCATGCAAGATTAGTGACCACTTGAGTTTGTGAGCCTACCTATCAAGCATTTCGTAATTGATTGTTTGACTGTAAACATAATGCAAAAGTCATCAATTTTAATAAAGCATAGAAATCAAAGATGGGAAATGACTTCCTGCCTTCTAAATCAAGCACGCCACTGATAGGCAATTGTCACTACTTTCCTTCAATTTGGCCCTATATTGAGAGAAGCGAAATGAATTTCAGATTAATGTTGACTTTGAGCTATTAAAAGAGATGAACATAATGTTAACTGAAGATGCGCAATGGTCAAGCAAAAATAAGGAATTAAGACTTTGAAAGTTTATCACAACTGCCACATAATGTGTCAAAGACAGCTAGGCAATGATTAACCACTCAACCAATAGATATGTAGGCCTAGCAGCATGTACAGTAAACTTCAAAAGTCCCATAGATGATCAAGGGCCTAGAGATCAAAAATGGTAACGATGGTAACATTTATACTTCAGATATGAGTAGAGTAGGTTCATCACAGTTGGCCAACAAAGCTTCAATATTCTCTACCCATATAATGCTTTTAAGCTAACAGCATAAACAAAAGTCTAGGGAGGTTAGGTTGAGCACTCTAAATTTAAATATAAAGCAACAAGAAATTAAAACACAAAATTGCATGTTCACTTGCTACAAATCTGTGATGGAATAAAGCACAACCAAAGGGACTCTTCTTTTCTTATGGTTCATTAAAAGAGGCATTTCATACAAATAGCTTATGTTCGCTTGCTTATTGCATGGGCCACCATTGACTACAAACTCCGTATAATAAGTTGGCATAATACACACCTAATCCTGACAGCTTATACTATTTTTAATAGACCTATGTTATGATAATTTCATAGAAGTATAAATTTTCCTTGTTTCGAATTAGATTAGCCACTACAAAGTTCACTTATTATTCAAGTTGACAGAGGCATTAAGGTATTATAGAGACATACAACTTGTGAATAATATATTTAAGTGTTCACGTTAGAGAAATGCACTTCACCTTGACTTTGTTGAAGTCATTTTCTATGCATCATCATAGTTCCCAATACCATCACCACTAGTACACTCAAAGTCAACACTTTATCTACCGATGATAAAGTGTGATTCTTCTTTCCAAATTTTAGAAGACTATTTATGCCTTTTGACGATTCCTTTACAGAAGTCTTCTCTGAAGTTACTTGATATTTATCCAGTGTGAGGAAGGGTTTTTACATCAGGAACATGTGTTACGACAGCTACTTCAGCTCTCGATAGCAGTTCTAGGTTTATTAGCGGTGTTTTACAAGGGTCTTCCAAAAAAGAGTAGAAAGGATAAGTGATGGTCAGTAATATTACCAACCAAAAGTAAGAAGGTAGTGCAGCCTGAATATCACCTATTGTTTGCTATAACAGGCGTATTAAAGATCCACAAAAATTATCTAAAAGGTGCGAGCATGTTTCTTGATTTACATTGTATTTTTCTCCTTCACATAAAAATTGAAGCAATGCAGAAGAGTTACAGCTTTAAGCAATGTGGATTAAAATGGCCTAGAGTTGAACCTAATCCATTCCAGTTCATATGACAAACAAATAATCTGAGTTTACATAACCTACCTCATTATAACCTACCTCTACCAACTCTATCCACTGGTAATGAAGGGGCATGTATAGGTGTTACTCATGTATCACATTACTTCGTTCTCCTTTGTCACAATCTTTATGCCATTGATTCCATACCTCTGGCTTTGCTTCTGACGAATACACAGTTGGAAGAGAAGTTTCTCACATTCAAGAACCACAACATTTTTTCCAAATGTAGGGTTGTCATCTGCATCAACCTGATGTGATGTTTGCAGTTGTCTATATTTAGATTAGCATGTTTAGGAAACACAGGATTATTCCAGTTACCTTCTGTCTTTTACTACTGTTCTGCTCTCACCTGTATTTTCTTGTGACTTTGATGTTTTGATCTTCCATTCAAGTAAAGTTAGAGCCTTACTTTTGTCAAGTTTGACGATAGCAGATACTTTATCGCCCTTGGTCCCATCAGACAACTTTTGCTTGAATACTGCTTCAGCACTTTAGGATTTGATTGTAGTAACAAGAGAATTGGTGACTGTTCTTGGTTCTGATAGCCTTCTAATCTGAGAAATGGAAGACTTAGAATCAGGTGTAATACCATTATTTTCTCGTTTTGTCTCAGAGAGAGATGATGATGACCTGGTTAGCCCTGCCATTTGACTACCCCCACTTAATTTACTAGCTTTGGAAACTTTATGTGGCTCAATTGATCCAAGTGAAGTCCTGATTTTGGATATCTGCAATAGTGATGACACTGGCTCTGAATCGCTGAACTTGGATCCTTTATTAGTTGTAGGAGAAAGTTTTCTTTATGGTTCCTTCGTTTGAGGAAAGAGTGTGGAAGGCTTTACAGTGGTGGAACTGCCTCTAGATGAAATTTGCTTTTGTCTCTGGAAGATGTGTGAGCCCATGCTGAATGGTTAAGATCCTACAAAGCTGACCTACTAAAATTGAAGAAAGAGAAGATACACTATGTCAAACTCTTACCTAAACCATCTCCATATGACAAGAGAAAAGAAGAAAAACGATGTGTTCATGTAATTATATTGTTGGTACAAGACAGTACTAATTATTAATAGGTGTGGTGGATCCTTATCAGTTAATGGGTTACCTTTTAATTACTTAATTGAGGATCTTCTTAGACCACATGTTTTGATATATACGTTTCTAACTGAGGATCTTCTTAGACCACACGTCTGGATATATACGTTTCTACTTTCTATGATCCTATTTCACTCTCTCATTTATCTGAATTTGTATTGCCATCAGATTTCTTCTCTTAGAAGCGATGTAATTAATGTTCCAGATTACAACAATGCCTGATTGCTTTCGATTAGAACCTCAGCCATTTTTTGTGATTTCTGACTATGTGAAACTTCTTCATCCAAAATCTCCTCATCCAACAACTTTGTTCTATTACTCTCCCTTGCCTCTGACCCATTATTAGTATCCCTAGCTTTAAGTGATTGCCTGTGCATGTCCGATAGTATTGCATACCTTGCACAGGATATGCAGGAAATAATAGATGGGCACTAGATGGAGCATGCATAGGCCAAGGAGGAAATACAAAATGAGGAAACTATCCTTGAATGTATTCTTGCTGACCATTTGGGACTGGATTATCTGCTGGGACCAAGCAAGCAAGATAATTTACATCTCTCGGATGGAATAGACGAGAGACCACATAAATACAAAGTAGAATGTTTTTATAACAAAAAGGTGTATTGAGAATTACTAGTGTGTATTTGAATATTAAAAGGCACTAGTAAATGCCCTGCAACTAGTGAATTAACAACTTTGTGATTTAACACACAGTTATCAGTGAAGATGACAGAAAATATTAAGCAACACGGGTAGTATATTAAGTGGCCCTGCCAGGTTTTTCATTTAGACAGTCCTAGCTTCAAGATTAATTTCACTCTTAAACAAAAGCAACAAAATTGAAAGGTTCTTGTGATAGTATTATGTCCTACTAATAAGTACTGCAAATATAATCATAGGATGTTAGACGACTAAGGCAAGTGCCATAGCAAGTAAGCTATTTACAGGATGAATCACGGTAAGATGTAAGACCTTCAATGGTGATTGCAAATTATAGCATTGCATCAATGGTGAATCTAGAATTCTAAGCTAGGAAGTGGTTTTGGAAGCAGGTGATCATTAGTGTGATAGTAAATATGTTCAAATCGTGAAACTGGGCCATTTTCAATAGGCTTAGCCAAACAAAGAATAGATAATATTCATTTCGTAGCAAGGTGACAATATTTCCCAAAACATGAAATCAGTCCCCTCTAAATTTTCAATAGGTGAAATATGTTCCATAGGATTTATTAAAACTAAATTCCATCATTAAAACAAAAGTCAATTAATTAATTACGCAATATAAGAGGCCATTTGACTAATCTTCATAACTGAAAGATTTCAATCACAAAAATGCATCTTTACTAGGCAAAAGACCAAAGGCTGAGCAACCAAATACGAAAAACAAATATCTGTTACGCCAAGAGAGAGAGAGAAGGACTACCGTTTAAGGTTTTGGTTTCATCAGCATAGATAAAGAGACAAAAGCAATAAACAGAAGTCTCTCAAACCTAAAAGAAAAGCAAGATTTTCCACTAATAATCCAAGTTAACACGAAATTATTATTATACACATTTAAAATAGAAGCATTACTTCAAACACTTAATAAGATGTGATCTTGTATTATAGTTCCCCTCAAAATTGAGCCATGATGCAAGCCTAAAGCAAAGCCCAACCTTAGGAGAAATAGAAATACTTAAATAAATAAGGCTTTAAAAGTTCTCAAGGTCAATAATATATAGCAAAAGCTCATCCTAGTTAAAATCTCAAAAATTAAAAGGTGAAATATATTTTTGTATGACACATTTACATTTAAGACCAAGATTGAAAGATTATGGAGATGAAGGGACAGAGTGAGAGCAGTATGAAGTATTACTTTAACTAGAAGGTCGGAATTATAACACAAAAATGTATATTGTTGGTATAACAAGCGCATTTTTCTTGGAGGAATTTAGGAAGGCTTGACCTTACCAGCATTATCCATTGAGCGTGATTTCCCATTATTCTCTAAGACGAGCTCATGCTTAGGCTCGTCATGATTGTTGGGTGTGGCAGAGAGAACAATGCTAGATGCCTTCATTGCAGAGAAATTTGATTGAGTGGCTAATGCTTCTATGTGTCAATGCCAACTCATCCACAGATCCAAAAACCTTGAACATGCTTCCCATTAAATAGATATACACACAGTAAAAATGGCTTCAAGACAGATGGTTTTGAGCCAAATCATCCCTATACTTCCACAAGGGTGAGGAAAGAAGGTACTTACATTAACTGCATGGCTCCAAAGCATTCAGCAAAAGACATGAGAGGTGCTATGTGATTGATATCTGAACCTGATGCAATAGTAGGTGCAAATAACATTCCTTGTTCTTTTCACAGTACTGTTCTATGGGTCTTAAGGACTTTTAGAAGTTGAGCTCCACTTCATCATAAAACAAAATGCAGTCAGGTTAGCCCCATCAATTTTTTTTGTCCCATTTCTTGTCGTAAACGTTATTCATTTCTCAATTCAAATACTAAAGGTGAAAGCAATCACCAATCATAAATATCCAAATTGAACTTTCCAGATCCACCAGGCATGTTCTCCAGGAAAATCACCAAACTTATTCAAACATTAAGGCGGAGATGTTTTCTCTTTACCTTTCTTCTACATCTTCTTGGACAAGGGGTAAAAATCTGTAAGGTGAGGATCAACCTATGCTTCTGTTTGGTCTTTTCATAGTTTCAAGAGTATTTTTTTGCATTAACCAATATAATAATAACCTTAGGCATTTATTTTATAGTAATTGGTAATATTGGAGGTCTAGCAACTAAATTTCAATTGATTATAATGATAGGGCTATCGGCCTACACTTAAATGAAACATGTACACAAACACCAGCCAAAAAAAAAATTCAAAGCCAAAAGCAATTTTTAGTAGAAGAAAAACTACCATCGACCAAAAAATTATAAAATAAATAAAGCAACAAATCTTCATATAGGTTAGAAAGGTATGCCAAAAAAGTAGAAAATTAAAGCAACAAATCTAAGTAAAAAACCCAGAAAATGTGCTTTCTTAGAAAAATTTGAGTGCCACTAAGGGAATTCATTACCATAGAGTATACTCATTGCATCGGGCATAAACTTCTAGATAGCGCAACATAAATATCTATCTAATAACATAGAAATTCAGGGTATATTCCACATTGGTATCAAATTGCATACTTCCCTCCTGCAAGCATAACTTAATGGCCCCAAGTGCTGGTGTTCCAGGCTGTTAGAAAAATGAGAGTGAGAGAATATGAAACAATGTGAATCAGAGGAAAGAGCATGTTGGGTGCCTCGTCACAATATAAAGGACAATTGCTTTTTCCTCATTAGCATAGGTGATGATGGGTCAACGTGAAATTGGGTTGGCAAAGGGAATTACATAGTTTAGTCAAAATAGCTTACATCCACAGTGAGAAATAGCTTTTCTTTCTTCTATCCTTTTACATACAATTCTTCCAGTATTTATAGGTTAACGACTGACCTATTTTTACATACATGGTCCCATAACGACTGACCTCTTGTCTTCTCACGTTTACATAACGACTAACCTATCATTTTTGCTCCCGAAATGTGCACCACCACATCTTATTACCTACCTATCTCCCACTCTGCCAGACTAATAAACTCTCTTAAGACTGGTAGGCTCTCTTTAGTCCACAAGACCGTCTGAGTTCTTTAGTCCACAATATCGTCTGAGTTAGTGCTTGGGTCACCCTTTCTTCTGGCTCAATATAACCAGACACATCACTCCACCCCCTCAGTTCGAGAGGGGACTATTGATTCAATTAGATATCATGATCAAAATTGTACATTTCTAGATGAGGGCGAATCTCTATCATAAAAATATATCTTGCTAATTCTATCATTACGCCGAATTTTAAGGTCCTTGGGAACTGCCATCATGCTTGTATTAATAGGTGATCTTCATCGCTCGGTTGCCAACATCAAATTGCATTCACCATACCTTCTACTTAAAAGACGGATAACATTCCTTCTAGTTTGTTCCCCGGTAGCAGTTTCTTAAATTCTCCTTTTGCGTCATTAACGAATTCTTAGACTCAGCACACTGAGGAACTTAAAGACCTCACGGACTGTCTCAAATGTATAGAAATTGAGAATCTAAAGTTAGAGCACAAAAATCTGGACTTGAAGTTCAATGCTCTAATGTAAGAACATCTTCAGAACCTGCAGCAGAAGATGTCTTGCACCCACACCGCATTAGAAGAGCATCGTCTTTTAGCCCGTGACATAGATGAGTCCCACCGAAAATTGGAGGGAGATTATTAGGCTTTAGCTGATCGAGTGTATCAATATAGTGGGGAAGTAGTAGCCGTCCGTGGAATCCCTAAATACTTCTATCCCAACTGTAAGGATCGGAGGAGGGACAGAACCTTTTGAATTCCTACTTCATGCGATGATTGGGGGTGCTCCATCAATCCCAATCATACCACTTAGGGCAAGTAGAGAGATTACGTTTGGCTTTTCATTGGGGATTCCTGGAGTTCTTAGAAACAATGCTCAAAGCTGGTCACATGTCCCCTGATCCAAACTTTGCCGACTTTTGGCAAGAATGCAGGGAGAAACGTATTCCTCTTGAATGGTCACTTTTAGATCTTGTGTGGGATGACGAGGATTGATGCCCCTCTTCCTCTTTCTTTATTTCTCTCTCTCATTTTTTTTATTTTCTTTTTTGTAAGCTCCTCGGAGTGTGGCCTTCATGGAATGAATAAGATGTATCTTTGTGTCTAAGTATTTTCCATATAGCAATTTTACATAAACAAATATTGTTGTTATAGATTACTTAGGCACTCCTATCTAATCAAGTTAGGGGATCCATCCCATGGAATTGTTTATAGCAAAGGTGCTATACCTACTTAGCATCCCCTCTTAATCAAGCCAGAGATCCTCAAGTTGTGGGATGCCCTATGACAAGCAGTTTTGTCTAATCAACCACTGTTATTGGCAAGACCTCTACATCCCCGCTACATCGAGTTAGGGACCTGTCTTCTAATTCGCTCTATAGCCAAAGTTAGAAGTGCCATTCGCACTTACTCAAGCATCCCTGCTCACTCGAGCAAAGGATCTTTAAGTGATGGGATGCCCCGTGACAAGCCTCGTTGCTAAACCAACTGCTGTTACTGGCAAGACCCCCATATCCCCGCTACGACAAGCTAGGGATATGTCTTTCTAATTTGCTATATAGCCAAAGTCAAGAGTGCCATTCGTTACAAGCCTCGTCACTGAACCAACTGCTGTCACTAAAAAAAAAAACCCATATCACTACTTCATCGAGCTGAGGATCTATCTTCTTTCCTTAGTCTAGAATCATTGTTGGGGTAACAATAAAAAAAGGCTAGATTATGACCCTTGCTTCTCACCTACATCGCTGGCCCTAGCTTGGAGATTAATCGTTCAGCGCTGTTTCTTTGTAACCCACAGGTGATGCTGCTTGGGTGCCTTTTGGCGACGCATGAGACCTAGTCATCCTCGCATGAAATAACCATTTTCGTGAAACACAAACAGTGGAGCTGCTGGGGTGTCTCTTGGCAACACATGATACATAGTCAGGCTCACTTACGGCACACCTCGCTGAGGCTACCTGGGTGCCTCTTGGAGACTCTTAAGACCTAATTAACCCTGTAAGAAATAAACATCTAATAGCTTCCGTGCCGCCCAAGCAATAGAGTTGCCTAGGTGTCTATTGGCGATGCATGTCACATCATAGTCAGGCTCACTTGGGGCACACCTTGCTAAGGCTGCCTGGGTGCCTCTTAGAGACTCTTAAGAGCCAATTGGTCCTATCAGAAATAAACATCTGATAGCTTCTGTGCCACCTAAGCAACGAAGTTGCCTAGGTGACGTCTGGTTACACTTGACACCTTGTTAGGTGTCTGTTTAATGAAACATTTGATGGTGTTTCCTTATAGTACAACAATGGGCGTCCTGAGTCACCTTTGATTGTAATTAAGACCTAGTTAAGCTACTTAGGCTTTTGTTCGTCATTGCAATGACCATCCCATAAGCCCAGGAGATACCATCCGATTTTGTCTCTTTGTTGCTTAGGGAAGATTGCTGGTTAACTTCCAGCAATATTTTCCACCCATGCGGGCTACAGTGAACACATTAACAGACTTCCCATCTCTTTGTGGAGACATAGTGATTGAAACAACCACCTAGAAGCTTCCATAGTATCATCTCGAAATAGATATGACATCAATAGTGAACGTCCATGTAGCTATCTCGAAGTTCAGGTAGTCTCCTTATATAGGGTGCTTGCTTCGCTTCTATTCTTACTTTTCCAGCTACCTAATTTTCTCCTCACAATTCTTCCTACCTTCCATTTCTCACATTATCGACGCGTCGCTTTCTTCATCCTGCCATTGGAAAGTTCATTTAGGTACAATGTCTTCTAAAATTCGCCCTCCTTTTTATGCCATAACCTTTAATAAGTTTATAATGCCTGAGAATTAGATTAGGATGCTTTATTCGCTGCCTTTGGCATCTCAAATCATAATCCATGATGCTACTACTGCTTGTAACAAGCCTCTGCCAGGCTTTCTTATCATGTTCATCCATCATCTAAAGTTTGGCCTTTCTTTCCCTCTTCATCCATTCTTTGTACAAGTTTTAGGAGAACATAAATATTTGTCCATCCTAGCTTACCCCGAACTCTTTTCACCTCTTGGTAGTTTTTTTTTTTATCTTGTGCCATGAGTTAGGCTTTGACTCTCAAGTAGATTTATTCTATCATGTATTCACCCTTAGATCTCTTGAAAAAGCTGTTTTTTACTTTACCATGAGGCTAGGGTACAACTTCCTGAGAAGTCTCCCCTCTGCTCACAAGCATTGAAAGGAAGAGTTTATCTTTCTCCAATGCCTCGGAGATTGGGGTATCAACACTCTGTAGGTTGATGACCTACCTCTCATCCCCAAATCCAGTAAACAATATATTTCAAAGAGGATATCCCAACAACTCCAACTATTTAGTGCTCATAAGCTTCATCTTTCTTTGTTAGGGGAAAAGGGAATCCTGCAATGGTATAAGTTGTCTTCCAAGTAGGAAAATTTATCCAAATATATTGGTATTTTACTTGAGTGTGCTTTCCATCCTTGCTGTTCGACCTTTGCCCTAACATTGATTTTTCAAGGGATCTACTGATGGACCATTTATATAGTGCAACCCTAAAGGGGAGGCTAGCTAATCAGAAAAGGAAAACGTTGGAATCAATAGGTAGCAAATCAGCCCCACAGGCACTAACACTACCGTCTAGATTAGACCCAGAAGACCCCCCTGAGGCTCCTGGTCATAGTTCCAGCCATACACTGGAGCACGTCAATCAGGTGCCCCTGCCAGAGTCAGCATCTCAACCAGGTCCTGGCCAGAGCCCCCTAACTCCCTACATAGCTGGTTTCGGGGAACCCAGCCTGCACATTTGGACCATGAATTCTTTTTTCATGGCGGGTTACTCTATTGATCAGAGCCTCCGACTGGCCCGTGAGTACATTCGCGGAAGTGTTACCTCTCATGGTAGAGAATTGGTTGGGCGTCTTTCGAACGACAAATTGTTGGATAAGTTAGCAAGCCATCAAGCCATGGTATAGTATCGAAACCCTTTCTTCCTTTTCCATTTCCGTAGATCATAAATTTATGTGTGTGTGTGTGTGTGTTTTTTTTTTCTTCAACCATATGTGTAGTGCCTTATGCTAACTTTTGAAGTTATAAGGCATCTGGAGATGACTCAGTCCCTTTGGGTAGATTATGCCACAGTTTTGGGTCAGTGAGAATGAGCAGAGAAAACAGTTGAATCCTGAAAATTCAATATGACAAATCCCAGTAAGAGGCTGAAGAACTATTGAAGAGGAACACCAAACTCCAACAAAAGCTTACTGACTGCAAAAACACCCTGCTTGGGTGACTAGAGAAGGAAAGCTATAGTGTAATAAGGGATTTTTCACAGAACCCCAAAGGACAACGGCTACTATCAACCACTGGGAAACCAAGTTGGTTGTCTTCAAGAAATCGAACGAGTTCAAGATGTAGCTGTGCAATAAAGCCATCAGATTTTTCTTCCACGGTTTCGACTACTATTAGGAGGAAATGCCCAGAAAAGGTTATATCGTACTAGGATCTGATCTTTTCGCCATAGATATTGCCACTGGGGTGAAGAATGTCCCTCTTAAAGATCTTGAAGATGACTCTTCCCAAAGTCCCGAGTCCTCGGTCTTAAAAAATAGGCTATTTATTGAGGAGGTCGGGAATTTAGAGGAACTGCTTTCCCAATCCTACCCTAAGTTTCCCTCAGACCCTCCTACTAAACGTGGTCATTCTCCATGCCCTAGAAGCCCGCTTGTAGTTGAATGATGTGCTCTCATTTATAAAACGGATCATTTAAAATATCTTGAGTACATAGCATCTCAATTACATAATTAGATATAGTATCACTTTAATCCATGGTCTATTAAGAATTTTCCCTCCTGGTCTTTTAGACGGTAAGATCCTCCTAGGAGTTCTTCCACTACGATATGAGGTGCTTCCCAAGCAAGGTCCAATGTTCTTATTTTCTTAAAGACATTTGTTAGACACAAGACCCAATCCCTAGCTTGGAAATGCTTGGGATGCACTCTTCTATTCAACAGGTTGGCAACGCTTTGTCTGTAATTCAACATTCGAAACTGGGCTGTTTCCCATTTCTCTTCCTAGAGGTCCAAATTACCCTTCATTCCTTCCTCATTGTTGTTGGGATCATACAGCTACATCCTACATGTATCATGGATAACCTCTGAAGGTAAGACAGCCTCCATTCCGTATACCATACTGAATGGGGACTCTCCTATTGCCATGTGGTACATAGTTCGATAGGCCCATAACACTTCTGGCCCATAACACTTCTGGCAACCTATCAACCCACCTCCTGTCTGCTTGTCTAATGTCAACATTGGGTCCCCTGACAATGGTTCGATTGGTCACTTCTACTTGCCTATTTGCTTGAGGGTAAGCGAGTAAGGTAAAAGATTATTTTATCTTACAATTCATACACCATGCTTTGACCCTCGCACCTTGAAATTGCCTTCTATTATCTAATACCACTTCTACCAGTAATCTGAACCAACACGCAACATTCTTCCATAAGAATCTGATTATAGCATTTTCAGTAATCCGAGACAGTGGCTCAGTCTCCACCCACTTCCTAAAGTAATCTACTGCAACAATCAGAAATTTCCTTTATCTAGACGTGGGAGGAAAAGGTCCCACAACATCGACGCCCCATTGTGCAAAAGGCAAAGGTGGGGGCAGGACCTTCTTAAGTTCAACTAGGACATGTAAAGCCACCCCATGGAGTTGGCACTGTTTACAATTTTCAACATAGTTCTCCACATCTACCAACAAGGCAGGCTAATAATATCCTGCCCGTAAGATTTTGTGGGTCAGAGTTCTTCCCCTACAATGGTTCCCACAACTTCCCTTGTGCACTTCTCGCAAAATAACTTGGGCTACTTCCTTCGTAAGGTACCTTTGGAGGGGTCAGGAGAAACCTTCATAATATAATATATCTCCGAGAAGAGTGAAACGGGTGGCTCTTTTTTTAGTTCGTTTGTCAGTAGGCCTTTCTTTCAAACAATCAATTATTGGCCCTCTCCAATCTCCTTTGTCAAGTACTAGAACCTGCTTCTTTGCTATGTACTTCAAAACATCCTGCAAAGTGATCGTCTCATGAAGAGTCATATCCATTCCCCCTGCCAGCTTAGCCAGGTGATCTGCTTGCTCACTTTACTCCTTATCCACACATTGCACCAAGACTTCATCAAATTTAGCCACTAGATTCCTCGTGGCCTCTAGAAATATCCTCATTTACCCATCACAAGCTGCAAAGTTTCCATTAAACTGTTGATGGACTAGCTATGAGTCTATTTTAATGAGGATATACCTTGCTCCCAGTTGATGAGCTAACTTAAGTCCCCACAAGAGGGTTTCATACTCCACTTCATTATTGGTTACCATTGTTTTGGCTTTATTGCATACTCAAGTAAGTTATTCTCAAGCCTCTTTGCAACTATCTCCAATCCTTTTGACTTTTATGCTGACAACCTATCGACGTGCAACTCCCATAGGATGCCTACGCATTCTCGGCCATCTCAACCATTAAATCGACTAGTACTTGTGCCTTGATGGTGGGGCAAGGTTAGTACTCAATATCAAATTCGCCCAACTCCATAGCTTATTTAACCACCCTGTGTGATGTTTCCCCTTTCAATATCTACTATAAGAGGTGATTTGTCAGCACCACCATGGGATGGGCTAGGAAATAAGGTTGCAACCTTCTTACGGTTGTGATTAAGGCTAGGATTAGTTTCTTAATATTAGCATATCTGATTTCTGGCCCATGCAAAATTTTGTTGACATAATACACAGGGTGGCTACTATTTCTCATGTTCCTTTACCAACACCACACTTACTACATCATCTGATATGGCTAAATATACAAATAAGGTCTCCCCGTTATCGGGCTTCTTCATAATTGGGACGGTGGATAGGCAAGCTTTCAATTCTTCAAACACCAGCTGCCAACTATTATTCCATTGAAATTCTTGTGCTTTCCTCAATATCTTAAAAAAGGGAAGGCTTTTTTGTCTACCGCTCTTCAGATGAATCTTGATAAGGTGGTGATCCTTCCTATTAATCGTTGGACTTGATGGACGTTGGTTAGTATAGGCATTTCCTGAATAGCTTTAATTTTCTCTAGGTTAACCTCAATGCCCTTGTGCGTAATGAGATAACCCAAAAATTTTCCACCCGCCACACCAAACCACACTTGGCAGGATTAAGCTTTAGGTTGTGATCGCCGAGGATAGAAAAGACCTCTCGCAAATCCTTGATGTGATCGCCTTCTACCATTTTTATCAACATGTCATCTGCATATGCCTCCATATTTTTTCCTAATTGTTTTCAGAATAGTTTGTCCACCATTCTTTAGTAGGTTGCCCCAACATTTTTCAAGTTGAATAGCATGAGATTATATGAAAGGGTACCAATGAGAGTAATGAAACATACCTCCTTTTATCTTCCTCTACTAGGGGCAAAGGATAATAATCTTTAGGACATGCCTTGTTGAGGTCTTTGAAGTCCATGCACATTCTCCATTCTCCGTTGGCCTTTGGTACAATTACCATATTAGATAGTCATTCGGGAAATTAGATTTCTTGAACCTGTCTTAACTCTAGTAACTTGTCAACCTATTTCTTAATGATATCCACTTTTAGGGCATTAAACAACCGTAACTTTTGTTTGACCAGTTTGCAAGTTGCAACGATGTTTAGCTGATGCTCTGCTATTTTTCGGTTGACCCCTATTAAATTTGTCTTAGAAAAGGCAAAAACTCGACTATTCTCCCTGAGGAAATCTACGAGCTCGTCCCTTGCATTCTGGGCAATCTAGATCTGATATAGGTCATGATCTCTGATCTTCCTGGATATAATTCGACTGTCATTGTTGCCTCGATGGGCTCCATGGCTCCTGAGACTGTCTTGTTAGATCCCAGGTCCCCACTTGGCTCACAATTTTTTATAGTATCCATATAACACTGTTGTGACATGGCTTGATTTCCTCATACCATGCCTACGTTCCTATCTTAGAGTGGGAATTTAATAACTTGATGAACAGGGGACGCTACCGCCTGAAATACAGCCAGTAGGGGCCGTTTGAAAATAACATTGTACAACCCCATTGAACTAACAACAAAAAATTCCACCATTCGAGTGTAAGCTGAGCCTTCCTCCCCAAGGTGACAGGCAATATAATCTTTCCTTTAGGGTGCACCAATTCTCTAGAAAACTTATACAAAGGCCACCTGATAAGCTATAAATCTTTGTCCAAGAATCCCATTTTAACGAATGCCTCTGCTAATAGGACATCCACCAAACTACCCCCGTCTATGAGATAACAAGCCATTTTGTACTTAGCCACTACAGCAACAATTACTAAGGTGTCGTGGTGAGGAGTTAAAATTCCGTGGAAATCCTTTGGCTCAAAGGAGATGGTGTTTCCCATCGACTTTCCCTCAATTTTTATTCCTTTTCCTTTTCCCGTGACTGCCTTGACAAATGATTTTCTAGAACGATTGGAAGAGCGCCCTAGAGATCCTCCTAAAATCACATGAATGTATCCTTTTTTTGATGACTCGACATGGGGCAGTCCAATTTCTTTCTCGTTCTGCAGTCATTCCTCTTGAACAAATTCTTTGAGATGACCTTTTTTTATCAAGACCACTATCTGCCTTTTCCACTTACCAGACTCCTTTGTAGTATGCCCATATTCATTATGAAATTTGTAATATTTGCCTCCATGGGGGTTCCGAGGCGGATCATTAAAAGAAAGGGCCACCGGAACATATTCGTATTCTAGTGAGCATTTAGTATACGCTCTCGGGTGACCCTGAGAGATACTGGGGTAGGATCCTAACGTTCCCTCCCGATCCTCACATTGTTTGACCTAATCCGTTTAGGAGGATGCTGACCCTCTGCCCTCTCCCTCTAGGCTTCCTCTATATTGATATACTTCTCGACCCTTGCCAAGGATTCATTGAAATCCTTTGCTAGCCTCTTCGCTAAGGACTGGAAGAACTCACCATCCCTAAGGCCTTGGGTGAAGGTGCTTGCCAACACCTCTTGGGTTGCAGTGGGCATATCAATAGCTTCTGCGTGAATTTTTTTACGTACACTCACAAAGATTCTTCAACACTTTGTCTTATGCTAAATAGTGACATTGGTGTGTTTTCATATCTCTTGCTACTGGCAAATTGGTGTAGGAACAACGAAGAAAAATCCTCAAAACTTTGGATAACTCCATAAGGAAGGTGATTAAACTACTGCTGAGCTATTCCGCCCAAAGTGGTAAGAAATACTCGACATTTGATAGCATCAGAATACTAATGCAAGGGGGCCTAGTGGTGACAATGGGACAAATGCTCCATTGGGTTAGAGGCACCATTATATTCTACCATGGAAGCATTGTGAAAATTTTTAGGTAGCGATTCGCCTAATATCTCTTAAGAAAATGGTAATCCCTCTTGAGGAAGGCAAGGTCGGATTTGCCTCTTCCTCATGGACCCACCACTTCATTTTTTCTTGTCCCTAGCTTTGCCTTCAAACCAGACTCATCCTGGGATTCCGTTAGGGACTAGCTTTTAGAATCTGTCATGTTAGCCCCATCTTAGTTATTCTGTAATGCTGGATGAGTTTGGAGGGCTGTGTATACTGCCTCACCAATTAAGGTCTACAGTTAGGTCTTTAAGAGAGTGACTTGCTGGTCGGTCTCTTCCATACTAACTAGCAAGGGATTTCTTTAGTCCCATAAACATCGCCAAAAGTGATGATGGGTCAAAGTGAAATTGGGCTGGCAAAATGAATTACGTGGTTCAACTAAAATAGCTTACATCCATGGGGAGAAATATCTTTTCTTTCTTCTATCTTTTTACATACAATTCTTCCAGTATTTATAGGTTAAGGAAGCTTTTCCTATCTTAATTACACTAATAACGTCTTCCCATGGTCCCATAACGGTTGACCTATTGTCTTCCCACATTTACATAACAGCTGACCTATCGTTTCTGCTCTTAAAACGTACACCATCATGTCTTATTACCTACCTATCTCCTACTCTGCCAGACTAATAAACTCTCTTAAGATTGATAGGCTCTCTTCAATCCACATGACCGTCTGAGTTCTTTAGTCCACAAGACCATCTGAGTTAGTGTTTGGGTTAGCCTTTCATTTGGCTCAATATAACCAGACACATCTATTGTGAATGGATGTCAACTATCCATAGTTTTAAGGTATGACTAGTGTTTATTACTCACTGGGGTGAGTAAGCTTTCCATCACCATTACATGAAAACATATATACAGTGATAATAAACATGAGTAAGGAGTGGTGATATTAAATAGAGCTACCCAATTTCTTTCCTGACAAAGTTTGTCATTCCTACTTTAAAATTTGTAAGACATATGAATGGATTAATATAATATAAGAAAAAGAACACATGGATGCATTAACCATCATAGTTAACATCAAAATCAGAATATGTCAACAAGGGATATTGACATACAAGCATAGCCTCTTAAGAAAATATAATCTCAAATATAAAACTCTATATTTCAGATACCTCCCAAAGGTTTTCTTTAATGGTTCTCCACTTATAAATAAGAAGAAAAATTAAATGAAAGCAAGTTAATTGACAAGCACATACGAGAGATCTTCCCACTATTAGTAGTTTAAAATCTGCAAGATCTCAATTTCTATTGTGTAGACATGTTCCAAGATCTCTAAAGTGCTCACAAAACAAACAAACCTGTCAATTAGCACATATCAATACTTTCCTTGTAGCTTTATGAAGGAGATATAAGAACACTGGAGAAGAAATATAGGTTTACATATATTACAACGATTCTGCAAATTAAGCCCATTCAACAAGTAACAGAAATGATTAGACTATGGCAAAGGTCGTGTTTTGGAGAAAAAATTAGATCATAGATATTTGAAACTTAAGTGAATAAGCACACATGTTTAGTGAATTGTATTTAGTTTCTAAAATGGCATCCGTATGGTCTTTAAACGAAATCACTTTATGATAATGAAGAATAATTGGCATTCATTTCTCATTTTTTGTTTGAGCATGTATCAAATTGGAGCACCAATAGACAAAAGTAGGATGTCACACCAATGTGCATTATACTATCTGTAGCAAATTGCCACCTTCAAGTTTTACATTGAAAATTGAAAGACACAACACCTAATTTTGTTCCTTAAATTTAGGACATATTGTGATCGCCAACTTGAGTTATAAATTATCTATTGACTTAAATCTTAATATAACATCAAGATCAATTCAAGAAAAAAAAATTGAAAAGCCCATGTAATAAGCATTTTATACCATTAACAAGAAATCTTAAGTTAATGTTATTAATGAAAAGGCAATGTAGATATGGTCATCCTACTGTACTAAAATCAACTCACTAAAATCAACTCACTAAAATCAACTTTTCACTTGAACTTCTTAATACAAAAGTTCGAAATGGTTACTAAGGAAATAAAATATTAGGCACCACCTAAGCTGATTTAAACTGTAATGCCACATTTGTGAATGAAGGTAAAATTATATACACTAAATGCAGCATACTACACACAAACCTTTCCAGGGTGGCCTTTGTAAACAATGATGTATTGCTGCTAGATCCTGGGAAGAGATAAATTGAATATCCACTTTTAGCAATTTAATCTTGATCTATCTTTAGCTAAGTAGGAAATGGATTTAGCAATCTTGAAGCAATTTTCTCCTTGTCATTTGATATGATAATCAAAACACAGTCAGACATACAGCAGAAAATATCAAGGTGGTAATAAATCACTCCAAAAATTCCAAACATAACACCATGCTCAAGCATGGTCTATACCCGAAAGTGCAAAAATGAAAATCAATAGTGTCAAAGGGTATAAAATATGAATCAAGAAGCATCAGATAGAAAAGGAAGTAAACTTACATTAGAAACCTAAAGTGCACAGCTGAAAGAAAGGCGACAGCTTGGACAAGTTCTAGTGATGACTATTGGATGGTTGCTCTGAGCCTCGTGTAGATGAGCTGGAGATGCAAGATTTGATTTTTAAATGTAAAATGAGTAGTTAAATAACAGTAGAGTGAGAGACAGTTAATAGCATATTAGGGAGGTTAGTCAATGGAACAGTAATATATATATATATATATATATGGAAGCCATACCTTGCTATAGGAATTAAATAACTGAACAAGCCTTTAGTTTTCTCTCTGAATTGCAGAACTTCGTCACAGCTTTCTTGGCTGATTATTGAGTTTTCTTTTCCCTTTACTTCTGTGCTTATGCTGCATCTCAACAAAAACAAATAGAAAAGTAATAATAACAATAAGACAATGGTTCTGGTAGATACACAAGACAATTGAATAAAAAAAATTTGTGGAAAGAAAATAATGACATCTTGGAAGAAGGATTACACTATGTTATTCTCAAAGATCTATACCCTACCTTAACATGAAGAATAAAGTCTTTTAAAACCAAGAAAATAGAGACAAAAAAAAGCATAAAAAATGATAAATTTTAAATTTCATACCTTTCGATCTCATAAAGCAACCCCATAGAAGACTACAATGTTCAAGAATGGATTTCTCTCTGTACAGGCTCTATTCACTTTCCCCTAGGCAATCATGGTAGTGATGATTGAACACTATCATCAATGAGCTACTTGTAACTTCTTAGAACAAAAATTCAACAGATGAAATCAACCTTAATGTGCTAGCATATACGCTCACATCATCGAAACAATAAAAAAGAGCTTTGGTGAGAGTTCTACATGACGAATGCAAGGCATGCCAAAATTTGCAAACAGTAACAAAAAAACAATTTCTCAGAAAGCCATCAGTAAATTCACACCATAATTCATATCAAGAAATCTGATGAGAAGGGATCAAGAAAGGAGAAGAAGCTTTTATTTTATTCCATTCAACACACTCAACAAAACAATTAAGACATCTCAACCTATTAATACACACAGCAAGTAGAGTAGTTGACTAGTGTTACTGTTCCATTAGTTAACTTCTCAATTAACTTCTCCTAACGTCTACTAATTGTATAAGCATAACCACCACTTAGTTAGCTAACTAACAAACCACCATAAATACACCAAAGTAACTGTCTTCATTCTAGAACAGGCCAACAACTTCAGCTAACAGAACATTCTTCCAGGATTCAGCTGCCACTCCTATCTTACAGCCTTATTGATTTGCTTTAAAGTTTAGCCCCCCCCCCCAAGATGAGTGAGGGCATCTTCCATGCTTACGTTGGATATTAGATAGGTGAACTGTCTTGAATTCGAGGCTTTAGTTAGCAAATCTACAAGCTGTTCCTCAGTTTTGATATAGTTAGTCTCTAAAACTCCCTCTTTCACCTTTTCTCTTACAAAGTGGATATCTAAGTTGATATGCTTGGTCTTTTCATGATGCATAGGGTTCCTTGATATCTGTATGGCACTTAGAGTGTTACAGAGGATTGTTGCCACCTTTCTATTCTTCATACCAAAGTCTGCTAACAGCCCTTGAAGCCACATAACCTCACAAGTTCAAGCTGCCATGGCTTTGTCTTTTACTTCTGTGGAACTCCTTGCAACTACAGATTGCTCTTTGGACTTCCAACTTACTAAACTTGTCCTTAACAGGATGCAGTAGTCTGTGATTGATCTTTTGGAATCCAAACATGCTCCCTAATCACTGTCTGTGTAAGCTGTCAGAGTGAGATCATTTCCTCTGCTGAGAAAAATCCCATTTCTTGGGCTTGATTTTAGATACCTTAGCACCCTGTAAGCTGCTTTAAGATGCTTGCTTGTAGGGACATGAATTAGGAAAGTATTTGTATAGAGTATGCAATGTCAGGCCAAGTGAAAGTTAAATATATCAACTTTCCTACTAGATGTCTGTAGTATGTTTTGTCCTTTAATGAGCTTCCTTCTTGACAGTACGACTTATACCCTTTTATTCTAGTTGGATACCCTATAAAGACACACTTTTTAGCCCTTGAATCTAATTTAGATTTGTTTCTCTTAATTTTGGAGCTGAAAGCCAAGGAACCAAAGACCCTTAGGTGAGCATATTTTAGTGCCTTCTTAAACAAGAGTTCATACTGACTTTTGTAATTCAAGATCTTAGATGGTATTCCATTAATTATGTAAGTTGATGTTAGCACAGCCTCTCCCCAAAACTTAAGTGGCAATGAAGACTGGAAAGGATGGCTCTAGCAACGCATAGAATATGTTGGTGTTTTCTTTCCACAATAGCATTTTGTTGTGGTGTCTCAGTACATGTTCTGTGGTGGATAATGCCATTTTCAATGAAGAAACTATTCATATTGTACTTTGGTGCATTGTCAATCCTTATTTTTTTAACTATGTATCCAAACTAGTTATGGGCAAGTTTACAAAATGCAAGTAAGATATGAACCATGTCATTTTTATGTTTCATCAAATACGTCCAAGTGCACCTAGTGAAATCATCAACTATATTTAAAAATATTGATAACCTCCAATAGCAGTAGAAGAGTATGGGCCCCAAGTGTCAATGTGTATAAGCTCAAAAGGAGAATTACTGTTTTTGACATGTAAGGGAAAAGGAAGTCTTTTATGCTTTGGCTTAGGACAAACTTCACACACTTTATGAGGCATAGTTCAAATGAAAGGATGACATTTGTACAACTTCTCAATGACATTATAAGGTACATGTCTTAGCCTAAAATGCCACAAATCAAAGTCTAAGTTGAAAACAACACTGGCTGATTGTATAGTGTTTGTTCCTTGTGAATGAGGAAGATTTTTGTCTAACTCTTGTTGAAGAACATATAGCCCATGACATTGTTTAGCTAATCCAATCCTCATCCATGGTGAGAGGCCCTCGATGTGGCAAGAATCAGGATTTAAAATGAAGCAGCAGCTCTGAGATTTACTAAGTTTGCTAACTGAAAGAAGATTGAAACCAAAGGCTAGAACATGAAAAACCTGATCAATTACCAATGATTCTGAGATTCTTACTATCCCTATGTGTGCTACAAGAACTTTGGTTTTGTTTGGAAGATTGACAAACAAATTCTGAACTACATGACAGTTGGAGAAAAGATCAAGTGATGCATACTTGTGGTCTGATGCACCAGTGTCCACAATTCAAGAATATGATGAAGAGATCAAGATATTCCTATTATAAGTTTTTAAGGGTAACAGCTACGAGGTAAGTGAAATGTGTTGAGGTTTAGGCTACTGAACATGACAAGGTGTACCTACATAGTTGGAAAAACTTTGGTAGTCAGATTACCCTTGTGCATTATTTAGTTCTTGCTGTTTCTGTGATAGCGGCACACTTTCTTGGCCAATTCCTTGCTTCTCCAACAAGCCTATCTGCCTCCTCAACTGGTCTTGAGATAGACCATACCTATCTTCTTCCTCCCTGTTGTTGTCATTACCATAAACTGAGCTTATCAGTGAGGCTTGGCTTGCAGATGACTGACTGTTCTTCCCTTTGTTCTTTGTGAACTTAAAGTTGGATGGAAAACCAACTATTTGTAGCATTTGTCCTTTGTATGTCCATGTTTTTTATAATGTGAACATACTAGCTCTCCTCTTTTAGACTTCTTCTCTTATGCTAATGCAAGAGCGAAAGTATCACTCCAATGTTGCTGATGTGGGATCAGTCCTTTCTGTCCTTCCTCCACAACTATCGCATTGTATGCTTCATCTAATGAAAGGAAAGGTTGTTGTCTAAAGAGCTGTGACCTGTTAGAAGAATAGGCTTCATCAATTCCATTCAAGAATTTGTAAACTTTATCCCTTTCTTGAAGATCCACAAATTTCTAAAAGCATCCCTGATTGCACTTCCTATAGCTGCAGTGAGGAGGTGGCATATATTACCTAAGCTCCTCCCAAATAGTCATCAAATCAGTGTAGTATGCATCTACACTCTTGTCTCCCTGACTAATGCCCTGAAGATCACTCTGAAGTTTGCAAACTTGATTGTCATCTGATTGGGAAAACCTCCTAGACAGCACTTCCCACATTTGGTGAGCATGCCTTATATAAAAGACAATGGAGGCTAATGAAGGGCTCATCAATTTCTATAGCCAAGCAATGATCAGATTATTGCACCGAGCTCAGGCTTGATAAAGAGGATCTTCCTTCTCAGGTTCAAGAATGGTTCCATCAATGAAATCTAGTTTGTTTCTAATTGAAAGAGCTAGGGTGAATCTCCTGCTCCATGTGGCATTGTTTCTAATTGAAAGAGCCAGGGTGAATCTCCTGCTCCATGTGGCAAAATTCTGTTCTGAAAGCTCTAGATGTGCTATAGTGGTAATATGATTATTTGAAGGATGAATGAAGAAGGGTGAATTATGGTCATCAGGTGGCAAGAATGGCTGAGTTCTGACATGGTTGAGGCATATTTTGCTGGTTCATAGAATCTCAAGATCCCTGCATGATTTGTGATTGAGCTAATTGAATTCAACTCTTGCTGGACTGATTCTTCCTCTGTTGATCCAGCAACCACTTTGATACCATATCAAGAAATCTGATGAGAAGGGATCAAGAAAGGAGAAGAAGCTTTTATTTCATTCCATTCAAAACACTCTACAAAACAATAAAGACATCTCAGCCTATTAATACACACAGCAAGCAGAGCAATTGACCGGTGTTACTGTTCCATTGTTTAACTTTTCAATTAACTTCTCCTAACGTCTACTAACTGTATGAGCATAACCACCACTTAGTTAACTAACTAAGAAACCACCATAAATACACTAAAGTAACTGTCTTCATTCCAGAACAGGCCAACTACTTCAGCTGGCAGAACATTCTTCCAGGATTCAGCTGCCACTCCTATCTTGCTGCCTGGTTGATTTGCCTTAAAGTTTAGCAATTCATTCGTTTCACTACAGAAACAAATAAACACGAGCACTTAAATAAATTCCGACGCATATCAAAGCACAACATTACATATCCCTTGTTCGAGTAGGAGTGAGCAGAAGAACGGCCGAGGTAAGCCGAGCACTTGACGTCATTTGTTCAAGTGACTTCCCCCACTACGCTTCAGATCTCAGCACAAAACAAAACCTGCAGACAGTTTAACTAATTAATACACAAATCTGCTTCAAAACAGTAGAATTTATTCTTTCTAAATGATAAAATTAAATTCTAAAACAAAGAGGATAAAGGGCAGACCTCAGTACAGTGGAAAAAGTGCTCACAGGCTTTCCGGTTACCAACAAGCCTGCATTTTTAGATGCGCACAAAGGCTGGACGCATGGAGGCGAGCGAGAAAAAAATGGACAGGAAAACAGAGGCAATACGGACAAACATTGTAATTTAGGCTTCTTGGATTTTGAGAGACGATGAAAACGATACCTATCAGATTCGGCGCCGAAAAAGGACAAGAAATAATTAAAGGGGTAAACAAGGGAATTTAGTCTGCCCCGACGGCGCAGAAGTTTGGTGGGAAATGGGTAAGAAATTAAGGAAGTTGGTGTGGAAGTACAAAATCATCCTCCGTTATGTGTGAAAGGACGAAAAGGTCATTAGCGGCCTTCGGTGGTGGTGTCGTGCCTGGGCGGTGCTAATTCGCTCAAGTTGGGTGGGGAATGTTCTTTTTCAAATTTATATATTATAAGGAAGAATAAATTGAAACTAAAAAGTGAATGATATAAGTTGGAGAGATTAGAAAAAGGTGATATATACAAAAATGATTATTTAAATAATTTGACATTCTGCAACTGAAAACTCTTACTAACTTAATAATATGATATAGATATCATGATTATTATTATCTGGCATAATATTCTTTTTGGTGCGATTATTACTTTAATACCAAGTCCTAGAATGTTAGAGTATTTGAGTTGGTAAAAGTTTGTTTCATAAAATATTTAAGTTTTTAGGTTATGTCTAATTGCGGTTGTTGAAGTTAATGAACGAGGATAGTGTAAGGTATTAATGGCGGATAAATATATGTTCATCTTTGCTTCATTTTCAACGTAGCAATGTTTTGTTAATAAGGAAATACAATAATCTACGTATATGAATTTTGTAGGAAAATTAATTAAACTTGTAGAAGACAAATGTAGCGAGAGAGTGATACGAGTCGTTATAACACACCTAAATTAAATTTTTAATAATTAGTACAAGTAAAGTACAAATGTCGTATCTATAGAGAGGGTATGAATTGTGTCTATTGTTATGATTAAGAACATATCAGTTAAACTGTCTTAAGTAAGAGAAAGAATAAGAGTAACAAGAGAAAACTAAGAAAACATAGATTTCTTAAGGCAATCAAGATAGTTGCGAATTAAAGAAGATTCAATGGTGTGAATACCTAGGCCCTTGTGCAGTGTGGAAATTCAATAAATAATAAATGCATTTGCAATCAAATTTAATTGGCTTATTACGGTGCATTTTATTCTTTAAGATATTCTTGCAAATCATCCTGAAGCTTTAACCCAACAAGCGTGTTCCCACATCCCACTTAAGTTAAGACTATAAATATTAACACTCGTCACACGTAAATTCCCTGGTTTTATTTCCATTATTTCCACAAAATTTATGTTTGTAATTGTTGTCTAACTTACAGGTTTCACTCCTGTTATTCCCTACATGGTCACAATTAAGCCAAAGAACCTCCAAGCACTTGAAAGTATGAAATCACAATTGCAAAATAATAAGAACAATAAAAGCAAATCACATATAAGTATTCGTTAAAAATCCTTAATTGTCACAGGGTCCTAAAGTAGAGATCTAGCAATCTATAAAAATAAAAATAAGTATAATAATCAAATTCATAATCCTATCATTCTAGAAAACAAGAAAAAGATAAGAAAATATTAGCCCTAAGTCTTGAACAATTACACACTGGATTATGTTTTCAACACTGCAAGAATTCTTCCAATTTGCTCTTGAATGATGTAGCCTCTTTGAAGTCCAAGTTTCTAGCTTTTTCCTCAGCAACCGCCCCCTATTTTCGTCCAAATTTCTTCTTTATATATGAGAGAACTAGGTCAAGTTGGTGAGTACACGAAAATGGCAAGAAAATCTGATTTTTAGAAATAACATATCTGTTTGCGCCGTCTCCTGTGATTGTAGCTCTTCATCCCATGATCGCGGACTCCTCAACCGCGATCACACCTCCAACCACAAAAATTCCAGTGCATCGTGTGATCCTCATCACAGTTGTGGACATACGCCTCACGATTGCGATTCCACTTCCTGCAATTGCAGCCCTGATTGCACCCATTCCAGGTTTCCAATAGTTCTAGCGGTGTTGATACTTTTCCATGTAACTTCCTTTTTCGATGTCCAATCGACCTAATTTTTTCTCCTTTGGAGAGCCAATTCATTTTTCCTTTATTCCTCAAAGTTTTAGGTCAATTAAATGTTCCACCTCAACTCAGTATACTTCCAAAGTCACTGCTTAATCCCTGCACCCATGATAACCTTTACAAACATCATAATATTCATTATAATCCACACAAAGATACCTGCATGATAATATTTAATGTAATTCATGCACGATAATGTATTTTCTTCATTTTTGCTCACATGAATGCATAAATTAAGCACAATATGGTTGAAAATATACCTATTATTTCACATGTTATCAGAGAGAAGAAAAATCCAAAGTTTGAAAAGGGTACATGATGTTAAAATATAGATAATAAATAATAATAATGATAATGTATCTATACTATTTTGTTACAAGAAATAAACGTGGCAATCAAGTTGAGTTATGAATTAGAGAGTTAGGTTGAAAGTAACTTTGGCCAAAGCCAATCCAAGCTAAAGCTGTTATTTTTTAAGTCTAATCCTATTTTTATCCAAAAATGTAAAAGATAAATTTAAACACATTGATTAAGATACGTGTACTCTAAATAAGTCTCAAACCAACCTATTTATTTTTGGGATCTATTCAATTTGACTAAATTTTGACCTGTATCCCAAAAAGCTCAACCTAAACCTTCATTTTGTGTTAAATCTAAATTGTCTCAAAGTAGAAAGTGAAATTGATGTGAACCAGTGGAAGCAAAAGGATCGAAGATGGTTGGAAAAATTGGAGAAAAGATAGAAAACAAAATAGGAGAATAACAATGCAACACAAAAGGATAAATGACAAGATTGAATGCAAACCACCATTAAGAGTGTACCTTGCGTGGAGCAAATTCTTACAGTAAATGGAACTAAAAACAACCGAAGAAATGCAAACAATCACATTGTGGAGTTGTTGGCCACGAACTACCAAAAGGAAGCTCAATAACCTAATTTGATACTTGAGCTTGAGAGTGAATCGTTCAACTCACACAAACAAATAAGTATAGAAAAGAGAGGGAAAATCTTTAATTCAATGTTCAATGGGTAATAGTTTTTAAATTGTGTGCGAAGGATGACATATATAGGTACAAAACATTGTCTAGGGGTTTGAGGCATGGGAAATGATGAAAATAACCCTCAAAAGTGGCTCCAATGGTCAAAATTCAGTTTCCCGCTTGTCATGATCGATCTATGTATTCATCTGATTGATCACACCTTGGTACTGATCCATCCACTACAGTCTAACTTTCATGTGATTGTTTTGGCTAAGATTCTACCTTTAAAATTGTAATCTCCGTGCTTGATTCTGTGCAACACATTCGTAATGTTAATAGGTCCAAATTTGTGCCTAAGTTGATTGCACTCCTTCTACTCCATCTGGTTGTCGGCAAATCGTAATTCCGAAAGGACTAAATCTTCCCTAAGTCAATTCAAACTCCATGAGATCAATCTAAGGTGGCCTGAATTATAATTCCAACCCCTTCCAAGCCTTCTCTTGCCTTCCGTAGTCCAAATTTGAAGCCACTTTGTGTTCCCTAGCTCCTCCTAGGCAATTAATTCATACTCTTCACCCAATTCGCACTTTTCCTTCATGAAGATCATCAAGATCTCCTCAATTGTTCTCACATGGGTGGTCATCATCATCCATGGCTTAAGGTAATAATGCCTTTGATCCAGATGTCTACGTCATTCCCCTCCTCTCGTAAAGGTTATTCTATTAACTATTTTTGCACCTTGCCTCCTAGCATCATTATTATGCAATTATAGCTCTTGATGCCCTCTTCACAAAGTGAAAGAAAAGCTAATCTCCTAGGCTAAACACAAATTTCTTTTGGACTTCATACATTTCAAACTTAAACTTCTAGAGGTTTCCCTATAAGAAAATCACACTTGTTATGACGTTAAAGCTTCCTAACCATCCAAGTTCATAACCTTCCAAGTTAGTCAATTAATGCCAAAATTTTGTTGAGCGAGTGTCACTTTTGACAAAATGCAAACCTGGAACCTTGAAACAAAACTTTGAAAAACTTATACAACAACTTATGGTGTACACATCATCCCAAAAGATTCTCATGTGATGTAATGAACAAGTAGGCTCAATTTGTAACATTCCACAACGATTAGTAACTTGAACCATTAGTCCATACAATAAATGCCCTAGGTCACACAAACTATCACCAAAGGAAAAGGATTCATCATAACATGGGAGATGAACTATAGCATTCAAATTATCAAAATCATATTCACATTCATGCAAATCACATATATGCTCAAGGTTCATCAATTTAAACTCCATGGAAGATGCGAAAATAAACTGACCATGCAAGCCATCAACTTTAATGTCATCAAAATCTTTCCATGGGGCAATAAATGTAAAAACATTACCAAAGGCTCCTAGATACCCCAAGTACTTAAATCTAAGGCATTCCTCCTTCAATGCCTTGTGCTATGAAATAATGATGTCTCCGCTTCCATTCATCTAAGGGCATGTCGTCAAGAGCCTACATAAAAGATATAGAATATTTGAGGAGGCAAAAAGTGCCTTTATCATGAATAATCATATTTCTTGACATCTCTTTGATCACATTGTGCTCTTCCCCTTATATATTTTCCTCAAATCTCACTCCCTAAGTAGCATACACTTATGATTTTTCAAGTAACAATTTTCTTCCTCATGCTCATCCCTAGCTCTTCCTCTTCTCTTGGACTCTAATTCACATTGCTTTTGAAGGTATGCTTGATCTTCTTTCACTTGTTTTGAAGAAAGTGGCACCAAAGTGATCTTTCAACCAACAAAAAAGAAAGAGTACCTATTGGTGAGTCCGTCATAGGTCACCCTCTAGTAATATTGCTACAGTCGTTCAAACAATATGTGGGCATGTGCATTGAAATCACGTCGCATTCAATTTCATCGGCATACCAACCAAAACTAAAGGTAGCCAAAGCTTGCTTATGATCATGCAACAAGTCTTGTCTTGCACTTGGCACCAAGTATGAAATGGTTTCCTTTTTGGCTCATCACCCATTATTTCACCACCAAGTATGAAATGGTTTCCTCCATGTTCACCAAATTAAGCATCCTTTCTCTTTCAAAAATTGCCCCATTATTTTTCTCATCAACTCCAACATTTTCTTCACTTTCACTCTCTTCCTCCTCTTCCATCACCACCTTACTAATATCATTAAAAATCATAGTTTGTTTGTTTGAGCATTGATTAAAGTAGTATTCTCTCCCTTAACATTCGAAATAGATAATATTATGAGCATGAAAAGTGCCAGGGGGAGGGTTGGTACCTTTGTTTATGGGTTGTCCTTTGGGTTCTCCTTGGCTTTAAAAGTACTAGCCATAGGAATTTGGTTACCCTTTTGGGAAGTGGTCATATTACCTGATGTGCTAGAACTAGCTCCTCCTTAAACCCTCCTCTTAAGTTATTTATCAACTTTGATGCCTTTTTGTACCATCTCTTAGAAATCCAAATAATGTGGTAGCTCCACGATGTCAACAATATCACAGTGTAGTCCACTCAAAATTTGAGCCATGGTTGCCTCTCGGTCTTTTGCCACATCAGCTTTCATCATTAACAATTCCATCTCTTTGTAATAATCTTCAGTGCTTTGTGGACCTCATGTTAAATTTTGCAACCTTTAATATAAGTCTTGATAATTGTGAGATGGGATGAATCACCACCTTATGGCCACTGTTAATTCAGTCTAAGTCTGTATGCGCCACTTACCAACTTTCCTTTAGCTTTAAATCAATTGATACCAGTATATCATTGCATAGTCAATGAATTCTAAAATAGTTAACTTCAATTTTTAGTCTTCTACATACTTGTCACAATCAAACACCATGTCTGCTCAACTCTCCCATTCAAGGTATAGCTCTAGGTTAAATTTCCTTAGAATGGTGGCTCTTTGAGTTTGATCCCACTAAAATCATCCTCATTTTCATTCAATGATCTTCTCTATTGTCTCATTGGAGTCTCATGATATAAGTCATCTTGGAAACCAGAATAGTTACCTGATGATCTCCTTTCTACCTTTGGTACATGTTCACGGTCCCTAGCTTAACAACCATGTGGTGATGGATCATCCCGTGTCCTTGTAATTTGAGAGGCCTCAACTCATTCTAACTAGTCATGCATCATTTCCATCGTTCTTAAAATTCTTTACATTTCTCCTCTTATGGCCTCTACCATCATCCTTAGGTCATAGGACTCTCCAATTGAACCCATTAGGCTGTTTAACATAATGAAGGTAGACAGTGAAAATAAAGTACGTGTGTGCAATTGTGCATATATGTGGAATGAATAAGAAATGGAAATCACGCAATGAGTCTTAATAACCTTACTTCAAGTTGCCTCAGATGATTCAAGATGGTTCTTAAGCTCAAGACCAACAAAAAACCACAAAATGGGGTGAAAATCTAGGGAGATAGGCTTTGGAATCAATCTAGAGTGCAAAAGATTGATTTGGTGTGATGAAACAAGCTGTGCAATCAATCTTGGTTTTGGCAGATTGATCTAGAGGTGGTTAGGGCACCTAATCATTTATAGTGTACGCGTGTAATCGTGTTTCGATCTAGTGGACGTAATCAATCGAGAGTTAGAGGCAATCAATCACGAGGCAAAATTAGTAACTAGGGTTTTGGTGTTCTTCATAGTAGAGATAGAGTTGAAGGTCCACAAGATTGATCTAGGAAATGGTTTTGGCTAAAATTGATTCCAAACACCAACAAAACCCACAAATATTTCTTGTTCTACTTTTTTTGTACTATTTTTTTTTTTTTGCTCTCTATTCTTTTCTTCTTCTTCTTCTTTTTTTTTTTTTTTTTGTACTCTAACAATACTTACAAAATACCCAACAATATCCTCCAACAATAATACCACAAAATATTCCAACACACAAATCTCCAACACAAAATATCACGCTTCAATAATAAAAATCCTGAACAATCTAGAATAATATTATATATATATATATATATATATTCCAAATAGTGCACCCAAAATATCAATAACAATGTTTCCAACAAATGTCACAACATTCAGCATCAAAAAATTCCCAAAAATTCATCCAAATAGACCACAATATTTTTTTTTTTTGAATTTTTGGATTTTAAGAAAATGGGGTAGAAGGTTAAGAAGTAAAATATAGAAAATATGGAGAAAGACAATATGGAATCCAACTAACCAATAGAGTTTAGAAATCTAATTAAGTTGATTCTAATACAATTGATGTGAACTAGCAGAAGCAAAGGATTGAAGTTGGTTAGGAAAATGGGAGAAAAGATAGAGAAAGTAAAATAAGGGAAAATGAAAAGGATAAATGGTAAGATTGAATCTAAACCATCGTATACCTCATGCGGGGCAAGCCCTTACAACAAATAAAAGTGAAAACAACCAAAGAAATCTAAACAACCATGTCGTAGAGTTGTTGGCTATGAACCACCAAAAGTAAACCAAATGACTAGATTGGATACTTAAGCTTGGGAGTGAATCTCTCAACTCACACAAACAAACAAGTAAGGAAAAGAAAGGAAAAATCCTTCATTTAATGTTTAATGGGCAATAGTTTTTACATTGTATGCAAACGAAGACATATATAGGTGCAAAAGATTGTCTAAGGGTTTGAGGCATGGGAAATGATGAAATACCCCTCAAAGTAGCTCCAACAGTTAAAACAAGTCAAAATTCAGTTTTCTGCCATTGTGATAGATTTAAGTGTTCATCCGATCGATCGTGCCTTGGTATGGATTAGTCTACTGGAATTCGGCTTCTGTGCGAATGTTCTGGCCAAGCTTTGATCGTTACGATTGCAATCTTCATGCGCAATTGCATGCAACATGAACGTAATGTCAGCAGGTTTAAATTTGCACCCAGGTCGATCGCACTCCTTCCACTCTATCCAGTTGCTGGTCAATCATAACTTTAGAAGTTCTAGAACTTCCATAGGTTGATCCAAACTCCATCAGATTGATCTGGGGTGGCCCAGATCGTAATTCTAGCCCTTTCCAAGCTATTTATTGCCTTCCCTAGTTAATTTAATGCTGCTTTGCTTTCCTTAGCTCCTCCCAGGTAATTAATTCATACTCTTCACCCAATTAAAGCCTTTCCTTCATCAAGATTGCCTCAAGTGTTCTTACTTGGGTAGTCATCATCATTTATGGCTTCAAGGTGAGGATGCCTTTAGTCCAGATGTCCACATGAGAGATCCCTAAAAAAAATGTATCTAGCCTTTTAAATTTCATTCTTAAAATATCATTTATTACTTCTTATAAATTGATGGCATCCAAAAAATGAGATTTTGTTTCTTAGAAAACAAAATATTGTTTTTTTATCTATGCATACATTCATCTAATTGAATGGAATGCAAAAATTAAACCTTTTAACATTCTAAGCACTCTTATGAAGACAATAAACAAGAATTGTTAGAATATATTGGCTTATGCAAAACAAGCCAGTAAAGGATATATACTCCATTGCAAAGCTTTTAAGGATTTATTCTTTGCTAAAAGAAGATTAGAGAGTTTTCAAGAAGTAGGATAATGACTACAATCATATTCATGCATAAATTACACAAGTTCGGTTGTTTAAAGCTTATAGCCAATTACGTTTAACTTCCAACCCCTAAAACTAACAATAACTAGCATAATAACCACCAAAATGAGTAGGCTTACATGTAACACATTTACAAATACAATCAACAACAAATCAACTCAAGTGACATCATAGATTAGGAAAGATCCAATGAAACAGTAACACTGCATTGGTGTACTACTTCTTTGAACAAATCTCTTGCAGTTGTTGCTTCTCACTTTGGCACCTCCTTGGCTCTTTATTTCATGATTTATCACCCCCTCAAGTTGTGAATAGATGTTTTTCATGCTCATCTTGGCTGCTAACTTACTGATTAATTCAGGGTTTTAGTCAGTAGGTCTACAATTTGATCATAAGTTCTAATGTGTTTCACTTTGATGACTCCTTCCTTTACCTTCTCCCTAATAAAATGGATGTCAAGATCCAAGTGTTTTAATCGTTCATATGGTGAGTTGGATTTCTTGCAATCTATAATATGCTTTGATTATCACAATAGATCATGACTAGATAATTACTCCTTTCACGAAAGTCTTTCAATAAGTTAATTAGACACATAACCGCACATGTACAACTGGCTAGTGCCCAATATTCTGTCTCACTTAATCTTCTTGCAACAACACTTTGTTTCTTGGATATCCAACTCACCACATTATCTCCAATGAATATACAAAACCTTAAGATAGATTTTCTTATGTTAATGCAAGCTACCCCATCATTGTTAGTGTATGCTATCAACCTTGCACTACTCTTTTTGCTGAAAAATATTCCTTTTTTGAAGTGAAATTTAAGTACCTGAGGACCCTCATTACTGCTTCAA
The DNA here is from genome assembly GCA_019155195.1 of Avicennia marina. Lineage (NCBI taxonomy): Eukaryota > Viridiplantae > Streptophyta > Magnoliopsida > Lamiales > Acanthaceae > Avicennia > Avicennia marina. The sequence goes on from CM032773.1 coordinate 4,762,849, forward strand.
CATGTTTCTTTCTAGGTTTGCTCATGAATTCAGACAAGACCTACACTGCATAGCTGATGTTAGGTTGAGTAAAGGTAAGGAAACTGAACTTCCCCATAAGTTTTCTATAGTCAGCCATGTCTTCTAAGATATTGTTATCCTCCTTGCTTAGTTTGTGATACAATTCTCTGGGTAATGAGACTATTCTTCTCCACAACATTCCATATTTGTCTATAAGGCCCAAAATGTATTTCCTTTGACACATTATGACTCCTTCTTTTAATCTTGTTATCTCTATTCCAAGAAAATATCTTAGAACTCCCAAATTTCTGATCTTGAATTAGGATTGAATGAACTCCACTTTAGCATGAATTTTCTGCTTATCCTCACAACTAATAAAAAGATCATCCACATATAAGAGCAGTGCATGATGCTACCTTGTCTTATGACTCTTGTAAAAAGTGAATAGTCTAATTTAGACTACTTGAAACCATATTCATCTAGTGCATTGGTGAATTTTTCATTCGATTGTCTAGAGGCTTGTTTTAAGCCATATAAAGTCTTCTTGAGTTAACACACCATCTTGTTCTTACCATAGAGGTTTGATCCTACCAATCATAGCCTTGTGGTATCTCCATGAACACCTCTTCCTTCAAGTCTCCATTTGGGAAGGCATTGTGCACATCCAGTTGCTGTAATTTCCACTCTTTCATGATGACAAAAGAGAAGAACACTCTAACTATACCCTGCTTGACAACAAGGCTGAAAGCCTTATAAAAATCCAAGCCTTCTACTTGGCTATACCCCTTAGCCATAAGCCTAGCCTTGTATCTTTCAACAGTCCCATTTGCCTTCAATTTTGTCTCGTAAACCCATTTACACCCTACTGCATGCTACCCTTTTAGCAAGTGGACCACTTCCCAAGTACCATTCTATTTTAGTGCTGATAGCTCCTCAATCATGACTTACTTTCAATGTGACTTTTACATAACCTCAGTAAATGACTCAAGTGCTTGCACATCATTAAGGCTGCTCAAATAACATATGTATTCCTTGGACAAGTGGTTAGTGTTGAGATAATTGGATATAGAGTGCATAGTGGATGTTAGTGGTCGGTTAGGCTTCTTCAAGCCATGGTCATAAATCTTAAGGTATTTGGGCATGTTTCTAATTCTAGTTGATCTGCAAGACTAGCTTCTAATGCACTTAGATCATTAGTCACAAAGCCCTAATCCATGCTTATATTGGAAGGATTTAGATTAGATTGAGACAAATTCAGATATTTTTGATACTCATTACTGAAAGGGAAAGTGTGTTCAAGAAAAGTAATATCTCTAGAAATTATAGTTTCATGTGTGTTGAGATCATATAGCTTATAGACTTTGACTCCATTGGGATATCCTATCAACATACATTTCTTAGCTTTAGGACCAAATTTGAAACTGTTTTCTTGAGGATGGAACAAAAAGTAAGGCAACCAAAAACTTTTAAATGATCATAGCCAGGTGGTTTTCCAAACAAAAGCTCATAAGGTGTCTTAAGTTTTAATGGTTTAGATGGTATCCTATAAATGATATGGGTGGTTGTAATGATAGCATCACCCCAAAATTTGAGTGGCATAGAAGCTGGGAACATGAAGGCTCTAGCAATGGAAAGGATATGTTGGTGCTTTCTTTCAACCACTGCATTTTATTGTGGACTTTCAACGTAAGCTTGTTGATGGATTATTCCAAGATCGGTGAACAGATTGGATTGATTTCATTCTTGTGGATTATCACTTCTAATGATTTGGATATTAAGCTTGAACTGGTTTGAATTAATTTGCAAAACATATGGATAATTTGATGCACATTTCTTTTATGTCTCATTAAGTAAATCCATATGCATCAAGTGTAATCATCAATTAATGTCAAGAAAAAATGGTAACAACTGATGGCAATAGAAGAATATGAACCTTAGGTATTAATGTGAAGAATTTCAAAAAGCCTTGCAATAGATTTATCATATAGAGAAAAAAGGAGTCTCTTCAGTTTTGCCCGAGGCCAAACTTAACAAATTTTCCCAAGCATAGTACTAATATGTGGATACAAAGTATGAATTTGTCAACAAGTCTACGGGAAGTATGTTCAAGCCTAAAGTGCCAAACATCAAAAGGTTTTTAGGCAAACACATGAGCTGAAGGATTCCGTAGATGTAGATTGATATAGGCTTCTTTTTGGATTGATTTTGTTCCAAAATGTAAAGTCCATAGCTTTGTTTAGCTACTCCAATCCTCATCCATGGTGAGAGATTGTGGAGGTAGCATGAACTAGGATTAAAGATGAAATAATAGTGATGTGTTTGAGTTAATTTGTTGACTGATAGTAGATTGAGTTTGAAGGAAGGAACATACAAAACTCTATCTATAGTCAAGAAATTTGTACCTACATGAGTGACAGGGACTTTGGTGTTATTTAGTAGCTAAACAAAAGTGTTTAATATAGCAAAACAAGAATCAAATAGATTTAGGCATGCACATAAGTGATTTGAGGCATCAATATTAGTGATCCATCTAATTGAGGTTGATTTGGTGTTATTTTCTTTTCTTATTGATGTCAAGTATGGTGAAAGAAAAAATGCTTTAACTTATCAGAAAGGATGTAAACATAGGAATGAGACTGGGAAACAAAGAAACGTAGTTGAGAGTGGGAAACTTCACTTGCAAAGTTAGAGGAAGGGTGGTCTTCAGACTAATTCTATACAAGAGCTTGGTCTTACCTCTTTTGTGTTGAGGCTGCATTCAGCTTGCCAATCTCATGTAGCTATAATAAATTCAAGAGCTTCCGAAGTTCCTCTGGTAATAGAGTAACTCCTCTACCATTCTCTGCACAAGTACTCCCCTTATTCAAACCTGCAGAAGAAGACACTTGATTTGCCAAGGACAGATGAGGCCTTTGCTTATTCTTGGTGAATTTGAATTTTGGAGGAAAACTAATAAGCTTGTAACACTTTTCCTTCACGTGTCCCTTCTTACCACAGTGTGAGCAAACCAGTTATTATCTCTTTTCTTTCTTTTTTGATGTGAAAAATTGGGCTAATGCATCATTCCATAGCTTATGAGATACCTTGGCAAGTCTTCGTGCATCTTCCACAACAATAGCATTATATGCTTCAACTAAAGATGGAAATGGCTCTTGCCTTAGAAGTTGAGACTTGTTGGCTGAGAATGTATCATTCAATCCATTTAGAAATTTCTAGACCCTATCTCTCTCCTGAAACTCCACAATTTTTTAGAAGCATTGTTGGTTACATCCAGCACATGAGCAGCATGGTGGTCTGTAAAGCCTTAATTCCTCCCATATTCTCATTAGTTCAATGTAGTAAGCCACTACAGATCTTGTACCTTGATTCATAGACTGAAGTTCTCCTTGAAGCTTACACACCAAGTTGTCATTTGGCAAAGAAAACCTCCTTGAAGCACATCCGTAATTTGATGTTCTTATCTCATGTAAAACACTGTTGATGTTAGTGAAGAGCTCATGGACATCAACAACCGTGCAATGGTTAAATCATTGCAACAAGTTCATGCATGATATAGAGGATCATCTCTTGATGGTTCTCTTATTTCTCCAGTTACAAAGCTAAGGTTCTTTCTAATTGAAAAGGCTAGAGTGAAGGATCAACTCCAAGTTGCATAATTCTACCTTATAAATTTTGGTTGTGCAATGATGGTGTTGTGATTATTGGCAAGATGGATGAAGAATGGTGAATTGGGATTCTCTAGTGAAAATGTAACAAGAGACTGGCAACTATAATGGATGGATTGAGATGAGGAAGCCATGGAATTAACTGAAAGTTGTGAACGAAAGCTGAATCAAATTGATGATCTGATCGAAGAACACTAAATTAAATTAAAAAATCTAATGAATTGAGTGATAGCAGAAGATGAAGAATCTCCTTAAACTAATTATGGCTCTGGTAGCATGTAAAAGAAAGATCAGAAAGTTTTTAAGAAAGTAGGAAAATGACTGTAATCATATTCATGCACAAATTACACAAGATTTGTTCTTCAAAGCTTACAGCCAATTGCCTCAAACTTATCTGTCATAAATAACTGCCAAAATGAGTAGGATTAAATGTCACACATTTACAAATACAGTCAGCAACAAATCATCGCAAGTGTCATCATGGATTAGGAAGATCCAATGAAACAATAAAACTCCGTAAGTGTACTACTTCTGTGAACAAGTCTCTTGCAGCTAGTGTTTCTCACTTTGGCACCTCCTTGCCTCTTTATTTCATGATTTTGGTTCTTATCAAGAACAAATACGATCGACTATGTTTAACGATATTTTAGAGTCATTAGTGTTCATGTAATATTTAAATAATAAAATTAAAAATCATATGTGCATACGTTTAGTTTAGTTCTTTTATATTTTAAATATAATATTGTATAATATTTAGATGACATGTGGTAGTATAAAAGAGTAATGATTTATTTTTCAGTAATAGTTTAATTTTTGAATAGTACTAGATAAGATATGCAATATGTAAACCTATTTTGATGGCACAATCAAACTACATAGTTATCTTTATTTTAATTTTTTATATTTTATATCCTTTTTTTTCTTATTTCTTTTAGTTAACTTTATTTGTATTTTCTTTCATAGTTTCTTATTTTTGAAAATTTTGATATTTTTTATTTTAAAATTTAGTATACTTTTAACTCTAAATGCTAGTTTTATCATTTAGAATATTATAATTTTACAATGTATAAATAATTTTACGCACATGTAAAATAAATCAATTTACTTAGTTGGAAAGAAATCAATGAAGAGTTAAATATCATAATAAATAAATTTGATAAAAAATGTACCACTCCCATTCTCAAAGAACCCATTAAGAATTGGGCAAACAGCAGTGAATGACTATACTATTATATATTCTCCAGGCATTAAGGCTTAAACTCAGTTGGTCTTAAACATTAAATAAATAAATAAGTAAATAAATAAAGCACGATGATTTAGCATCCATTACTGGCAAATAACTGGTTGGTGTGATTTAAAGTTGAAATTATGTTCAATTTCAATTATTAGCAAAAGGGTGTTTGTTATTATACAAATTTTGTTTGTAGGCAATTTATATATATCGAAATGCCAAAAAATTTAAGGTATTAAATCCATCATTTATTAGCAAAATGGCATTATCTTTTAAATTTTTATATAATTGACTTTTGTTTGGAACCTATTGTCATGGGTAAAAAGTGGTGTTTTTCACTCTGTATAATTGTTTTATAAATATTATAAATATAATAGATAATATTTTTCTTGCATGAGTATTTCTGTATATGTATTTATTTATATATTTATACTAATCATTATGGGAGATATCTAAAATAACTATCTTTGTTCATTTAATATATTCCCTAAACTGCGCTTTGTACTACATATAACTAAACTCCATGAATAACTAACTTTGTGTGCTCTGCCTAAAAATTCTAAGCTGTACTTGGATATACACTTGGTTTCATATATAAAATATTTCTGGGATAAAGTGAGAAAAAGTGAAATAAATTTTTTTATAGATGTGATTTAATATTCTAAATTTTTGGATCAAAAGTAGTACCATAAAAATGTTATCAGCACTTAGAGTGAGGGATTAATTAATGAAATTGATGGTTTATTTATTCTATTTTTGTGAAAATATAGGTGGCAACATTATGGAGGTTATGTAAATTAGTCTTAAACCCGCATGTAAGGAGTAATGAAACCTAGGGAATAAGAATTGAAAGAATCAAAGTTGAGATAATCATGTAGGATGCACATGAAACATTGATAGCCATATAACACCAAATGAATATTGTAATGATATGGGAATTGTGTATGATTGAATAGGGAATCAAGGACTGATAATCAAGGTTCCTGATAACTAGTAGGACAAAGTGATAGGTAAGTGATTACTCCCTGCTAATTTTTGGAACTGTTTTCTAAATTGTTTTGTGATGCAACAGGACTTTTATTCCATGATTGAAATTGTTGTTGTATATCATTTCATTTTTATAAAAGTATGATTTTAAACATATTGATTTCTTTGAAAACTTCTTGTGAGTTATTTCTTAAAAATCCAAATATGAGCTATTTGTAAATGAACTATTTTAAATTGAATGTTTTGGAAAACTAGAATACATGGAATAAATACATAATAGCTTCTCATGTCATGCCAATGGAACTATAAGGAGCTAATTCTACCTTACTCAACTGGGTCATATAGGTTGGGATTTAGATGTAATCTATTTGCAAATAAATTATTTTAAATTGAATATTTTAGGAAACCTATATACGTGGAATAAATACGTAATAGCCTCTCATGTGATGTCAACGGAAGTATAAGAAGCTAATTCTATCCCATTCAACTAGGTGATATAAGTTAGGATTTTACACCACTTAACTAAGTGATATAGGTTGGGATTCTATCCTATCAACCAAGTAATTTGGTTGCGATTCTACCCCATGCAATTGGGTGATTGGTTGAGACTCTGAGTCTCCTTAGTCGAAATTATAGACTGAGGCCCTCATTCGTGGAAAATACACTAGGAATGTAGCTCTATGAGTAGGCTAGGACATGAACATGTGTACTATGTAAGTAACTAGCTTTTGGAATGATTGTAAACATTGACATTTAGAGTTCTATTCAATTATACTTTTCTGTTAGGTTCTAAAACTTGTTAATGTAAATGTTGATCTATGAGTCTTGCTATAAAATGTATTTTATTCAAGTATGCTCTTTACTTGACTCACATCCTTTGAAAAAGAAAAACAGTAGGAGATACCACATATTGGGCAACTTGTCACTCACCACTTTTTGTTAGTGTCTTTGCAAGTAAAATCAATGAAGAGGATCAAACATGGAGCTAGCAAAATCAAGGAAAAGTACTTAGATTACGATGCTATAGCTTCATTGACATTCTTGTTGCTTATTTAGACAACTTCAAATGTAATAGTTAGGGTATTTTTATTATGCTGTATATGGGATTTTGGGCAATATCTTTGGAATTTTTATGGATATTATTATTGGATTAGTTTATTATGATACATGTTAGCTTTGGTATTTATTGAAGTAGTTTGAGGATACTATCATAGTTGGCAAATATTGTCATGTCTTTGATGTGAAAAATGATCTATTGTATGTGAAAAATAATACTTGGGTTCCAGTTTCCTCAAATATGGTCTCTTAGTCACTTATTCAATCACATACACGGTTCTTATTCAGTACTGGATATGCCCATTGATGCATGCTTGTCAATGCTTAATGTGTTTTATGCATTTGTAATCATTGAATCCTTTCAATTATGGTCCCCCATATCCTATTATGTCTTACTGAGTAAGTTTAGGTCTAATTTGATCCAAAATTTGGAAAATTCTGATTTATTTTTCCAAAAATTCATAATTTGTTTAGGGTCTACAATCAAGTCCACTATCATGACCTTTTGGTCCACAACTGTGAAGTCTGAATTTGCATTCGTGACATCAACCCTTGGAGCATACTAGAATTCCCAAGGTTCCTATTGCAATTGCAATGTTCTATCCACTACCTCGACTCCGTGGCTTGTGATCATGCTGGTGGCCACAAGTCATTTTGGAATTTCTATGGTTGGATCCATAGTTATGACTAGGGATCTTGCAAGCATGATATTGTGTGTGGCAATTGTGCCCACCGATCGTGGTTCAATGTAGAGTTGTGTCTATACACTAGTTCATTTGATTTTTCTTGTCCAATTCATTCCAACCCACAAAACCCGATTCCACCCTTGTTCTCTAGGTCCTTGATTATGTTTTGGTGTATTAAAACTTATAAAAATCATAACTTATGTGTTTACACAAATTTTGGAAGTCTCAACGTGTGTTCTATCCAATTTATTAACATGTCAATACACGATTTCTATACCTTCAGCACATAGTTCCCTGTCCTATACCTAACCCTCTATCAATTAACACTTTTAGGCCATTAAAATTCATGTGTTTTAAGTGCCAACATGTGTAGAATGATTGTCCTATACGTATGCATAAATAACGGATTATTCGGCATAGGATTTACCCTGAATTCACGTGCGTGAAGAGCTTAAATTCCTTCTACATGTTCGGTATCATTGTCACTATTCTTTGTGGCTAAAAATGGGCTTTTTAACCCTTTAATCACCTTATTTATACCCTAAGCTTACTTGCTGGTTGCATGAGATTGAGATTCTTAGTAATTTACATCTTTAAAATAAATTTTGCCACTTTTCCAATTTCTGCCCAATTTCTAGCCGATTTTCATAAAATTTTAAGCCTGATTTTCTCCCTTTAATTGCTTGGTAATTTTCCCATGATAATAAATTATTTGGCAAAATTTCATTACCTAAAGAGTACCAATCTCCACCTTAGGTTTTCTTAGTAATAATTTCACTGAAAATACCACAATATTTCGGCAATATAGTTTCAACTATAATTCCCCAATATTTCTCAAAACATTTATTACGTAATTTCTCCAAAATTTGGGGTATATTATGATTGTTTTTCTTTTTAAGTGTATATTTTTATATGCATTTATTTAAATTATGAAAAATTAGGTGAAAGAAAGAGATTGAATTTTAAAAAATCTATTGATTTAAGTGTGCTTTTCACTGTGAGTATAATCAAAACAAACTCATAAATATTTTTTTTTACTCTATAACTCACAATTTTTATTTATTTCATTCACTTTCTCAAATTTTATTTTATTCTATTCTTTTCTTCTTGTTTTTTATTTTTCTTATTTCTTTAGTTTTTAGGATGCACAAATATTGAGTGGTTTTCATTTTCAAACTATTATATTTCTTCCCCTCAATCTCGTCTTCTAGTTTTTGTTAATCTGTTTTAGTTTCTTTCTTTAACTGTTATTTTATAAATGGTATAAAATATTATTTATTCATTATATTATTATGCACATACATCATCTTTTCCACTTGTACATAATATTTATTATTGAATGATGCGATAGTATATAGAAATAAATTTGTCAGTATGTCTACAAGAATGTGTGTGTGTGTGTTCATATAAGAAAAGAAAAATATTTTAAAATATGATATGATTGAAATTTATATTTTCCTGTTGGCTTTTTATAAAGTTAAATTCTAAACTAAGCTTATGAGTTTAAATTAATTTATTTTCATCCGTTCTATATGATTATAAACGGTAAGGGCTTTCCAAGATGGTTTGATCTTGCTTCTGGTTCATCAATGTAATAAATTGATGCTACATTTATTGTGCCCTAGGAAAAGTGAATTATGATGTGAATAATAACGACGAAGCCAATAGAAAAAGTGAATTGTTCATTGACATAACTATAATGAAAGGGTTATTTTGATTTTCCAGTTCCAAGCATATTAATTAGGACTAGAGGGTCTCCTTCTAACACCACCTTCTCCCAGCCTTAAGCAATAGTAAGCTGCACAGCCTCCCGTGCCGCTAGACTTTCCATGACGAACGGGTCACAAAAATTGGATATTTGCTAGCCACTCCGCTGCCATCTGCATCCTGGGCGAAGACAGCCACTCCTGTGCTGTCTTTATCAGCAGAAATGGCCCCATCAAATTTGAGTTTTATTGTATCCCACCTGCATGCCTCCTGCTGCAGATTGGGAAGCTGTACTCCCTTGTCTCAGGCAGCCGTGTGCCCCTGCTGGTAGTCAGCAATTAGCCGTTGTTCTTCATACAGTATGCTGGCAACGGGCCGAGTGGGTTCCCCTTCGATTCTTGAAGCTTCAAATTGCCCAAAGCAACCTTGCTTACCACCCATAATGTTGTCCTCCAGCTGCTTCCCATCTTGAAACTTCATTCCTCAGTGGATGCAAAAGGGCCCAAACTTGTCAAGCGCAATGACAGTCCAAAAACACGTGCATACAGATTAAAAATTAAAAATTAAAAATTTTAGCTCCAATTAAATAGTGCCACATGAAAATTTTAATATTAAAATATTAATTAAATCCATTTTTAAGAATTTAAATAAAAATAATTCCTAAAATAGAATAGAAAATTGTCTTTTAATCGACCGATCAAATGGCGCCAAATAGCAAAATTTTATTTGAAGCTTAGGAGATGAAAATTATATAAGATTATACCTATCTATTAAATTGTTGGATAGGGTTCAAATTGTGATAATCGATAAAATTACGTCACGTCACAAGATGATGTAACTACTCTATCTCTCATTCAACAATAGATAGGAGCCAAAATTCATGAAAAGTAGAGAGTAAATAGAGAATTGAGAGGTGAAGCAGCTAAAGACTTAAAGCAGTCAAAAACTATATTCACAGTAAAAGCTTTCTTCAAATTCTCTTTAGGATTCCCAAAAATATTCAATGCATTCTTTGTCAAATTTAAAAAGTTCATCACCACATTAAAAGTGTTCTTTATCAAATTTAAGAAGGAGGCAAGATTGGCTAATACATCTACCTACTTGTTTTCCCTTATTGGCAAATGTTTAATTGTAACATCTCCAAACTACCCCATGAGCATATTAGCGTAGTTATAGTTTGGAAGTAATTTAGGCTTTTTAATTTAATATTTCCTTAGTAGCTGGTTGACTACTAACTTGGAATCTCCGTAGACCTCAATGTATAATAGCTTGATATCTATAGCAATTGCAAGTCTAATGATTAAGGCTTGACATTTAGCCACGTTGATAGAGCGTCTTTCCATAAGGGTGAATGAGTAAGGCATGACTTCTCCTTCAAACGTCATAAGTAGCACCCTAGCACTAGCTCCCTATGCAAAGCTCTGTTAAAGTATATCTTCCACGGGGGAGTGATTTCAACCATCAGGGTATCCTTATCTAAAAAGTCATCAGGAAAGTCCCATTCAACTGGAATAGGATGGTTTACCAAGAAGTTGGCCAATACTTGTCCCTTTACGGCCCTTTGTGTTACATATACAATTTCAAATTATTGGAATTAGAGTACCACCTTGCAAGTTTATCAAAAGAATGGGCCTTGTCACGATATACTTTAGTGGGTTGGCTTTAGACACCAAACAGATCGTATGAGCTTGGAAGTAATGTCTTAACTTTTGGATGAAGAAGACAAGTGCCAAGTAGATTATCTCAATCGACGAGTATTTTAATTCATTTGATGCCATCATCCTGCTTATTTAATACATGGCTCTTTCCTTTTTTCATTATTTTCTTGTTCTAATAAGGCTGCTACTAAGTGTTTTTGTGCAGCTATATATAGAATTAACGAATGGCCAAACACTGGGGCTACTAGTACTAAAGGCTTTGTCAAGTAAGATTTAATATTCTCAAAAACCTTTCTGCTAGACTAATTCCACTCCAATGTCACACTCTTCTTCACAAGTCAGTTGAATGGCCAACAACAGCCTACCAAATTCGAGATGAACCTTCTAATATATGCTAACTTTCCGTGTAGGCTTTTGAGTTCGTAAATATTCTGAGGCTTTAGTATCTTTCTAATGATGTCAATCTTTGCTTAGTCAATTTCAATGCCTAAGAGGCTAATAATGAAACCCAAAAATTTGTCAAAGACGACTCCAAATGCACATTTTAGTGGGTTTATCATTAATTAGTATCTTCTCAAGTGCTCAAAAATTTTCCTCAAGTTATACAAATGGTCTTCTCTTCTTTTGGATTTTACCACAATGTCTCAACATAACATTAAATATGGAGTATATCATTAAATTTTTTTTGCATAATTCTTTGGTATATAGCCCCAACATTTTTGAAGCTGAAGGGTATCAACTTGTAGTAGTTTATGCCTTTGGGTGTATGGAAGGCCATCAATTCTTTATCTTTAGGTGTCATGTATAATTGGTTATACTCAAATAATCTGTCTATCAACAAGAGTGCTTCGTGTTCCGTAATGGTGTCAATCATAATCTAACTGATGGGTAAGGAGAAATCATCTTTAGGACATACCTCGTTAAGATCTTTAAAGTCCACACAAACCTGGATTTGCCCATTCTTCTTCCTCACGAGGACAATGTTAGAAATCTATGTGGGATATTTGACTTCCCGGATGAATCTAATCTCGATCAACTTGTTGACTTCTACTTTAATTTAAGGGAGGAAATCTGGTTGGAAGCGACATTGTGCTTACTTAAGGTATGAGCTCTCTTTTTTATGGCTGAGTGATGCACGGCCACTTTCAGGTCTATACTTAGCATCTCTTTGTATGACTAGGTAAATACATCCCTGAATTCCTTGAGTAGCCCTATATATATGTCAACTTCTTCATTTGTTAGTGCAACGCTGATATAAATGGGGCGAGGGCCATTGTTATCCCTTAAATTTACTTCCTCAACTCATCTATGGTGGATTTAGTTCCCACTTCTATTTAGGTTGGTGCAATATCGACGTCTTCTTCAACAGAGTCTCCTTCACTTAGGGTAATATGATTGAACGAACACATACTTTCTCTATCATCATCTTCTTTGACTTGAGTTTTAGTATGGATGATGGTCTAAAATTTGGCTTTGAGGACTTTGTCACATAAGATAATCAAGTTCGTTTGTCACTGCATGCTAGAAGGGATGATGCTTTGAAGCTTCTCATGTTGCCTTTCTTTAACAATGCCTCTTTTTAGCTTCCAACATTTCTCCCTTTTGAATGGGCTAAGTCTTTAAAATACTGAGACCCGTGTAGGCTTTTTCTCAATTTTTGAAGAGCAGTCCCCCATAGTAATGTTATTGGCAGAAGCTTGTCTTATGGCAATGCGAACCAGACTCTTTGGCTACTTATACCCCAGCCCTGCCTGTGGGTTTTAACTTGAGGCCTTTTGTGGTAGTTTTCCTAACGATGATTGTTCCTTTAAGCTATATCCAGTATTGATGAGGAGCTTATATCCATTAAGACTGAAGCAGTTTATAGTCCTTAACTCTTGAGCTTCCTAGTGTTACTTTTTAGCTTCTTCGAGTAGTTAGGTAGGTGCTTCACTGTTAACTCAAGTAAGAAGTAGCATCAAAGCTTATAGAGTATCATTAATCATAGGATCCTTACCAAGCCTACTTTTAGGATGCTCGTGATTAGCCTCATCCTCCTTTGTTAGACTATCGTCTTGCTTTTCCTTCTTTTGGGAGCTGTTGGCCTCAGAGGTCCCAATCTTATAATATTTTGTGTCAGCAAGGTGGGAGTCAACTTCACTAAAAGGTTTATAGTCACCGAGCACCTTTTTCATAACCCTGTTGCGGTAATATTTGAAGCATTGATGCCAAGTAGAAGGGACTACCCCATTTTCATGAAGCCACTGGCCAAGGAGCAAGTTCTATGATGTCTTAGCATCGACGATGTGAAACAAGGTATTTGATTCCATCTCATCTATAAGCAGCTTCATTCTTAAGATGCAAAAGGCTCTTTACCCCCATTGATTGAATCATTGGATCATTAAGCGACTATTTCAGAGCTCAACAATTAGGATCCTTAGTTCCTTTGTCTACAAGGGTAAAATGTTGACTGTCGAGCCTCCATTGACTAACATTTTGTTAATGTTTTTCTTGTGGGCCTAGCCGATGATGAATAGTGGCCTGTTCTAGGGTTGCAACCCCGACATCAAGTCTTCATCAGTGAAGACCATTGCAGTCATGCAATCTTCAACAAGTTCTTGGCTTTTCTAGTGGAAGCAACCAACTTTGTTTGTGGAGTTGTTGGTTTCATTCTCTTCATTTTTTTGATGATTGAGGGTAACAGTGTTGGCATTTACACTATCATCTTCTAATGTGATTTTTTTTCGGTGGGCAAGTTCCATGACCTTTTCCTTAAATATGAAGCAGTAGTGGATAGGATGCCCAACCAAGCGGTGGTACTTGCAGTATTTGGGATTATGAGTCTTCTCAACTTCTATAGGCCACTTCATTTTTGATAATTTAATGAGGTTGGCCTTTAGTAAATCATTGAAGATCCTTAGGACATTTGAGTTAAAGAAAGGGTATGATTTGGCTTACATCTCTTTCAATTTTGGTCTTCTGGCTTCTAAGGAGTTTCTTTCCTTTCGGCCACTTTTTCCTTTCTCTTGACTGGGACGGGTTTGGCATGTACTGCCATGGATTCCTTGTTTAGATTTTTACTGGGAGGTTTGCACCCTTTCTTTGCTTCTTGCTTTTCTTTTGGCTTGCGAAACTCAGAAACAAGTGGCCCACCAATGCCACTGGCAGCTATACTTAACTCCATGTTATGAGCTCGCGTGACTAATTCTTTAAAATTTTTGGATTGAATCTCTTGAAGAATGTATTATAGCCCCTAATGCATTCTTTGTATGTACATTTCTATGCCAGAAGCTTTAAAAAGTCTATCCTTGCAATTTAGACTTAGATTCCTTCACTGATTGATGTAATCAATGACCAGCTCATCTTCCCATTAGCGGGTGTTTTTTTGCTCAATAATGTAGACTCTCCACCTTGTGCTGTAGAAACGTTTGAGGAACTCATGTTCTAATTGCTCCCAACTATCGATTAATCCAGGCTCAAGATCAGTATACCAGTTGAATGCATTTTCTTTTAATAAGCAAATGAACTGCTTAACTAAATGATCTCCATATATCTCAGCATTATTGCATGTCTCCACGAAGTGAGCCACGTGCTGTTTGGGGTTTCCTTTCCCATCGAACTATTGGAATTTAAGGGGGTGTGTAGATAAATAAATTTTAGTGTCTAATTAAATTATGCCACATGGAAAATATTATTTCAAAATATCAATTAAATAAATTCAAATTTTTTTATTTTAAGAATTTAAGTAAATATAATTTCTAAAATAAATAAATAATTGATAATTTAATTGGTTAATCAAATGATGACAAATGATGCTATCTTGTTAGAAGCAAACAAGATAAGGACTCTACAAGATTAAACCTATCAATTAAGGTTATTGGATAGGGTTCAAATTGTGTCAGTCAATAGGACTGCGCCACGTCGGCAAGATGATGCAGCCACCCTATTTCTCCTCCAACTTTAAATATGGGCCAAACCCATGGAAAAAGAGATGGAAGTCAAAACGTGAAGCAGCTAGAGACTTGAAGCACTCTTTAGAATTCTCAAGAACATTTAAAGTGTTCTTCATTAAATTTAAGAAGTTTATCGTGTTCTTCATCAAATTCAAGATCTTCTTCATCAAAGGCCCCAAATTCAGTGTTTGATCCAAAACTGTAGTACTAAACCCGAAGATCAGTGTTACTGAAGACTTAACAATTCTCAAGAAAGATCAAGCACAAGTTCTTTCTTTAAAGATTGTTCAAATTTCAAGTCAAGCGTTCTTGAAGGAAAATTAGAGGATTGAAGTTAAATGATAGAGCCCACAAAATTTAGTTTGATAGTGTTACTGAAGATTTAACAATCCTTAAGGAAGATCAAGTACAAGCCCTTTCCTTAAAGATTGTTCAAATTTCAAGCCAAGCATTCCTGAAGGAAGAATTAGAGGATTAAAGTTAAATGATAGAATTCACAAAATTTAGTTTGATCTAAATTTATTCAATCTCGCACAAGTTTTCTTGTTATTCAAGAATTTTGTCTTACAAATTTCTGGCACGCCTAGTGGTACATCTCTACCTCTCATCTCTTGCTTCCAAATAAGTTTCACACTTCAAGCAAGTCTTCATGACCAACAACAAAGGAAAGTCTTCCAAGGCCACTACTGCGGACATTGCTGCGAAGAGCTTTAGTGCTGTCACCTGAAGTGTGGCAAGGAGGTTAACATACTCCAAAAAAACTCCTCTTCTTGAAGCTACCAACAACCCACTCTTTGCAAGTGAAGGCAACAAGGATGGCTCTCCACTTTTAAGCCCTCGCTTTAATGCCTCAACTACCTCCAACATGGCACCAGTCATGACCACTAACGCTTCAAGTCTGGAAGATCAAATTGCTACACTAACTAAAGTCATTGAAGAGTTGACCAAACATGTCTAGGATCAAGACTCGCAAATCTTGAGGATGATGGACAAGATGGACAATACTGAAGCCAGCCGAGCAATGGAAAAGGCACCTAAAGTCCATGGGGAGGCAGAGACATTGGCTAAACGGCCAACGATAGATTGAAAGATGTTCGCAGTCAGAGAGTTCCAAATTCCTCTAACGACTTGATCCTTATCAATTAACTAAAAGATTTTATAGAAGGCACCATCAAAAGTAAGCTTGATGGAGGTGTTAAGTCAATATTGACATGCTCCAAGTCTTACTTTGCAAAATAGCCTAAAGATGCCAATAGGCTACCAAACACCTAAATTCCAATAGTTCGATGGCAAAGGAAACCTAAAACAGCATGTTGCTCAGTTTATCGAGACATGCAATGATATTGGAACTTATGGTGATCAACTTGTTAAGCAATTTTTCGATCATTGAAAGGAAATGTCATTGACTAGTATATAGATCTAGAGCTTAGGTCCATTGATAGCTAGGAGCAACTGAAATATGAATTCCTTAATTGCTTCTATAGCATAAGGGGGACTGTTAGCACGATTGAGCTAACAAACACCCACCAATGGAAAGATGAGCTGGTCATTAACTACATCAATCAGTGGAGGAATCAAAGTCTAAATTGCAAAGATAGACTCTCCGAATCTTCACGCATATAAATGTGAATACAAGGAATATACTGGGGCCTATGGTAGATCCTTCAAGGGATTTAGCCCAAAACTTTTGAAGAATTGGCTATGCAAGCTCATAACATGGAACTAAGCATCCTCACAAGTGGAGTCGGTGGACCTCCTGTTTCTGAGTTTCGTAAGCTAAAAGATAGACAAGAAATAAAGAAAGGGGGCAAACCTCCCCCCAAAAATCCAAACAAGGAATCTATGAAAACATGTGCCAAACCCGTCCCAGTTAAGGGATAGGAAAAAGTAGCCGAACAGAAAGAAACTCTCGAGAGGCTAAAAAGACCAACACTAAAGGAAATGTAGGCCAAATCATACCCTTCCTTGGACTTAGACATCCCAAGGATCTTCAACGACTTGCTAAAGGCCAACCTCATTGAATTACTAGAAATGAAGTGGCCTACGAAAGCTGGGAAGATTAATGATCCCAAATACAATAGATACCATCACTTGTTTAGACACCCTATCCACGACTACATCATATTTAAGGAAAGGGTTATGGAACTCACCCACCATGGAAAAATCATGTTAGATGATGGTGCAAATGCTAACAATGTCACCCTCGACCATTAAACAAATGGAATGAATGAAACCGACAACTTCTCTAACGAAGCTAACTGCTTCCACCAGAAAAGCTAAGAATCTGTTGAAGATTGTATGACTGCAATGGTCTTCACTAATGAAGACTTGATGTTAGGATCACAACCTCACAACAGGCTACTGTTTGTTATTGGCTATGCCTACAAGTAGAGGATCAATAGAATGTTAGTCGATAGAGCTCGGCAGTCAATATTTTGCCTTTGCGAACATTAAGAGAGTTAGGGATCCTGACTGTTGAGCTCTCAAATGGTCGTCTCATGATTTAAGGATTCAATCAAAGGGGGCAAATAGCCCTAGGCACCTTAAGAATGAAGCTGCTCATAGATGATACGGAATTAAATACCTTGTTCCACATCATCGATGCCAGGACATCATACAACTTGCTCCTTGGATGACCATAGTTTCATAAAAATGGGGTAGTCACTTCTACTTGGCATCAATTCTTCAAGTATTGCCACAATGGGATTACAAAAACGATGCTCGACAACAGTAAACCTTTTACTAAAGTTGAGTCTCACCTTACTGTCGCAAAATATTATAAGGTTGGGACCTCTGACACCAATAGCCCCCAAAAGAAGGAAAAGCAAAATGATAGTCTAGAAAAGGAGGATAAGGCTAATTAGACACACCCCAAAAGCCACCCTAGCAAGAAGCTCGCAATTAATGATACTCTTCAAGCTTTGACGCTACCTTTTACCTAAGTTAATAGTGAAGTACCTACCCAACTACCCAAAGAAGTTGGAAAGGAATGCTAAGAGGCTCATGAGCTATGGATTATAAAGTGTTTCAATCCCAAAGCATATAAGCTCCTCATTAAGCTAGACATAATAGGAAAGCTACCACAAAAGGCCTTAAGTCGAAACCTACGGGTAAGGTTAGGGTGTGAGCGGCCGAAGGGTCTAGTTCGCATCGCTATAAGAAAAAATTCCTCTAATAACATTACTGAGGAGGATTACTCATCAAAAATTGAGAAGAAACCTACACAAGTGTCAGTCTTCAAAAGACTTTGCCCACTCAAAAGGAGAAATATTGCAAGCCAAAAAAGGGCATCATTAAAACAACACGGTAAGATGAGAAGCTTCGAAGCATCGCCCCTTCTAGCATGCAGTAACAAATAAACTTGATTATCTCATGCGACAAAATCCTCAAAACCAAATTTCAAACCATTGTCCACACCAAGACTCAAGTCAAAGAAGATGATGATAGAGAAAGTGTGGGTTTGTGTAATCACATCACCTTAAGTGAAGAATGGAGATGCTACTGAAGAAGACACCGATAATGCGCCATTCCAAATGAAAGTAGGAACTAAATCCACTCTAGATAAGCTAAGAGAAGTAAACTTAGGGGATGGCGACGACCTTTAACCCATCTATATCAACGTGGCACTAACAAATGAAGAAGCCAACATCTATATAGAACTGCTCAAGGAATTTGAAAGAGGGAGCTCGTCATGTTAAGCAAGAACAATGTTGCTTTCGACCAGAACTCTTCTCTTATATTGAAGCAAAAGTCAATAAGTTGATTGAGGTTGGGTTTATCCGAGAAGTTAAATATCCCACATGGATTTCCTGCATTGTCTTGGTGAGGAAGAAAAATGGGTAAATTCAGGTTTGTGTGGACTTCAAAGATCTCAACGAGGATGTCTCAAAGATGATTTCTCTTAACTATCACTGAGATTATGATTGACACCACTATGGGACACAAAGCGCTCTCGTTCATGGATGGATTGTCTAAGTATAACCAAATACACATGGCACCTAAAGATGAAGAATTGATGGCCTTCCTCACATCTAAAAGCATATACTGCTATAAGGTGGTGCCCTTCAACCTTAAAAATACTAGGGCTACATACCAAATAGCCATGCAGAAAATCTTCGATGATATACTCCACAAAAATGTTGAATGCTATGTTGAT
This sequence comes from Avicennia marina, assembly GCA_019155195.1. Classification (NCBI taxonomy): domain Eukaryota; kingdom Viridiplantae; phylum Streptophyta; class Magnoliopsida; order Lamiales; family Acanthaceae; genus Avicennia; species Avicennia marina. The sequence continues at coordinate 4,781,927 of CM032773.1, forward strand.
GACCTTGTGCTAAAATTAAAAAAAAAAAAAAGACAAGACCATTGGTATGACTTGAGGAAGATTTTTGAGCACTTAATAAGATATCAGTTAAGGATAAAACCACTAAAATGTGCATTTAGGGTCGCCTTTGGCAAATTTTTGGGCTTCATTGTCCATCACTAAGGCATTAAAATTGAGCAAGTTAAGATTGACACCATCCTAAAGATGTCGAAGCCCCAAAATATTCATGAACTCAAAAGCATGTAAGGAAAGTTAGCATATATTAGAAGGTTCATCTCAAATCTCATAGGTCGTTGCCAACCGTATAGCCGACTTATGAAGAAGGGTGTGCCATTTGATTTGGATGAGTCCTATGAAAAGGCTTTTGAGAGTATCAAATCTTACCTAACAAAGCCTCCAGTACTGGTAGCCCTAATGTCTGGCCATTCGTTAATCCTATACATCGTTGTGCAAGAACACTCAGTAGAGGCCCTATTAGCATAAGAAAATAGGGAAAGATAAGAAAGAGCACTATATTATCTAAGCAGAATGATGACACCAAATGAATTAAAGTACTCGCTGATTGAGAAGATTTGGTTGGCACTTTTCTTCGCCATCTAAAAGTTAAGACACTACTTCCAAACATGCACAGTTCGTTTGGTGTCCAAAGCTAACCCACTAAAGTATGTCATGATAAGGCTCGTTCTTTCTGATAGACTGCAAGGTTATACCTTAAATTCCAACAATTAGAAATCATATATGTACTGCAAAAGGCCGCATAGGGACAAACATTGGCCGACTTCTTGGCAAACCATCCTATTCCAACTGAATAAGACCTTCCTAATGACCTGCCTAATGAAGATGCCTTGATGGTTGAATCACTCCTCCATGGAAGATATATTTTGACAGAGCTTCCTTCAGGGAAGGCAATGTCGGGGTGCTGTTTGTGACATTTGAAAGACAAGTTTTGCCTCACTCATTCACCGTTATAGAAAAATGCTCCAACAATGTAGTTGAATATCAAGCTTTGATCATTGGACTTGAAATCGCCGTGGATATCAAGAAACTACATCTTGAGGTCTACGGAGATTCTAAGTTAGTGAACAACCAGCTAGTAGGGGAATATGAAGTTAAAAGCCTGAACTACTCCCTACTATAACTACGCCAATATGCTCATGAGATAGCTTAGAGATGTTACAAGTAGGCAGATGCATCAGCCACGCTTGCTTCCTCCTTGTCCCTACCCGAAGCATACCACATGTCCATATGTAAGAAATGGGTAGTGCCACCAATCCTCAAGGATGAAAAAGATAAAGAAGAGAATTATTCTGCAGAGGTCTTCAAAATTGAAAAGGAAGATTGGTGCCAATCATTTGTGGACTATCTAAAATATGACAGGCTGACACAAGATCCACGCCGAAAAGCTGACATTCAACAACGAGTAGCTCGCTTCATCTATTTCGAGAGCACTTTATATAGGTGTTCGTTCGATGGGATATTCCTACACTATCTATGCAATGACGAAGCCATAGAAGCCATGGAAGAAGCACACTTCGAGATTTATTGTGCCTACTAGTTCAGACCGAAACTTCACTTCTGCATTAAAGAATAGAATATTACTAGCCAACAATAGTAAAAGACTGCATGAAATTCACCTAAAAGTGTCAACCATGCCAGCCTCATTCACCAACCTCCTCAGCCCCTGCACCCAATGGTTACCTCGTGGCCCTTCAATGCTTGGGGCTTAGATGTTGTTAGGCCTATAACAAAATGATCTATTGGTCATCTCTACATTCTTGCTCCAAGTGACTATTTCTCCAAATAGGTAGAAGTAATTCCTCTCATCGAAGTAAAGAACAAAAATGTTTCCGACTTCATCCGTGTTAACATCATTTATAGATATGGAGTCCCTCAGTATATCATCACCGATAACAGAAAATTGTTTGTCAACGGCACCATTGATAAGCTATGTGAGAAATTTAGCTTCAAGCAAAGGAAATCTTCAATGTACCATACCCCAGCAAATGATCTTGTAGAAGCTTTCAATAAGACTTTGTGTAACTTGTTGAAGAAAGTGGCGTCAAAATCAAAGAGGAATTAACACGAAAGGATTGACGAAGCTTTATGAGCCTATCGAACCACTTATAAGACGCCTATGCAAGCAACTCCTTATGTATTATATATGATGCCGAGGCCATCACCTGCTTGAATAGCAAATTCCATCCTTGTGAATCGCCATACAAAAGGGGTTGACTGAGGAAGACAACACTTGCTTATGCCTTGAAGAATTAGAGGCACTTGATGAAAACAGACTGAATGCACAATAAAAAATTGAGTAATATCAAGCTCACTTATCCAAGGCATTTAATAAAATGGTGCGTGCTCAATCTTTTCAAGTTTAGGACTTGGTACTTACAAAAAGAAGGCCAATCACCATCACTCACCGCATTAGAAACAAATTCACCTCCAAATGGAATAGGCCGTATATCGTCAAAGAAGTTTATACAAATGGCATTTACAAGCTAGTTGATTAAGATGGCATATGAGTTGGCCCAATTAATGGAAGATTTTTGAATAAATATTATGCTTGAAACAAAAAGTGAAAAAATTGAAAAATGAAAAATGAAAAAAAAAGTGAAAAAAAAATGATGATTCAAGAAGTCCTATCAAATCAAAGATGGAAAAAAAATGATGAAAATCAACTCCTTCTAGAAATGAGCATGAAGTGTTAAACCAAAACCAAATCAATGTTCATTGACATGAATTAAAAACTATCAAACCCAAATCAAATTCAAATGCTCCTAACACACGAGTCTAAATTGTATGTTACTCCTTACCCACAAGAGTATAAACTGTGAATGACCCTACCTTTCACAAATTAAAATTGTTTGAAATACGTTATGATTTGATCCCATTTTATGGGTATATAAGTAGCTTAAATATTTTTTAAGTTCAATCATGAATTTGTGATATGTTATATTCTAATTCATGGCACAAGATGGCTACTGTTGAGAGTACATCTAAATAAAGAAAGCAAGCAATGGCGAAACAAGACATTTTATTGACAATATTAAATGTTTGGCAAAAGAATAATATCAAAAATTAAGCAATAAATCTAACAAAGCCTAACAAAGTTAAGCAAAAGGATTCAAGCTCTTCAACACATCCTTGGCAGCTACTAAATCCTCTTCAACAAAACGCGAAGCCTCTATAGCCACATGATCTGAAGGCTCAATACATTGGATGGCAACAATTTTCCCATGAAGCTCACTAACGTCCACTGTTACTTCCCTGAGGGATTCTTTTTGCCACAGAAGGGATGTAGATAGCTTCTGTTGTCGCTTAGTCAAAAGTTTGAATTGTTCCTCAACACCTTTAAAATTAGCTTTAGAAACCTTAACTTGCCTAGCTCTTTCAGCTTTTCTATGTAAGGCCTCCTGAAGCCAACACTCCGCATCTTCTAACTGTTTAGCAAGGGCCTCTTTGGTAGGCATATCAGCTGTTGTGGATCCCACCTCATCATAAACTGTGGCCCTAGCAAAAAGTGTTTCTAAAAACTCTTCTATAAGGAACATGTTGACATAGTCAAAACATTTCATGGATCAAAGGACAAGCATAACCTCATCTTAAAGGGAAAAAATAAGATCAAGGTACTAGCTAGCCTCTCACACAAACTCACCCATAGCTGGCAAAGGAACTCCTCTTCATAGCTCTAAAGGAACTTCTCTATTCTAAATATAGAAGCCACAACAAGACAAGGTGCTTTCTTGTTCTCTTTCTTAATACGAATTTCCTCAGGTGTTGCAGTTACAAGCAGATTTAGCTCTATGACAGGTTCATGGCTATTGCTAAAACCCCCGTTACTGTTTCCAAAAGCCTACTTCTCCACTTAAAAGAAAACAAAACCATCTCTTGGGCAAGATCCCTAATCAACTTTGGGTAGTAGGAAAGTTTGCCTTCTTTTGGACTTAAAGGAGGAGGGGGTCTCCCAACTCTTTTCTAATGACGATCCCCATTGCTACTAATACTATCATCTAAGATATGAAAATATAGGCTCTTTTTCACAGGAACAACTGGGGTTGTAAGTTCGCGGGGGAGATCTCGGACATAGGAGACATGCTTGCCACGTCATCTTAAGATAGAGTAATACACAACTTCACAGCATGTTCTTAAAAGTAGTTCCGTGAACTTCAATCCACCACTCCTTATAAGCCTTAGAGTGAAATTTTCCTCACAACTGTTGGAATGTGAGGGACGAGTGTCTTGGCCCACGAATTAGACAAGGTAAACACTCTCTAAAAATGCAAACCTTTCTCTAAAGAAGTTTCACGGATGTCACGTGTAAGAATTCTAGAAATTTCCTGATAGAATTTAAATTGGCTACTAAACTGATGCAGACTGTAAGGCTCAACAGCAAATTGATTGTCTTACCTCAATGAAAGATAACCTGAATGGATGGTGACAAAATAGCCATCTTCAAATTGGTCACGACTACCATCATCAACGTACAAGATATCTCTCTATTTGGTGACCATGGTCTCAGTCTAACCAAAGAGTTTACCTCTATGAATTCTTCGATGCGCCTCGCACAGGTCATAATATTTTGCTCCACCTTCACCAGAATACGCGATCATCTCTGGGCTATCAATTGCTTTATGAACTAAGTTGTGAGTCTTAAAATAGTGGGCAGACTATGTATAGACTTGTGAAGGCCTTTGGGAATGTGCAATTCTACCAAACCTCGATAAAAACTAGTAAGAATGGGAAAGGCCAGGCTAACCACCCTCTTGCTTGACTTGCTACTTGCCATCTTGAAGGTACTCAGACATATGAAACCAACATCCTCAATAGGGAGGGCAAAAACATGAATCTAGCAAGCAAGAAATGCCGCTAAGTAGGTCTCCATTCTAAAATTCTCGTGACATTGAGACGTGTGAAAGGTTCATCATTGGTAGATAACTAGGGCCCATGAATGCCAATCTCGCTAGAAGGGTTGCCCATGGACCTAGGATAAGCTGTCTTTCTCTCCTTTTGGGCTAGGGGTGCTGAGTACTTTACTTTCTTTTTACACTAAAAGTTGATCCAATCTTCAATGGAAACTGAAGGAGCTCCAATGTCATTTGGTTCTCCTTGGAGCAAGTGATAAGCATGGAACATATGATGAGAAGATCGAGGAACATATCTCTTCCCTTGCTCATTAACACCCGTGAGTTGCTTTGCACTCGGAATGATCATAAAATTTCCCATAAATTGGAAGACTTGCCATGTTCTGCAAGTCATAGAGGGACATGGATATCTTCCCATAAAAAGTAAAGAGCATATTAGTAAAAGGATACCATGCCTCATAAATCGCTTGTAAAATATTTGAATTATGATCACAAGTAAAAAGCGAGGGATAAAATGTGTTAAAAATCTGAGCTGCCTTTAGCTCACACCCACACCAACCAAGTATATCTTCCACTCACTCCCAATAGCCCTTGATAAAGTGGAACTTGCAGGTGAACGGAAGAGCGTCCCCTCATTTGGCCTTTCTTTTGATAACCCTACGGCCTAAAGTTAGCAGCAGAACTAACCTAACGACATGATAATGGTGAGATGACTATAAGATCTAAGCTTTCAAAATTTTGTTGGACGGAATTTCTCAAGTCCAATTATCCATCCAATGAGGGATCGTCAATTTAGGCTAAGAATGACTGATAAGGGAAGTGTAAACAGCTAAAATTGTACCTTTCTCTATAGGATGGCTCTTCTCATCAAAAATAACCAAGTGCTCCATGCCAAAGGAAGACATGTTGCTCTTGAAATACACAATGATGATCAACTGCAAAAAAAAAAAAAAAAAAATTGTAAAAAAGTAAGAAATGTTAGGATCGGATTTCGGCAAATAAAGAGGTCCATGAATAAATAAAAGCTCTATAAAATACAAAAACAAAATAGCCGTTGAAAGAACAAAGTAAAATCAATAAATTCCAAAAGGATTTAAGGTGCCAACAAAGCAAAACGTTAAGCCTCAATCCAAACTCAACAAAATTAAGCTTAATACTCAAAGGCTCAAAAGCTCAAACCTAAATGGTACTCATGGGCAAAATTGAGCTTGATACTCAAAGGCTCAAAAGTTCAAGTTTAAATAGTACACGTGGGCAAAAATAAGCGTAGTAGTCAAAGGTTCAAAATTCAAGCCTAAATCATACTTGTAGGTAAAATTAAGTCTAGTATTCAAATGCTCAAAAACTCAAGTCTAAATGGTACTCGTGGGCAAAATTAAGCTTGATACTTAAAAGCTTAAAAGTTTAAGCCTAATGGTACACGTGGGCAAAAATAAGCTGGTACTCAAAGGCTCAAAATTCAAGTCTAAATGGTACTCGTTGGCAAAATTAAGTTTGGTACTCAAAGGTTCAAAAGCTCAAGCCTAAATGGTATTTGTGAACAAAATTAAACCTGATACTTAAGGGCTAAAAAGTTCAAGTTTAAATAGTACATGTAAGCAAAATAAAGTATGGTACTCAAAGGTTCAGGAATCCAAGCCTAAATGGTACTCGTGGGCAAAATTAAATCTAATATTCAAATACTCAAAAATTCAAGGTTAAATGATACACGTGAGTGAAATCCAAATACAACATTGAAAGTCTGCATCCAAGCATGGCTTTATGCTTCAAACTAAAAGTTCTGCCAAACACAGCCTTGTGTCTTAACAAATTCTACAGCCAAACACAGCCTTGTGTCGTGACAAATTTTCCAGCCAAACACAGCCTTATGCCCTGAACAATTTTCTAGCCAAGAACAGCCTTATGTTGCCTTACGCCCAGAACTAGGAATTCGCAGCCAAACGTGGTTACACCCAAAACATGAAATTCAAAGCCAAACAGAGTCTTCCGCCTAGATTTGGAAATCTACAGCTAAACATGGCCTTATTCAAAGGTTCTCCCAAACATGGCCTTTTCGTGGGAATGAGTCTTCTTCTACTTCTCCAATCGATACCCGACACGGCGCCATGCCAAAAAAACTAAACTTACTGCTGCGCTGCCCGCCACCACTGCTGCGTTTACTTACTCACCACTACCATTGCGCCTGACCTTCAGTTTGGTTAACACAGCTACACCTCCAGCGTCGCCACCGCTGCAGCGTCAACTCTAAAACCAGACGCCGTGCCACTTTCATCATCGATAGAGCACCTAAAGCAGTGCCGTCGTGCGCTACTCAAACGTCTAGAGTTGCGAGAACGTGCCGACATGCGAGAATGCATCATAGCCTTTGTTCAACACCGCCTCAGATGCCTTACAACGGATCGTCGCTAGGAGAAGCCGTGTCACCGAGAGTCAACCACAAGTGCTTCATGGTTCAACGGACCTCACAGAAAAGCATTTAAGTAGCATTCAGTGGCACAAATTCCACGGATTTAGGTGACAAAGGTGTCTTAGGCGACTCAATAGCCGCAGATCTAAGGTGAATGATAAAACCTTCATGTCTTTCTCTAACATGTCAAATTGGGGTAAGCATCGGCCGTGGCTCTAGCGGAAGAATTGGGACGACGAAGGGGAAGTAAGTACTGTGGGCCGAATTGCCATGAAGACCATGATAAAAGGGATACGAGACTACAAGAAAAGGAGCAGCCACACAGATGCAGTAAAACAAAAAAGGGGGAAGTGACTCACCGAAGGATCCTACAACAGAGAAAGATTATGCTTTTAGGGGCTTTAATTTTGAAGGTTGTCGTTTAGTGACTCACCGAAGGATCCTAAAACTCAAGCGGCCATCTGATTACATGTAATAGGGCTTGTTTGATGACAAAAGGTTGCCTAACAATTGGTGACCATACCTAATGGGCTTCTCACAAAAAAAAAAAAAAAAATATATATATATATATATATATATAATATAATAATAATTAAAAAAATCAAGACTTCATTTAATAACAAGTTTTTCTATGAACAAGTCTCGAGAGGGAATTTGTAGACACACAAAGTTTAGTATCTAATTAAATTATGCTACGTGGAAAATATTATTTCAAAATATCAATTAAATAAATTCAAAATTTTATTTTAGGAATTTAAATAAATATATTTCCTAAAATAAATAAATAATTGATATTTTAATTGGCCAATCAAATAATGACAAATGGTGCAATCTCATTAGAAATAGAAAAGACAAGGACTCTACAAGATTTAAACCTATCAATTAAGGTTACTGGATAAGGTTCAAATTGTAATAGTTATAGGACTATGCCACATTAGCAAAATAATGTAGCTACCTTATCTCTCATCCAACTATAAACAGTGACCAAAGCTCATGGAAAATGAGACAAAAGTTAGAAAGTGAAGTAGCTAAAAACTAAAAGCTCTTCAAATTCTCTCTGAAATTTTCAAGAACATTCAAGGCATTTTTTGTCAAATTCAAGAAGTTCATAACGTTCTTCTAATTCAAGAAGTCCATCACCAAGTTCAAGGCATTCTTCATAAAATTTAATAAGTTTGTTGCGTTCTTCACCAAATTCAAGACGTTCTTCGTCAAAGGTCTCAAATTCAGCATTTGATGACTGTGGTGCTAAACCTGAAGATCAACGTTATTGAAGACCTAACAACCTTTAAGGAATATCAAGCATAAGCCCTTTCCTTGAAGATTATTCAAGTTTCAAGCCAAACATTCTTGAAGGAAAAATTAGAGAATTAAAGTTAGAGCATAGAGCCCACAAAATTTAGTTTGATCTAAATTTATTCGATCTCATACAAGTTTTCTTGTTATTCAAGAATTTTGTCCTACAACATGATAGCCTTCTAGCATCTTCAAGTTTTCAATTCGGGACGAGTAAAGCTTGGAGTATGTCAGAGTCGACTTGGCGCCTCCCTTAAGCTTGTTCTTGATGGTGATTTCTATGAAGTCTTTTAATTAATCGAAAAAGATTAAGCTTTCAGAGGAAATTTAGAGCTCTCTAATTGTAGATTTCTTTTGGTCTTTGTTTGGGTGCTTAGCAAATGTCTTCACCTTATCTTGGACTTCGAGCGCCCTTCCACTGCTCAGTTAGCTTCAACATTGTCCATCTTATCCATCAACCTTAAGTGTCGTGAATCTTATTTCTGGATATGTTTGGTTAACCCTTCGATAACTTTGTTTCATGCAGCAATTTGATCTTCTAAAGTTGAAGTGTTAGTGGTCATGACTAGTACCATGTTGGAGGCAGATGAGGCGTTAGAGCGAGACCTTAAAGGTGTAGAGTCATCCTTGTTGCCTTCACTTGTAAAGAGTGGGCTGTTGATAGCTTTAGGGAGACGGGTTCAGAGTATGCCAACCTCCTTGCCGCACTTTGCGTGATGGCAATAGAGATCTTTGCAATAGCCTCGGCAGTAGCAACCTCGGAAGATTTTTCCTTGTTGCTGGCTATGATGACTTGCTTGAAGTTTAAAACTTGTTTGAAAGGAAGAGATGAGAGATAGAAGGGTCCCATTAGTCATGCTAGAAATCTATAGGATAAATTTTTTGAATAACAAAAAATATTGTATGATATTGAATTAATTGGATCAAACTAAAATTTTGTGGGTTTTATTCTCTAAATTCAAACCTCTGATTCTTCTTTTAAGAACGCTTGCTTGAAATTCGAACATTTTCAAGGAGAGGGCTTATGCTTGATCTTCATTAAAGGTTGTTAGATTTTTAATAATACTGATCTTTGGGCTTAATACCACGATTTTGGATCAAACGATGGATTTTGAGACTTTGATGAAGAACGTCTTAAATGTGGTGATGAACTTCTTGAATTCAGTGAAGAACGCTTTGAATTTGATGACAAAGTCCTTGAATTTGCCGAAAAATGCCTTGAATGTTCTTGAGAATTCCTGAGAAAATTTGGAGAGCTTTCACTGTTTCAAGTCTTTAGTTGCTTCAACTCTTTGTGACTTCTGTCCTCTTGTTCTATTAAGTTTAGCCCCTCTTTATAGTTGGAGGAGAAATAGAGTGACTACATTATCTTACTAACGTAGTGAAATCCTATTGACTATCATGACTTGGACTTTATCCAACAACCTTAATAGATAGGTTTAATTTTGTAGAGTCTTCATCTCTGTTATGATTAAGATTAGAGACCATAGAACATCAAAAGATGAGGTGATGAAAAGTGGAGCTATGAAGAAAGTAGAGAGGGACCATTTGCTCCCAAAACCAGGTCAGTTTTCCATCCACAGTTCATTATTCTACCTACACTGTTACATTGGTTTATAAAGGTCATTCTACCAAGTTAACTGACTTACTGATTGCTTCTAATCTGCAGCTACCAAAGGGCAGTCAATCTAACAGATTTATAACTACCTAATAGCAAGGATAACTAACTAAACTAAGTGCTAACTTCCAATATCCATCAGGAGCTTCTCCCTGGAACCACTCTGGTTTGCTCCTCTATTCTGTTGTTGATGTAAATTGGTGGTCTTCTTTTAGCACCCTCCCTCAAGTTGAGTGTGGATATTTTTCATACTCAACTTGTCTACACAATTGTTAAATTGTTTGACACTCACAGCCTTGGTCAGTAGGTCAATAGGTTGATCTTTCGTTGGAATATATTTCGCTTCAATGATCCCTTCTGCAACCTTTTCTCTTACAAACTATATATCAATGGCAAAGTGCTTTGTTTTCTCATGATTAGTTGGATTTTTACTTATTTGAATGGTTCTTTGATTATCACACATTACTTAAATTGTTTCATCAAGTCTTATATTGAACTCCTTTAGCATATTAACTAGCCACAGTACTTCACAAACAAAGGATGCTAGAGCTCTATATTCAGCTTCTATAGAGCTTCTGGCTACTACGGTTTGTTTCTTGGATTTCTAGCTAATAGGGTTATCTCCAAGGAAGACACAGTAGCCTGAGACAAATCTTCTTGTGAGTTGGCGTGCTGCCCAATCACTATCACTATATCCTTTCACCTTCAACTCTGGCTTGCTACTTAGGAAGATTCCTTTTCCTACTGTGAGTTTCAAGTACCTTAGAACATGGAATGCTGCTTGCAAATGTTGTTTAGTTTCTTTGCTTATAAACTCAGATATGATTTGTACATCTTGAGCTATATTTGGTTTAGTGAAAGTAAGATATATGAGATTTTGAACCAACCATTTTGTAGCAAGTCATGTCTTCACGCTCCTCCTTATTTGAAATAGCAAGTCCATGATTTACTATTCTAGCTCCCAACAGACCATAAGTGTCAAGGAGATCTAAAATGTACTTTCTTTGGCCCAGTACCATTCCTTCTGTAGACTTAACTATTTCAATTCCAAGAAAGTACTTAGAAGCACCTAGATTCCTGGTTTTGAACCTTGAGCTCAAAAAGTGGATGGTCATGTCAACTTCTTCTTAATTAGAGCTCCCAATGATCAGGTCATTTACATATACTGCTGTCACTTGGTTTTTTTTTGCCAAGCCTATTATAAGGGGGCAAGGTATTACTGAAGCTGAGATTAGTCATCGTGTTGCCATCGTGTAATCGTTGTGTAGCCTGCGATTGTTAGAGTGGCCCCCCTCTCTAACCGTCGCCCATTGTAATTCGATTTATTTGTGAAATGCAAGCAAGTTTCTCTCGCACACCGTATACATATTTACTGCTTTCTGTACATATTGTCGGAATTGTCGGGATTGTGCCCTGAGGCAGTGCACAATTGGTTTTGCATGCGGATTCAGGCGGACGTAGTCGGTTGCTTAACGACTACTAGCCGCACGGTGCCCCTTTGTCCTTATCCTCGAAAGGAGCCCCGTGACAGTTGGTATCAGAGCCCGATTTTGATTGGGATTGAGGTGTTGGATCATGGATGCTACAGCATTAGCAAATGTGCCTGAGGGCCATGAGGCAAAAGCCCCGCCACGTAAGAACCTCACGACTAAGCAGCGACTGGAAGCCCTGGAGGAGCAGGGCTCCCGAATGGTTTTTGTCACCACGACCTTGGAGGAGAAGGTCGAGAGTCTAGAGACTGAAGTTGTCGACCTCCAAGCCCAACTTGCCGAGAGTCGGGAATTATGTCAGGAGTTGGTTGAGAATCAAGGAGCTGGAACTATCGTAGAGCTCCGAAGAGAGATGGAACAGATGTCCATCCAAATTGGACTGCTCCAGCGGGCAGTTGGCAATGCCCCAGCAGTCGCCCAAGACGTTAGGCCAAGAATCCGAGTCCCTGAACCGCAGCCTTATGGAGGTGCCCGAGATGCCAAGGAGGTAGAGAACTTCCTTTTTGACATGGAACAGTATTTCCTGGCAGCCAACATTATTGATGAGGCCAGGAAGGTCACCACCGCCACCATGTACTTGATGGGCGATGCTAAGCTATGGTGGCACACTAAATACGCTGATATCCAGGCCAACCGAGTGCGCCTGGATACGTGGGAGCGGGTACGGGATGCTATTCGGGAATAGTTCTTCCCAGAGAATGTAGAATACAATGCCAGGAGGGCATTGTGAGAATTGAGGCAGTTCGGGAGTGTTTGGGACTATGTGAAGGCATTCTCGGTGCTCATGTTGGACATTTGGGACATGTCCGAGAAGGACAAACTCTTCACTTTCTTGGAAGGGTTGAAACCTGCAGTGCGATTGGAGTTGCAGCGCCAGCGGGTTGTGGACTTGAGCTCGGCCATGGGTGTTGCCGAGCGACTCATGGATTTTCAGGATGAACCTCGTAAGGAACGTCCGACGGTGAGTGCACCCCAACAGAAGGGGAACGGTGGGAGGCCGTTCAGAAATTATTCTAACAAAAGTGGAGGAGATCGACAGTCTCAAACGTCTGTCCATCCCCAAAGTCACCCTAAGAGCAGACTTGCTGACAGCAAGCAGGGGACTGCACCAAGAAAGACTGGGTGCTTCCTTTGCGATGGGCCACACATGCTTCGGGACTGCCCGAAGAGGAAACTAGTGAATGCTCTATCAAGCCTCAAAGATACTGGACCATTAAAACAAGCTCTGGCCCCAGAGCCCGAATCAGATGAAAGTGAGTCAGATGTTGAGGGAAACAATCTTGGGGCCATCTCCCATCGGTGCGAGACCATTTCATGCCAAGCAGCAGCAAATCGTAAGACAGGGTTTGGAGCCGGACGACCTGCTCCTACCTTAACAGAGAATCCTCCCAGCGAGGGATGTTCTAAAGGCAGAAAAAGGAATGGACTTATGTATGTGGATGTGAAGATCAATGGCAAGTCCATTCGAGCCATGATCGACACTAGTGCCACTCATAACTACTCGGCTACCACAGAAGTGGAGAGATTTGGTTTGGCATTGGAGAAGACAGTGGGGCAAGTTAAGGCTATTAATTCAGCAGCCCAGCCGGTTGCCGGTGTGGCAAAAGGGGTGAAAATAAAAGCTGGGCCATTTGAGGGTAAAATCAACCTTTCTGTTGTTCAAATGGATGACTTCAAGCTTATTCTTGGGCTTGATTTCCTACGAGAGGCAAGAGCGATGGTAGGGCCGTGTGGAGAAGCGCTAATGATGGTAGGAAACAAACCCTGCATTGTTCCCACTGTTTCTGGCCGATTGGAAGGGAAGAGTCTGTCGGCTATCCAATTTGAGAAGGGATGCAAGCGCAACGAACCATCCTACTTATGCACCCTGCGATTTGAGGAGATGGAGGAATCTGGACCTATCCCCGATGTTGTGAAACATCTTGAGGAATTCGAGGATGTGATGCCTAAGGAACTTCCCCCTAGACAGCCACCCAAGCGATCAGTTGATCATGAAATTGAACTTCTACCAAGCACTAAGCCACCTGCTCGGGCCCCATACGCAAGACTCAACCGGAACTTGTGGAATTGAGGAAGCAATTGAGGGAGATGTTGGAGAGCGGTATTATTCAACCTGCTAAGTCACCATATGGAGCCCCGGTCTTGTTCCAAAAGAAATCAGATGGTTCCCTAAGGATGTGTTGTGACTATCGAGCACTGAACAAGATCACAGTGAAGAATAAATACCCAATACCTTTAATTGCTGATTGCTTTGACAGGTTGAGTCGGGCACAGTACTTCTCCAAAATTGCTTTGAGGTCAGGATACTGGCAAGTTCGAATCAAGGATGGTGATGAGGCAAAGACTACTGTGGTGACTAGATATGGTGCTTATGAGTTCTTGGTGATGCCATTTGGTCTAACGAATGCACCGGCGACCTTCTGCACCTTAATGAATCAAGTACTCCATGGGTTTCTCGACGAATTCGTGGTGGTGTACTTAGATGACATCGTTGTGTTCAGTGAGACCCTGGAGGAACATTTAACAAACTTGAAAAAGGTCCTCGATCGACTCCGAGAGCATGAGTTATATGCAAAGCCATCGAAGTGTTCTTTTGCTCAAGAGACCATCTACTTTTTGGGTCACATTATTGAACGAGGAAGGATTCGAATGGACCCAAAGAAAGTGCAAGCTATTGAGGAGTGGCAACCTCCTAAGGATGTCCATGAGATACGGTCATTCCTAGGATTGACCAATTATTACCGAAGATTTCTGAAAGGATATTCTGAGATTGCTAGGCCACTCACCGATCTTACAAAGAAAGCGGAAGAATGGAAGTGGTCATCGGAGCGACA